>CM034546.1:61381359-62047167 GCA_020055645.1 Tomocerus qinae
CATTTACTTGTGGCCAACATCCGCCAGACATTCTCTGCCGGTTTATGGTCACAAAGCAATTGCTTTGTGGACACAAGAAAAATGTTGAATGTCACCAATCTATATTAAATGTTAGATGCAAAGTAAAAGTTATCAAGACTTTATTGTGTGGACATGAAACAGAAGCCCGTTGCTATCGATCTTTGTTGAATATTAAATGCAAAGTTCAAAATATCAAGACCTTAACTTGTGGACATCAGAAAAAAGTATTTTGTCATTCAGCAGCCTCTATAAGTATTGCCGTGACAAAAATTTTACCTTGCAGACATCGACCAGTAGAATTTGATTGCAGGGAATCCATTTCCAGTCTATGCAGGATAATGACAGAGTCTCTTCTACCATGCGGGCATGTACATAAATATCCATGCTACTTCCGGAATCAAGCTGAATGCTCTGACTACGCGTTGCAGACTCTTCAATGTGGACATACTCAAGTAATTACGGGTGATCAAAATAAGGATGAAATTACATGCACTTACTTAGTACCATCAAAGTACAACATCAATGTGAGTTTGCCATAATGGAATAAACATTTTTTAAATGTATTTACTATGAATAAAAATTTGCACACTCTTTTAATACTTGTATTTTGATAGATCTGGATAGAATGCTACAAAACTAAGAATAAAGAAGATCCTTGTCTCCTACCCTGCAACGAACTACTCCATTGCGGCCATAAATGTCGCTCTACTTATTGTCATGATAATAAAGACCTGAAACATTGGAAATGTATTGAGAAATGCCAGAGGAAATGTAATTATGGTCACATTTGTTTGGGAGATCACCGTTGCTACACAAAATGCCCTCTGACTACAGTTTCTTGCCGCAGGATGGTCTTCAAATGTGGACATACCTGCAAAGTCGCTAAATGCTGTCGTCTGGATTACTTGTGCCCAAAATGTAGGAGAATGCGTAATGAAACTGATCTAAAGAATAACTTACAGGTCTTGCCGTGATAATTCGATTGTCAAAGTACTCAATTAGTGGGCAAAAAATAAGTGTAAAATATCATTATTTTTAATAGAATTCAGTTCATTATTTCTTTATTTATAATAAAATAAAAATAAGTATAGAGTAATGTACTATTCTATTCTGGTCCAATATAATTAAATACATGTTATTCCTAACTAACTTTGTTATGTTACAACTGTCCATCCAGTGCCTGTATATATACCTTTTGTATTAATATGCGGGTAATAATAATATTATAATTGGATAATATGGTAGAAATAAACTTTAATGCTATTAATATTATTTTCTTGCCTTGGTTTGAGTTATTAATTTATGCAAATAGGATTTCCTAATGAAGCCACAGAAGTGCTTATTGTTCATTCAACCTTAATATTTAGTGTTCACCATCAATATTGCTTTAAATGTATAATATGGCCTAAGCCGTTAAAGTAGATCAATAATCAATTCTGTGAAACGCCAAGATGTACAAACGATTTTGGAAAAAAATTAAAAGGCAACAATATTTATTAGCTGTAAAATTACAAAATGACACTATTTAGTAATTAGTCGGTTCACATCTTTCAAAACATTGTAAAAATAGAAAGTAAAATGATATTATTGTGTATAAAATAATAAAGCCGTTTCACAAAGAAATGTTACACCTTTTCGTTATTTTTTATCACAAAGGTAAATTACCACAAAATTATATGAAGTATGACTATAACTATGAATGCATAAAAATAATATTTTGGTGGATTACTTCATTTCTCACAAAATATCAGGTAGGCGTGTGTGACAAATGTCCCACACGCCGTTTTTGTTTTTTCATACGGCTCTGTTGTGCAATACAACCTTGTGGTTCCTGATACCTTTCAGAAATATAGAAATTCTTTAAATTTAAAAATTTACATCAAGTATAATATATCCATACATAAATAGTATATATATATATCCATATATATATAGTATATATGCATATATATAGTGTATATGCTCATATATGAAGTATATATGCATATGTATAAAGTATATATGCTCATATATATACTGTATATGCTCATATATATACTGTATATGCTCATATATATACTGTATATGCTCATATATATATACTGTATATGCTCATATATATACTGTATATGCTCATATATATACTGTATATGCTCATATATATACTGTATATGCTCATATATATACTGTATATGCTCATATATATACTGTATATGCTCATATATATACTGTATATGCTCATATATATACTGTATATGCTCATATATATACTGTATATGCTCATATATATACTGTATATGCTCATATATATACTGTATATGCTCATATATATAAAGTATATATGCTCATATATATATAGTATATGCTCATATATATAAAGTATATATGCTCATATATATATAGTATATGCTCATATATATAAAGTATATATGCTCATATATATATAGTATATATGCTCATATATAAGGCATATATCCATACATATATAGTATATATGCTCATATATAAGGCATATATCCATACATATATAGTATATATGCTCATATATAAGGCATATATCCATACATATATAGTATATATGCTCATATATAAGGCATATATCCATACATATATAGTATATATGCTCATATATAAGGCATATATCCATACATATATAGTATATATGCTCATATATAAGGCATATATCCATACATATGTAGTATATATGCTCATATATAAGGCATATATCCATACATTTAAAGTATGCATACAAATATATAAAGTATATATTGTAAAGGAGCGAAAATTGTTTAGAATAAGAAGTTAACTCATTTTATAGCCAATAAGAATGTTTGAGTTGAAGACGTAAGTTAAGAAGTGTATTCATGTATTTATAGGTTAAGAAGTGTTAAGAATTTGTTGTTATTAAATAAGATGTTTAAATTATAGGTTAAGATTATCCATTAATATAATTTTATGTTTAAGGAAGTACTAATTTTAATTGTTTATACAGGTTAATGAAATGTAAATTGAGACACTCTTTCCGGATGTATTACTATAAATAGGAATCTTTAATCTAAATAAATCAGTCTTATGTTAAAGGGAATAAATGGCATATTTATTATATACATAATCCCATTAGCATACTACTCCCTTCTAGGTTTTCAAGCTTCTTCAAAACAGGATGGTAAGGTCTGCACCCGCCGCTACCACCGACGGATCCAAAGGACCACTACAACTGGTGGAGCTACAAGACCCGCCGTCACCACTCACACTCCAAGCGCCGATAGACAGTGTTGTGCAGTGGTTAAAACCACTAGTGGTCATAATGGTCATAATGGTCAAAATGGCCAGGTCAAAAAAAATTAAAAAGTGGTCAAAATGGTCAAAATGGACAAAATGCCTGTTTGGGGTTAATTGAGACCCCAAGGTAGCTTTTACTGCAACAGTAAACAACAAATACAACTTTCTAAAGATTGCAGTTAAAAATGATTAGAGAGTGTCATTCTGCAGTCTGATGTTAGTAGAATAGTGTTTCATTGGTTTTAGGCCATATTTCATTCTCTAAATATTTTAAATTTCATTTGCTAGCCTAAGTAACTGTATACTGATATTTTGACCATTTTAGCCATTTTGACCATTTTGACCATTTTGACCAGTGGCCCGGTCAAAATGCAAAAAAGTGGTCATTAGTACAACACTGCCGATAGAAAGCTACACTGCATTACCAGCATCCAGAGAACCCGCCACTACATAGTACCAGCATTCAGAAACCCGCCACTACATAGTGACAGCATCCAGAAACCCACCGCTACAGCAGTGACCCGGAAAAGCAACTACACAGTACCAGTATCACGGAACTCGCCGCTACAGCCGTAACCAGGAAACGCCACTTCTCTACAGTGCAAACTCCCAGGGACCCGCCGCTAAAGCCGTAACCCGGATACTCTAATCTACATTGCAAACTTACAGGAACCCATCGCTACAGGCGTGACCCGGATACTCCACTCCACAGCGACTACACCAAGGAACATGCCGCCACAAACGGACAACCTACGCCACAGCGTCAATAACCTGCCGTCACACACGGAAAAAACCGCCGCCACAGAGTCCGCGACAGAAAACCCACCGCCACAGAACCAGCGACAGAAAACCCTCCACCACAGATCCTACGACATAAAAGTCGCCGCCAAAGATCCAGCATCAACAAACCGCCGCCATAAATTGAGCCAGCGACAGAAAAACCCGCCGTCGCAGAGCCAGCGTCAGAAAAAGCGCCGCCACAGCTCCAGCGTCAGAAACCCGCCGCCACAGAGCCAGCATCAAATAACCGCCACCACAGAACCAGCGACAGAAACCCGCCGCAGAAGCACCGTCAGAAAATTGCATTCACCAAGCCAGCAGCAGGAGCCCGCTGTCATTCAGCAGACAACGAAAAGCAACAACTAATACCCTGTTTTAAGAAGCAAACAACCAATAAACATACCCACGAAGTAATTTCAAACAAATCAACACGGAGAGCGACCAGTTCCGCCATAGCAGGAGGCTTCAAGGTCTCGCTCCAGAGCCTCAAGGTACCACAAGGGTACCCCTGAACTATCGTCACCCAGCACCCGGACAATTATACCCACAACTCCAATCGCCGCTACAATAAGAAGTCAACATTGATCCCCCCAATCTGACCAATCCTGCCGCCGGCAGGACAACAGCTACCACCCGTAATGAAAAATGGACAAGGACAACGGATGGCGGAAATACATCTGATTAATAAAATGATTTACAGAGGCGACCACGGAGATCCGTCGCCAAACAACTACGCCAACGACTTTCACGTCCTAGCCACCGCAAACGCTTGGGACAACAATACGACAAAAATAAGGTTTTATCTCCATATCCTAGCAAAATTTTTTCCCTTGGAATGGAAGCACCGAAACCACGTCTGGATCTTCCAAGCTGACACAACCTGGGCCCAAGTGAGACAAAGCTTCATTACTTATCTCAACCCCCTCCTAGGGCATGAGAAGGACATCACCACGTTCACTGGAGCCTATCAGGCAAAAGATGAACCGATTATGGATCAACTCTGATCACTGAACAAATGGCTACTAACATAATTGCCGACAACGTTCACCCAGAAATTAAGCCATTCGTACAAAGCTACGGAACCACAACACTGCTTGGACTACGCACCAGGTTCGAGCATACAGAAAGATACTACGCAACCCACCCACACATTCAGGACTCGACAAAGTCCATTCGGCCTAAAGAACCCTGTTTAACAACAACGGAACCATCACAAATGGATCTCATGAAAGAACTAACTTCGACAGCGACAAAGCTCGCAACCAGCAATGCCAGGAGAACCACCCAGCCGGTAAAATATTGCGGATTTTGCCGCACCTCCGGCCACAGTTTTGAAGAATGCCGCTCCAGGCGCACACCACGTCCACCATATGGATCATTCTTCAACCAGGAGCAGCGGGGGCGAAGTAAATTTAGACAAAACCAAAGAGAATTTGACCGACCACGAACACCAAGCCAGGAGGAGCAGAGACAACCATCTCCTCGCCCAGAATCAAGGAGCAACAGCCAGGAAAGAAGCATCGATAACCGCCTAACGTGAGAATGGAGAAACCACCCTAAAGACCGACGATCCCGATCCCCAAGTCCGGCAAACGGGTCGCAGGCGGGTCGGTCAGCCATACCACGACATTTCACCACTGCCAAAAGTACCCTCAACCACCAAAAGCCGATAAACGAAAACAAACTCATCTACCGAAACCTCAACTCGACGACGACTATCACCTACTAATATCTAAAATAAAAGAAATTAAAGACACCCGCTCAGCAAAAGACGGACTGATCCCACTGACTTCATTGGAAAAAATTTCAACACTTTCCGCAGAAGAATCCACAAAGCTGTGAACGCTGAAGCCCACAGAATCCTCTTGGCCAACACACTGAAAGAGAAGTACGATGAGAAACTAGACAACCTTTCTTCGACGGAGAAAGTCCTAACCGTTCTTGAGATGAAACAGCTACCACTAGAAAGATGGCCCAGCCGCAAAATAACCGTCGTGGAGAAAGCAAAGATTTTAACCCCCAACGATGAAATTATGGCCGAAGCACAAAACACACGAATAGCCAAAGATAATAATTTGTCCAAATTACTAAAAATTTCTTGACCACCCTCCCCGTAATAATATAAGAAAACAAAATGGAAGATACCGAGAAGACTTCAGGTATTTATCCCCGCAACAAACGAAACCTCCACTACATTTTATAAGGAAATTCCAATACTAACTCTAGCCTGCGCAGTGAGTACACCAATATTCATCCAAGGCAACTTTTTCACCAACTATCATGACGTAATGATAGACACGGGAGCCGCAGTTTCACTACTCCCAACAAAAATAATTCCGGATAAATACACCCACCTGGTATGCAAATTCGACACGCCACAAAAATTGGAGGATACAACTTGAATATGCCACAATAGCACTTTTAATTGGAAACGAAACCTTCGAGCACACGTTCATGCTACAAGGCCAGGACAGCCTACAACCCAACAGCAGGATGTCTCCTCGAAAACGATTTTTTTTGATAGACACCTTCCAGACATCAGTTACAAAAACCAAGCCATTACTTTCTCTGGAGAAAGTCTACAGATTTACAAGCGCGACAACTACAATATAACCAGAAACACTGAAACCCCCCTACCAAGACATCATTATAACGACCTCGATTTTCACTCTCTCCCAAGCATCCCAGAATCAGACAGAGCTCAACCGACGACATCTACACAGACGACGAGGAGGAGCAAATCATTTTCCCCAACACGAAAATCAGCCTTCAAGTCTCATACTCATAAACATACAAAGAAAGTCACTTTCAGCGGAAAAAATACAATAATAGATCTGATGAGGACTAATTTAATAGAGGAGCCGACAATCAGCCAAAGCCTCTCGGAACCTCAACGGACTCTCCTAAAAACCCTACGATACAAGCATAGGAATATCTTCACCAAGAAAGGCGACAGATCGGGAAGAACGAATCTCTGCCAATTTTGTAAAAATACCGTACAAGGTTGCATGCCAATTTACTCAAGGCCATACCCGGAAACGCCAATTCAAAAGGAAATCGTCCGAAGACAACTTCAAAGAATGCTTGACGCTGACGTCACCTCACCTTCACCCCTTCATCTGGAGAATGGTCTTCACCGATTGTACTCGTGAAAAACCCCAGTGGTGAGATTCGCTTATTAATTATTTAAAATTGAACAAAACCGTCCTCACCCACGACAGATATCCACTACCCCTTATTCTCCATATAGTAGACTGCTTGAAAGTAAACACTTACTTCACAATTTTTGACTTGGAAACAGCATTCTGGCAATTAGAAATTCACCCTAGCGACAGATGCAAAACTGGATTCACTGGTTCCGCCGGAATCTTCCAATTCAACGTCCCACCCATTGGAATTTCAACAGCAGTCGCCGGATTCCAACGACTTATAGACACAATCTTCGCATGAAAATAGGAAAACTGTGCACCATCTATGTCAACGATATTATAACTTTTTCTTTTCCTAAACTTATGATGATCCCTTGGCAAAAATCGAAAGGGTTTTAGAGAAGCTTGCCAAGGCCAATCTTAAGTTAAAATCAATCAAAAGCACCCTTTGTGTATCCGAAGTCTCGGATACCACATTTCTTCAAGCGGTGTGGAGCCATCCGAAAAGAACACTAGAGCTATCAGCAACATGTATCCTCCAAAATCAGTGAAGGACATACAAAGTTTTTTAGGACTCTGCCCTTACTACCGTCGCTTCATTAACAAATACTCGGATTTAACCAAACCCTTATCAGACCTACTGAAGAAAGAAGTGAAGTCGTACTTGGGTGCAGATCAACAAATATCATTCGGCACTCTTAAAAAACTACTCACATCTTACCCAATCTTTAAAAGTTTCGACCCGAACCTGTCATCCATCATACACACCGACGCATCTTAAGTAGACATCGGAAGTGCATTGGTACAAAAGGTTAACAACAGGGAGCACGTCATCGCCTACGAATCCCGGTAATTTATCAGACACTGAATCAAGGTGGGCAGTGACTGAGCGAGAAATGCTCAGTTTATGCTTCTGCTTGCACAAATTCTGGCTTTACGTTTTGACAGGTGAACCGTTCACGGTGAGAACGGAGCACATGTCGCTGAAGTACATCCACAACTTCAAGGAAAACGTCTCCCCAAAATTGACTAGAATGGTAATCGAAATACAACAATATATGCCCAATATAAGATGCGGATGGATTGTCAAGGTACCCGTGAAGAAATCTGACAGAATCTGACGAGGACGCCTTGGAAATCCCAACCTTAGGTATCACCACTTCTGCGTAAGAATCATGAATCTGCTAGCGTCAACAATCAGAAAAGGTCACCAATTCAAACTGTTGAACGGAACATTATACTACATAGACCAGAAGTCATCGAGGCCGCTTCCAGTAATACCCGTTTCACTTCTCCAAGAATTTCACACCTCAAGGTATGGAGGTTATTCAGGAATTCAACGAATTCAATACAAAATCAGACAGCGATATTATGTCGTGAAACTGAAATCAAAAGTCACCCAGTATATCAGACAAACCGGGAAATCGCCGCCTCAACAACCTTCAGGTCAACCGGAATCAATAATTTCAACGGAGCCATTGGCGATAGTGGGAATTGACATACTACGCCATACTACCCAGATTCTGACGAAGAATAGGGTCAATAAAATAGGCCAATGTCCGGCCCCTATTTAATTATGTATTACCTATGTTAATCTAGGTTGCGATTAATGATAAAACAAATATTTATACAACCCAAAAAAATATATATACATACAATATTGGAAACGCTTCCCACCATTGTCTAAGCCCATATAAATATAGTCCGAAAATTAATCATAAGTCAATCTACCTTCAGCTTCAGACAATCATCTACTCTTCTCAACTACAATCTCAACGACCGGACCACCCTGAAAAAGCTTCACCTTCATCGCCAAGGAACTACATAACACCAAACTATGGACGCCCAACGATCTCTATCATAGTTATCTCTACTCTTCATCATCTCGTCTCGCATACCAGCATCATCACTTCCAGTACCAACCGCGGATCTCAAATCGGTAGATGAATCCGAAGTACATCACTACTTCAACACACTCGAACCAAAACCCCTATACCTACAGTATTGCCGAAGGTGGCTCACAGGAGTCATGTGGAAAGCACCACCTCCACTGAAATGTCTAATAGAACCATTCATGAAGCCTACAAAAGCCATAACATAAATATTACGCCATGGTACCCTGATATAAATGTGAACTCGGTAATCGGTTATGAATGTTTTGCGTCCGAGACAAAAATCATTACGAATTACTTCTTTCTCGGAGCCCACAATACGGAAACCGTAAACGCCAAAGTACACATCACCGAAAGCCAGTGTCACGACATGGTCATATCGAAGATGAGTCCGCTAGGCAATAAAATGGAACGTATTCAAGACTCATACTTGGGAACTTCCTTCAAGGCCGAAACACTTTGGAATTGGCCAGGTGAAATGTCATACTCAGTGAAAAACCATCACTACGTAATCCTTACAATTAATAACGTAATGACAAAATTATGACAACTAAACTGACCGAAAACTGCAAATCGACAGCAGCCTTCTGTTCTACGGAGTTGGATGTACTCGTCTGGAACACAAAAACTATTTCCGGCTGTGGACTAAAACAGATGGATATGACAACCTGTCTCCTCTCTCACCCAAGGGTCAGCTGCCCTGAACTCAATATCGCAATAACTAAAATTAAGGAAATAAACATGTGTGGATTGTCAGTCGGCTCCAGCGACCAAGGAGTCCAATTTACACATGTAATTCCAGTAACATTTTCTTCAACATTGGCCACCACAAATGAACTACAGAGAGTTGTCAAACTAAGATCAAAATGAGCAGTACCACCGAAATCCTCATTTATACCAAAACCAACCAAATAAAGTTTCTTAAATAACATTGGAAAAACCCTACAAGGCATCGCTCTAGCCTTACTCAAAAATCTTACATAAAAATTGTCTTTGTTATGATAACATTAGCAATTATTATCCCACTAATATTTTGGATATACGGGAAAAGAACTGTCATCACAATATTAATACGAAGGCAATGGAACCTATCTACAAAAAGACCGGCTCAACCAATAAATACCCAAAGATCAAAGAGAAGTGTTCCGATGCGAAAAAGTTTACCCTACACTGTCTGAGAATGTCGAGGCAACAGCTCCACTTTTCACACCAGAGGTGCAAAATTACGAGAATGCATATTAAAGCCCGATGGCAATAAATACAACCTTTTCGACAGTAAGATAAACCAATAAAACAATAAAAACAATTAAAAAATTAAATCATCGGTACACGTCACACATAATTTTAGCTAGGCAACCCCATTTTATTATTATTATATTATCGTCACAACTTTGACCTGAGATAACACCGTCACTTTCCCCCTTCATTCAAGTACGTATACACAAAAAGGAAAATCAAACTATCAGGTCATCACCTCAATTTCCGCATTCAAGGACTCCAACTCATTTACCTATTCCTCAAAATATATGCACTAGCCTTGCACTTCATCTTAAATAACCATCAATCAAAAACAATCCTCCAATCCAAAAAACCCAAAAATTCCAATAAAATGTCTAAATTTTATTATTCCCTCAACAAAGAAGCGTTTATTGCCCCACTACACGACTTCCCCAACATGAATGAGGTCCTTTTAGGTTCGGACCTCATCGCCACGGTAATACGATACAGTGTAGTAGAGAAAAGTTACAACAACTCCCAGTGGACATATTTTTCCATCTAGGAGAACATGGTGCGTCCAAATTAGAAATAAGGGGAGTCCCCATATTCTCTACGTCTTCACTTTTCAAAAACTCCGAAGTTAGGGAGATTTTCTCAGCATTTAAAGATGGCAGATAATTGCCGGATCTTTCGCCGCGGTTTTTAGATCCTTCCTGAAGAATCTTCCGGTAATGTAAATGTAAATTATTTTCACAACTAATATTCCATGTATAAATTGGGAACCACATTTTGTGAAAGCCCCAAACTCAGCTAGGATTTCACAAACCCTCCTCAAAGTGCTCACAATTTCTGAAATCGTGGTGTCTACAGAGAAGACAGTACCTTCATGGGATAAAATACACTACCCAGCATACACTTCCTACCCGACGCCGCTAATGGCTCATCATATCACGCCAGCCAGGGTCCCGGCTAATGTCGTAATTAAAGACTCCTTCCTTCAGTTCAAAAACTCCAGAGCTGTTACTTGGGCCGATCTTGACGGGCTTTACGCAACTAGAACCATGAAAACTTTCATCAAGGCTCTCCGAAGGTTGTACGAGTTTGAATCTTATGACCTTCTATTTGGTTACATATTTAGACACCCGGAGGCCTTCCTCTTCCTTTGCGGAAAGCTGCGTCACTCCACACCTTATGTGGTCAATTGGGACCATCTCTTTTTCCCAACCACAAACCCCCTTCCCATTCGTCAAGCCAGGCCGGCACCACCACTCCTACCTTTGGGTCTACCTATCTCTCTTATGTTACAAAGCGGGCACAGTTTTTTGCAAATATGAGGACGCTAGCATGTTTACCAATAACGACGCTAGTAATATGACAGATTTAGAGTAATGGCTAGCCTTTAATTAATTCAACTGTTAATCCGAAAGCCATTAGATATACACCATTAGCACTGTTAGCTCAGTAGCCACATAGTATACATTATTTAATACAACTAAATTTACTTAAATGGAAGCAAATCGTGCTAAAAACAAATTTTTACATATTTTTCTGTCGTTGCATCATGCATTGTAATGATTAATATCTTTGATGGAGACTACATTGCACGTCAGTTGAGCTAAACGCAATTCGAATTCTCTGCTTGTAGTTTCGTTGGTCACTTTAATAATTTTTATTTAAAAAGATTATAATTATATATAATAATGTATTGTACCACCGTTTGGCTGTTCAGCAGTTGCCATGTTGGGTCAAACGTATACCGATTAAAAACATTATGGACACTGGAAAGGAAGACGTCTACTCATCTTGAATAGTTGCAGAGTAAGTAGATTACTTGTAAGCGACTTTCATCTACCTATTGATCATTAGTCGTTTAATTTTATTTCAGGACGAATATCAATCCCAACCTTGTATAGTTAGCACAAAGATTCCTGGTTGCCGCGGCAATAATCTATACTTGAAGATTGATTTACAGCCGTTAGGCTTTATGAAAATAAAGTACAAGTATTGAAGAAAGTGAAAAAGGCATTAAAAAGCTAGCCTTGGCCGAAAGCGAACATATTTTGGCTGCTTCCATGCTTTTTCAATGCCTTATTCGCATTGATTTAAACATGACCATGACCGCTGAACAATTAGATGAACAACTGCGTAGAAACGTCTTAGAAATTTCTTCTAGCCCTTCAGCGCACATGCGTCCAGCTGATTAATATTGGTTTGGCTTGCAATCATTTTGTTCCTTTTATACGACAAACTCCATGTATGGCTAGATTTAAACAAAATAAACACCTTCGAGTAAACAGACCTTTAGCGTTTGCAAAAAACCTATCAACTGCTATCCGAATGACTACACCAATGCAAGAAAAAATCGCCGTTCCTATGTATGCCCTTCACAATTTTATGAAGTGAAAATATATGCTCTGCATTTAAAAAAGATATGCAAATGCAAAATAAGCAAAAAAGTATTGCACAGAAACATTTTCTATACCAACAAAAGGAAATTACATCAGAGCTAAATTTTTACGGGCATAGATTTGACAGATAAAAACCACAACTATTGGCTGTGAATTTTAACCGTATTATAAAATTTCCACAGTGGGTTTAACCACTAATGACTGTTAATGTTCCCTAAGTATGTATGTCCAACAGATAATCCAATATAAAAAATATTAGAACCACAAGAATGCCACGAAAAGGATTTGAACCAAGGGAATTTACCAAGAGATTCGGCCAATGATACCAGATCCCAATCGTCATTGTGTGCCAACCTCTTCGTACAATCGAAGAGATTTACGGACCTCCAGAATAACCAATTTACGAAAGATATTGATAATAGCAAAGCTTTAAAAAATTACCAGAATGACAAGGCCATTACTTGAAGATCATCTTGAAAGAATGAAGTTCAGGGGAACTATTAAAAAATCTAGCCAGCTGACAATAGCCGAATCCATTCAAACTGGGAAAAGGCTGTTTTTTAAAGGTGTCCAGCCCAATTAGGTAAGACTGTAATTGGTGGAAACTAATGAAATAAACATATTACATCACTCAATCTTTCATATTGGTTTTAAATATTGACATTTGGAGGCTGAAAATACACAATTTTCTCAAAAAAGACTCCTTTTCAGAACTTTCCAGCAGTTTGAATGATGCCCGGGAAAAGAAAATCCAACCTCCCATATGTCGATATGTGTTATATGTAAAATCAATGTTGCGGTGAGCAAAATATGCTTCATATTTACACAAGATGAAAGTATTTTTTTGATGGAGCTTTACGCTTATCACAGAAGCTTAAAATACAAGCTGCATGGTCACGTATAACCCGTATGTCCCAGCATTCTCTTACAGGCATATGGGTTTGTGTCGCTTCCACGATATGTCTATTGTAAAGATAGATTGATAAGTGATGTAGCATCCTCTATCCTTTCTTTTCAACAAGTTAAAACATTTAAAACCAGAAATATCATAACTTTAAAAAGACGAGAAAAAAATAACATAAATAATTTACACCCGTCTTTTCCACTGGAAAATGATGTAGTTTCCGAACCAGAAGAAACTGTAGATAAATGGGAATGGGATTACCTAACCCCATATACCCGACACAACAATGGCCCTCTTGATTGACCGATTTTCTTGTAGGAGAATAACTGGATGCCAATAAACTTTAGACGTGCGATTATTGAAAAGCTAATTCGTTATTTTTCCAATTTATTTATTGATATATATTATCGGGATCAAGGTGAAGATAACCTTGATGATTTTTTTGGATTGATCTTGGTTGTGGTGTTCACACATTATGAGGAACCATTGGTGTCGTTTATCAACTTCCTGTCCAAATTTTACGCTTCATGTGTATATTTATTTTCATACACTCAAACATTTTCATGCTAATGTCATTCGAAAATTTTAGATACCATTTTATAATAATTAAAGATTGGGTTGGAGATGAAAAAAATGTCCTTACTAAGAAGTTAAAAAGAAAACAATAATTTCAGGAAAATTTTTCGTTTGTTAGAATTTATAGACAATATTTAGGGGAAAACTGGTTAAACTTTTGTGCTCAAATCTGTGGAGAAGAAAAACGCATAATCAATCTTATAGAAATGGGAGGCTGAAAAGGAGATGGGTTAAATACCAAATTTATAATTTAATTTGTAAAATAAAAATTATAATTTTAAAATTTGCACTTTAGGTCCTGGGAGCTCACATCAACAAACCTTGTGTAGCTTGCCACAGTAAAATGGTTTTGATATATTTGTATTAAAAGGATAATCTGATTGTATTAAATTAGGGTTCAACGATGAATGCAAGGTTTTTTCGCTTTTGCCAATGATTTTTTTTGAAAAATAATACAAAATGGCATTTTATTAGTACTCTTTTACTACTTTTAACTATTATTTCCAACGCCCATTGATTATTATATGTTTTTAAAATTTTCTATGGCTGAATTTGATCAACCTCTTACTGTGCCTATGCCCTGTAGAACGTGTAAAAATTCCTGAACATTGACATCATTATGGCGGCTTACTTCTAACATATTACCATCCCAGAGACTACACAATTCATTCACAAAACTACAACCCGCTAAAAATTGAATATTCTTTGAAACCATCCCATCCCTAAGTGAGGATACGGCGTCATTACCCTGGAACTATGTACGTGCGTTCAGAACCTGAAACTTGGGGATAGATATGATAATTGGTTGGATTGACGATGGCCACGGCCACTATAAGACTCATAATATATAGCGTGGCAAGCGGGGTGAATCGAATAAGCTAAAAAATCTATTTTTCCGGTGCAAATCTATTTGTCCGGTTTTCGTGGACGTCGGGTCCCTTGAGTACCCACTATTTGGGGGAATTTTGTGAAATTTTTTTTCAAAATTGGAATTTATCATACGTCCTAACTGGGGTGAGCTTCTTAATTATTCAAATTCACACAAATTCATTTGTGGCTTGGACAACATTTTTATATAATGCGATGTAGACAATTTTAACAACACAAAATGTTGTATTGACGCACAATATTTTCACTTTCACATAAGATGGGGTTCGACAATGTTTGTCAGACGTTGAAGCTAATTGTGTATATGATCACAAAATTGTTTCACAATAAAACATAATGTTTACCAGACTCCCAGAATTTGGCTAAATTTACAAAAATAGGCATCCAGCAACCATATTATGCTGAAATAAATTCATTACAAAAATTCTACCACTTGCCACTATAAAGAATATTTTTCACGCAGTTGAGAATGCTATGACAATTAGGGTGACCCATTATGAAACAACTCATTTCGGTGGTTAAGAGGTCGACATGCGAACTTTGCTATTTTGCTTTTAAAGAACTTTCATATATTACGTGTGCAAATGATGAGAGGAGGAGGTACAAAAAAGTTACAGTCGGCACCGGCGTTACACGACATGGGGTAAGGGGCTTTGCGTTACGTAATATATGCCGGCTCCTTTGGCTCTCCTACCATACATAATATATAGATAGATTGGTAGCTAAATTTATTGCATTATCTCAGTCTGTGGTTATATATTAGAATTATATTTTCCTAGACTCAAGTAAACTCGAAAAAATCTGTATGCCGTAATAAATGTTCCAGATATTCAATTTCAAGAGGCCTGAAAGAACATGATAAAAGAGATGGACACAAATTCTGAATATAATTTTGACAAAGATGGCAATCTGCTCAAATCTAACCAACCAGAATTCATGTCCAGTATAAAACAGGATATTAACAATCAGTAGTTTGCCATTTTTACAGACATTCAGGCAAAAGCAATATAAATTCACTGTCAAAATTGGATGGGCAAATACCATGGAAAATTTGACGAACCAATTCGAGGGCATATAACATATTCTTATAGCGTATAGCCTATTATTTGTGCTATGTGGACTTAAAAGGCATATCTGATACCACAGAAGTAAAAACGTGGATTTACGAAGCAATCTATAAAAGCAAAACCAACGTGGTAGTTGATACTGTCGAAAAATGGAAACGAAAAGTGAAATAACCTAAACATATTACATGGGCTAATACAGCCATAAGATTGGCTTTTCAGTGAACAATGGAAATGATAAGTACATCAAACATAAAATAATTTGTATAAATAGATACCTTATATTCATACATATTTTTCTCGCAAACTAGTTTTCCTTTTACAGTTGTTTTGAGTTGGCTGCTGGAACTTTGGGTTTAATTGTGTCCAAATAATCGGAAGTATTTTCGTAATTCATTTCCTAAGATGGAATATTTCAGATCTGTGTCCCTATTGCCTCTTACTAATTGAGTCAAGTTTACAGCCTGCAATTTTCGTAAAACGTTACATTTGATGCAATACACGGTTTGAAGTTTAAAGTTTATAACTGAAAACGAAATAGGGACTCACTGGTAACACACTTAATGAGCTTTTGATGAGTCTTCAATGTAAGAAGTTCTGGTCGCCAACCCCCTGGTAATAAATTACCTTCGGTGAAATCGTCAGAGTCGCAGTCAAAGGGGACAGGTAGCTCTGCCCTCCCCCTCGAAATCAAAGAAAAAACTACATTTTTGCCTGAAAAAACAAAAATTTTTCATATAATTTAACGAGTCTATAGAATGAATTTAAGTCTCGTAATACCACAATACAAGTGAATTTTTTCTTCATTTTAATAAAAATGCTACCAACGGGGTTTTTGGTTTTCGAACTGTGCATAGCATGCATAAAGAAACCACACGACTGCATACTGTGTCACTGTAGTAATTATCACTGTCTTTCATAGCTCTAGAAAAATTCTTATTGTATTAAAAAAAAGAAAAGAAACTACATAATATAGCAGAGATCGAAATTGTACTCAAAACTCATTTTTGAGTAAAAGAGTAGTACTCAACTCCCCTCAAACCACTCTTTTGAAAAGAGTAATGAGTGATTGAGTTGAGTTATGTCTTTTAGCAAAAAGAGTAATGAGTGATTGAGTTGAGTTATGTCTTTTTGCAAAAAGAGTAAAGAGTGGTTGAGGTGAGTATGGCCTGCCAACAAAAAGAGTAAAGAGTGGTTGAGGTGAGTATGGCCACCCGACAAAAAGAGTAAAGAGTGGTTGAGATGAGTATGGCCACCCGACAAAAAGAGTAAAGAGTGGTTGAGGTGAGTATAGCCACCCGACAAAAAGAGTAAAGAGTGGTTGAGTTGAGTATGGCCTGCCGACAAAAAGAGTAAAGAGTGGTTGAGTTGAGTACGACCTCTTGGCAAAAAGAGTGTTTGGGTAGAGTCGGCGATAAGAGTGCTATAGTTGAGAATGAGCCTTTGGAGAAAACGGTAAAGAGTGGTTGAGTTTAGTATAGCCACTTCCCAAAAAGAGCAGTAAGAGGTGGAGTATTGCCCATAAGTAAAAAGAGTGATGATTGATGAGTGGACAAGAAATCAAAACTTACTTTATACCCAAGGAGTGTTAACCAAGGGGTACCCCAACCAGTTAAAGCTCCTTGCTTTTACCGATCTACAACTCACACGTGTAACTAACAACTATTGTTAAAATAAAGAAACCTCTGGGAGTAAAAGCTTGCACTCAACTAAATAATTTATTTTTGTCATTACTTCTAGAAATCGTACCAAAGTATTTTTTTATTAATTAATACGTTTACAGGTACTATATGAAATTTCACAGCAATCCCGTAACTACGCGGTACTATTTCTATTATATGAAATACATTTTATTATATGAAATTATGTGAAATGGCTTCAATATCAAATTACACCTGGAAGCTAATGGACAGAGATGTTAAGGACGCAAAAATTTCTAAACAAACTCGAAGAGATGAGTAATAACCAACACAAGAAAATTAAAATATTTAATTTAGATAAGAGTAAGTTAAACACTGAATTATTTTTGAAACTCTGATTGACGAAAAGCCTACCGTTCCCCCAAAAGCAAATAGAGGAAAACATATTTAATGCAGACTTCATAATATGGACCACCCTGTGAGAATTTGAGCAGCGCCAATACTACGATCTGTAGTGGACAAAGATAAAGTAAAAAGAGATACAGAGAAAGGCGAAAGAAAAACAGATGCAAATTCTGGTTTTACATACTAATTTTTGAGATTCATTCTGATTTGAATTATAGTTGCATTAAAATCTGGTTTTTCGAATTAAATGATGTGATAGTAAAATGATCGTCGTATGCGAACAGTGTAACTGATACTTTAAGGATGTGGAGAATATTTTTATAACATATACTTAATGGTGTGTTTTTACTGCCAACATATTAATGTCATCTTTCTTTTAAGCTTTTATTCAATTTAATCTGAACGTAAAAATGTTGATTTTGTTTAAATAATTTTTCCTTTACAGCTTTTATATTTTGAAAGGACCAACATTCTATATTTTGTCGGGCTTGAAAAATGTTGCGACTATTGCAAGTTGTTGATTGGTAAAATAAGGTGCGTCATGGTTAATGAATATTGCATAGTACAATAAATCTTGAGAATCTTGTAGTTTGAAGATATTATAACCATCAATATTACGTAAAATAAAACGAACTCCGGGCACTACTCCATTCACAGTTATTTCGTTAGACTTGATATTTGATTTTAACTTGGGGTTCCTTCTGTAGTACCCCTATTATGACGTCCTTTTCCAATGACGCCCTAAAAATGACTAATAATAGATATATATTACTAGATTTAAAAGAATAAACATAACAAAAGAATAGTTAACAATAATGGTTATTTGAAATACTTTGTTCTCTGGAAACCCGAAGATCAGTAATTCCAGTTTCTCTGTTGCGTCCAAAAATAAAAGTATTTAGATGGTGAAGCTGTATATCTGGGTACAGCTTGCTGTTGTTAATGAGAAAACACAGTTTGTAAGACTTTGATTGTTCTAGGCTGGAATCTTTATAAAAATTAAAGGTTAGATTAGGATTAGAGTCATTCAGCTTGTTGTTTTAAAGGATATATATCATTTACAAAACAAACATGTAAACGGTGTGATGCATTTGGTGTTATCCTTTTCATTGTCCTCTGAATCCGAAAATTTTAGTCTTAAAATGTTTTGGTTGTCCACACCCCACATATTAGTTTCAAAAAAAAACAAAATTGTCACTTTTGGTATCAATTATAGAACAAGGAGTTTAGGCACAGCACGTTGACGGTTTAGGCAGATTAGGGGCCACGCTGACGTAAATGTTGTTTCACAGAAACATCACGTTTATGTGAATGCACTTGCTATCCGTCTGTCTAACAATCTGTATACTACTTCTCATATTAAACTTAAACTTTTTAATTATAGTTATATCTGTGACGAATATAAATTATTTGTTTAAACATCCTGTACATGATCGTGGCAAGCCAAGGGCCAATTTTGCCAAGAAAAATTATCAAACTATTATTCTCCTACTTTCTTTTTAGATTTTGATACTCTAACGTTTTCTCAGACTTTGATACTCCGACTTTCGTCTCAGACTTTGATACTCCGACTTTCGTCTCAGACTTTGATACTCCGACTTTCGTCTCAGACTTTGATACTCCGACTTTCGTCTCAGACTTTGATACTCCGACTTTCCTCTCAGACTTTGATACTCCGACTTTCGTCTCAGACTTTGATACTCCGACTTTCGTCTAAGACTTTGATACTCCGACTTTCGTCTCAGACTTTGATACTCCGACTTTCGTCTCAGACTTTGATACTCCGACTTTCGTCTAAGACTTTGATACTCCGACTTTCGTCTAAGACTTTGATACTCCGACTTTCGTCTCAGACATTGATACTCCGACTTTCGTCTCAGACTTTGATACTCCGACTTTCGTCTAAGACTTTGATACTCCGACTTTCGTCTCAGACTTTGATACTCCGACTTTCGTCTCAGACTTTGATACTCCGACTTTCGTCTCAGACTTTGATACTCCGACTTTCGTCTCAGACTTTGATACTCCGACTTTCGTCTCAGACTTTGATACTCCGACTTTCGTCTCAGACTTTGATACTCCGACTTTCGTCTCAGACTTTGATACTCCGACTTTCGTCTCAGACTTTGATACTCCGACTTTCGTCTCAGACTTTGATACTCCGACTTTCGTCTCAGACTTTGATACTCCGACTTTCGTCTAAGACTTTGATACTCCGACTTTCGTCTAAGACTTTGATACTCCGACTTTCGTCTCAGACTTTGATACTCCGACTTTCGTCTCAGACATTGATACTCCGACTTTCGTCTCAGACTTTGATACTCCGACTTTCGTCTAAGACTTTGATACTCCGACTTTCGTCTCAGACTTTGATACTCCGACTTTCGTCTCAGACTTTGATACTCCGACTTTCGTCTCAGACTTTGATACTCCGACTTTCGTCTCAGACTTTCGTCTCAGACTTTGATACTCCGACTTTCGTCTCAGACTTTGATACTCCGACTTTCGTCTCAGACTTTGATACTCCGACTTTCGTCTCAGACGTTAATACTCCGAAGTTTTCCTCCGACTTTCGTCTCAGATTTTGATACTCCGACGTTTTTCTCTGACTTTCGTCTCAGACTTTGATACTCCGACTTTCGTCTCAGACTTTGATACTCCGACTTTCGTCTCAGACTTTGATACTCCGACTTTCGTCTCAGACTTTGATACTCCAACTTTCGTCTCAGACTTTGATACTCCGACTTTCGTCTCAGACTTTGATACTCCGACTTTCGTCTCAGACTTTGATACTCCGACTTTCGTCTCAGACGTTAATACTCCGAAGTTTTCCTCCGACTTTCGTCTCAGATTTTGATACTCCGACGTTTTTCTCTGACTTTCGTCTCAGACATTGATACTCCGACATTTTTCTCAGACTTTTATTCTCCGACTTTTTTCTCAGACGTTTTTTAGTTTTCTCAGACTTGTTAGTCCAACCTTGTTTTCACAATTCTTCTGACGTTTTTTCGACTTTTGATATAACTACTTCTCATATTTTGTCGATGGGTTTGGTTTGATTGATCAGATCATTTTTCGAATAGTTTGATCATATAATTTTTCTAATGGTTTGATCATATAATTTTTCGAATGGTTTGATCATATTATTTTTCGAATGGTTTGATCATATAATTTTTCGAATGGTTTGATCATATTATTTTTCGAATGGTTTGATCATATTATTTTTCGAATGGTTTGATCATATTATTTTTCGAATGATTTGATCATATTGTTTTCTCGAATGGTTTAATCATATTGTTTTCTCGAATGGTATTATCATATTGTTTTCTCGAATGGTTTGATAATTCTTTTGTTTCATACCGATATTTTTTTACATCCCGTTGCCCGTTCTCTATACTTATTATATTGTTAGAATTATAAGCGGCAAATATTAAATAAAGTGAGTGATGGTTTGTGTTTGAAGAAACGCCGTACACAATAGCCAGAGCGTAATGTGACTGTGACGAGCTGAAAAACGTGCAACGAAGTGTTACATCAATTGATCTGCATCAAACGTGATTATCAAGCTTTTTCCATTTGATTACATAATTGGAAGGAAAAGATGGACGGGGAAATAAATATCGCCGAAGAAACCAGCATTGCAGAAACGATCGCAGATGAAGTGACTGCTAGCACCAGCACCAGTATGGAAATTCTTGGCATAATCGACATAAATGATCCAGGTACCCGTTGAACGTCTATGGGCCTAAATTATTTACTTTTACGACTTGCAGTCTTGCAGTTTCAAAAATAGACCAATTAGTAGACTAAAAGATGCAATTCTAAATTAAAAGGCATATTATAAAAGTGAAATTATATTGTTATTTTTACTATAAACAGGCAGTGCAGTGACGGTTGACTTGAATTTAGAAACCACTGAGAAAAACGATGCCTTACCACCTCAACATGAGTATTACACAGTTTTGGACATGGAATTTAAGTATCCTAATGAATTAGTGGGATATTACAAGTATATTGGAACGAAGTATAAGACTGGAGGAGGTTCAAAAGGAACTATAACATCAAGATGTCAGACGTGTCACAAAACGTATAACGCTGCAATAGGCAATTACCATAATTTACGACGGCATCAAACGGTAATAATACATTTGGTATTTCATTTTAATTACCTTGAATGGACATTCTTAGTCTAAACTCAATTGGAACCTAAATTAAATTAGCTGTAGCAAATTTGGTGTGTTATAGATACAACACGGCGTAACCTTTGAAAAGAAAAGTGAAATAGCCATAGATCCCAAGCAGAACGTACTGACTTCATTTTTTGTGTCCTCGAAAGTTGCCAAGATACCTGTTAATCCTATTAAACAAAAATCATTTGAGGAGGCGCTTTGTGATATGATTTGCGTCGATGGACTCCCGCTAAATTTTGCCACTCGACCAGGTTTCAAAAACTTTATAGAACATATGCTCCCAGAAGTAAAAGTTATAACGCCACCAACAATCAAGTCTAGAATTGAAAAAGCAGTTAAAGAAAGAGCTATTCCTGCCCTCACATGTGATTTTGATATTCAGCCGAATGGAAGTATCCACTGTTCAGCGGACATATGGACGACGTCTAATGCACAGTCAGTAATATCAGCAAAGGCACATTACATTTCTGCGGATTGGAAACTGAAGTCAAAAGCTTTAGGATTTATTTCGTTTCCAGGGCATCATACTGCAGAACGGATTAAGGAAAAACTTGATCTTCTTCTGACAAATAGAAACATAAGACCAGATCAAGTGGGAGCCATAATTACAGATAACGCATCAAATATGACTAAAGCAGCAAATTTATCTAACTTTTAACGACAAATGGGCGTTAGGGTATGCAGAAGAGTCTAATAACG
Source organism: Tomocerus qinae (assembly GCA_020055645.1). NCBI lineage: Eukaryota > Metazoa > Arthropoda > Collembola > Entomobryomorpha > Tomoceridae > Tomocerus > Tomocerus qinae. The sequence goes on from CM034546.1 coordinate 61,404,455, forward strand.
ATGAAATTGAAAACAAAGATGAGGATATTGAATTGCGGTGCGGACATTCCGAACCCACACATTCAGATTCAGAAGAGGATAATATCGAAGAGGTTGTAACTGAAGACACGGACTTAGAACACTTACTATTTTGGGAATCGGAGCTTCTTGAAGCAAATGAGGTTCAAAATGATGAAATACATCACGTTTGGAAGTACGGTTGTTCATGCCACACTATTCAGTTGGCCATAAATGACTCTATCAAATCAGATGTTGAAGTTAAAGATATGATTAGTTTTGTGAACAGTGTAATAGTGTTTTTTCGAAGATCGTCCTTGAAAAATAGTGAGTTACAAGAAATTTGTCCAAAGCAGTTATTGAAGATAGGATTGACTCGTTGGAATGCAATATTAAGGGCTTTGGAACGATTTTCAAAGGTCAAAATACTTTAAAATGCTATCTATCGTTTTAAAATCTATGACCAAATCTCATAATATAGTATATTTAAATTAAGTTTTTTTTATTTTTATTTGCATATGGATTTACTAGGTGGATGTGTTTCCTAAAGTCCAACAACTGATTCTTAAATATGATAATGAAGGAAAAGTACCGTTCCGAGTCCCGAGAATATTGGATAGAATGAAGATCCTTGAAATAGTATCGATACTGAAACCGGCACAAGTAGCAACTGATACTCTGCAAGGAAATTATGTAACCTCATCTCGTATATTTACAGCTTTAGAGAAATGTATTTTGGAAATGAATGTGACGTCTCTCAAATATTTTGACGACTTTCGTAAAAGTTTAGTCAACAATATTTTGACACGTTTTAGTTCTTACTCGTTTGATCCTTCAATAGTCCAAGCAACTTTTTTGGATCCCAGATCCAGTGTAGCATATTACATGAGTGATAAAAGAAAGCTATGTACTGCAAATATTGAGGAAGTGAAAGACATAATACGGTCACGGATGCCGGTTATGGCCGAAGAACCTACTGCGCATGTTCGTAGTAAGAAAAGAAAAATAACGAATCTGGAACATACAACACATGACGAATTCGATATATTTTCTCCCGTAGTGACAGTCAAGGATGAAGTTGATCGTTTTCATTGAGCATTCTGGGCAGCCTTGTTATAAAAAGATGGATCCTCTTGAGTTCTGGAAAGAAAACTGTAATTTATTTCCTAATTTGGCAGCATTGGCCCGGGTGTACTTAGCTATTCCTGCATCTTCGGGTGACATGGAAAGAATATTCTCAATTGCTGGAAACTTAAAAAGAGCACGAAGAACTAAACTGAACAACGAAGTTGTCGAAAATATATTGTTGTATAGACAGTATAGAGAAAGCTGTTTGAAACAACAGGCTAAATTGCCAATCTTCAATAATTGACTATATTTAACTAGTGGACACTATGGAAGTTACTCAAAAATAAAATATCCATTCCTCATTAGATTGGCTGGGTTGAAATGCCCAACCTATTATTTTAATTGATTTAATCAGTCTATAACGTATTCTTCGTATTATTGTTTAAGTTATTTGGCTTCAAAAAGGTTAGAAGTATTCGGGATTGAAAATTGACTAAGACACATTTAGTTATGCTTGGTGTTGGAATGTCAAACCCATGTTGGTTTTAGGTACCCTTCAATTAATTATTATAGCAATGAAAGTTGTAATGTCCAATCCAAGTAGATTAGAACACTTTATGTATGTTTTCATAAATTAGGCATTGAAAAACCCTTTGTATTGAATTAGGATTTGGAAAGTCCAGATCCATGTAAATAAATAAACAGGTGAATTAAATGTAATGTCCACAGAATTTTATTGTGTCAGTGTTAATAATCTAATAGTATTATTATTACTGCTATTTCGTAAGTCTAATTATTTTGTAAACATGCACTAGAACTAGAACTTCAAAATTCAACTAGAAGGATGAGTACGACTCCTTGACAAAAAGAGTAAAGAATGATTGAGTTGAGTACAAACCTTTGGCAAAAAGAGTAAAGAGTGATAGAGTTGAGTATTACCCATTGGCAAAAAGAGTAAAGAATGGTTGAATTGAGTACGACCCATTGGCAAAAAGAGTAAAGAGTGGATGAGTTGAGTACGATCCATTGGCAAAAAGAGTAAAGAGTGATTGAGTTGAGTTTGCTAGGTTTACAAAATGAGTAAAGAGTGATTGAGTTGAGTTTGCTAGGTTTACAAAATGAGTAAAGAGTGATTGAGTTGAGTACGACCTCTTGGCAAAAAGAGAAAAGAGTGGTTGAGTTGAGTACGACCTCTTGACAAAAAAAGAAATGAGTGGTTGAGTTGAGTACGACCTCTTGGCCAGAAGAGTAAAGAGTGGTTGAGTTGAGTACTATCTCTTGGCAAAAAGAGTAAAGAGTGGTTGAGTTGAGTACTACCTTTTGGCAAAAAGAGTAAAGAGTGGACGCTACTCAAAACTCTCGCTTTTTTCGATCTCTGTAATATAGTTTTCAATTCAGCCGTTTAACTTTTTTTACTTTTAGCAGATTAATATGGGCTTACAGAAAAAGTGCAAACGGAAAATGGGGATCAGCATGAAAAGGAAAAAAAATTCAAAACGCCAAGTTTTGATTTTTGGACCCCACCTGAAAATTAATTCTGTGTATTCCTTTGACATAAATACCTACATGCTAAAATTATATTGCTTTGGTAATGTTGAAGGAAGACTGGTGCTTATTGAACTTTCGATATTAATATGAGTTGTTGTTGTTGTACTGTACTTACTTTCAGGGCATGAAAAAGGTGAATGAATGTCTTCTACATATATTTTTCGGCTTTATACTTTTATTAACAGGTTTTGCAAACTGAAAGAAAGTTATGCACAGTTAAGTTTTTACTGAAGAAATTGTTTTTCACTCTCTGTTCTGTCTAGTCAACGAGCTAGGAAAATGGCGATTGGATTCAGCTAACACGGCATGGCATGACGCACCCAACCAATGGAGATGTATTGTAAAGGCTATATACCACGTAATAATATAGTTATGCATAGACACATAGACATCTAAAGCATTTACAAGGTGTCCCAAAAATTAATAAGGAATTCTATTCTTCTAAAGGTTTACAATGGCTCATGATTACTGCGAGATCCATATTAGAGAGATAAGTGGATGTGAAATAAATAAGAACATTGACTTGATAGATAATATGTTCTAGGTATCTGGCAGTATTTTGAGAGTAGTAGAAGACCGTATTTTTTACTCCAAAAACCCTAGTACCTACGTGTCAAGAAATGTGGATTTTAAAATCAAGAATAATATAGTATGTGCATGAAAGTCAGGACAGTTTAAGTACGGACTTTAACCAGGCAAAGGTTGTATATGAAGGGAGAGAAATGCTGTCCTTTTCAGACGTTTTTTATGCGAAACAATAATTCCATGTGAAATTATTTCGATGATTACGGGTTTGTGTACGAAAATGACTAAACAATTTTACATTGGCCCTTAGTTTGCATTTTACTAGTATGATTATTAATTATGATTATTAAGCGCCCTGTACTAACGAAGAAATGAAACACCATTTGACAATGTGAAGCAAAAGCAAACGAACTTCTCCAATACTATTATTACCAATACTATTATATTAATCATGCATTTCACAGATCTACGTGCAAATATATAAATAGAGAATAATATAACAAAATGTTCACTCATCATTATCTAATAAATCACATTATTAAGTAGCTCCAAGAGTGCATTTATAAGTGATTGGCACCGTGCTTTTAAGCACACGATAAATTTTAAATATAGAACTTTACTACTAGTATATAAGCACATTATGTGATATTTTATTAAAAAAAGTGTGTAATTTGCAAATATCCGCCCAAATAGAATTAAAATATTTTTTATTTAATTGAATTCAATCATTTATGCGTTTATGCAAATCAAATATGCGTTAAACTCAAATCCTCCAAAGGTTATTATAAGTAAATATTAATGTCATCAGGTAAAATGACAATATATATGTATTATATTTTTACTTTACCTGGCAAATTGACAGTTTGTGATTTGATAGCAATTCAATGCTGATAAAGATCCCACATAGATTCCGACAGAAGTGTAATGTAAGACTAAGCACTATACACCCACAACAACACAATGTACAAAGTACTATCTACATAACATTATGTGGTGATTGACAAAATTCACCAAGGTGAATGGACACGTTAGGTTTGTTTATTTTTAGTTTAGATAAGCTGTTTATATCTGTGTAAGCGATGGTCACTGTGTATCAGGGTTACCAGATATACTTAAATGGCAAGTATATAATACCTAAGTTGGGCCCTATACTTAATAAATAAAATACTTGTAAGTATTTTAAAACTTAAATTATACTTAAATATACATAAATGAGCTAAAATCCGTAACATTGAAATAAATTCATCCTTAAATATTACCGTATTAATCGATTTAGTTCCCCATATCACAATAATTCCCCAGTTGGGGAACTAAATGAATAAATTTGGGAAAATATGGCTCTCCAAATGTTTAGTTCCCCATATCGAAATAGTTCCCCACCCTAAAATCCTAAATTAAAGGCTAAGAACCATATTATTATACAAATCAAATCAGTGAATCTGGACTTAGCCAGTGCATCTGTACCCACTGTACAACATACTATTTACCACTTATGATTGGTAAGTGGTTTTTAATGGTATTTAATGTTATTACCACGACATTAAACATTAGTGGTAAATGATATAAATGGTAAGAAATGGTTAAAAATATTTTTATTTAAATTACGTACAGAGTTTTGAATAAAATTCGACACTATAATACATAAAATACCGTTGCAGCTGACGATTGTTGTTTTAAATTGACTGCTCAACTTAATGTGTGTTTATTAATCCCATAGACTAAACGTATGGAAAAATATCCAATAAGATGTACAGAACAATGTTATAACAAGGTAATCAATTTTTTGCCCCGTATCTGTTTTGATTGGCTTCCGCAGTGCCCCGTATCACATATCATTGGATGAACGGAGGAGCTTAAGGCTTCGCCGCATGTTTACGAATCCACAACCCACTGGACTCCTTGTAGTATATTGTTTCTGTACATCTTAAGTAAGAAAAAATAATGTTTTTTCTTACTTGCGAAAGTTTAATCTATGAATTAATCCAAGAAAGTGTCAACTAATTGGGACAAAGACATCCCTACTAACTTATTAAATAATTAATTTTAATTAAATGAGTACTTTTTCTAATTAAATGAAAGTTGGTTGTATACCAAGCGAATAATGCGTTTAACGACTGTTTCACTGAACGTTCAAATATAAATCTTAACTAGAATTATTTTAGAAAAAATAAAGCATGAAAACTTATTTTAATGTGTCGTTTGTGAATCTCTGCTAAGTATTCACTATAATTTACCATTTTTACCATTAAATGCATTTTTACCACTGTGATGATGAAAAAGGGTAAAAAGTGGTAAAGTTTGTAAAGTAGAATGACGATGATGACGAAGAAATGGATGTTGATCTAACCGAACCTATGGACGTATCTCTATCCTCTGACGACGACGTTGAAATCTAAATAAATTCCTACTAATTTGCTCATTCACTATATTTAAAATTTAATTTTGCTTTGAAATAATATAGAAATTTGACATTGAAGTTTTTTATTTTGCCATTCAAAATATAGTTCCCCATATCATAATAATTCCCCATGTGGGGAACTATAAGAATATTTTTGACCAAATAATGGTCTCCAAATGGGAGTTCCCCTGGGGAACTAAATCGATTAATACGGTATAACACATTTTGTTATATCCTTCTTATAAGTTGCAATTGAAATTTTCCTGCGCTTCGTGGGAATTTATATATTTTTGTCCTTAAACCAGTCGCAAATTGCTTCCAATGTCGATGGAAATCCATTATTCACTCATCAGTAGATGATAAATTGCTAAGCTATCTTCCTCAACTACTCTGTGAAATAATTATTAATCAATTGAAAAAAATTGAAGTAGAATTTCTGGTGCTTTTCGCGAATTGGTATACTTTCTTTGGATTTCCACACTCATCCAGGTAGTTTTATGCACTTAATTTAATTAATTTAATTAATTTATGCATTTTATGCACGTTAATTTATAAAATACGGAATTTACGTTATTTTTGTTTAATCAAAAAACCTTAGATATGTTACTGCGCACATAAGATACGGCGCAGCTAACAAACAAACGGGCGTGACAAATGCGGTTGTATGATATATTTGACCACATTTACCAAGACGCACCCGATTGGCGCGGGTTGGTACATGGCTTTTGGTGAGGATACTTAAATATGTGGTAGAAGATCTGGTAACCCTGCTGTGTATATTCCCGATAACTACGTTATACCCCATACCTGGAGGTTTTGTTTGGTTATATATGAAGCTGATGCTAAGATCGTAGTTAAGAGTACTATGATCGCCAAATAACTTTGGACAATAAGATTGAAAAACAATAAAACCGATAAGAAAATATAATAGGCGAGTTCGCGGTTCAGTGAGCACGAACAAAGGGCTCACTGAAGCACGAACTCCTGTATTGTTATTGCTCAATGAACCGCGAACTCGCCTATTATATTTTCTTATCGGTTTTATTGTTCTTCAATCTTATTGTCCAAAGTTATTTGGCATTCATAGTATAATATAAGGTTACAAACAACATAAATTTGAGTAAAGTTAAAATGTTCAAATTCCGATTCTGATTCTTAGAAACAGCCTTCTGCGACTCGGTTTTGGTTTGTACAATTTCCTCAAAAGTTTAAAATTTTCCTGAATGTTTACATGCCCTACTAGTGTACTTGACAGTATTGAATAATGAATTTAAAGTGCAATGGAGATCATTGTTAATAAACTCGTAACTTATCAGCACATTTTGTAAAAATCACCGCATCGTTTACCATTCTAGCTGCAATTCTTTTGCCAAATTATCTGTGAAATAAATAAGTAAAATAACTGTTTCGCCAATTTTTCTTTTGCCAATGTCTTTAAATATTTGGTGCAAATATCTCAATTTTAAGACGAAATAAGCTAAGAATGTGATGAATATTATACTGAAATTCAATAAATGTTAATGCTAGTAACTTAAGATTCTTTGCCATAATTATGACCGAAGTTATGTACATGTTGCGTTTTATATATATATGCATGTATTATTATTATTATTCTAAGTATAGGGACTTGTATTGGATACTATGCGTTGCCATTAACACTTGAAGGCATAAGCAAATACTATTGTTAGCAAGTGGTTAATAATAACGACAATCACCTAACGCCAATATTAAAATGTCAATTAAGCGTTTCACTAAAGACATTTTTGTGTCAGATATTTTCAATTACAATTTAATATTTTCAATTTTAATGACAAGTTACGAGCAACCGGGAACAGATTTTGCACAAGTCTCTTTGACTGGGTCCCAAATGAGAGTATCGTCGCATTGCAAATCTTCTCTTGGTTTTGGAGGATCAATATACCAATAGTTTTTTGTGCACTTATCAGCTGGGTCTTGTCCCCATTCACAGATAGGTGCCACGCATTTAGGGTCCTTTCTATATGCCTCTCGTACGGCAGGTGATAGATTCTTCCATAAGTCGCAAGCACCCGCTTGGCTTGTGCCACTCGGTTTGCGGTCAGGGTTCCACCAAAGGTCTTTGTCACAATGTTGGAGAACAATTACTCCTACGATGGGATCATGAGGATTATCTGGAATGGTTCTGTTGCAGCTTATGTATGAAGACCGCTTGTTCACGCACCAGCTACAAAAATATTTAATCTTTCATTAATATCATTTAACAGGTAAATACAATGTATGAAGAATATGAATTTTGTCATTTAATGAAGACTCTCAGAAATGCGGAAATTAAATAACCCAATAAATTGATTTCCTAATTATATAATAAAATCATTACGTAGATAATAAAATTCTAATTAAAATTTGGATTCGGCACAAAGTGGAATAATATTAACTGGACACCTTGTATGTCAGCAAGATATTGTTTCTCCCGTTTTTACCATTTGTTTCAGACATGTGATAGAAAAACACAAATAGTGGGATAGAATATACAACGGAAAACATTGAACTATATAAGTTAAAATTTAAATCATAATCGATAAAAGTGTTTAATGTAGAAAAAAATTAAAATCTCGAAATAAATATTTTAGCTGATGACCTTTTAAATCATCGCTATATACCATCATTAAATAAATATGAGATAAATTTTTTAAGCTACTCCATTTAGAAATACAAGTGTTAAATACCCGCATTTTTCGCAGTCTTTTGCGTCGCACTTCTGTCCAACTACTTTGTCATTACATACTCTTGGAGGTTTTGGCGTGGTAATAATAGGCCCTTCTGTTGTTGTTGTCGTAGGCCCCGGCTCAGTATGACATGGTGTATCAGCTGGCCACTCACACGTTTCAGTTGCTTGATTCCACCGAAGATATAATTCCCCTGCGCATTGCGCAACATTGCCTAGATCGCAATCTGGACAAGCCATATCTGCGGTGCGACCTTCAGTACACATTATGAACCGGGTACAGTCATTGGGATGAGGGTAGTTTCCATTCGGTTTAGTTGAACAGTCGGTGATATTACTGTTGTCGTAGTTTGGACGTTTAGGGAGAATGGTAGCTGCTAAATAAATTTTAAATCGCAAACAAATTAAAATCGACCTCAATTAACTTTAAATTTCAAATAATTTTACATTTCGTAGGCATGCCATTTTATTAAATTATTAAATGTTATTTACCTGCAGATGCAGCTGCAATAACCCCCAAAATCAGAGCAACCTTCGTAAGCATCTTGGAAAGTTAACTTTAAAGTTAGCTTTGATGCAATGATGGTTCCTATTTGCAAGAAACTCCCTTTTATACATCCATTTGAAAGGGAGCAACTCAAATTATCTAAATTCCAGTCTTATGATTACTAGATTGTAAGTCACTCCAAAAATACAATTATGAAATCTTTAAATGTATTCGTGTTTGCAAGCTGTTAAAATTTAATAAAAATTCAATCATTAAAATGCCACTGGTTGCTAAATTTTATTTTAATTTTTACGATAGAATATGATTGATGTGGGGAGCAGTGTTAAATTGTCAACGTTAATCTTTTACTAAATGCTATCCAAATAAGTATCTCTACCACTCTACCTACAAGTATAATCCGAATGTGATTTTTATAGTAATCGGTTTTAACTTTTAACGGTTTTATTGCATCTATATGCAACAGATAAATATAATTTCTGTTCATCACGTACTGGTTTTGGTATTATCAGTAAGTTACAATGTTAAGTCTGGGTGACGGCACTACGCAACATAAAGTCTTTAAAAATTGTGTATACTCTGCAGAATTTTGAAGTGAAGTTTTATGAGAAGTGGCGTCATTTTGTTAATTGCGTACTTATTGGTGGGGTTCAAATACTATTAGCTATCATAACTAGACTGCCCGTTGCAAATCATATTTAAGATTTTACTTCCAAACCTTTGATAATGATAATGAGAGTACATTCGAATTGTTACATTTTTTAAAACTTTCATTGATAATTTATGTAGATATGATAATATAACTCCTCTCTCGGTAAAACTCACAGTACGATTGTACCAGTATAAGTAGTATAACTGTTCCATGGCACTATGGTAGTTAAGTCGTAGTATAACTGTACCCTCTGTGTAAGGGCTCCATTGTACTAGTATAACTGTGCGTGGCGATTTAAACTAGGATAACCGACCCTCGGGGTTTCAGTTCAACTCTTAAATGCATTGCAAAGCCTGAGTTAATTAGACAATTATGCTACCATTAAATGATATGACTATAATTTATGCTCAAAATCTTATTGGCTTGATTAGTCAAATAGTGATAATTGCAAAAACCAAATAATTAACAAATTATATCGGTAGATACGTAAAATAACAATCAATTGCACTTTACATACTTACACATGTATTGCCAACATGGCACTTTGTACAACAGGGTATGTCATTTTTTTACATGGACATCTATTAGTTTGGCAGTCCGTCTTGCATTTGCAGATTGATTGTCTACTGTAGGAAGTTACCGACCTTAGGGCAGTGATGTACTTAGTTGTATTAGTTGGCCATGCCGCTGTGTTTATTTCGGCTGACCAAGTTCCAACTTTCGATTCGTTGATCATGGTGTCGATAATGCCTTTTGCGCATTGTAGTTTCCATTTTCAAGGCCGCAGGGGGGCACCGGGGCACGTGCCCCCCCCCGAAATTGCAAAAAATCGCAAAATTTCTTTTCTCGGTGCCCCTCTCGAAATTTTTTTCTGGCAACGGCCCTGTCCATTTTGTTTCTAGATTTCCATTTTCGCGACGATTAAGGACTTTGCATGGCAAATTCGTAGGATCCGTGTTATACCTACCCTTCTATCTATCTTAGGAATCAACAATGAAACACTACTGCAAACGTTTACAGTTCTACTCCTTTGCTTTGCTTGATACCGGCTTCCTTGCTGTTTTCTGTTAACCAGATATGCTTTTAAGTGTCCCAGCCGAATATCCGAGTTTTTTAAAGTCGATCCTAGGCAATTTGAAGCGTCATTTAAGGGCTTTCATTTAAGGCTATTTATGTCCACAAATGTGGTCAATAAATAACACACGTGAACGTCACAAGCATAATGTCTTCTCCTTACAATTGACTATGGTTTAATATTTTTTGAAACTACCTAGTGCTAATAATGTTAATAATGCTAATAATTCAGGCCCATTTTCTACATCAATCTTATACCTCTGTCGTACTCTTTTTCTCCTATCTCTGTTTATTCCTTCAATCATGTCTCCTTTGTTGAACACATACATGTAAGAATGTAAAGTGGAATTGATTGTTATTTTACGTATCTACCGATATTATGTTAATTATTTGGTTTTTGCACTTATCACTGTTTGACTGAGTCAATCAAGCTAATAAGATTTTGAGCATAAATTATAGTCATATCATTTAATGGTAGCATAATTGTCTAATTAACTCAGGCTTTGCGATGTATTTAAGAGTGGAACAGTTGTGCTGAAACCCCGAGGGTCGGTTATCCTAGTTTTACTCGCTACGCACAGTTATACTAGAATAACTGACCCCCGCGCGTGTGTGGTTTCAGTATAAGGTTCCATTATTTAAGATCCCATTATTTCATGTGCTGGAAAAATTAATGGTTATGTAAATTATTATTCATTTCTCACATGTAAATTATGAAATTTCTCAAGTCGCAACTAAAGGATTTTTAACTAATAACGTAATTGAAAAAATAAAGAGAACAAAAAGTCACAAATCATCTAAATATATAAGTAAAGTGAAGTTTTTTGACGAAAATCCATTTGCTTCCCAATTTATAGTCTGTGAATCTTGTAAATCTGTAAGAGTATAAGAAAACTGTTGATGGCGGTTTCAAAAAATGACCATACCTTGTGGTACAAAATGCCATGGTGGGAATACATGAAACAACGTTAAAGGCAATTAATTTGCACTTAACTGCATTTGCATATATAAATTGAATAAATGGATTGGAGTCGCTCAATGTATTTGCCTGTTATATATGTCAGTTACTACTGTTAGACTACCTTACTTAGACCCGTCTTTATATGTATCTCCGTTTTCTATCCTATATCACTCAAGGAAGGAAAAGTCAATATCGATTCTTTGTTTAGTACAGGAAAAAGCCTATATCCATACGCTTGTTACTAGAGTTGTAGTTTTCATACATCGTATAGCATAGGCTTCCATTTATTCCCATATATAAAAAACCTTAGACTCAAAGAAACTTGTGGGGCAAGGATTTTTTCCTAAAGTACCCGGGTTTTCCCCTGATACCTTGATGTTATTGCATCTATGATTCACAACTGTCTTACAAGTCATGCTTTGCAATGTATTTAAGAGTGGAACATTTTACACGGAAACCACAGGGTCAGTTATTTTAGCATATAAATGCCATAGAACAGTTATACTACTACCAGTACAATGGCGTTGTTATATAGAGGGAACGGTTATACTACGACATACAGTGTACAAAATACCATTTACTACTTACCAGTGGTAAGTGGTTTTTAATGGTATTTAACGTTAAATACCACCAGCTAAAAACTAGTGGTAAGTGGTATAAATTGGTAAAAATGGTAAAAAATAGTTTCATTTAAATTTCGTGTTTAAATTTTGAATAAAATTGAGTGCCAAAGTATGAAATAGCTTAACAGCTGATGATTGTTGTCACAAATTGATAAATGTCCATGCAATCAGAGTTGGATTCAACCGATGGGGACACTAATCGCTCTTATTTGCCGATTGAGATAGTATATAATTGCAATTAAATTGGCGCATTCATATCAATTTTAAATGGACCAGTTGGCTATTCACGCAGCGCCCCATTAACGAGACACAACGACATTAAAAAGATAGACCTGTAGCCGACTTTCAGCCGACCGCCTAATGGTTTATGGATACTGTGGCGGACCGAAACTCGGCTGTTGTGTCTATCTTTTTAATGTCGTGGTGTCTCGTTAATGGAGCGCTGCGTGAATAGCCAACTGGTCCATTGGCGATACCAAATGCAATCTTGGTTTTAGTAACATTTTTTTATAACTTTCGGGGAGCATTAAGTGCATTTTTACCACTGTGATGGTAAAAAAGCCTAAAAAGTGGTAAATTTTGTACACTGACGACATATGCACGTGATTACTTTGAGTCACTCAATCATTATCACAGTGATAAATTGCTAATGTTAAATATTTACTAAAGGCTATCCAAATCTCTACCTACAAGTATAATCCGAATATGTGTTTTTTGGTTATAGCTTTTATTGCATCTATATCTTGCATTGCAATAGATAAAAACTATTTATCTCCTTTCATTAACTTGGTTTCAGTACTATCAGTAAGTTAAATTGTCCAAAATAAGAGTGACAGTGAAAATATTTGGGTCCAAGTGCCTGGATATTATAGCCATTAGTTTTCAAAAATCCAAGTGAATGCAAATAATGCAGTTACGAATTTTTTTGTACGGCTGATTTTAGATAATCGATATATTTCTGAGTAAAAATGTGAACTTAAAATTACACGTTTTGGAATGTATTAGTATGTGAATTATACATCACCTTCTAAATCAAGAAAAAATCTTGACTTTAAATAATACCAAAACGAGTACATGATGAACAGAAATTATATTTATCTGTTGCATATAGATGCAATAAAACCGTTAAAAGTTAAAACCGATTGCTATAAAAATCACATTCGGATTATACTTGTAGGTAGTGATATCTATTTGGAAAGTATTTAGTAAAAGATTAACGTTGACAATTTAACACTGCTCCCCTCATCAATCATATTCTATCGTAAAAATTAAAATAAAATTTAACAACCAGTGGCAATCTAATGATTGAATTTTTATTAAATTTTAACAGCTTTTCAAACACAAATACATTTAAAGATTTCATAATTGTATTTTTGGAGTGACTTACAATCTAGTAATCATAAGACTGGAATTTAGATAATTTGAGTTGCTCCCTTTCAAATGGATGTATAAAAGGAAGTTTCTTGCAAATAGGAACCATCATTGCATCAAAGCTCACTTTAAAGTTAACTTTCCAAGATGCTTACGAAGGTTGCTCTGATTTTGGGGGTTATTGCAGCTGCATCTGCTGGTAAATAACATTTAATAATTTAATAAAATGGCATGCCTACGAAATGCAAAATTATTTGAAATTTAAAGTTAATTGAGGTCGATTTTAATTTGTTTGTGATTTAAAATTTATTTAGCAGCTACCATTCTCCCTAAACGTCCAAATTATGACAACAGTAATATCACCGATTGTTCAACTAAACCGAATGGAAACTACCCTCATCCGACCGACTGTACCCGGTTCGTAATGTGTACTGAAGGTCGCACCGCAGATATGGCTTGTCCAGATTGCGATCTAGGCAATGTTGCGCAATGCGCAGGGGAATTATATCTTCGGTGGAATCAAGCAACTGAAACGTGCGAGTGGCCAGCTGATACACCATGTCATACTGAGCCTCCAACTCCAGGAGTATGTAAGGACAAAGTAGTTGGACAGAAGTGCGACGCAAAAGACTGCGAAAAATGCGGGTATTTAACACTTGTATTTCTAAATGTAGTAGCTTAAAAACAATTTTATAGTAATACTAGTTGAATCCTAGCACACATAAAGTGTGCTAGAAAATGTTGAAATCAGTAAATTTCTAGCGACTGCGCATTGGCCCGAATTTCATAGACCGTTGATTGGACTCAGTATTGATAGCCTAGTCCTTGCTCATTAATTACAAAATATTACCCTTACTCATTAATTACAAAATATTACGGACATAGAAGATACAAACATTTATTCAGGAATAGTAAAAGAATCCCATGCGCATGCCCCATTTTATCTTTATGTAGAGTAAAGATAACCTCAGCGATGAGTTAAAAGGTCACCAGCTAAAATATTTATTTCGAGATTTTAATTTTTTTTCCACATTAAACACTTTTATCGATTATGATTTAAATTTTAACTTATATAGTTCAATGTTTTCCGTTGTATATTCTATCCCACTATTTGTGTTTTTCTATCACATGTCTGAAACAAATGGCAAAAACGGGAGAAACAATATCTTGCTGACATACTAGGTGTCCAGTTAATATTATTCCACTTTGTGCCGAATCCAAATTTTAATTAGAATTTTATTATCTACGTAATGATTTTATTATATAATTAGGAAATTAATTTATTGGGTTATTTAATTTCCGTATTTCTGAGAGTCTTCATTAAATGACAAAATTCATATTCTTCATACATTGTTTTCACCTGTTAAATGATATTGATGAAAGATTAAATATTTTTTGTAGCTGGTGCGTGAACAAGCGGTCTTCATACATAAGCTGCAACAGAACCATTCCAGATAATCCTCATGATCCCATCGTAGGAGTAATTGTTCTCCAACATTGTGACGAAGATCTTTGGTGGAACCCTGACCGCAAACCGACTGGCTCAAGCCAAGCGGGTACTTGCGACTTATGGAAGAATCTATCATCTGACGTACAAAAGGCATATAGAAAGGACCCCAACTGCGTGGCACCTATCTGTGAATGGGGACAGGACCCAACTGATAAGTGCACAAATAAATATTGGTATATTGATCCTCCAAAACCAAGAGAAGATTTGCTATGCGACGATACTCTCATTTGGGACCCTGTCAAAGAGACTTGTGCAAAATCTGTTCCCGGTTGCCCCTAACTTGTCATTAAAATTGAAAATATTAAATTGTAATTGACAATATCTGACACAAAAATGTCTTTAGTGAAACGCTTAATTGACATTTTAATATTGGCGTTAGGTGATTGTCGTTATTAACCACTTTTACACTAACAATAGTATTTGCTTATGTCTCCAAGTGCACTAATACAAGTCCCTATTTAGAATAGGTAATACATGAATATACATAAAACGCAGCATGTACATAACTCCGCCCATAATTATGGCAAAGAATCTTAAGTTATTAGCATTTACTTGAATTTCAGTATAATATATTATCTTAATTCGTTTCGAAATTGAGAATACGCTAAGTAGGTAGTGCGCAGTTACATATCTACGGTTTTTTGATGAAAATTAAACAAAATAACGTAAATTCCGTATTTATAAATTAATATTGGTACATAAAACTACATAGATGAGTGTGGAAATCCAAAAGAAGTATACCAATTCGCCAAAACCGGCAGAAAAAAAATTCTATTTCAATTTTTTTCAATTGATCAATAATTATTTCACATGGTAATTGAGGAAGATAGCTTAGCAATTTATCATCTACTGATGAGTGAATAATGGATTTCCATCGACATTGGAAGCAATTTGCGACTGGTTTAAGGACAAAAATATATAAATTCCCACGAAGCGCAGGAAAATTTCAATTGCAACTTATAAGGAGGATATAACAAAATGTGTTATAATATTTAAGGATGAAGTTATTTCAATGTTACGGAGTTTAGCTCATTTAAGTATAGCTTAAGTGTTTTAAAATACTTACAAGTATACTATTATTATATAAGCCCAATTTAGGTATTATACTTGCCATTTAAGCATATCTGCTGGTAACCCTGATGCACAGTGACCATCGCTTACACGGATATAAACAGCTTATCTAAATTAAAAATAAACAAACCTAACGTGTCCATTCACCTTGGTGAATTTTGTCAACCACCACATAAAGTCCCTATTTAGAATAGGTAATACATGTATATATTTAAAACGCAACGTGTACATAACTCGGGCCATAATTATGGCAAAGAATCTTAAGTTACTACCATTTAGATTTATGGAAGTTCAGTATAACATTCATCACAATCTTAGCTCATTGCGTTTTAAAATGACTGCACTGTAGGCTTTAACGTTAATAGTATCTCTTATCATTATCATTATTGTATTTGGTATTGTACCCTGCAGCATCCTAATTTTTTGACAGAACCAGACCAGAGACAATAAAAGTATAGGAAATTTAAACTTTATGAAAATATGAAACTATGTTTTCCATATTTCGATTTCAGTTACCAATTTGAAATTTGGGAATCGTTCTCGGCAGTATTTAAGATACTTCTAAAAATATTATTGTGTTTCATAAAAAGTATTAAAACTGTCCCTTTAATTCGCAGAAAATATAAAATACCTGTCTGTGCATCCATGCGATAATGCAATTCGATGCATCCATGAACGAGGAATACTTAAAGATTTAAGCTCAATTTGGTAATTCACTTCCTTTTATTATTTTTTAATGCGGAGATCTTTTTGTTACGTTATAAGATAATTGTGGTAGTAAATAAATTTAAATTTATTTTTAACATTTACTAAACAATATTACATAATTGACATTATAGCTAAATTCAGTAATTTTCTTGATATTATGCGCTAATTAAAGACAGTTTTTCAATCATTTTAATACAGAAAATTTAATTATTTACATTTTTGCTCATCAGTATAATTAATATCAACAGCAACCACATAAGTGATAAAAAACCTAATGGAAATACTACATCATTGTACATGACATTTTTAATTCCACCATAATATGCCACACTGGTGAAAAATGAATAACACCTTGCTTCATATAAATAATACGATTGTTAACTGACAATAAATAATAATAGATCAACTTCGATCGAAGTAAAAACTAGTTTCTTTTATAGTTACCTAATATCATAGATATAATCCAATTATGCACGATTATTTGAATCAAATAAATATTTTTCAATTGATGCGAAGTATTTAGTGAGCTTATTGTTCAATAAATTTCACTTTCAAACAAAATTTTTGAATACTACATCATTAGAGAAATGAATTAATTTACCTTAATAAGATTTTCATATTCGACTAAAGTCTGTAATTATTACAGCTAAAAGAGATGAGTAAAAGTAGTATTAAGTAATTTCAATAAGTTTAAAATCATAATATATTTTTACAATAGATGATTTTGTATTCTTGAAGGAAATCACAAAAGAGTTAAATTTCAAAACTATTATTCCGAGTAGCAATAACAGTTCAAAAAGAAAAATTGGACTATTAGATTTATAAACGAAGGCTTAGTGAAATATAAACCAAAAGGAAAGCATGTTTGCTGGCTCAGTGATTATGGAAAAATGAAGAAAATTATGATTGCTTATCATAGAATCATAGTAGATATTTAAATGTATACCTTAATGCTGATAAAATGTATTTTATAAAAATATCTCTATGTCCATGTACTACTTGAATGCTTGCATATAGAAGATAATGGAAGAAAAATGAACTCAAAGTCAAAAGTATATTGTGTTAAGGCTCAAGGTAAGTGAATATACGACAACCATAACAATAAGTAGCTTTAAGTAAACTTAATAAGTAGATTAAGATGATTTATCTATTTATCGTATGACTCGTATAATCACAATTCACAAAGATAGTTCTAAGGTTTGAAGAAATGAACTGTGCCAGTTACTTCCCGTTCAATTCATGTTTAGATATATATTTATTTCTGTAGTTTCGTGTTGTGTTTGTTAGTGATAATAATAATAAGTTTGTACAACCTATTTATTTGGAATCTACAAATTGTCAAAACCGATTAATGCTTTGCTGTGGGATGTAGCAGATGTATACAGACGCAAACAGTTGCAATTTGTGTTACATAATTGTATAATCTGTCATTGACTTAAATCTACACCCTTTAGTATGGTGTTTAGTCAATCACGTATCCAGAGGGGGGGCCGGGGGAGCCCAGCCACCCCCCCTAAGGTTCCATAAAAGACGATTTTTTTGTCAAAAAAGGTTAAAAATCTAAAAAAAATTTTGCATTCTTTTATCAATATATTTTGGTGTGCCCCCTTGCTCAAATTCCTGGATGCGTGCTAGTCCAACAAAATACTCCTCGGGAACAAAATTCTCATTTACAATCCGAAAACAGATAGAAACTTGTTCTGACACTGAAATATCGGAGGTTTCGTCCACAATGACACTAAACTCGGTAGATTTGGTTATTTTACTAATAATTGTGCGAAGAATGGAATGGCTCATAATTTCTAACATTTCATTTTGAATCTCAACAGATGTATATGAATTTTTTCTTGAGAGCCAAGTTTTTAAATCTGGCAAATCCTGAGAACGAAGAGACAAAAGATTTTTATAGTTCCCGTTGTCATTTTCGTGTCCTCTTAACGGTAGCCCTTGCTTTGCTAAGTACTGAACAGTTGTAAACAAACATTTCAAAGCTTTTTGGGCACTAATCTTGCTTGATTCCAAAAGAGCTCCGAGTTTTTCATTAATTGGTTGTTGCCTCTTGTCTTTTAATATTGTCATTGCCAAAATATGTTGCTTACTGTTTGAATGTCCAGAAAGTTTTTCTTTGCCGTGTTTCCAATCATTAAACCCTTCGGTGACAAAAAGTTGATTCAATTTTATAATTTGGAGGAAATAGCTTTTTTTGATGCACCGTAAAGCAATGAAAACAAATCATGTTTTTCCTGTCGATATTGTAACTTAACCATGGATGAGTTTTGTACCAAACTTGATTGAAATAATGCTTCCTGGTTCCCTTTATTTGAAATTCAACTTCTTGTGGTTGAAACGGAGCATCTAAAGTTTCATTTTTTGGAAATTGCATACTTCCAACTTCATTGTTTTCATTACCCTGTGTTAAGTCAAAGTCAATTACTGATGCTGATACTGATGGTCCTGCTACTTCTTCTTCTTCAGTGACATTTCTTGTCTTAGTTTGCTCTTGACTTTTTGATTCACATTCTGATAAAATCTTCGGTTTTTTTATGACCCATTTATCCATTGAGAAACTCATTATGTTTTATTTTATTATGTCTAAAAATTGATTAAACAAACTAAATTTGACTGAGTACATTGTTTTTGAAATGTCGCCACTCGCCACTCGAATAAATTACGTTCCGACGCCTATGCACCCAACTGCAATATTGTGTAAATTAGTAGACACATGCTATGCTAGATATTACACGTTGCGCATGATATAGTGCGCTTAAATTGTACTGCAGTTTAGTTGAATACCATAACTGTAGATAGGGAACATGAACTTACAATTATTTATTATGAAGTAAATAAAATTTTCTTAGGTAATTGTATTGTAGTTTGGTTTTTGGAACATTTTTAAGGGGACATGTCCCTCGTAGCCTTTTTCTAGGGGGGACATTGTCCCCCCTGTCCCCCCGGTTCCGACGCCTATGCGTGCTTGTGTTTAGTAATAATTTAAAATAAATATAGGACATAGTCATGTTGTTTGTATTCATAAATAAAATGCATTTTGAAATCTAAATTTAATACTTTTACCACAGAAATATATATTCACAAAGTCATAATTCTTTATTTCTTTATTTATAATTAGATCAAAATAAGTATATATGTGAGGTGGTACTATTCTAGTGCAACAGAATTAAATACATATTATTCCGAAGAAATAAGTACTTTATTTTGTTACAACTGTCCATACATCAGTTTACTTTCTGTACTCACATTCTGTACCCAAAGGAACACTCATCACAAGCACTCATTCGACAATAATTTAACAAACGTTTTCACATTCTTTCACTAAAACTAATTATTAATATTGAATAATGATACTGTCAATCGATATATTACTATTTATGGATTAATTAAACTGCTTATTTTTTGATTACTTCTTAATAGAGGCTTTGGTAAATGAATTCATACTCAGGAACTCAAACGTTGACGTCGTGGATTGGGATGTGGGTTTCTCAATCGCGAATCTCGACTCAAAGCCAACATTTTGTTTTCCCTTGTTTTGACTGAGATTACACACTGACGCGTTTTCCAGTTTTAACATATAGTTTACCGAAGCCTCTAATATATAATGACATTGCCATTGCCAAAAGTTTTATACTCTTACCGGAAATAAACATAATGAATACACAGCACAGTGTATGTACAAAGACTTGAATGTACAAAATCACCAATTGCAGTCATTTTAAATTTTTGTTTATGGGTATTTTAATGTCATTGCATTGACATAATCAAATCTCAAACATAGTCTTAAAATTATATAAAATTCTCGTGAAGTCTCCTAAAGCCCGTTTGTTTAATATGATAAGCATGCTTTACATATTGATGTAAGTTACTGAATAATTGTCCGCATTCGTTGTCCTGGAATTGCAATGGACAAAAACCAAACTACCATACATCAGGGTATTATACATGGCATTGACAAAGTAATTAGTAGAAATGAACAAAGTCATGTTTGAGAAAGTAATGCTAGACGATTCGAAAATAAAATACTTAGTCAAAATATGTAACTCTCTCCTTATGAAGTCGTCAATCAAATTTTGTATGAATCAAGCTTTTAATAAAACATACGATAAATGGTGCACAAAAATTTTGCAAGGGATGGTAAATTTCGATGAACATGATGTAAAACGGATGAATCATTTTTGGGTACTGCAGGAGCCATGCATGCCCATGTCTCTGCAGATTATCACCATTCTTTATCTTCGGCGATCTGCATGTCGCCATCCTCATCTCCCTACCTATCTAATCCCTAATACCTTTATACACCTCAACTATAACTTACCTGTGTAATTATGATATTCCATCCATACAACACATACACACAAATCATGTATACGGAAACATCCATCAAATCGGATTCATTCCTAATCTGACCAGGAGACAAAGTCCTGGTCAAATAAATATTCGCTCCTCAATTGTTCTGTGCTCTTTCACTCATCTCATTTATACTTGCATTCACACTTAACTACATTCTACACTCCGGGATCAACCCACTTGACCAGGCCCGAAATCGGTAAGTATGCTGAAGCTACTTAGGCAGGTCGGGAATGGAGAGGAAAAGGGACTCAACACTACGAGTGCCCATTCTCCCCTTACAGTACATATGAAAAGTTTGTAACTATGTCACAAAGTGAGAATATGCACGTTTTATAACCCTATGGGCCATATTCTGTATCAAAGCAAATAGCTCTACTGCTGTTCCAGTTACAAATAATCTAGCTTAATAATATTTTTGGTAAAATTAAAATAATCACACAACTTAATGACGTAATTTAAAATCTTTTATAGCATAGTCGAGAAGGTGGGAAGCACCGCATTCAAATGCAGAGTGAATTTGCGGGGACTTAGGACACCTTTCAGAAGTTCCCATTACACAAATTTCAATCAAGACGTCATCACTGTTTTAAAAAAGAAGAAAGAGGAAGGCGTAACAAATATTGAAGCTACAATAGAAAAGATTTGTGATAAAATAAAGAAACCCAAAGAAGTTGTTAAAACTTCCAACGATAAAATTTTTAAGAAACTAGTCAACACGTTGGAAGCTTGAAGCTATCTGGTAACATTTATTCTGAAAACATCGAGTGGTTACTAGAGGATTTGAAAGAAGACTTTAAACTTTGAAGCACTAATTGACTGTCTCCTTGAAGAAAACCTCACAGCCACAAGTAGAATAGTTAGTAAAATCAACATTAAATGTAAGAAATTTGGAAATTGTTATTCTCTGTTAGAAACCATTGCATGTCCATTAGGGATTGGTTTTATGGAAGAAGAATTAGCAGAGGTGTTAGACAATTAAATCGGTTTAGTTTCGGAAGAAAATATTGCTGACGCCATTGAGGAATGGATTGAAAGAAACGAAAAGAAATCAAAGTTAATCAGGTAAATACTGAAGAAAATTAAAAGGCTCCAGACGGTACCTGACGACCATTTGGAAATGGTACTTATTTCCAAAACCCGCAAATTGAGATCATTGATTATAAAGGCTGAAAAACATCATAGAAACGTAGCGTTTGATTATAAGGACATAATGTCATTCCACGCTTGCGGCCTAATGGCAATTGAACACAGAACATTGAACAGAGCATGTATTGTAACATTAACCGAACTAGAGACACATCAAAATAGAATAGATCGACACAGAGCATTTAACAATGCTTATGTTGAAGCTTTAGCCGAACTTGATGACACTGTCTCATTTTGAAAACCACTACTTGGTTCATACAGACATATCGGTATGTAGAATAGATCGATTTGTAATTCCTGTATTATTTAATTAAAGCCAGGGATAGGCAGTATAAATCTCGCATAAATTGAATATTCTTTGAAGCCCTAAGTGAGGATATGGCGTCACTACCCTGGAACTTTGTACGTGCGTGCGTTCAGAACGTGAAACTTGGGGATAGTATGGTAATTGGTTGGATAGACGTCTGCCACGGCCACTATAAGGCTCATAATATATAGCGGGGTGAATCGAATGAAAAATCTATTTGTCCGGTGCAAAATTTATTACCCGCTAGTCGGGGAAATTTTATGTAAATGTTATTTTCAAAAAAGAAATTAAAAAATTGCTTTATCTTAGTCAGTGGTTATAATATTAGAATTATATTTTCCTAGACTCGATGAGTCAACTCAAGTAAAACGGTACAAGAACATAGACACAAAATACGAATTCTGAATCTAGTTTTCACAAAGATGGCAATCTGCTCAAATCTAACCAATCAGAATTCATTTCTATCCAGTATAAAACAGGATTATCAATTAGTATGTGACGTATTTTTATAACTTAGCCTATTATTTTTGCTATGTGGACTTAAAAGGCATACTGATCCCACAGAAGCAAAAATGTGCTTGGAAGAAGATTTATGAAACAATCTACCAAAGCAAAACCAGCGTGGTAGTTGATACTGTCGAAAAATGGAAACGAAAAGTGAAATAACCTAAACATATTACATGGTCTAATACAGCCATAAGATTGGCTTTTCAGTGAATATTGGAAACGGTAAGTACATCAAACATTTATATAAATAGATACCTTATATTCATACATATTTTTCTCGCAAACTAGTTTTTCTTTACAGTTGTTTTGAGTTGGCAGCTGGAACTTTGGGTGTAGTTGTGCCAAATAATCGGAAGTTTTTTTGTAACCCATTTCCTAAGATGGAATATTTCAGATCTATGTCCTTATTGCTTCTAACTTTTTGAGTCAAGTTTACTGCCTGTAAATTTCGTAAAAATTGACTTTACTCTGACTGAAAAACCGTTTGTTTATAAATGAAAACGAAATAGGGACACTGGTAACATACACTCACACAATAAGCTTTTGACACTTTTGAGTCTTCACTGTACGAAGTGCTGACCGCCAATCGCCCGGGTAATAAATCACTTTCGGTGAACTCGTCAGAGCAGCAGTCAAAGGGGGCAGGGCGCTCTGCCCTCCTCCTCGAAATCGAAGAAAAGAAATTTTGCCTGAAAACACAAAAAACATTTCCCATGATTTAACGGTTCTATGGAATTAATTTAATTAGCCAAAATGTCTCGTAATACGACAATACCAGTAACATTTGTTCTTAATCTTAATAAAAATGCTACCAACGGGATTTTTGGTTTTCGAACCGTGCATAGCATGCATAGAGGAACAACACTACTGTTTCACTATAATTATCACTGCATTTAATAGCTCTAGCATAAATTCTTATTGTATTAAAAGGGAAAAGGTTAAACTACATAGTTTTTACCTCAGCTATTTAAAGATTTAACTTTTCTTTACTTTTTAGCAGTTTAATATAGATCAACAGTTAAAGGGCGAACGTAAAATGGGTATCAGCAAGAGTTCAAGAAAAAGAATTCTGCGTCTTCCCTTGCAATAAATACATGATAAAATTATATTGCTTTTGATAATTTTGAATGAAGATTAGACGTTCGATATTAATATGAATTGTTGTACTTACTTTCAGGGCATGAAAAAGGTAAATGAATTTGTTTTCACCATTATATATTTGTTTTGCTTTATACTTTTATGGACAGATTTTGCAAACTAATAAATACGCACAGTTAAGTTGCTTACTGAGGAAATTGTTTTTCACTCTCTGTTCTGTTTAGTCAACGAGCGAGGAAAATGGCGATTAGATTTTAGCTGACACAGCATGGCATGACGCACCCAACCAATGGAGATGTATAATATAGGCTATACCACAAAATATACATATTATGCATAGACTTACATCCAAGCGATTTACAAGGTGTTCCAAAAATGAATTAGAAATTCTACTCGGCTAAAGATTTACAATGGCTCATGGTTACTTGAGATTTATGCTATATAGTGCGTGTTATAGTTATAGCTTATAAAAAACGTAGACGTTAACAGTTAATAACTGAATGAACTATTTTAAGACAACTTTATCGTTTACGTGTAACAACTATTCATTTAGAATAACAAAAATCATGCTTCTTGTTTTACAGTATTTGAAACGTAGCTTTTAATGTGATTATTGGCAATGCTACTATATTTACTAATTCAAATAATTAACAGCCTTAAATCTTGTGTAGTCCACATTTGACGGTATTTCTGTGAAATTGTACGATAGATTGCGATAAAAACACAATAGACTGCGAAATGAACTAACTTAGAATTAAATAATTATAATTATTAACGGTCGCATAAATTAAAATTTCCATGCCACACCCTGGATTCATAACTTAAATTATCGAAAGAAGACATTTAATATATATTTAGCACAAATTATTTATGTAGAAATTCAATTTTCATATATACACCTATGCCAAATGTGTTTGTGTGCGAAAATGAAAAAAAGTTTCCTTTGGCCATTTTCACGCTTACATTTTATACTAGCAGTAAATATGATTAATAAGTGCCCTGTACCAACGAAGAAACGAAACGCTATTTAACAATGTGAAGCAAAAACAAACGAACTTTTCAAAACGCCAAGTTTGGATTTTTGGACCCAACCCAAAAAAAATTTACTTTTATTAAAAACATGTTTTTATTAACAGGTTTTGCAAACTGAAAGAAAGTTATGCACAGTTAAGTTGCTTACTGAGGAAATTGTTTTTCACTCTCTGTTCTGTCTAGTCAACGAGCTTGGAAAATGGCGATTGGATTTAGCTAACACGGCATGGCATGACGCACCCAACCAATGCAGATGTATTGTAAAGGCTATACCACATAATAATATAGTTATGCATATAGACACATAGACATCTAAAGCATTTACAAGGTGTCCCAAAAATTAATAAGGAATTCTACTCTTCTAAAGGTTTACAATGCAATAATGGCTCATGATTACTACGAGATCCATATTAGAGAGATAAGTGGATGTGAAATAATTAAGGACATTGACTTGATAGATAATATTTCTTGTTCTAGGTATCTGGCAGAACTCTGAAATGGCAGAAACAGAGAAAGACCGTATTTTTTACTCCAAAAAACCTATATAGTACCTGCGTGTCAAGAAATGTGGATTTTAAGATCAAGTATAATAAAGTATGTGCATGAAAGTCAGGACAGTTTAAGTACGGACTTTAAACCAGGCAAAGGTTGTATATGAAGTGAGAGAAATGCTGTCCTTTTCAGACGTTTTTATGCACTTGAAATAATAATTCCGCGTGAAATTATTTCGATGATTACGTGTTTATGACTAAACAATTTTACATTGGCCCTTTTCGAGTTTGCATTTTACTAGTATGATTATTAATTATGATTATTAAGCGCCCTGTACTAACGAAGAAATGAAATACCATTTTGACAATGTGAAGCAAAAGCAAACGAACTTCTTCATTACTATTATTACCAATACTATTATATTAATCATGCATTTCACAGATCTACGTGCAAATATATAAATAGAGAATAATATAACAAAATGTTCACTCATCATTATCTAATAAATCACATTATTAAGTAGCTCCAAGAGTGCATTTATAAGTGATTGGCACCGTGCTTTTAAGCACACGATAAATTTTAAATATAGAACTTTACTACTAGTATATAAGCACATTATGTGATATTTTATTAGAAAAAGTGTGTAATTTGCAAATATCCGCCCAAATAGAATTCAAATATTTTTTATTTAATTGAATTCAATCATTTATGCGTTTATGCAAATCAAATATGCGTTAAACTCAAATCCTCCAAAGGTTATTATAAGTAAATATTAATGTCATCAGGTAAAATGACAATATATATGTATTATATTTTTACTTTACCTGGCAAATTGACAGTTTGTGATTTGATAGCAATTCAATGCTGATAAAGATCTCGCATAGATTCCAACAGAAGTGTAATGTAGGACTAAGCACTATACAACCACAACAAAATGTACAAAGTACTATGTATATAACATTATGTGGTGATTGACAAAATTCACCAAGGTGAATGGACATATTAAGTTTGTTTATTTTTAGTTTAGATAAGCTGTTTATATCTGTGTAAGCAATGGTCACTGTCACTGTGCATCAGGGTTACCAGATACTTAAATGGCCAGTATAATACCTAAATTGGGCCCAATACTTAATAAATAAAATACTTGTAAGTATTTTAAAACATTTAAATTATACTTAAATATACTTATGACTTAAATCAGAGCTATCATCAGTAACATTGCAATAACTTCATCCTTAAATATTATAACAAACTTTGTTATCCTTCGTATAAGTTATAAATTTTCCCGTGCTTCGTGGGAATTTATATGTTTTGTGTTTAAACCAGTCGAAAATTGCTTCCAATGTGGATAGATATCCATTATTCACTTATCAGCAGATTGTAAATTGCTAGGATATCTTCCTCAACTACTCTGTGAAATAATTATTGATCAAATGAAAAAAATTGAAGTAGAATTTCAAATTTTTCTGGCGCTTTTCACAAATTGGTATACTTTCTTTGGATTTCCACACTCATCTATGAAGTTTTATGCACCAATATAAATTTATAAAATCCGGAATTTACGTTATTTTGCTTAATTTTCACCAAAAAACCGTAGATATGTTACTGCGCACATAAGATACAGCGCAGCTAACAAACATACGGGCGGGCCAAATGCGGTTGTATGATATTTGACAACATTTACCAAGACGTGCCCTTTGGCGCGGGTTGGTAAATGGCTTTTGTTGGTGAGGATACTTAAATATGTGGTAGAAGATCTGGTAACCCTGTTCTCGATAACTACGTTATACCCTATACCTGGAGGTTTTGTTTGGTTATATATTGATGCTAATATCGTGGTTAAGAGTATAATATACGGTACAGACAACATAAATTTGAGTAAAAGTTAAAATGTTCAAATCCCGATTCTTAGAAAGCCTTCTGCGACTCGGTTTTGGTTTGTACAATTTCCTCTAAAGTTTAAATTTTCCTAAATGTTTACATGCCCTACTAGTGTACTTGACGAATTTAAAGTGCAATGAAGATAATTGTTAATAAACTCGTACATTATCAGCACATTTTGTAAAAATCTCCGCATTGTTTGCCATTCTAGCTGTAATTCTTTTGCCAAATTATCTGTGAAATAAATAAAAATAACTGTTTCGCCAAATTTTCTTTTGTCAATGTCTTTAAATATTTGGTGCATTCTCAATTTTAAAACGAAATAAGCTAAGATTGTGATGAATTGTGACCCATTCTAAATAGGGACTTGTATTGGATACCATGCGTTGGCATTAACACTTGGAGGCATAAGCAAATACTTTTGTTAGTAAGTGGTTAATAATAACGCCAATATTAAAATGTCAATTAAGCGTTTCACTAAAGACATTTTTGTGTCAGATATTTTCAATTATAGTTTAATATTTTCAATTTTAATGACAAGTTACGAGCAACCGGGAACAGATTTTGCACATGTCTCTTTGACTGGGTCCCAAATGAGAGTATCGTCGCATAGCAAATCTTCTCTTGGTTTTGGAGGATCAATATACCAATATTTATTTGTGCACTTATCAGTTGGGTCCTGTCCCCATTGACAGATAGGTGCCACGCAGTTGGGGTCCTTTCTATATGCCTTTTGTACGTCAGATGATAGATTCTTCCATAAGTCGCAAGTACCCGCTTGGCTGGAGCCAGTCGGTTTGCGGTCAGGGTTCCACCAAAGATCTTCGTCACAATGTTGGAGAACAATTACTCCTACGATGGGATCATGAGGATTATCTGGAATGGTTCTGTTGCAGCTTATGTATGAAGACCGCTTGTTCAAGCACCAGCTACAAAAAATATTTAATCTTTTATCAATATCATTTAACAGGTGAAAACAATGTATGAAGAATATGAATTTTGTCATTTAATGAAAACTCTCAGAAGTACGGAAATTAAATAACCCAATAAATTAATTTCCTAATTATATAATAAAATCATTACGTAGATAATAAAATTCTAATTAAAATTTGGATTCGGCACAAAGTGGAATAATATTAACTGGACACCTAGTATGTCAGCAAGATATTGTTTCTCCCGTTTTTGCCATTTGTTTCAGACATGTGATAGAAAAACACAAATAGTGGGATAGAATATACAACGGAAAACATTGAACTATATAAGTTAAAATTTAAATCATAATCGATAAAAGTGTTTAATGTGGAAAAAAATTAAAATCTCGAAATAAATATTTTAGCTGATGACCTTTTAAGTCATCGCTATATACCATCATTAAATAAATATGGGATAAATTTTTTAAGCTACTCCATTTAGAAATACAAGTGTTAAATACCCGCATTTTTCGCAGTCTTTTGCATCGCACTTCTGTCCAACAACTTTGTCATTACATACTCTTGGAGGTTTTGGCGTGGTAATAATAGGCCCTTCTGTTGTCGTAGGCGGTGGAGTTGGAGGCTCAGTATGACATGGTGTATCAGCTGGCCACTCACACGTTTCAGTTGCTTGATTCCACCGAAGATATAATTCCCCTGCGCATTGCGCAACATTGCTTAGATCGCAATCTGGACAAGCCATATCTGCGGTGCGACCTTCAGTACACATTATGAACCGGGTACAGTCATTGGGATGAGGGTAGTTTCCATTCGGTGTAGTTGAACAGTCGGTGATATTACTGTTGTCATAATTTGGACGTTTAGGGAGAATGGTAGCTGCTAAATAAATTTTGAATCGCAAAAAATTAAAATCGATCTCAATTAACTTTAAATTTCAAATAATTTTGCATTTCGTAGGTATGTCATTTTATTAAATTATTAAATGTTATTTACCTGCAGATGCAGCTGCAATAACCCCCAAAATCAGAGCAACCTTTGTAAGCATCTTGGAAAGTTAACTTTAAAGTGAGCTTTGATGCAATGATGGTTCCTATTTGCAAGAAACTTCCTTTTATACATCCATTTGAAAGGGAGCAACTCAAATTATCTAAATTCCAGTCTTATGATTACTAGATTGTAAGTCACTCCAAATACAATTATGAAATTTTTAAGTGTATTCGTGTTTGAAAAGCTGTTAAAATTTTATAAAAATTCAATCATTAGATTGCCACTGGTTGTTAAATTTTATTTTAATTTTTACGATAGAATATGATTGATGAGGGGAGCAGTGTTAAATTGTCAACGTTAATCTTTTACTAAATGCTATCCAAATAGATATCTCTACCTACAAGTATAATCCGAATGTGATTTTCATAGTAATCGGTTTTAACTTTTAACGGTTTTATTGCATCTATATGCAACAGATAAATATAATTTCTGTTCATCATGTACTGGTTTCGGTATTATCAGTAAGTTACAATGTTAAGTCTGAGTGACGGCACTACACAACATAAAGTTTTTAAAAATTGTGTATACTCTGCAGAATTTTAAAGTGAAGATTTATGAGAAGTGGCGTCATTTTATTACTTGCATACTTATTGGTGGGGTTCAAATACTATTAGCTATCATATCTAGACTGCCCGTTGCCAATAATATTTAAGATTTTTCTTCCAAACCTTTGATAATGATAATGAGAGTACATCCGAATTGTTACATTTTTTAAAAATTTCATTGATAAGTTATGTATATATGATAATATAACTCCTCTCTCGGTAAAACGCACGGCATGATTGTACCAGTATAAATAATATAACTGTTCCATGGCACTATGGTATTATGGTTCCGCTGCCACAGTCCTCTCTATGTATTCGAAAGACAATGGATCATATGTTGCATTACAAAGGCTTAACTTCAGCGTAAACTTCGAGTCGAGCAAATCAACGTGGGAGGTCCATTGTAACGCAACATAATATGATCCATTGTCTTTCGAATACAAAGAGAGGACTGTGGCAGCGGAACCATAATAGTTATACTAGAATAACTGACCCCCGCACGTGCGTGGTTTCTTCAGTATAAGGTTCCATTCTTAAGATCCCATTATTTCATGTGCTGGAAAATTTAAAAATTTGGTCATGTAAATTATGATTCATTTCTCACAAGTAAATTATGAAATTTCTCAAGTCGCAACTAAAGGCTTTTTAACTAATAACGTAATTGAAGAAATAAAGAGACAACAAAAAGTCACAAATCATCTAAAAAAAGAAGTAAAGTGAAGTTTTTTGACGATATTCCATTTGCTTCACAATTAATAGTCTTCCAAAATCTGTAAGAGTAAGAAAACTGATGATGGCGGTTTCAAAGAATGACCATACCTTGTGGTACAAAATGCCATGGTGGGAATACATGAAACAATGTTAAAGGCATTTGCATATATAAATTGAATAAATCGATTGGAGTCGTTCAATATATTTGCCTGTTATATATGTCAGTTAGTACGGTTAGTCTACCTTACTTAGACCCGTCTTTATATGCATCTCCGTTTTCTATCCTATATCACTCAAGGACGGAAAAGTCAATATCGATTCTTTGTTTAGTACAGGAAAAAGCCTATATCCATACGCTTGTTACTAGAGTCTAGAGTTGTAGTTTTCATACATGGTATAGCATAGGCTTGCATTTATTCCCATATATAAAAAACCTTAGACACAAAAAAACTTATGGGGCAAGGATTTTTTCCTAAAGTACCCGGGTTTTCCCTTGATGTTATTGCATCTATGATTGACAATTGTCTTACAAGTCATGCTTTGTAATGTATTTAAGAGTGGAACATTTTGCACGGAAACCACAGGGTCAGTTATTTTAGCATATAAATGCCATAGAACAGTTATACTACTACCAGTACAATGGCGTTGTTATATAGAGGGAACGGTTATACTACGACATATACACGTGATTACTTTGAGTCACTCAATCATTATCACAGTGATAAATTGCTAATGTTAAATTTTAACTAAACGCTATCCAAATCTCTACCTACAAGTGTAATCCGAATATGTGTTTTTTATGGTTATAGCTTTTATTGCATCTATATCTTGCATTGCAATAGATAAAAACTATTTATCTCCTTTCATTAACTTGGTTTCAGTACTATCAGTAAGCTAAATTGTACAAAATAAGAGTGACAGTGAAAATATTTGGGTCCAAGTGCCTGGATATTATAGCCATTAGTTTTCAAAAATCCAAGTGAATGCAAATAATGCAGTCACGCAGTTTTTTGTACGGCTGATTTTAGATAATCGTTATATTTTTGAGTAAAAATGTGAACTTAAAATTACACGTTTTGGAATGTATTAGTATGTGAATTATACATCACCTTCTAAATCAAAAAAAAATATTGACTTTAAATAATAGCGAAACCAGTACGTGATGAACAGAAATTATATTTATCTGTTGCATATAGATGCAATAAAACCGTTAAAAGTTAAAACCGATTACTATGAAAATCACATTCGGATTATACTTGTAGGTAGAGATATCTATTTGGATAGCATTTAGTAAAAGATTAACGTTGACAATTTAACACTGCTCCCCTCATCAATTATATTCTATCGTAAAAATTAAAATAAAATTTAACAACCAGTGGCAATCTAATGATTGAATTTTTATAAAATTTTAACAGCTTTTCAAACACGAATACACTTAAAAATTTCATAATTGTATTTGGAGTGACTTACAATCTAGTAATCATAAGACTGGAATTTAGATAATTTGAGTTGCTCCCTTTCAAATGGATGTATAAAAGGAAGTTTCTTGCAAATAGGAACCATCATTGCATCAAAGCTCACTTTAAAGTTAACTTTCCAAGATGCTTACAAAGGTTGCTCTGATTTTGGGGGTTATTGCAGCTGCATCTGCAGGTAAATAACATTTAATAATTTAATAAAATGACATACCTACGAAATGCAAAATTATTTGAAATTTAAAGTTAATTGAGATCGATTTTAATTTTTTGCGATTCAAAATTTATTTAGCAGCTACCATTCTCCCTAAACGTCCAAATTATGACAACAGTAATATCACCGACTGTTCAACTACACCGAATGGAAACTACCCTCATCCCAATGACTGTACCCGGTTCATAATGTGTACTGAAGGTCGCACCGCAGATATGGCTTGTCCAGATTGCGATCTAAGCAATGTTGCGCAATGCGCAGGGGAATTATATCTTCGGTGGAATCAAGCAACTGAAACGTGTGAGTGGCCAGCTGATACACCATGTCATACTGAGCCTCCAACTCCACCGCCTACGACAACAGAAGGGCCTATTATTACCACGCCAAAACCTCCAAGAGTATGTAATGACAAAGTTGTTGGACAGAAGTGCGATGCAAAAGACTGCGAAAAATGCGGGTATTTAACACTTGTATTTCTAAATGGAGTAGCTTAAAAAATTTATCCCATATTTATTTAATGATGGTATATAGCGATGACTTAAAAGGTCATCAGCTAAAATATTTATTTCGAGATTTTAATTTTTTTCCACATTAAACACTTTTATCGATTATGATTTAAATTTTAACTTATATAGTTCAATGTTTTCCGTTGTATATTCTATCCCACTATTTGTGTTTTTCTATCACATGTCTGAAACAAATGGCAAAAACGGGAGAAACAATATCTTGCTGACATACTAGGTGTCCAGTTAATATTATTCCACTTTGTGCCGAATCCAAATTTTAATTAGAATTTTATTATCTACGTAATGATTTTATTATATAATTAGGAAATTAATTTATTGGGTTATTTAATTTCCGTACTTCTGAGAGTTTTCATTAAATGACAAAATTCATATTCTTCATACATTGTTTTCACCTGTTAAATGATATTGATAAAAGATTAAATATTTTTTGTAGCTGGTGCTTGAACAAGCGGTCTTCATACATAAGCTGCAACAGAACCATTCCAGATAATCCTCATGATCCCATCGTAGGAGTAATTGTTCTCCAACATTGTGACGAAGATCTTTGGTGGAACCCTGACCGCAAACCGACTGGCTCCAGCCAAGCGGGTACTTGCGACTTATGGAAGAATCTATCATCTGACGTACAAAAGGCATATAGAAAGGACCCCAACTGCGTGGCACCTATCTGTGAATGGGGACAGGACCCAACTGATAAGTGCACAAATAAATATTGGTATATTGATCCTCCAAAACCAAGAGAAGATTTGCTATGCGACGATACTCTCATTTGGGACCCTGTCAAAGAGACTTGTGCAAAATCTGTTCCCGGTTGCCCCTAACTTGTCATTAAAATTGAAAATATTAAATTGTAATTGAAAATATCTGACACAAAAATGTCTTTAGTGAAACGCTTAATTGACATTTTAATATTGGCGTTAGGTGATTGTCGTTATTATTAACCACTTACTAACAATAGTATTTGTTTATGCCTCCAAGTGTTAATGCTAACGCAAAGTACCCAATACAAGTCCCTTTTTAGAATAGGTAATACACGCATATATATATAAAACGCAACATGTGCAAACTCCGGTCATAATTATCGCAAAAGAATCTTAAGTTACTAGCATTTACATTTGTTGAATTCCAGTATAATATTCATCACAATCTTAGCTTATTTCGTTTTAAAATTGAGAATGCACCAAATATTTAAAGACATTGACAAAAGAAAATTTGGCCGAACAGTTAAATTTTGACAGAATGTGCTTATGATGTACGAATTTATTAATGATCATCCCCAGGGTGGATAAACAGCAAACAATTTTAATTGTAATTTCGAAGAAACCATGGTTTGCACGAACCGAAATCTAGTCTCAGAAAGCTGTTTTCAAGACTCAAATTAGGGTTTTGAACAAATTTTTTACTCAAAATTATTTGTTTGTTCCGCATTATACTCTTAACTACGATATTAGCCTCAGCGCCTAGGCCTGAGCCTCACGGTTTCTTGTTTCATTATAATATTGTAATTTTGTTAAGAACTCAGAATTGCGATTATTGACATAATATTGTGACATATCAAAGGCTGGAATGGCATTTATCAATTTTTCTACTTATAATCAAACTTCATACAATTCAAGCTTTAAACAATAGAATTAACAGAAATGATGACGAAACCGACATTTGTCGTCACACAATAAAATGGCTATTTGATCTTCAACGCACCCACTATAGTGTATCTATGTGTATTATCCAGAATGGTTGCACGTGGCTTAAAATTTTACCAAAACATAAGTGAAAACTTTTGCTAACATTAGTTAAGTATTCAATTGGTAAAGAAAAGAAGTTTAAAGGTAATTGTAATGAGAAATATATTATACCTTCCTTCAATTGGATCACTTTTATTTACCATACCTTGAGAATTTATGACAGTAAGTTTGTGGTAAAAAGTATATAAAAATAGATACTGCTAATTTTCTATGCAATTATAATATTTACAAGTGTAACAAATTCCGTTTGCTGGAAACCACGTTTAGTGTAATAACATTGTTTGCCTTCTGTACATTATTATTTTTGAAATCTGGAGATTTTTCGAATTTTCTGTATAAGAAAATGTAAAACTATTCAAGCCTAAACTTCCTGTTATCCACAGTCAGGAGTCTTTTGAACCCTCTTGAACGTGATTTGACATGTTGCCATTGCCCTCACAATTTTGAAAGGAAAATTGGACTATATTAGATTTATCAGCGAAGACTTAGTAAAATATAAACCAAATGGAAAGCATGTTTGCTGGCTCAGCGATTATTGAAAAATGAAGAAAATTCTCTTTGCTCATCATAGAATCATAGAAATTTCTGTCAATTCCTTAAATGGAAAGTTTAATAATATACTTATTATGAAGTTGAATGTGCAAAGCTCAGTATATCAAGACTTTAACTTGTGGACGTGGATATCAGAAAAAGTAGTATTTTGTCATTCAGTAGCCTCTATACATATTACTGTGGAAAAGACTTTACCTTGCACGCCTTGCAGACATCGACCAGTCGAATTTTATTGCAGGGAATCCATTGCCAGTCTATGCAGGATAATGACAGAGTCTCTTCTACCATGCGGGCATGTGCATATCCATGCTACTTCCCCGGAATCAAGCAATGAATGCTCCGACTACGCGTTGCAGACTCTTTCATGCGGACATACTTAAGTTATTACGGGTGATTATAAAGAGGTTGCAATCCTACTTTGGTACCATCGAAGTACTTGGTACCATAGATACATCAAGTGAGTTTTTCAAAATGGAATAAAGATATTTTAATTGCATTTACTATGAATAAAAAATTTACACATTATTTTAATATTTGTATTTCGCCAGGTCTGGATATAAAACAAAACTAAGAATAAGGAAGATCCTTGTCTCCTAATACCTTGAACAAACTACTCCATAGCGGCCATAAAATGTCGCTCTACTTATTGTCATGATAATAAAGACATGAAACATTGGAAATGTATTGAGAAACGTCAGAGAAAATGGAATTATGGTCACAATTGTTTGGCCGATCACCGTTACTACACAAAATGCCCTCTGACTATGCAGTTTCTTCCGGAAGTAAAATGGCGTTCCAATGTGGATTTCCTATAAAGTCGCTTAATGTTGTCTTCTGGATTACTCGTGCCCAAAATGTAGGATATGGCATGGCGTAATGAGACTGATCTAAAGAACAACTTGCAGGTCTTGCCGTGATATTTCAATTGTCAAAGTAGTACTAAGTTAATGAACAAAATACTAAAATTTTATGTCATTATTTTTGATAGATGGAATTCTTTATTTCTTTATTTAGAATTAGATCAAAATAAGTATATATATATGAGGTGCTATACTATTCTGGTGCAAACAATTAAATACATATTAGTCTGAATTATGTACTTCATTATATTACAAATATCCATACATCATTGTATATTTTCTGTACTCACATGTGGGTAACAAAGTAAAAATATATTAACTAGTAACTAGATCATATCGCCCAAATTATCTTTAATGCTAATAGTATTTTCTTGATTTGGATTATTAATTTAGGTGAAATAAGATTACCTTATGAAGCCACAGAAGCGTACATTGTTCATTCGACTATAATATTTATTGTTCATTATCAATATTTGGTTAAAAGTAATATCGCTTAAGCAGTAATAAGAAATTGTGTTAAACTAGATCAATTTTGTGAAACGCTAAAATGTAGAAACGAGTTTGGAGAAAAATTAAAAGACAACAATATTGATTAGTTATAAAATACAAGCAATAATATTATGCATTAATTACTAAGTTTATCAGTTAATACATATAATCCAAATATTGTAGAAAGGAAATCAATTATAAGCTTATTCTTAATATATAACCACAGACTGAGATAAAACAATACATTTACCTATCTATGTATCTAGATATGTATCTCTGGTAGGAGATCCTAGGGACGCAAAACCGTTTACCCCATGTGTACCGCAAGATAGTAACACTTTTTGGGTACCTCCTTCTCCCATCATATGCACACGTAATATAAGCAAGTTCCGTAAAAGCAAAATAGCAAAGTGCGCATGTTGACTTCCTCTTGTAGGGTTTGGAGCGGATGGCGCCATTTTTTCAGTAGAGGGGTATATAGGTGTTCACTACCAACAACTACCCTGATTTTATACAACAATATTAACAAATTGTGATAGTAATCAAATTACACTACAAAAACATTTGTAAGATGTCAAGGGTTGGCAATGGAGAAAAAAATTAAATGAAATTAAAATAAAACGCCCAGCAAAACTATTTTGTATGGGGGACACCTATAATACGCCTCCAATGATATACTTCTGATAAAAATGGCGCGATCCACTCCAACCCCAAAACTCTTCTAAGAGTACGGCAGCCAAACGCATGTATTCTATACACCTAATTTAGATGCAATATCTATTGATATTTCGACTTCCGAAAGTAACATGTATTGCGATTATGGTAATGGTTCAATATACTCTGTATATGTGCCATATATGTTTTGGCATAAACCGAATAAAACGAACTTTTCTGTCACGTTGCAGATGAGCAGCTACTTACATAATCAACCAAAATTTCGTCGACCTCTCAGATTACAACCAAAATGGGGGGACATTCAAGAAATTCAAAAAGTTCAAAGGAGACATAGCGGTCAAGGGCAGCGTTTTCAATTAGGTTTGTCGTTTGAGGCCAAACAGAAGGTAAAAATTTCCTCCAAAATTTGATAAATGTGGTTCATATGGGCACGAAGAATTTTGGCTTCTGTTTGAAACTTCTACCCCAAAATGAGGCCTCTAAATCAAAGTCTAAAATTCCGCTAGACTACAGATGTGTAAAACATATTGTGATGAAAGGGCAAATTAAATCCATACAATATTAAATAAGATGTATGCAAAAGAGTAATTAGGTACTATTGTAACATTTCTTTCTTGTGGTTTGCCAATTGCCGTAGGTAGTTAATTATAATTTAAGTGAATATTTAAGGAATAATTAGGTAATTAAGTATGGTATGCTATATTAACATTAAAGACAGGAATACGTTTCTTATTTAGTGTATAGAGATATAAACTACATTTTGCCGACAAAAAAGTAAAAGTGTATAAAAATGACATAATGAATATTGTACATGGTATTATGAGAAAAGTGATGAAGAACAGAAAAATTGAGAGAAGATCTCGATTTTTCTTAGGTAAGTAAAGGGATATATTCGTCTTTGAATGCTTCTATTGTACATGTATTACAAATGATTACAAGCTTATTTCTCAACCCAATATTTCTGTTAAAACCAACAATAAAATGAACTGAACCTGCCCAGCGGCAAGAGCTTAACAATACTTACCAGTGTGTATTATAATGACCTTGATTAAGATTCTAAATCTCCTAGAAACCTATAAAATACTCTACCAAGTCATTTTGGTAGCCCCAAAAATGGATTATTTTAGATTATTTTGGTTGCCTAAATGTTTTAAAAAGTATGATGTAATTTTGTAGTAACGTTTAATAACTATAATATATATATTTCATGGATTTGATGGCTTCAACTTTGCTACACAATTGCTATTTTTGCGGCACTATAAATACCACACATCTAGCAGAAAAAATGCCTATATGTAAGAGATTATGAAGAGCAAGAAACAAAAATTAGCCCACAAAAATTTGGGAGAACATTTGTATAGCACCAACGAAATTGGTATTCCCGAATGGAAGTGGGCTACAACCACAAACAAGTAAAGCTACAATTTTTATTATAGCCAGCTGACAATAACTGTTTCGGAGGACGAGTCCATTCAAACTGGAACAAGGCTTTTAGCTAACTGTAAACGAACAGATGGAAACGGTCCAGCAAAATTAGGTAAAAATGTAATTGGTTGAAATTAATTCAAAAAACATATTATTTTTCTCTGTTTTCAGAGAAAACATACGCAGTTTTCGCTGAAAAGATTTTTCTCTTGGTGGAATTGCCGTGGTGAAGTTGCCGAAGTTTCACCAATTACAACTTATGTAAACTAAATAAAAACAGTCACAGCGCCTGTTTTTATTTATGACCGCAGCAGAAATTAAGTCAAGGTTCTCTTACATATATGAGGTGGTTACAGAAGAAATAGAGTCACAGAACTCCACTGAAACTTAAATTAATGCTATAAAATTTGCTAAATTCGAAAAGATACAGAGGACAGCTGCGAAAAAATGTTATTATCGCTTTCAAATGTCATGAAATCAATGAATACAAATTTGAGGAATGTTAGTACTTTTTTAGCATTGTTCATTTTCAGATAAATAAAAGTTTATCCTACCACATTGTCATTTATGTTTTCTCATAGGGATCAAAACCTATTTGGAACTTGCAATATCCCCTAAAATTGGTGTACTATCATACAATGAAAGATGGATGTCTTAAGCCTCTATTTCCAGGAAATAGCAGAAACCCGTGGTGTGCTCCAAAACAAATTCTTTTTTGCAGCGAATAATAATATATTGCTTCCCGGAAGAAGTAGTTTGGAAGCGCAACTACCGTATATATCTTCCCCAGAATTCACAAGAGCTTGTGATAGAAATAAATTTTAAATTCGTGACGTGGTGTTTTTTTTATCGAGTAGTATCGCATGTAAACGCAGTGGGAAGGAGGATTTTGCAAATCATGTTAGGTCAAACCGCAGTTGATGATTTTACTCAAGTCTAAATGATTATGACAAATCCTCAGGAACGACGTTTCTGATGTCATCTATGGCTTCATCATAATCTGAATAAAAACTGCGCTCTTTTCACAATAACAGCAGTTGGCGTAGTAGTTAGTATCTTCTATTCTTTTATTTTAATGGTTCAAAACCTGTCAAACCGGAAATATTGAAAACTTTGGGCTAAAAAAACACAAATAATTTACACAAGTATGTTCCGATGGTGATGTAGCTACTGAAGCAGAATAACCGGTAGGTAAATGAAAATGGGATTACCTAACCCCCTATTCTCCAACAATACTATGGATCTCTTGATTGACCTATTGACTCGTTCGACAATGGCAGGATGTCAAAAACGTTTAGACTATTTATTAATAAAAAAAATAATTGCAATTGTTAGTGACATATTTAAACCTCAAACTTTGTCGTAGAAGTATATAAAATTCTCCTAAAGTCTCCAATGCATACATTACATATTAATGTTGTTTACTAAAATAATTGTCATCATTCGTTACATTTAGGACTTTTCTAAAATA
Organism: Tomocerus qinae; assembly: GCA_020055645.1. Lineage (NCBI taxonomy): Eukaryota > Metazoa > Arthropoda > Collembola > Entomobryomorpha > Tomoceridae > Tomocerus > Tomocerus qinae. Next base: position 61,444,663 of record CM034546.1, read on the forward strand.
TACGTTTTTCTAGAGCTTTTTACCAGTAAAACAGTTACCTACAATAATAATTTAAGTATTGCATTGGTAGTAGTGGTACAGTTAAAGTGGAAGTGATGGGCTTGAGTTACGTCTCTGCTTACTACTGGCAAGGAAATGTTTCTACAAATTTTTAAACATTGATTTCTCCCGTGCTGTTCAGTGCTGAGCTTAGCTGTTAGTGGAAACGTGTAAGCATACATTTGAAGTAATTTTGGGCCAAATAACTCTTGCAACTTTTTGCAACCATCGGAGATATTGAAGGTCAAATTTTGAAAATATTTTTCAATTTTTAATTATCTCTCAGAGCAATCTGCAATAAACCCAGGCAATATATATATCATTCGAAAGGTATTAATAAGGTCTATAAGCCGTGCAAATTTCAGCATCCTACGTTGACCTTTGACCGAGTTATTCACCTTTCAATTTTAATACCCGAATTCGGGATTTAAGGAATAACCAGTATATAAAAATGTTATATAATGTCCTTTTAGACTCTAACAAGCCGTTTTATTATCAAATTGAACAAAATAAAGCACTGGACTTTTTTATTCTTTATTCTACCAATGTGCAGCATGACATCGTTTGTGACTAGAAAAGTAGCAAAAGAAATAACACGTAGGCTGAAGTTCGCAGAATAATAATGCAGGTATTATAACAGTTACTAAAGATTATATATTAAATCAATATTAAATTAGGTCTTTGGTACAAATCATACTATATTGATGTACCAAATGAAAGAAAGCTCAATAAGCAATATCCCTATTGTAATTTTTCTTGACAAAGTTGTTGAAAAAGAGTTAAACCTACTAACTCCTACTAAAGCGAGCATATTAGGTTGATAATAAAATCTATGCCCTAGAAATTTTTGTTTCAAAAATCATGAGATAAGAATTGTCAATCAGGGATATCAACGACTACACTAATTTTTTACTACGCCACAAAGAAAAAGTAAAGTTCGCAGTTCACAATTAAGTCAAATAAAAGTGTTTGCGTTAGATTATTTGGATAGAATGCTAGTCTTAGCGTGGACATATTTTCGGAAACGAAAAATTTTCATTCTATGCAACGTGATCAGGTGTATTAAAATGACCCATTATTTTGTCATAGATGCCACACGATCTATAACTCGAACAAACGGTTTGGATGGCCCATTAAATCATATGTGTATAACATCTCAAACAACTGATGGGGAACCAACTTCGACTAAAAACAAAATCACATTTTAAGGCTGAAAAATGATTTTGCAGAAGCTAGACAAGATAAAGAGCTATTTCAAGGGTATGAAAGAAATCGTTTCACGTTTTAACTGTGACTTTGTGTACTTTGTTTGCTACTATAAAAGAAACCGAAATAATATCAAAGGCTGAGAATATCATTAAAAAGTGAAGGCCTCATAACAGCTACTAAAGAAAAAAATTTGCCAATGGAGTTAGCTACGGCTGAAGAAAAACGACTGTTTAAGCCTGCCTACCTAAGAAATGCAATCCCAGAACATTAAAGGAAGTTATTCCCAAATTAGTACAAAAGTTTAGGATCTACTGGTTCAGATCAAATGGAATGGATGGAAGAAATGAAGTTAATCACACTTGATTGGATGCTGAAAAACCAAAATACATTCGAGCCAAAGGCAATAAACATTAGAAATATGACATACGAAGAATTTTTATAAAGTACTGCAGTTTAGTGCATATGCCGAAGATTATCATATTGCGGCGTGGTCTGTGAATATGGGAATACCTATTCATTTTCATCAATCCATAAAAACCCAGCCTTTAATAAAATTTGGAGAAAAAAAACGATATTTTTGAATCTGTATATCCAATTATCAGGGATATACGGAGGCAACCTATTTTAATCCAGCATGTTGCCGCAGGGGGAATTGAAAACTACATTGCCTACCACTATATTCCACTATTACCTAAAGAAAACAATTTTTTGCTCCTTTTGAAGATAGTTCCAATCAAATGCAATCAAAATCAAATCCTTCTATATGTATAACAATTAACAAACCAAAAAAATTAAGCAGTAGCTACGAAAGAAAATCCTGTGAGTTCGTTTAAAGAGACGAATTTTGTTTTATCAGAAAAACTTTTGACGTGTGCCTTTGTAAGATGTAGAAAAGCAATCCGTAGAAAATGACACGGAAGATTTACCTGGAAATTGAATCTCTAATTTCCTTGATAACCAAACAAGGATTCAAAGGTTTTACTTATGATCAAACAAAGCGATCGTGGAAAAGGAAACTAAGAAAAAAAGCTTTACACCACTTTCTAGACAGACAAATATCAATGAATAAAAATTTTACTAAATTTGCATTACGGTTCTGTACCAACATGAAACCTGAGGGTAACGTTGAAAATAATGAAGATCTTACGGTGACAAACTGGAAAGACAGCTTAAGAAAAAGGGGTTTAGAAGGAGGCATACTGCAACAGATACATAAAATTGATTTATGTCTTTGTTGTGGCCAACGCGAAAAACCTAATAAATAAAAGAACAAAATATGGTGTAAAAATAAAGAAATCTTGGACAAGATTTCGGAACGACAAATCGGTGAAGAGTGCAATTTTTCAATAAGTGAAATTGAACAAATATTGGACATAAAAAGATGTTCAACAGAAGAAGAAAGATTTTATACCTTAAAGAAAAGGTTAATTGGAAACTGGAAACACAAGTACCACCACATGTCTTAAAAGATGTTGAAAATCTAAATAACTATCACAGCAAACAAATGGCATACATCATAACATTGCTGGAGAAAAACATACAGATACCAAATATATTTCAGATGCAGAAGTATATGACAATCAGAAAAAACATGACAAAAGATAAATCCTAGCCATGCATGCGTCAGCTAGAAGATATTAGATTTTCGTAACCATGACACGACTAAAATAGGTTCTTGGTACAAGTCATACTATACAGATATACCAATAATAAATAAGGAAAAATGCTATTATATACATTCCTTCAACAGCGGACAATGCTCAACTAAATTCTGGATATTTGTAAGGCTTTTAATACCTAACAGATGATAACAAACTTTAGGTTTTTGAAATGCAACCGCGGAACCACACAATAAAATGAAGGTGAGGATTTTTTTGAATGCCAAATCGTGGTCTTAGACGAGACGAAGAGAAGAATAAATTGAAGTAAATGCCTTCAACCTGGTGGGAAATGGAATATCAAAAGGAAAAAGAGGACACTAAATAAAAATTAAAATCCTAAATATGGGAATTGGTGTATTCAAGACCATGAAATACGAAAAACGTCAATCAGAAATTTCAAAAGACGACTTCACAGATTTGCTTCAACTACAAAAAGAAAAACCTGATTACATCAGGCGGGTATCAAAGCCAAGCTCAAGGAGGAATTGAAATTCTAATGGGTAAGTTGATAATTCACATTGTCATACTAAATTTGCTTACAATGTTTAAATAAAATCACATCAATAGTAATAGGTAAGAAATTCTGCAACAAAAATTTCCCTTTCAAACAGCTTTTACAATTTAGTCCATATATTTTGCTATAGACGCGACAGGATCTTTAATTCGAAAACAAGACGGCTCGGAGGACCCAATATATCTACAACTGTGTCAGTTCTCAACTATCTGAGGTGGAACCAAGTACCCGCAGCAGTTGACGATCAAATTCAAAACAATATTCTAACTTTCAAAACTGATCTTATGGAAGCCGGAAAAGACAAAGGAATTTTCAAAGGGCATAAAAAATCGTTTCACGCTTCAATATTGACTTTTCATATGCAATCAGTAAGTTTTGCCGTAATAAATGGCATTTGAAATTTTACATTACATTATAATGGCATTTGTGTTATAAGTCTCCAAGGGTCCACTTTCTGAGGAATTTCAAAAATGCACTGAATTATAGTAATTATGCAACTCTGAAGGTAATGACATAAAAAGTATCGTCTATGTTAAGAACTATCTAAATTTAAACTACGATCGTGGGTCAGAAGAGGCTCAGGCCCTGGCCGAGGTGGCCGTGAACCACCACCGGCTAATCATGAGAGCACCACTGATGAGGAAGTAGAACCCCCGGAAGGTCCCAGTACGGCTCGCAGGCTACCGATAGTACCAAGGCCTCCTGGAGGTGCACGACAGGCAACTCCGATGCCAGACGATGCTGTACCGTTTACGGAGGGCACCATGAGCGTTGGCAGGGGCAATTCATCGACCCCGCTAAGGGAGATTTGCCGCTGGTAGGGGAGCTTCCAGACGTGGTCGTGGTAGAATCGGTCCAACTGGCGATGGTCGTAAACCTGCAGAACAAGGGTCGTCTGAATCCGACTCGGAAAGTTTGAGTGAAGATAGAGAAGCGGAGAATGAGAATGCTGAGTTATTAGAACTAGAGCGTTGCCGCCGAGAATTAGAGGCCGAGATAGCCGCTATACGTAGAGAAGCAATGGAGTTACAGGCTAGGCGGCAAGAGATGTCCCAAGAACCACCTGGGGCGGCATGTCGGGCCGATAGCCCAAAGGACAGTGATGATGACAATACGAGGCGGAACAGGAATAGAGGACAACGCAGAGATAGAGACGTAGGCGATGAGCGGTTAGGTAGAAATGAGGCTCGAGGACCAATAAGGGGCAACCCCTTCAGAAATTTAGGAGCCAGGGCGCCGGTAAACCCACCGATAAACAGACAAGTTAAAGCCCCGATTGCACAAGTTGCCATGGCACCGATTTTTATGTGGCCAGCTACGGCTACGGTTACTGCCTTCAGAGAGACGGTTACTGAGGACGCAACTGATTTCATTAGCAAATATGAACGAATGACCGGAGGCTGGGCTGGGCCTCGGACTTGTACTCATTTCTACAATAAAATTTGTCGGATGAGATAACTTTTGGGGTCCAGATCAAACGAGTGGTTAGAATTAACATGGAAACCGTTGAAGGCAAAATTCATGGAATTTTATGCAAAGCAGGATGCTAATGTGGTTTTTCTTGATAAACAAAAGGACGAAGAGACTGGTCTCACTTTCTTTCACAGAATGGTTTGTAAGCACCGTCAGTCACAAACAGAATTTAAGAGAATCATTGGAAAAGTTTGAAAAAGTCAGGCTCCTAGAGATAGGTGACGAAAACAAAGAACGAAGTAAAAAGAGAGCAGCGAGAAAAGCCGCTATAGAAATGGAAGAGAAAATTACAGCGGTTAAATTAGCAAAATTAGAAGTAGAGTTTACTTCGCAAGTCGCTACTTTACGAAATGAACTAGAATCGGCAAAGAAACAAGCTGAAATTAACGAATTAAAGAAATCCAAAGCCACCGCAAAAGAAGGCAACCTGGGGTTGAATAAATTGGACAATGAGTCTTAAGATGCGAAGAAATCAGTAGCTTGTTTCGGCTACTAGGACTGTTTCGGTTGTTACTAGGACTAGAATTATACATACAAAATATACTGCTAAAAGGTAACCGCCGATATATTAGTGAAAATTAGTCCAGGCGAATTATTGAACCCACCAATACAATAATTATGTGACAACCATAGGGGGAAGCCCAGCTTCTTAGGAGTTTTTCTCAAGAATCGGGTCTGGTTTGGCCAACGTTGTAACAATACAGGTCCAGCGGGGACCCAGCATACCTGGGCAGTACTAACCCAGTGCAAGTGGCGGTTTCCTCTCAAATCGTGCCATTCATCAGTATCGAGAATGTCTTAGATATACTGGGAGAGTATCGTAAATGCCATTATGCATAGTAAATAGCCTAGCTTAGTAAATAGTAAATTCAATTTGCAGATGATAATCAGTTAGTTATATCTGGTCACCCTGATCACATTGATATATTATTGTCAAAACTTGCAGAAGACCTAGACATGGTAATAAAGTGGATGAATGACAATCATATCGTCTGCCTAATATTACTAAGTAACAAGCCATTTCATCATGACTGCTACAAAGTAACAAACCATTTTATCATGGCTGAGACAAAGTAACAAACCATTTTATCATGGCTGCGACAATGTAACAAACCTAACTCCTGATACATTGGTTTGTTACATTGTCGCGGTCATGATAAAATGGTTTGTTACTTTGTCTCAGCCATGATAAAATGGTTTGTTACTTTGTAGCAGTCATGATGATTTGGCTTGTTACGTTGTAATATTAGGCAGACGATATGGCTCTAAATGTAAATAAAACAAAAATGTTGGTAGTAGGAAGTCCTTTTGTGATGCGCAAATTAGGGGGTGTTGTTCTTAAGTATGGAGATGTATCTATTAATTCAGAAAAAGAATTAAAGGTGCTGGGACTTATTATAGACAATAACCTTAACTGGACTAGTCATGTATCCTATGTTACCAAAAAAGTAATTCAATTATCTGGTCATTATATCCTGTACAGTGCCTATTTTCTTCAACAAATAGGAAATTAAGAATAAACACATATATAATGTCGATGATAAGATATATGTTTGCAATTTGGGGAACAACAAACAAGGGCAATATGAAAACAGTAGAAACAATTGTTAGGCGAGCTGAGGGATTTGTGTTAGGTATACATAAGTATGAAAATGTGAAATTTGTGTTAAGTATACATAAGTATGAAAATGTGAAATTTCGTATATCTGTAGACATTAAATGGCTGTTTCCCAATTACATGTACAAATATGGATTGTTGAAAATAGTATACATGTTAATAAGTAATCTTGAGTGTCCACCTTATTTTAACAATTATTTAAAATTGAAAATGTAATAGCCAGAAACACTCGAGCCAAAACCTATAATTACGTTATGAAACCAAATAAAAGTTCTAGTTATAGTGAAAGACATAGGCGTCGGAACGTAATTTATTCAGGGGGGACAAAATGGAATCTTCAGAAGGCTACGCCTGGTTAGGGGGTGGTTTTCTGAAGTTTCACAAAAGTCTTATAATTATAAAAATATTCTATCATTTCCTAAGCGAAGAAATAATAATTTCATAGGCGTCGGAACGTAATTTATTCAGGGGGGACAAAATGGAATCTACAGAAGGCTACGCCTGGTTAGGGGGTGGTTTTCTGAAGTTTCACAAAAGTCTTATAATTATAAAAATATTCTATCATTTCCTAAGCGAAGAAATAATAATTTTGATACTAATGTATGTACATAATACATAATGTATAGTGAGGGAAATGCTTTTACCATCACAAAGTGCTGTCCTTCAGTAAATGACCAAAAACGGAAATTCTCTGTTTTTGATCTATAAAGATCTTCATACAGTCATCAATATTCAAAGCGTCAACTAAATCAGGATAACTATTTAAGATACAACAATGATTTAGCCTCGCTTGACCCATGGTTGCTCTTAAATAGGTTTTAATACGCCTTAGCATTGAGAAACTTCTTTCAGCAGAAGCTGAACTGCAAGGCACCACCAGTAAAACTCTAAGTAGTTTTTCCAAATCAGGAAATAAGTTCCTAGTGCAAATATTGAATTCTTGAAAAACATCAACTATATTGTTTAAAGTTTTAAAGTTATCCGTTCTGGAGTTATAGAAAACATCGAGTTGACTTTGAAGATTATCTTCATTCCATTTGTACACATCACAAACTTGTTTCAGATTTTGCCTCTTAGTAACTTGTCGGTGTTCTCTCCAATTGAATAGAAGATTTTCAACGCTTTCATAGAGATTAATACTCTTTTGATTGAATCTTGAATTAATCTCATCTAATGCGTTTTCTACTATATTAAAGTATATACTCTTCAGCCACTCCTTTGCCGAGTTAAAGTAAATTGGTACATCATAATTTGCTCTTAATTTGCCAGGCGTTTTACGATAACGAGGTAGCTGTGGTTCCTGTAATGTAAGTTTCTCTTGTTTCGTTTGCATCAAATCCCATAAACTGTTAAACATTTGCTCTGTTTTAATTTCTGTAAGATGCAAACATGTTAGCTTAGCTGACTCAATTGCGCCAGATACAGTTCTTTCAGAGTTTTGCAAGGCCTTACTTAATTGTTCAATTGGTTCAAATATTTTCTTTGCGATAATTAAACCAAGGAAGAATTGTGCACTTTCTATTTGGCAATGTAATCCTTTTGCTTTGCTTGCAATGGCATCAATAGAGTTTCCTAGATCTTCTAAGAGTTCCAACAATATACTATATCCAGAAATAATCGAATTTATGGATTTAACTCTTACAGTCCATCTGGTCGGGCAAAGTGGCCTAGGTTTTGCTACTACAGAATCATTTTCAGATGCTGATGCCAAATCCTTAAACATTGCCATTCGTTTAGGAGAAGCTTTAACTATAACTCCTATTTCATTGACATAATTTAAAATATCTCTCAAAAACGGAATATTTCGGACTGTATCCTGTACAGCTAAATTCAAAGAATGGTTGTAGCAATGTACATACAATGCTGTTGGCTGTAAATCTAGCATTCTTTTTTGCACGCCTTTAAATTTTGCACTCATATTTGATGCGCCATCATAACATTGGCCCCTTAAATTATTAATATTTAAATTAAATCTACTAAAGGTGTCCATGATTATCTGATGCAAACTTTCACCAGTTGTTGACCGCGTTTCGTACAGTCCAACAAAATACTCCTCGGGAACAAAATTCTCATTTACAATCCGAAAACAGATAGAAACTTGTTCTGACACTGAAATATCGGAGGTTTCGTCCACAATGACACTAAACTCGGTAGATTTGGTTATTTTACTAATAATTGTGCGAAGAATGGAATGGCTCATAATTTCTAACATTTCATTTTGAATCTCAACAGATGTATATGAATTTTTTCTTGAGAGCCAAGTTTTTAAATCTGGCAAATCCTGAGAACGAAGAGACAAAAGATTTTTATAGTTCCCGTTGTCATTTTCGTGTCCTCTTAACGGTAGCCCTTGCTTTGCTAAGTACTGAACAGTTGTAAACAAACATTTCAAAGCTTTTTGGGCACTAATCTTGCTTGATTCCAAAAGAGCTCCGAGTTTTTCATTAATTGGTTGTTGCCTCTTGTCTTTTAATATTGTCATTGCCAAAATATGTTGCTTACTGTTTGAATGTCCAGAAAGTTTTTCTTTGCCGTGTTTCCAATCATTAAACCCTTCGGTGACAAAAGTTGATTCAATTTTATAATTTGGAGGAAATAGCTTTTTGATGCACCGTAAAGCAATGAAAACAAATCATGTTTTTCCTGTCGATATTGTAACTTAACCATGGATGAGTTTTGTACCAAACTTGATTGAAATAATGCTTCCTGGTTCCCTTTATTTGAAATTCAACTTCTTGTGGTTGAAACGGAGCATCTAAAGTTTCATTTTTTGGAAATTGCATACTTCCAACTTCATTGTTTTCATTACCCTGTGTTAAGTCAAAGTCAATTACTGATGCTGATACTGATGGTCCTGCTACTTCTTCTTCTTCAGTGACATTTCTTGTCTTAGTTTGCTCTTGACTTTTTGATTCACATTCTGATAAAATCTTCGGTTTTTTTATGACCCATTTATCCATTGAGAAACTCATTATGTTTTATTTTATTATGTCTAAAAATTGATTAAACAAACTAAATTTGACTGAGTACATTGTTTTTGAAATGTCGCCACTCGCCACTCGAATAAATTACGTTCCGACGCCTATGCACCCAACTGCAATATTGTGTAAATTAGTAGACACATGCTATGCTAGATATTACACGTTGCGCATGATATAGTGCGCTTAAATTGTACTGCAGTTTAGTTGAATACCATAACTGTAGATAGGGAACATGAACTTACAATTATTTATTATGAAGTAAATAAAATTTTCTTAGGTAATTGTATTGTAGTTTGGTTTTTGGAACATTTTTAAGGGGACATGTCCCTCGTAGCCTTTTCTAGGGGGGACATTGTCCCCCCTGTCCCCCGGTTCCGACGCCTATGAATAATTTTGATACTAATGTATGTACATAATACATAATGTATAGTGAGGGAAATGCTTTTACCATCACAAAGTGCTGTCCTTCAGTAAATGACCAAAAACGGAAATTCTCTGTTTTTGATCTATAAAGATCTTCATACAGTCATCAATATTCAAAGCGTCAACTAAATCAGGATAACTATTTAAGATACAACAATGATTTAGCCTCGCTTGACCCATGGTTGCTCTTAAATAGGTTTTAATACGCCTTAGCATTGAGAAACTTCTTTCAGCAGAAGCTGAACTGCAAGGCACCACCAGTAAAAACTCTAAGTAGTTTTTCCAAATCAGGAAATAAGTTCCTAGTGCAAATATTGAATTCTTGAAAAACATCAACTATATTGTTTAAAGTTTTAAAGTTATCCGTTCTGGAGTTATAGAAAACATCGAGTTGACTTTGAAGATTATCTTCATTCCATTTGTACACTTCACAAACTTGTTTCAGATTTTGCCTCTTAGTATCTTGTCGGTGTTCTCTCCAATTGAATAGAAGATTTTCAACGCTTTCATAGAGATTAATACTCTTTTGATTGAATCTTGAATTAATCTCATCTAATGCGTTTTCTACTATATTAAAGTATATACTCTTCAGCCACTCCTTTGCCGAGTTAAAGTAAATTGGTACATCATAATTTGCTCTTAATTTGCCAGGCGTTTTACGATAACGAGGTAGCTGTGGTTCCTGTAATGTAAGTTTCTCTTGTTTCGTTTGCATCAAATCCCATAAACTGTTAAACATTTGCTCTGTTTTAATTTCTGTAAGATGCAAACATGTTAGCTTAGCTGACTCAATTGCGCCAGATACAGTTCTTTCAGAGTTTTGCAAGGCCTTACTTAATTGTTCAATTGGTTCAAATATTTTCTTTGCGATAATTAAACCAAGGAAGAATTGTGCACTTTCTATTTGGCAATGTAATCCTTTTGCTTTGCTTGCAATGGCATCAATAGAGTTTCCTAGATCTTCTAAGAGTTCCAACAATATACTATATCCAGAAATAATCGAATTTATGGATTTAACTCTTACAGTCCATCTGGTCGGGCAAAGTGGCCTAGGTTTTGCTACTACAGAATCATTTTCAGATGCTGATGCCAAATCCTTAAACATTGCCATTCGTTTAGGAGAAGCTTTAACTATAACTCCTATTTCATTGACATAATTTAAAATATCTCTCAAAAACGGAATATTTCGGACTGTATCCTGTACAGCTAAATTCAAAGAATGGTTGTAGCAATGTACATACAATGCTGTTGGCTGTAAATCTAGCATTCTTTTTTGCACGCCTTTAAATTTTGTACTCATATTTGATGCGCCATCATAACATTGGCCCCTTAAATTATTAATATTTAAATTAAATCTACTAAAGGTGTCCATGATTATCTGATGCAAACTTTCACCAGTTGTTGACCGCGTTTCGTACAGTCCAACAAAATACTCCTCGGGAACAAAATTCTCATTTACAATCCGAAAACAGATAGAAACTTGTTCTGACACTGAAATATCGGAGGTTTCGTCCACAATGACACTAAACTCGGTAGATTTGGTTATTTTACTAATAATTGTGCGAAGAATGGAATGGCTCATAATTTCTAACATTTCATTTTGAATCTCAACAGATGTATATGAATTTTTTCTTGAGAGCCAAGTTTTTAAATCTGGCAAATCCTGAGAACGAAGAGACAAAAGATTTTATAGTTCCCGTTGTCATTTTCGTGTCCTCTTAACGGTAGCCCTTGCTTTGCTAAGTACTGAACAGTTGTAAACAAACATTTCAAAGCTTTTTGGGCACTAATCTTGCTTGATTCCAAAAGAGCTCCGAGTTTTTCATTAATTGGTTGTTGCCTCTTGTCTTTTAATATTGTCATTGCCAAAATATGTTGCTTACTGTTTGAATGTCCAGAAAGTTTTTCTTTGCCGTGTTTCCAATCATTAAACCCTTCGGTGACAAAAGTTGATTCAATTTTATAATTTGGAGGAAATAGCTTTTTGATGCACCGTAAAGCAATGAAAACAAATCATGTTTTTCCTGTCGATATTGTAACTTAACCATGGATGAGTTTTGTACCAAACTTGATTGAAATAATGCTTCCTGGTTCCCTTTATTTGAAATTCAACTTCTTGTGGTTGAAACGGAGCATCTAAAGTTTCATGTTTTGGAAATTGCATACTTCCAACTTCATTGTTTTCATTACCCTGTGTTAAGTCAAAGTCAATTACTGATGCTGATACTGATGGTCCTGCTACTTCTTCTTCTTCAGTGACATTTCTTGTCTTAGTTTGCTCTTGACTTTTTGATTCACATTCTGATAAAATCTTCGGTTTTTTTATGACCCATTTATCCATTGAGAAACTCATTATGTTTTATTTTATTATGTCTAAAAATTGATTAAACAAACTAAATTTGACTGAGTACATTGTTTTTGAAATGTCGCCACTCGCCACTCGAATAAATTACGTTCCGACGCCTATGCACCCAACTGCAATATTGTGTAAATTAGTAGACACATGCTATGCTAGATATTACACGTTGCGCATGATATAGTGCGCTTAAATTGTACTGCAGTTTAGTTGAATACCATAACTGTAGATAGGGAACATGAACTTACAATTATTTATTATGAAGTAAATAAAATTTTCTTAGGTAATTGTATTGTAGTTTGGTTTTTGGAACATTTTTAAGGGGACATGTCCCTCGTAGCCTTTTTCTAGGGGGGACATTGTCCCCCCTGTCCCCCGGTTCCGACGCCTATGAATAATTTTGATACTAATGTATGTACATAATACATAATGTATAGTGAGGGAAATGCTTTTACCATCACAAAGTGCTGTCCTTCAGTAAATGACCAAAAACGGAAATTCTCTGTTTTTGATCTATAAAGATCTTCATACAGTCATCAATATTCAAAGCGTCAACTAAATCAGGATAACTATTTAAGATACAACAATGATTTAGCCTCGCTTGACCCATGGTTGCTCTTAAATAGGTTTTAATACGCCTTAGCATTGAGAAACTTCTTTCAGCAGAAGCTGAACTGCAAGGCACCACCAGTAAAACTCTAAGTAGTTTTTCCAAATCAGGAAATAAGTTCCTAGTGCAAATATTGAATTCTTGAAAAACATCAACTATATTGTTTAAAGTTTTAAAGTTATCCGTTCTGGAGTTATAGAAAACATCGAGTTGACTTTGAAGATTATCTTCATTCCATTTGTACACATCACAAACTTGTTTCAGATTTTGCCTCTTAGTATCTTGTCGGTGTTCTCTCCAATTGAATAGAAGATTTTCAACGCTTTCATAGAGATTAATACTCTTTTGATTGAATCTTGAATTAATCTCATCTAATGCGTTTTCTACTATATTAAAGTATATACTCTTCAGCCACTCCTTTGCCGAGTTAAAGTAAATTGGTACATCATAATTTGCTCTTAATTTGCCAGGCGTTTTACGATAACGAGGTAGCTGTGGTTCCTGTAATGTAAGTTTCTCTTGTTTCGTTTGCATCAAATCCCATAAACTGTTAAACATTTGCTCTGTTTTAATTTCTGTAAGATGCAAACATGTTAGCTTAGCTGACTCAATTGCGCCAGATACAGTTCTTTCAGAGTTTTGCAAGGCCTTACTTAATTGTTCAATTGGTTCAAATATTTTCTTTGCGATAATTAAACCAAGGAAGAATTGTGCACTTTCTATTTGGCAATGTAATCCTTTTGCTTTGCTTGCAATGGCATCAATAGAGTTTCCTAGATCTTCTAAGAGTTCCAACAATATACTATATCCAGAAATAATCGAATTTATGGATTTAACTCTTACAGTCCATCTGGTCGGGCAAAGTGGCCTAGGTTTTGCTACTACAGAATCATTTTCAGATGCTGATGCCAAATCCTTAAACATTGCCATTCGTTTAGGAGAAGCTTTAACTATAACTCCTATTTCATTGACATAATTTAAAATATCTCTCAAAAACGGAATATTTCGGACTGTATCCTGTACAGCTAAATTCAAAAGAATGGTTGTAGCAATGTACATACAATGCTGTTGGCTGTAAATCTAGCATTCTTTTTGCACGCCTTTAAATTTTGTACTCATATTTGATGCGCCATCATAACATTGGCCCCTTAAATTATTAATATTTAAATTAAATCTACTAAAGGTGTCCATGATTATCTGATGCAAACTTTCACCAGTTGTTGACCGCGTTTCGTACAGTCCAACAAAATACTCCTCGGGAACAAAATTCTCATTTACAATCCGAAAACAGATAGAAACTTGTTCTGACACTGAAATATCGGAGGTTTCGTCCACAATGACACTAAACTCGGTAGATTTGGTTATTTTACTAATAATTGTGCGAAGAATGGAATGGCTCATAATTTCTAACATTTCATTTTGAATCTCAACAGATGTATATGAATTTTTCTTGAGAGCCAAGTTTTTTAAATCTGGCAAATCCTGAGAACGAAGAGACAAAAAGATTTTTATAGTTCCCGTTGTCATTTTCGTGTCCTCTTAACGGTAGCCCTTGCTTTGCTAAGTACTGAACAGTTGTAAACAAACATTTCAAAGCTTTTTGGGCACTAATCTTGCTTGATTCCAAAAGAGCTCCGAGTTTTTCATTAATTGGTTGTTGCCTCTTGTCTTTTAATATTGTCATTGCCAAAATATGTTGCTTACTGTTTGAATGTCCAGAAAGTTTTTCTTTGCCGTGTTTCCAATCATTAAACCCTTCGGTGACAAAAGTTGATTCAATTTTATAATTTGGAGGAAATAGCTTTTTTTGATGCACCGTAAAGCAATGAAAACAAATCATGTTTTTCCTGTCGATATTGTAACTTAACCATGGATGAGTTTTGTACCAAACTTGATTGAAATAATGCTTCCTGGTTCCCTTTATTTGAAATTCAACTTCTTGTGGTTGAAACGGAGCATCTAAAGTTTCATTTTTTGGAAATTGCATACTTCCAACTTCATTGTTTTCATTACCCTGTGTTAAGTCAAAGTCAATTACTGATGCTGATACTGATGGTCCTGCTACTTCTTCTTCTTCAGTGACATTTCTTGTCTTAGTTTGCTCTTGACTTTTTGATTCACATTCTGATAAAATCTTCGGTTTTTTTATGACCCATTTATCCATTGAGAAACTCATTATGTTTTATTTTATTATGTCTAAAAATTGATTAAACAAACTAAATTTGACTGAGTACATTGTTTTTGAAATGTCGCCACTCGCCACTCGAATAAATTACGTTCCGACGCCTATGCACCCAACTGCAATATTGTGTAAATTAGTAGACACATGCTATGCTAGATATTACACGTTGCGCATGATATAGTGCGCTTAAATTGTACTGCAGTTTAGTTGAATACCATAACTGTAGATAGGGAACATGAACTTACAATTATTTATTATGAAGTAAATAAAATTTTCTTAGGTAATTGTATTGTAGTTTGGTTTTTGGAACATTTTTAAGGGGACATGTCCCTCGTAGCCTTTTTCTAGGGGGGACATTGTCCCCCCTGTCCCCCCGGTTCCGACGCCTATGAATAATTTTGATACTAATGTATGTACATAATACATAATGTATAGTGAGGGAAATGCTTTTACCATCACAAAGTGCTGTCCTTCAGTAAATGACCAAAAACGGAAATTCTCTGTTTTTGATCTATAAAGATCTTCATACAGTCATCAATATTCAAAGCGTCAACTAAATCAGGATAACTATTTAAGATACAACAATGATTTAGCCTCGCTTGACCCATGGTTGCTCTTAAATAGGTTTTAATACGCCTTAGCATTGAGAAACTTCTTTCAGCAGAAGCTGAACTGCAAGGCACCACCAGTAAAACTCTAAGTAGTTTTTCCAAATCAGGAAATAAGTTCCTAGTGCAAATATTGAATTCTTGAAAAACATCAACTATATTGTTTAAAGTTTTAAAGTTATCCGTTCTGGAGTTATAGAAAACATCGAGTTGACTTTGAAGATTATCTTCATTCCATTTGTACACTTCACAAACTTGTTTCAGATTTTGCCTCTTAGTATCTTGTCGGTGTTCTCTCCAATTGAATAGAAGATTTTCAACGCTTTCATAGAGATTAATACTCTTTTGATTGAATCTTGAATTAATCTCATCTAATGCGTTTTCTACTATATTAAAGTATATACTCTTCAGCCACTCCTTTGCCGAGTTAAAGTAAATTGGTACATCATAATTTGCTCTTAATTTGCCAGGCGTTTTACGATAACGAGGTAGCTGTGGTTCCTGTAATGTAAGTTTCTCTTGTTTCGTTTGCATCAAATCCCATAAACTGTTAAACATTTGCTCTGTTTTAATTTCTGTAAGATGCAAACATGTTAGCTTAGCTGACTCAATTGCGCCAGATACAGTTCTTTCAGAGTTTTGCAAGGCCTTACTTAATTGTTCAATTGGTTCAAATATTTTCTTTGCGATAATTAAACCAAGGAAGAATTGTGCACTTTCTATTTGGCAATGTAATCCTTTTGCTTTGCTTGCAATGGCATCAATAGAGTTTCCTAGATCTTCTAAGAGTTCCAACAATATACTATATCCAGAAATAATCGAATTTATGGATTTAACTCTTACAGTCCATCTGGTCGGGCAAAGTGGCCTAGGTTTTGCTACTACAGAATCATTTTCAGATGCTGATGCCAAATCCTTAAACATTGCCATTCGTTTAGGAGAAGCTTTAACTATAACTCCTATTTCATTGACATAATTTAAAATATCTCTCAAAAACGGAATATTTCGGACTGTATCCTGTACAGCTAAATTCAAAGAATGGTTGTAGCAATGTACATACAATGCTGTTGGCTGTAAATCTAGCATTCTTTTTGCACGCCTTTAAATTTTGTACTCATATTTGATGCGCCATCATAACATTGGCCCCTTAAATTATTAATATTTAAATTAAATCTACTAAAGGTGTCCATGATTATCTGATGCAAACTTTCACCAGTTGTTGACCGCGTTTCGTACAGTCCAACAAAATACTCCTCGGGAACAAAATTCTCATTTACAATCCGAAAACAGATAGAAAACTTGTTCTGACACTGAAATATCGGAGGTTTCGTCCACAATGACACTAAACTCGGTAGATTTGGTTATTTTACTAATAATTGTGCGAAGAATGGAATGGCTCATAATTTCTAACATTTCATTTTGAATCTCAACAGATGTATATGAATTTTTTTCTTGAGAGCCAAGTTTTTAAATCTGGCAAATCCTGAGAACGAAGAGACAAAAGATTTTTATAGTTCCCGTTGTCATTTTCGTGTCCTCTTAACGGTAGCCCTTGCTTTGCTAAGTACTGAACAGTTGTAAACAAACATTTCAAAGCTTTTTGGGCACTAATCTTGCTTGATTCCAAAAGAGCTCCGAGTTTTTCATTAATTGGTTGTTGCCTCTTGTCTTTTAATATTGTCATTGCCAAAATATGTTGCTTACTGTTTGAATGTCCAGAAAGTTTTTCTTTGCCGTGTTTCCAATCATTAAACCCTTCGGTGACAAAAGTTGATTCAATTTTATAATTTGGAGGAAATAGCTTTTTTTGATGCACCGTAAAGCAATGAAAACAAATCATGTTTTTCCTGTCGATATTGTAACTTAACCATGGATGAGTTTTGTACCAAACTTGATTGAAATAATGCTTCCTGGTTCCCTTTATTTGAAATTCAACTTCTTGTGGTTGAAACGGAGCATCTAAAGTTTCATTTTTTGGAAATTGCATACTTCCAACTTCATTGTTTTCATTACCCTGTGTTAAGTCAAAGTCAATTACTGATGCTGATACTGATGGTCCTGCTACTTCTTCTTCTTCAGTGACATTTCTTGTCTTAGTTTGCTCTTGACTTTTTGATTCACATTCTGATAAAATCTTCGGTTTTTTTATGACCCATTTATCCATTGAGAAACTCATTATGTTTTATTTTATTATGTCTAAAAATTGATTAAACAAACTAAATTTGACTGAGTACATTGTTTTTGAAATGTCGCCACTCGCCACTCGAATAAATTACGTTCCGACGCCTATGCACCCAACTGCAATATTGTGTAAATTAGTAGACACATGCTATGCTAGATATTACACGTTGCGCATGATATAGTGCGCTTAAATTGTACTGCAGTTTAGTTGAATACCATAACTGTAGATAGGGAACATGAACTTACAATTATTTATTATGAAGTAAATAAAATTTTCTTAGGTAATTGTATTGTAGTTTGGTTTTTGGAACATTTTTAAGGGGACATGTCCCTCGTAGCCTTTTTCTAGGGGGGACATTGTCCCCCCTGTCCCCCCGGTTCCGACGCCTATGAATAATTTTGATACTAATGTATGTACATAATACATAATGTATAGTGAGGGAAATGCTTTTACCATCACAAAGTGCTGTCCTTCAGTAAATGACCAAAAACGGAAATTCTCTGTTTTTGATCTATAAAGATCTTCATACAGTCATCAATATTCAAAGCGTCAACTAAATCAGGATAACTATTTAAGATACAACAATGATTTAGCCTCGCTTGACCCATGGTTGCTCTTAAATAGGTTTTAATACGCCTTAGCATTGAGAAACTTCTTTCAGCAGAAGCTGAACTGCAAGGCACCACCAGTAAAACTCTAAGTAGTTTTTCCAAATCAGGAAATAAGTTCCTAGTGCAAATATTGAATTCTTGAAAAACATCAACTATATTGTTTAAAGTTTTAAAGTTATCCGTTCTGGAGTTATAGAAAACATCGAGTTGACTTTGAAGATTATCTTCATTCCATTTGTACACTTCACAAACTTGTTTCAGATTTTGCCTCTTAGTATCTTGTCGGTGTTCTCTCCAATTGAATAGAAGATTTTCAACGCTTTCATAGAGATTAATACTCTTTTGATTGAATCTTGAATTAATCTCATCTAATGCGTTTTCTACTATATTAAAGTATATACTCTTCAGCCACTCCTTTGCCGAGTTAAAGTAAATTGGTACATCATAATTTGCTCTTAATTTGCCAGGCGTTTTACGATAACGAGGTAGCTGTGGTTCCTGTAATGTAAGTTTCTCTTGTTTCGTTTTGCATCAAATCCCATAAACTGTTAAACATTTGCTCTGTTTTAATTTCTGTAAGATGCAAACATGTTAGCTTAGCTGACTCAATTGCGCCAGATACAGTTCTTTCAGAGTTTTGCAAGGCCTTACTTAATTGTTCAATTGGTTCAAATATTTTCTTTGCGATAATTAAACCAAGGAAGAATTGTGCACTTTCTATTTGGCAATGTAATCCTTTTGCTTTGCTTGCAATGGCATCAATAGAGTTTCCTAGATCTTCTAAGAGTTCCAACAATATACTATATCCAGAAATAATCGAATTTATGGATTTAACTCTTACAGTCCATCTGGTCGGGCAAAGTGGCCTAGGTTTTGCTACTACAGAATCATTTTCAGATGCTGATGCCAAATCCTTAAACATTGCCATTCGTTTAGGAGAAGCTTTAACTATAACTCCTATTTCATTGACATAATTTAAAATATCTCTCAAAAACGGAATATTTCGGACTGTATCCTGTACAGCTAAATTCAAAGAATGGTTGTAGCAATGTACATACAATGCTGTTGGCTGTAAATCTAGCATTCTTTTTGCACGCCTTTAAATTTTGTACTCATATTTGATGCGCCATCATAACATTGGCCCCTTAAATTATTAATATTTAAATTAAATCTACTAAAGGTGTCCATGATTATCTGATGCAAACTTTCACCAGTTGTTGACCGCGTTTCGTACAGTCCAACAAAATACTCCTCGGGAACAAAATTCTCATTTACAATCCGAAAACAGATAGAAACTTGTTCTGACACTGAAATATCGGAGGTTTCGTCCACAATGACACTAAACTCGGTAGATTTGGTTATTTTACTAATAATTGTGCGAAGAATGGAATGGCTCATAATTTCTAACATTTCATTTTGAATCTCAACAGATGTATATGAATTTTTTCTTGAGAGCCAAGTTTTTAAATCTGGCAAATCCTGAGAACGAAGAGACAAAAGATTTTTATAGTTCCCGTTGTCATTTTCGTGTCCTCTTAACGGTAGCCCTTGCTTTGCTAAGTACTGAACAGTTGTAAACAAACATTTCAAAGCTTTTTGGGCACTAATCTTGCTTGATTCCAAAAGAGCTCCGAGTTTTTCATTAATTGGTTGTTGCCTCTTGTCTTTTAATATTGTCATTGCCAAAATATGTTGCTTACTGTTTGAATGTCCAGAAAGTTTTTCTTTGCCGTGTTTCCAATCATTAAACCCTTCGGTGACAAAAGTTGATTCAATTTTATAATTTGGAGGAAATAGCTTTTTTTGATGCACCGTAAAGCAATGAAAACAAATCATGTTTTTCCTGTCGATATTGTAACTTAACCATGGATGAGTTTTGTACCAAACTTGATTGAAATAATGCTTCCTGGTTCCCTTTATTTGAAATTCAACTTCTTGTGGTTGAAACGGAGCATCTAAAGTTTCATGTTTTGGAAATTGCATACTTCCAACTTCATTGTTTTCATTACCCTGTGTTAAGTCAAAGTCAATTACTGATGCTGATACTGATGGTCCTGCTACTTCTTCTTCTTCAGTGACATTTCTTGTCTTAGTTTGCTCTTGACTTTTTGATTCACATTCTGATAAAATCTTCGGTTTTTTTATGACCCATTTATCCATTGAGAAACTCATTATGTTTTATTTTATTATGTCTAAAAATTGATTAAACAAACTAAATTTGACTGAGTACATTGTTTTTGAAATGTCGCCACTCGCCACTCGAATAAATTACGTTCCGACGCCTATGCACCCAACTGCAATATTGTGTAAATTAGTAGACACATGCTATGCTAGATATTACACGTTGCGCATGATATAGTGCGCTTAAATTGTACTGCAGTTTAGTTGAATACCATAACTGTAGATAGGGAACATGAACTTACAATTATTTATTATGAAGTAAATAAAATTTTCTTAGGTAATTGTATTGTAGTTTGGTTTTTGGAACATTTTTAAGGGGACATGTCCCTCGTAGCCTTTTTCTAGGGGGACATTGTCCCCCCTGTCCCCCGGTTCCGACGCCTATGAATAATTTTGATACTAATGTATGTACATAATACATAATGTATAGTGAGGGAAATGCTTTTACCATCACAAAGTGCTGTCCTTCAGTAAATGACCAAAAACGGAAATTCTCTGTTTTTGATCTATAAAGATCTTCATACAGTCATCAATATTCAAAGCGTCAACTAAATCAGGATAACTATTTAAGATACAACAATGATTTAGCCTCGCTTGACCCATGGTTGCTCTTAAATAGGTTTTAATACGCCTTAGCATTGAGAAACTTCTTTCAGCAGAAGCTGAACTGCAAGGCACCACCAGTAAAACTCTAAGTAGTTTTTCCAAATCAGGAAATAAGTTCCTAGTGCAAATATTGAATTCTTGAAAAACATCAACTATATTGTTTAAAGTTTTAAAGTTATCCGTTCTGGAGTTATAGAAAACATCGAGTTGACTTTGAAGATTATCTTCATTCCATTTGTACACATCACAAACTTGTTTCAGATTTTGCCTCTTAGTATCTTGTCGGTGTTCTCTCCAATTGAATAGAAGATTTTCAACGCTTTCATAGAGATTAATACTCTTTTGATTGAATCTTGAATTAATCTCATCTAATGCGTTTTCTACTATATTAAAGTATATACTCTTCAGCCACTCCTTTGCCGAGTTAAAGTAAATTGGTACATCATAATTTGCTCTTAATTTGCCAGGCGTTTTACGATAACGAGGTAGCTGTGGTTCCTGTAATGTAAGTTTCTCTTGTTTCGTTTGCATCAAATCCCATAAACTGTTAAACATTTGCTCTGTTTTAATTTCTGTAAGATGCAAACATGTTAGCTTAGCTGACTCAATTGCGCCAGATACAGTTCTTTCAGAGTTTTGCAAGGCCTTACTTAATTGTTCAATTGGTTCAAATATTTTCTTTGCGATAATTAAACCAAGGAAGAATTGTGCACTTTCTATTTGGCAATGTAATCCTTTTGCTTTGCTTGCAATGGCATCAATAGAGTTTCCTAGATCTTCTAAGAGTTCCAACAATATACTATATCCAGAAATAATCGAATTTATGGATTTAACTCTTACAGTCCATCTGGTCGGGCAAAGTGGCCTAGGTTTTTGCTACTACAGAATCATTTTCAGATGCTGATGCCAAATCCTTAAACATTGCCATTCGTTTAGGAGAAGCTTTAACTATAACTCCTATTTCATTGACATAATTTAAAATATCTCTCAAAAACGGAATATTTCGGACTGTATCCTGTACAGCTAAATTCAAAGAATGGTTGTAGCAATGTACATACAATGCTGTTGGCTGTAAATCTAGCATTCTTTTTTGCACGCCTTTAAATTTTGTACTCATATTTGATGCGCCATCATAACATTGGCCCCTTAAATTATTAATATTTAAATTAAATCTACTAAAGGTGTCCATGATTATCTGATGCAAACTTTCACCAGTTGTTGACCGCGTTTCGTACAGTCCAACAAAATACTCCTCGGGAACAAAATTCTCATTTACAATCCGAAAACAGATAGAAACTTGTTCTGACACTGAAATATCGGAGGTTTCGTCCACAATGACACTAAACTCGGTAGATTTGGTTATTTTACTAATAATTGTGCGAAGAATGGAATGGCTCATAATTTCTAACATTTCATTTTGAATCTCAACAGATGTATATGAATTTTTTCTTGAGAGCCAAGTTTTTAAATCTGGCAAATCCTGAGAACGAAGAGACAAAAGATTTTTATAGTTCCCGTTGTCATTTTCGTGTCCTCTTAACGGTAGCCCTTGCTTTGCTAAGTACTGAACAGTTGTAAACAAACATTTCAAAGCTTTTTGGGCACTAATCTTGCTTGATTCCAAAAGAGCTCCGAGTTTTTCATTAATTGGTTGTTGCCTCTTTGTCTTTTAATATTGTCATTGCCAAAATATGTTGCTTACTGTTTGAATGTCCAGAAAGTTTTTCTTTGCCGTGTTTCCAATCATTAAACCCTTCGGTGACAAATGTTGATTCAATTTTATAATTTGGAGGAAATAGCTTTTTTGATGCACCGTAAAGCAATGAAAACAAATCATGTTTTTCCTGTCGATATTGTAACTTAACCATGGATGAGTTTTGTACCAAACTTGATTGAAATAATGCTTCCTGGTTCCCTTTATTTGAAATTCAACTTCTTGTGGTTGAAACGGAGCATCTAAAGTTTCATTTTTTGGAAATTGCATACTTCCAACTTCATTGTTTTCATTACCCTGTGTTAAGTCAAAGTCAATTACTGATGCTGATACTGATGGTCCTGCTACTTCTTCTTCTTCAGTGACATTTCTTGTCTTAGTTTGCTCTTGACTTTTTGATTCACATTCTGATAAAATCTTCGGTTTTTTTATGACCCATTTATCCATTGAGAAACTCATTATGTTTTATTTTATTATGTCTAAAAATTGATTAAACAAACTAAATTTGACTGAGTACATTGTTTTTGAAATGTCGCCACTCGCCACTCGAATAAATTACGTTCCGACGCCTATGCACCCAACTGCAATATTGTGTAAATTAGTAGACACATGCTATGCTAGATATTACACGTTGCGCATGATATAGTGCGCTTAAATTGTACTGCAGTTTAGTTGAATACCATAACTGTAGATAGGGAACATGAACTTACAATTATTTATTATGAAGTAAATAAAATTTTCTTAGGTAATTGTATTGTAGTTTGGTTTTTGGAACATTTTTAAGGGGACATGTCCCTCGTAGCCTTTTCTAGGGGGGACATTGTCCCCCTGTCCCCCGGTTCCGACGCCTATGAATAATTTTGATACTAATGTATGTACATAATACATAATGTATAGTGAGGAAATGCTTTTACCATCACAAAGTGCTGTCCTTCAGTAAATGACCAAAAACGGAAATTCTCTGTTTTTGATCTATAAAAGATCTTCATACAGTCATCAATATTCAAAGCGTCAACTAAATCAGGATAACTATTTAAGATACAACAATGATTTAGCCTCGCTTGACCCATGGTTGCTCTTAAATAGGTTTTAATACGCCTTAGCATTGAGAAACTTCTTTCAGCAGAAGCTGAACTGCAAGGCACCACCAGTAAAACTCTAAGTAGTTTTTCCAAATCAGGAAATAAGTTCCTAGTGCAAATATTGAATTCTTGAAAAACATCAACTATATTGTTTAAAGTTTTAAAGTTATCCGTTCTGGAGTTATAGAAAACATCGAGTTGACTTTGAAGATTATCTTCATTCCATTTGTACACTTCACAAACTTGTTTCAGATTTTGCCTCTTAGTATCTTGTCGGTGTTCTCTCCAATTGAATAGAAGATTTTCAACGCTTTCATAGAGATTAATACTCTTTTGATTGAATCTTGAATTAATCTCATCTAATGCGTTTTCTACTATATTAAAGTATATACTCTTCAGCCACTCCTTTGCCGAGTTAAAGTAAATTGGTACATCATAATTTGCTCTTAATTTGCCAGGCGTTTTACGATAACGAGGTAGCTGTGGTTCCTGTAATGTAAGTTTCTCTTGTTTCGTTTGCATCAAATCCCATAAACTGTTAAACATTTGCTCTGTTTTAATTTCTGTAAGATGCAAACATGTTAGCTTAGCTGACTCAATTGCGCCAGATACAGTTCTTTCAGAGTTTTGCAAGGCCTTACTTAATTGTTCAATTGGTTCAAATATTTTCTTTGCGATAATTAAACCAAGGAAGAATTGTGCACTTTCTATTTGGCAATGTAATCCTTTTGCTTTGCTTGCAATGGCATCAATAGAGTTTCCTAGATCTTCTAAGAGTTCCAACAATATACTATATCCAGAAATAATCGAATTTATGGATTTAACTCTTACAGTCCATCTGGTCGGGCAAAGTGGCCTAGGTTTTGCTACTACAGAATCATTTTCAGATGCTGATGCCAAATCCTTAAACATTGCCATTCGTTTAGGAGAAGCTTTAACTATAACTCCTATTTCATTGACATAATTTAAAATATCTCTCAAAAACGGAATATTTCGGACTGTATCCTGTACAGCTAAATTCAAAGAATGGTTGTAGCAATGTACATACAATGCTGTTGGCTGTAAATCTAGCATTCTTTTTGCACGCCTTTAAATTTTGTACTCATATTTGATGCGCCATCATAACATTGGCCCCTTAAATTATTAATATTTAAATTAAATCTACTAAAGGTGTCCATGATTATCTGATGCAAACTTTCACCAGTTGTTGACCGCGTTTCGTACAGTCCAACAAAATACTCCTCGGGAACAAAATTCTCATTTACAATCCGAAAACAGATAGAAACTTGTTCTGACACTGAAATATCGGAGGTTTCGTCCACAATGACACTAAACTCGGTAGATTTGGTTATTTTACTAATAATTGTGCGAAGAATGGAATGGCTCATAATTTCTAACATTTCATTTTGAATCTCAACAGATGTATATGAATTTTTTCTTGAGAGCCAAGTTTTTAAATCTGGCAAATCCTGAGAACGAAGAGACAAAAGATTTTTATAGTTCCCGTTGTCATTTTCGTGTCCTCTTAACGGTAGCCCTTGCTTTGCTAAGTACTGAACAGTTGTAAACAAACATTTCAAAGCTTTTTGGGCACTAATCTTGCTTGATTCCAAAAGAGCTCCGAGTTTTTCATTAATTGGTTGTTGCCTCTTGTCTTTTAATATTGTCATTGCCAAAATATGTTGCTTACTGTTTGAATGTCCAGAAAGTTTTTCTTTGCCGTGTTTCCAATCATTAAACCCTTCGGTGACAAAAGTTGATTCAATTTTATAATTTGGAGGAAATAGCTTTTTTGATGCACCGTAAAGCAATGAAAACAAATCATGTTTTTCCTGTCGATATTGTAACTTAACCATGGATGAGTTTTGTACCAAACTTGATTGAAATAATGCTTCCTGGTTCCCTTTATTTGAAATTCAACTTCTTGTGGTTGAAACGGAGCATCTAAAGTTTCATTTTTTGGAAATTGCATACTTCCAACTTCATTGTTTTCATTACCCTGTGTTAAGTCAAAGTCAATTACTGATGCTGATACTGATGGTCCTGCTACTTCTTCTTCTTCAGTGACATTTCTTGTCTTAGTTTGCTCTTGACTTTTTGATTCACATTCTGATAAAATCTTCGGTTTTTTTATGACCCATTTATCCATTGAGAAACTCATTATGTTTTATTTTATTATGTCTAAAAATTGATTAAACAAACTAAATTTGACTGAGTACATTGTTTTTGAAATGTCGCCACTCGCCACTCGAATAAATTACGTTCCGACGCCTATGCACCCAACTGCAATATTGTGTAAATTAGTAGACACATGCTATGCTAGATATTACACGTTGCGCATGATATAGTGCGCTTAAATTGTACTGCAGTTTAGTTGAATACCATAACTGTAGATAGGGAACATGAACTTACAATTATTTATTATGAAGTAAATAAAATTTTCTTAGGTAATTGTATTGTAGTTTGGTTTTTGGAACATTTTTAAGGGGACATGTCCCTCGTAGCCTTTTTCTAGGGGGGACATTGTCCCCCCTGTCCCCCGGTTCCAACGCCTATGAATAATTTTGATACTAATGTATGTACATAATACATAATGTATAGTGAGGGAAATGCTTTTACCATCACAAAGTGCTGTCCTTCAGTAAATGACCAAAAAACGGAAATTCTCTGTTTTTGATCTATAAAGATCTTCATACAGTCATCAATATTCAAAGCGTCAACTAAATCAGGATAACTATTTAAGATACAACAATGATTTAGCCTCGCTTGACCCATGGTTGCTCTTAAATAGGTTTTAATACGCCTTAGCATTGAGAAACTTCTTTCAGCAGAAGCTGAACTGCAAGGCACCACCAGTAAAACTCTAAGTAGTTTTTCCAAATCAGGAAATAAGTTCCTAGTGCAAATATTGAATTCTTGAAAAACATCAACTATATTGTTTAAAGTTTTAAAGTTATCCGTTCTGGAGTTATAGAAAACATCGAGTTGACTTTGAAGATTATCTTCATTCCATTTGTACACTTCACAAACTTGTTTCAGATTTTGCCTCTTAGTATCTTGTCGGTGTTCTCTCCAATTGAATAGAAGATTTTCAACGCTTTCATAGAGATTAATACTCTTTTGATTGAATCTTGAATTAATCTCATCTAATGCGTTTTCTACTATATTAAAGTATATACTCTTCAGCCACTCCTTTGCCGAGTTAAAGTAAATTGGTACATCATAATTTGCTCTTAATTTGCCAGGCGTTTTACGATAACGAGGTAGCTGTGGTTCCTGTAATGTAAGTTTCTCTTGTTTCGTTTGCATCAAATCCCATAAACTGTTAAACATTTGCTCTGTTTTAATTTCTGTAAGATGCAAACATGTTAGCTTAGCTGACTCAATTGCGCCAGATACAGTTCTTTCAGAGTTTTGCAAGGCCTTACTTAATTGTTCAATTGGTTCAAATATTTTCTTTGCGATAATTAAACCAAGGAAGAATTGTGCACTTTCTATTTGGCAATGTAATCCTTTTGCTTTGCTTGCAATGGCATCAATAGAGTTTCCTAGATCTTCTAAGAGTTCCAACAATATACTATATCCAGAAATAATCGAATTTATGGATTTAACTCTTACAGTCCATCTGGTCGGGCAAAGTGGCCTAGGTTTTGCTACTACAGAATCATTTTCAGATGCTGATGCCAAATCCTTAAACATTGCCATTCGTTTAGGAGAAGCTTTAACTATAACTCCTATTTCATTGACATAATTTAAAATATCTCTCAAAAACGGAATATTTCGGACTGTATCCTGTACAGCTAAATTCAAAGAATGGTTGTAGCAATGTACATACAATGCTGTTGGCTGTAAATCTAGCATTCTTTTGCACGCCTTTAAATTTTGTACTCATATTTGATGCGCCATCATAACATTGGCCCCTTAAATTATTAATATTTAAATTAAATCTACTAAAGGTGTCCATGATTATCTGATGCAAACTTTCACCAGTTGTTGACCGCGTTTCGTACAGTCCAACAAAATACTCCTCGGGAACAAAATTCTCATTTACAATCCGAAAACAGATAGAAACTTGTTCTGACACTGAAATATCGGAGGTTTCGTCCACAATGACACTAAACTCGGTAGATTTGGTTATTTTACTAATAATTGTGCGAAGAATGGAATGGCTCATAATTTCTAACATTTCATTTTGAATCTCAACAGATGTATATGAATTTTTTCTTGAGAGCCAAGTTTTTAAATCTGGCAAATCCTGAGAACGAAGAGACAAAAGATTTTTATAGTTCCCGTTGTCATTTTCGTGTCCTCTTAACGGTAGCCCTTGCTTTGCTAAGTACTGAACAGTTGTAAACAAACATTTCAAAGCTTTTTGGGCACTAATCTTGCTTGATTCCAAAAGAGCTCCGAGTTTTTTCATTAATTGGTTGTTGCCTCTTGTCTTTTAATATTGTCATTGCCAAAATATGTTGCTTACTGTTTGAATGTCCAGAAAGTTTTTCTTTGCCGTGTTTCCAATCATTAAACCCTTCGGTGACAAAAGTTGATTCAATTTTATAATTTGGAGGAAATAGCTTTTTTGATGCACCGTAAAGCAATGAAAACAAATCATGTTTTTCCTGTCGATATTGTAACTTAACCATGGATGAGTTTTGTACCAAACTTGATTGAAATAATGCTTCCTGGTTCCCTTTATTTGAAATTCAACTTCTTGTGGTTGAAACGGAGCATCTAAAGTTTCATTTTTTGGAAATTGCATACTTCCAACTTCATTGTTTTCATTACCCTGTGTTAAGTCAAAGTCAATTACTGATGCTGATACTGATGGTCCTGCTACTTCTTCTTCTTCAGTGACATTTCTTGTCTTAGTTTGCTCTTGACTTTTTGATTCACATTCTGATAAAATCTTCGGTTTTTTTATGACCCATTTATCCATTGAGAAACTCATTATGTTTTATTTTATTATGTCTAAAAATTGATTAAACAAACTAAATTTGACTGAGTACATTGTTTTTGAAATGTCGCCACTCGCCACTCGAATAAATTACGTTCCGACGCCTATGCACCCAACTGCAATATTGTGTAAATTAGTAGACACATGCTATGCTAGATATTACACGTTGCGCATGATATAGTGCGCTTAAATTGTACTGCAGTTTAGTTGAATACCATAACTGTAGATAGGGAACATGAACTTACAATTATTTATTATGAAGTAAATAAAATTTTCTTAGGTAATTGTATTGTAGTTTGGTTTTTGGAACATTTTTAAGGGGACATGTCCCTCGTAGCCTTTTTCTAGGGGGGACATTGTCCCCCCTGTCCCCCCGGTTCCGACGCCTATGGTGAAAGACGATTCTCTAGCCAGGCGATAACTCAATGGCTTATGATACCGAAGTGGATAAGAGATAGTAAATCCTTAAATATTTTCAAAAAAGAGTTGGTTAAATATTACATAGATATCCAAGTGAGCGAGACTGATAGCAATATTTATAATATTTGTGATTTTTCTAGTTATGATGAAACGATCGACGAAGTTGTAAATTATTTTACATTAAATTAGAAATGACTGAATGTAATATGGTACCATATAAGTACTAAAAGTGAATAATATTTACCTATAAGTTTTGCTTTATATATACCTGTAAACGTATTAACAACACTAACTGCCTTCTTAGGAAGGAAGGTGTTTCTTATGTAAATAAATAAATAAAACCTAATATCGATTATTTACAAACATGTACACATTTTGTGGGACGGAATAATCGAGGATGACAGGCTTAACCTCACATACGGTTATAATTTACAGCGTAACACCCTTGTACATGGTATGAGACTTAACAATGACTAATGAAACTTGTATTGGCATTTAATTTCATTGACACTTTTGTGTTTGGCACTTCTCAAAATCTCTGAGAAAAATAATTGGCACATATATCCGGGAACCCAGTAACGATAGTGATACATTATTTGGTCAAATAAGTGTTTGAACCTTTCACATAATTGAAAACAATTGAGAAGTTGGCCCCAACAAGTTGGAGTTGGGCGAATAACTTTTATGAACTTTAATTTCCTTGACATTGGTCAATAACGTTTTTAAGAAAATGTATGGGACACTCATTTCCACTGCATATTAGCTGACATGAAAAACTTCTAAAAGAAGAGAATTATTATGCAAAATAATTCGCCACTGTAACTCTATTTTAAGGCTTATTTTAAGTCCCCTTTTTGGCACTTAGCGATTTTCATACCGCAACCGCTGTGACTTTTGAGGTTATGCTAAGCAAAGCCAGTTTCTGGACAAAGTATAAAACGCAAAATTTAAAAAAAACGATGAAATAGGACCCTGGTGCTAGGACACTAGACAATAACAAATGCAAGGCGAGCTACAAGGTTAAGATGACCTTGATTTCGAAATGATTTTTTTGGACTGATCTTGGCTGTGGTGTTCATCGAAAATTTTAGATACTGTTTTAAAATAATTAAAGATTGTGTTGGAGATGAAAAAACTTAATAATTCCAGGAAAGTTATTCGTTTGTAGGAATTTCTAGACAAAATTTAGGGGAAAGCTGGTTAAACTTTTTTGCTTAAATCTGTAGCGAAGAAAATTCACAATCAATCATATAGAAATGGGAGGCTGAAAGGGAGATTGGCTAAATACCAAATATACTTTTAAAATTTGCACTTTAGGTCCTGAGAGCTCACAGCAACAAATTATGGGTAGCGTACCACAGTAAAATGGTTTTGATATATTTATATTAAAAAGATATCTGATTAGGTATATTAAAATCGGGATTCGGGTTCGACTATAAAAACAAGCCTTTTTCGTTTTTGACAATGAATTATTTTTGAAAAATTAATACAAAATGGAGTTTTTTTATTACTCTACTTTTAAGTATCATTGATTATTATTACATATATTTTTTAATTTTTTATGACTTTGAATTTGGTATCAACCTCTTACCTGCCTACTATGCCCTGTAGAAAGTGCAAAAATGATTGAACTATAAAGTCATAGGGGATATAGTTATGGGGGCCTACTTCCAACATAATATTACCATCCCAGAGACTATACACAATTCACAACTGCAACCCGCCAAAAATTTAATATTCTTTGAAAATATTCCATCCCAAAGTGAGGATATGGCGTCATTACCCTGGAACTTTGTGCGTTCAGAACGTGAAACTTGGGGATAGTATGGTAATTGGTTGGATGGACGTCGGCCACGGCCAATATAAGGTACATAATATATAGCGGGGTGAATCGAATAACCTGAAAAATCTGTTTTGGTCTGTTCGGGTGCAAAATATTGTGGACATCGGGTCCCATGAGTACCCTCTAGAATTGGGAATTTTGTGTATATCATGACTAAAGTATAAAGATAAACTGACGCATGGGTATTGAATAATTAATGTTTTTAATAATGTACCCCAAAGCAGTTTACCCGATGTCCACCACACACAAAGTGCATTTGTCTGATGCCTTCCGAAGTTACCTGACAAAGGCACTTGATTACAGTGGACTTCGGGTCAACTGCTTTGGGGTACATAATTAAAAACATTTGTATGTACGTATGTTTGTATGTGTCTATATGTATTTATGAGAATAGGGCAAGCCATGTAACGTTTCAAAACAGAATGGTCTCTTGCTTAATTTATGCATACACGCTTGCGCGTTTTAAAGGCAAAGTATGATAAAATTATTAAATTTAAATACACCGTTGTGTGACGTGGTAGTAGAAATTTTTTATTTCAATTAAGTATACCGTTTGTTGTACTTATTAATTTTCACTCGCATCTTGAAGTTTTGTTGTGCTATTGTGACAAGAAAGTTTTGGACTCATTGTCTTTTGGGATTCTATATATAATTTGATAGAATTTGTTGATACATTTAACAATTATTTTATTTTATTATTCCAAGAACAGCTTTTTTGAAAGCTAATAAACATTCTTCACATTAATACTACAATAAAACATTTATTTGACCGTTTAAACGGCTCTTTGCCAAATAAGGCAGACTTGACCATTTGTTTGTCCATTGCTAATGAGGCAAACTTTACCATTTGTTGGTCCATTGTCCATAAGGCAGATTTGCCCATTTGCTGGTCCATTGTCAATAAAGCAGACTTGACTATCTGTTGGTCCATTGCTAATACGGCAGACTTGACCATTTGTTGGTCCACTGCTAATACGGCAGACTTGATCATTTGTTGGTCCATTGCCAATAAGGCAGACTTAACCTTTTACTGTGGTCCATTGCCCATAGGGGACACTTGGCCATTAGCTTCTCTATTGACAAAAGCGCAGACTTGACAATCAGCTGATCCTTTGTGACTCAAGGCAGACTTGACCACTTCCTGGTCCTTTGTCGCTTGTTCAGAGTACCGTAGATCCTTAGCCAAGTGATCATGGTGGGCGACCGGAGTAAGTTTCCAATGTCCACATTTCAATTTAATAACAAAAGTTGGTTGAAGTAAGACAGTGGTTGTCCGTTGTCCAAGTACCTATCACAATCACTCTTACTTCAACCCAAAAAGTTGATTCGGTCTTAGTAAGAAGTTTTAGAATTATTTTGGACTCTCTTTCAATGTTAAACTCTGGCCCACTAAAGTAGAAACCGTGATAAGGTCAATTGGAATCAATATAAAACATCTTTGCATCTGAATTACATTCTACTTAAATCGAAATCCGTTAAAAAATCTCCCGTACTAGATAATCTCCCCTATTAAAAAATCTCCCCGTTAGACAATCTCCCTATTAGAAAATCTCCCCGTTAAACAATCTCCTTGTTAAGAAAATCTCCCCTATTAAAAAATCTCCCCGTTAGACATTCTCCCTATTAGAAAATCTCCCCGTTTGACAATCTCCCTATTAGAAAATCTCACCTATTATAAAATCCCCCCTATTAAAAAATCTCCCCTATTAAAAAATCTCCCCTATTAAAAAATCTCCCCTATTAAAAAATCTCCCCTATTAAAAAATCTCCCCGTTAGACAATCTCCCTATTAGAAAATCTCCCCGTTAAATAATCTCCCTATTAGAAAATCTCCCCGTTAGGCAATCTCCCTATTAGAAAGTCTCCCCGTTAAACAATCTCCCTAATAGAAAATCTCCCCGTTAGACAATCTCCCTATTAGAAAATCTCCCGGTATGAGAAATAAGGAGAAACGGCAGAACGAAAATCGAAACTATAAAACTTAGTAATTTGAGACGTGGAGCGTGGAGGTGAATCGGACATGGGAATGATGAGACTGTAAGATTCCAATAATGTAATGGAAAACTGCACACTGTTTATCTGTACTTGAAGTAAACTGTTTGTCAATCCGGAATACACACTAGCTTTATTTCTAACAGGGCCTGGGCCCTGTGACCGCCTAGTATGTTATATTCAAAATTGGAATTTATTATTCGCCCTTATTTCTAGCTTCTTAATTATTCACTAAAGAACCCAATTTTATTTGTGGCTTACACAACATTTTTATATAATGCGATTTAGACAATTTTAACTACACAAAATGATGTATTGGCTCAAAATATTTTTAAATTCATTACAAATATTCCACCACTTTCCACAATACAGAAGGGGGATACCCGCTACCTTCGTATATTTGCGTATTTGCGTAGATTCGTATAAGTGTAAATGACCAGTGTGAATTTATAGAGAATTTTTTCAATTTTCGTCAGCGCGAACTATATCCACCAGTCCTGGTTGAGTACTAACTCCACTCTACGCAAAGAAAAGTACTCAGCTCGGGGGCTTGTTTTAAATTTGATGTAGTTTTGCGTATTTTCCCAAATTTTACAAATCTACTCACATACGCTCATCTACGAAGTAATGATGAGGGTATACCACTAGAATACTTTTCACTCAGTTGAGATTGCTATGACAAATTAGGGTGCCCAAGTATGAAACGACTCATTTTGGTGGTTAGGAGATTGCTATTGCTTTTAAGGAACTTGCATAATATTATATTACGTGTGTAAATGATGGGAAGTGAGAAGAGAAGGTACCCAAAAGTGTTACAGTCATCACCTGTGTTACACATAAGGGTTTTTGCGTTGCAATAATAAATGCTGATATCCTCAGGTTTCCTACCAGACATAGATATATATATAGATTGATATATATGTAAATTTATTGCTTGATCAGTCAGAGTCAGGTGGTAATACATTAGAATTATATTTTCCTAGACTCGAGCATGGCATGAAAAACCCATTAGTTTTTGCTTTTCGTGAGCAAACCCTCAACCCAAAAACCCGAATTTTTGTGTTTTTCATGCCCTGGACTCGATTTAACTAAATAAAATCCGTATGCCGCGCCGTAATAAATGTTACGGATATTCAATTTCAAGAGGCCTGCAAGAACATAATAAAAAAATGGACACGAATTCTGAATCTAGTTTTGCAAAGATGGCAATCTTCTCAAATCTAACCAATCGTAATATATTCCAGTATAAAACAGGTTTAACAACAAGTATGCCATTTTTACAGATATCCAGGTAAAAGCAATGCAAATTCACTGTCAAAATTGGAGTGGCAAATACCATGGAAAATTTGACAAGCAAATTCTGGGGCATGTAACATATTTTTATAACGTAGCCTATTATTTGCGCTATAATGTGGACTTAAAAGGCATATCTGATGCCACAGAAACAAAAACTTGCTTTGAAGAAGATTTGCGAAGCAATATATAAAAGCAAAACCACCTTGGTGGTTGATACTATCGAAAAATGAAAAAGAAAACTGAAAGAATCTAAAGATATTACATGGTCTAATACAGTCATAAGATTGGCTTTTCAGTGAACAATGGAAATGATAAGTAAACGTAAAATAGTTAGATTTTAAATAGATACCTTAAATTCCTACATATTTTTCTCGCAAACTAGTTTTTCTTTACAGTTGTTTTGAGTTGCGGCAGCTGGCACTTTGGGTGTAATTGTGTCCAAATAATCGGAAGCTTTTTTGTAACTCATTTTGTAAGATGGAATATTCCAGATCTGTGTCCCTATTGCTTCTAGCTTTTTCAGTCAAGTTTACTGCCTGCAAATTTCGTAAAAAGTTACATTTCACTGAAAAAACCGTTTGAAGTTTAAGGTTATAAATGAAAACGAATTAGGTACTCACTGGTGACATACACTCAATGAGCTTTTGAGTCTTCAATGTACGAAGTGCTGGTCCCCAACCGCCCTGGTAATAAATCACCTTCAGTGAACTCTTCATAGCTGCAGTCAAAGAGGACAGAGGATCCTGCCCTCCACCTCGAAATCGAAGAAAAAGAATAAGACATTTTTGCCTGAAAACACAAAAATGTTTCCTATAATTTTACGATTGTTTGGAAGATTCAGCTTAGTACAGATCAACAGAACAAGGGCGAACGGAAAAGAGTTCAAGAAAAATAGAAAAATCTCAAAACGCCAAATTTCTATTTTTGGTCCCCACCCAAAAAAACATTCTGTTTATTCCCTTGCAATAAATACATGCTAAAATTATATTGCTTTAGTAATGCGAGAGATTAGTGTCTATTGAGCTTCCGATATTAATATGAATTGTTGTACTAATTTTTAAGGCATGAAAACATAAGTGAATGAACTTGTCTTCACAATATATTTTTCTGCTTTATAATTTTATTGACGTTTTGCAAACTGAAAGAAAGTTACGCACGGTAAACGGTACAGTTAAATTGTTTACTGAGGAAATTGTTTTTCACTTTCTGTTCTGTCTAGTCAACGAGTTAGGAAAATGGCGATTGGATTTAGCTGACACGGCATGGCATGACGCACCCAACAAATGGAGATGTATAGTAAAGGCTATACCACATAACATAGATATGCATTGACTTATACATCTAAAGCATTTACAAGGTGTCCCAAATATTAATTAGGAATTCTACTCGGCTAAAGATTATACAATAGGTCATGATTACTGCGAGATCTATGATGCTATATAGTGGGTGTTTTAACTTATAATAAAACGTAGACGTTAGTTAATAACTATTTAACTAATAACTATTGATTGGACTATTTTAAGGCAACTTTATCGTTTAAATGTAACAACTATTCATTTAGAAGAACAAAAATCATGCTTCTTGTTTTTGAGTATTTGAAACGTAGCTTTTAATGCGATTATTGGCAATGCTATTATAATTACTAATTCAAATAATTAACAGCCTTAAAGCTTGTGTAGTCTACATTTGACGGTATTTCTGTGAAATTGTACGATAGGTTGCGAAAAATACACAATGGACTGCGAAATGAACTGACTTAGAATTAATAATTCTAATTGTTGTTTCTAAGTCGATAAATTAATAATTAAAAATAAATTGATAATTAAAATTTACACACCACACCTTGGATTTATAACTTAATTAAAAGAAAGAAGACTTTTAATATATATTTAGCACAAATTATGTCTGTAGAAATTCAATTTTCATATACCTATGCCAATTGTGTGTTTGTGCGAAAATGACAAAAAAGTTTCCTATGGCCCTCTTCGCGTCTACATTTTACTATTAGGATTATTAAGTGCCCTGTACCAACGAAGAAACCAAACGCCATTTAACAATGTGAAGCAAAAACGAACTTCTCCAATACTATTATTGCCATTTCGCGAGCACTAAGATGCTCGGAATGGCAATAATAGTATTGTAGATGTATTAGTCATGCATTTTACAGATCTACGTTTCTGTTGTTTGTGCAAATATGTATATAAATAGAGAGTATATACATTATAACAAAATGTCCACTCGTCATTATGGAATAAATCAAATTATAAGTAGCTAGCTATATATCTACAAAGTTCCATTCCAGCCTTTCATTTCTTTCCGTAAAATGTTGCAGTTTTCCTTACATCCACATTAATGCCTATTAATATAATATTAGTAATGGAATTATATGATATTGTCCAATCTTATTCAACCTTAGCACAATGCTCAATTTCTTCAGCAAAAATTGTTATTCTAACCAACCATCATGATAAAATAAATGTCTATGGCTCATAAGCTAGACAGTCAAATTATACCTGTATTTGTCTATTGCGAAAAACGTTTAAATCCTTTTCTCAGTTTAAATTGACCATAAAATTATGTTTTTTTGTCCTCTAAACTTAAAATGTCTTTTCAAAATACATGTACTTAAAATAAAAGTATTTTCAAAATAATTCATCGCGTATTTTGCTTAACTATAATGCAACTTTCATGTAAACGTACGTAAGGAGGTTTTATGATATGATTAAATAATACCGCAATGAGGACTGATTAAAATTTTTAGTATACATTTCCACATTACTTATGATTAAAAATTTTCGTGTTAGGACCGTAAAACCTTTAGAAAAATCCCGAAAGAACATGTAGAACAATACACTTTTAAAACGCAAAACATTTCCGTCAAGCCCTAAGAAAACTAGGTACCTTTATTTTTGTAGCTACTAAAGCATAGTAGTACATTTAAATTTTATGAAAGTAAACAGCCACTAAGCTATAAGTACATATCGTCTTCTTAAAATTACCATTAATGTAAAATTGAGCATGGAATTTAATAGTGGAATATTAGCTCAAACAAAAATTAAAATAATTACAATAAGATCAGCAATTTTAGTTTTTTAGTTTGGTTTATGTTTTTTACCCTCCCACTTTGTATTTCGTTAGGTCATAATTAGTACAAAAAAATTGTTAAAATTCCAATTAATAGTGTACAAAAATAGACAGTTTATGTTACAAATATCATTGGATTATTACTTTATGCCAGGCCGAATAAAAAAGTGATTAATTAAAATTAACTTGCTCTATACAGCTTCAAAAATTGCAAAACTTTAATTCCAACCAACCTTAAATTTCGATTTGAATCCATTGCCACCAGTTATATTAAAATGGATTTGCAATAAGTGTACTGTTAGAAAGCTTCATCAGGAAGATTGAAAAGGATTTGAACGATTACTAAAATCAAAGATATAAAGACAAAGTCGAATACACAAAAATATTTATTTTCTTTCTTATTATACACTTGGTTCTTGGTTTAATAGCATTTATTTTTCGTACACCGATAGATATATCATTTGTTGACATGGAAATTGTACCCTTAAACTTCATGGCAACCGAAAAGAAAATTTAAATATAGAATTTTTATCCCAAGGCTAAACCATAAAATATTGTGATATTTTAATTTTAATAACAAGGAAAGAGTATATAATTTCAATTCCAATATTTGCAAATATATGCCCAAATGAAATTCAATAACTTTTAATCTGTTTTGATGTAATTTAATTCAATCATTTAATTCAATAATTTTAATTAACTTAATTTTTAAACTTCATATAAATTCAATAACTTAAAGTTTAAAAATAGGCCATCCTCCAAAGGTCCAAAGGCTATTGTAAGTAAATATCAAAGGTGTCAAAAAAATGTATATATATTTATTTACTTTACCTGAGAAAGTGGCGGTTTATGATTTGATAGCAATTCATTGCTGAAAAAGATCCCACATATTTCACCTGCACTAAGACTAAGCACTAAAACACCCAAACGTAAAAAGATGATAAAATATGTATCAATTTACTCAAAATAATAAAAAGATATACATAATTTTATAGAACCAACAAATCCGTTGAAATTATAAAGAAATTAAATTGTAGCCATCCTGTCATGACACACATCGCACAAATACTATATCTTGATCCTATTCTGGTATAAAAGCTAAAGTTATAGTGAATGGCTAAATGAATAAAAGCTTCTCCGCCAAGGCTTAGCTAAACATTTCAGTTTTTTAACAGGCACTAAATAACTGCTCTGCTGTCTATCAATCTGAAACCTTAGTCGTGCAATTGACGGACACTTTTTACTTAGAATATATTCATCTGGGATTTACAGGGTATCACAAAATAAGTAATGGGATTTTTACTGACTTAGCTTGGGTTCATACTTTAGTACACGACTGTATCTATAACTCATTTTGACGGACTCGTATGAGTGGCCGGATAGGAAAGACCATAAATTAAATACTTTTGCCACTTCAAAAAAACCAAACGTGCTATAAACTAAAGTAAAACATCAAATGCAATGTCTCAAAGTGTGCGTAGGGCTGATGCAAAGTTTGTGTAAATTAAGGCTGATATGTAAACGAAGAGACTGAAAAACTCGTAGCTTTGGAAACAAATATTTTACATTTACCCCTTTTAGTCTATCATTCGCATTTACCCCGTTGATAGTTGAGGAAAGCGTATGGATGGGTATTGTTATTAAAAAAGTACATTAATTATTAAAACGCTGACGTAGTGGCAGCCGAAGTGACAATTAAGAAAACGAAATAAAAATAGAACAACAGGAGCAGATCCTCTAGACATTATTCAAAATGTAAGTATAGTATGCTGGCACTATGCAGATATCCAAGAAGAAACATTTTCATAAAATAACACCCTTTTTATGTAGGGAACTTTTACCGAAATTAAGTTTTCATGCACAATTTGTCTTTTACAACATTTTGGTCCAGTTCAGTCTAATAAAGAAAGTCCAATTAGGTCCAATAAAGTCCAAAAAGCCTTTCTCACAATTGCTTAAACTGGTCACCAGTTAAGTGAAGCTCAGTGGATCGAGTTAGAGAATTACACATTAAAAAAGCCTGAAAATACTTTTTCCATCTACTGAGCTTCACTTCAACTGGTGACCAGAAAGAAATTGCGAGAAAGGCTTATTTTGTCCAATAAGGTCTAATTCGGTCCAATAAGGTCTAATTCGGTCCAATAAAGTCCAATTCGGTCCAATAAAGTCTAATTCGGTCCAATAAAGTCCAATTCGGTCCAAAAAAGCCCAATTCGGTCCAATAAAGTCCAATTCGGTCCAAAAAAGCCCAATTCGGTCCAATATAGTCCAATTCGGTCCAATATAGTCCAATTCGGTACAATGAAGCCCAATTCGGTCCAATAAAGTCCAATTCGGTCCAATAAACCCAATTCGGTCCAATAAAGCCCAATTCGGTCAAATTTAGTCTAATTCGGTCCATACCGTCCTACCTTTATATAGATCAATAAGAAAATTTATTGCTTTATCTCAGTCTGTGCGTTATAATTAAGAGACTAATTATGATGACATTTTGATTTTTAAGACAATTTGATGTATTTTATTTCCATCGTTGGGGTATTTTCAATAATCCTGAACATAAGTAGAGAGAGCTTTCCAAGACAAGTTAGTTAATTTTTTAGCTATTTGTTGTGGTCTAAGTATTTTTTTGAATAACGCAGACGTTATGTTTCAAAAAGATCGACTGCCAGTATCGAAGTACTCCGTACAAACAATGCTGACAACGTCATTCGGAAAATGCAACAAAACTGTTTAGTTGTATTAGTCATGCATGCTCGCTTAGCTCATTATTCTCACAGGCGCTAGGCGTAAGATCTCCGTAAATCTCCGTTTCTGTTGTGTGTGTAAATACTTATACATGTTATAAAAGCCACTTCAAGTAAGTATTCTAATATATAATCACAGACTGAGATAACGCAATAAATTTTCCTACCTATCTATCTATATATCTATCTATGTCTGGTAGGAGAGCTTAGGGAACCTGCACATATTACGTAACGCAAAACCCACTCCCCCGTGTCTAACGCCAGTGCTGACTGTAACACTTTTGATTGCCTTCTCCTCCCATCAATTGCACACATAATATATGCATGCTCCTTAAAAGCAAAATGCGCCAGCCCAATTCCTCTAAACCACCGAAATAAGTCGTTTCATATTATTATTACATCAAAACAATAATAGAAATTTACATAAGAAGGCTGAATGGTGAGTGGTGATTGAATGGAAATGATTAGCGAAAGGGGACATTGAAATTTCGTAATGATCGTAATGTGCGTATTAAATAGCATTTTAAAACTTCTAATCCCAATATAGGTTTCCCACAATTGGTGACCGATCAAATTAACACGAATACGTATTGAAATGACTCCAATACCTGTTTGTGTTAGATTTGTATAAAATATAGATCTGAATCTGTTGTTTTGTTTAAACTACTGTCTTTGTGTGGCTGACTTCTTGAAAATAAGTGGACGAATATCAGTTAGTTCAGTTACTTTATTAAGCAATTATTTTATTGAAGTTTTTAAGGGTATTTATTACATGTCTTATAAAAGTTTTATTCGTTTTAAATGATCAGACTAATAAATTTATAAGGATTAATAATAATCAATATTAATTTTCCCACTAGGCGTAAAAATTTCTGCGGCAATACACATTGTAACTCGTTACTCATTTTTAATGATAAATTAATTACTTGCTATTATTAGTTATGTAATGTATTATAATATTATGTATAAATGTAATTACATTTAACAGCGCGCTAGCGATATGACAATAAACAATTTATAGTTATGATATATTATTGGTTAAAAGTAAAATAATGCTAACATTTGCCATTAGTAACAAATTATTATAGCTTGGAAGTTTAGTGTTGGAAAGGGAAAACAATTGACAAAAGGTACACTTCAGTGACTGGCTGAAAGGACGGCAAAAGAAGAATTTCGCCTCTTTCGCGGATGATCTCTTTCTCTATCTGTAGGGCAATTAATTTCATGCTTCTAAAAAACCGGCCGCTGCAGCGCTGATTAATAAAATAGGCATTTGGAAATCCAAGTTACTATAACCCACATCCATACGATAATGCAATTCGATGCATGCAGGAAAGATGTAGTTTTCAACGATTTGATTTAAGGTCAGATAAGTTATGCTGGATGGTAGCTCAAATTTACAGCCACAATGTAAGCTTTAAAAAGGATTTAATGATACAGATTAACAAAAGCTTAGTATGACATTAATATGCTATGGCATTTATTTGGTAACCTAAAATTTCACTGTTGAACACGTTTTTCCTTTTATTGTTTTTGTAACGTGTACTTTTTTTGGTATTACATAATGGACAGTCTAGCTTATATCATTTTTATTCTATCCTTTTCACTGTTTTCATATTATGCGCTAAATAAAGACAGTTATCCAACTATTTTAGCACATGAACTATTATTATTTACATTTTAATTCATCAGTATGTATAAAATAACAAGTAACAGAAGTGAAAAAAGGCTTAATTGAAATACAATAACGCCGTACACTACATTTTTTATCGTCTACCATAATATCTTTCACACTTTTTACCCGGTGGAAAAACTTATAATTGCTGTTTCATATAAATTATACGATTGTGATACCATTTGAGTAGTTTAAGCATTGTTAGTTATGTTCAGTATACGCGCCAAACTTATTAAATGACTATAGCTATTACTACTAAAAGAAATTACAATAAATGAAGTCAACAATCGAAGTGTTACGCTCTTAACGTAATAAGCTGTAATAAGAGTATATATATAATAGTAAGTATATAATTATTTATATGTATAAGTAATAGGAATTATGTAACTGTATGTAATGTTTTCTATATTATACATTGTGAGCTGGGATCGATGTTAGCTCATGTAAATAATTAACAAAATCCCTTAGCTCTGCAAATTAGTTGTATAGGTATTAGAATAATTTAATAATATATTAAATAGCACTACAAATCAAAGTGCAACTCATGGGTTTTACTTGCACTCTGTTTTGTGTACTTAAGGATAAATATAAGAATACTTTATAATAACTTAAAACCTATCCTAAGGTTCTATTTCTTGAGAAATATAGAGAATCCTGGTAGC
The DNA here is from genome assembly GCA_020055645.1 of Tomocerus qinae. Classification (NCBI taxonomy): domain Eukaryota; kingdom Metazoa; phylum Arthropoda; class Collembola; order Entomobryomorpha; family Tomoceridae; genus Tomocerus; species Tomocerus qinae. Next base: position 61,487,383 of record CM034546.1, read on the forward strand.
ATTGGTTGCTTTCCATGATTCACACTATTTTACTCAGGAGATAATACTATTGTATATATACGGGCTATAGTGAGCCCTAAGAAAATCAGTATGTATCCCGGCTGTCTCTTACCATTTGGATCTGAAATAACATTTTTACTGTTCTTCGTCAAAATTTTCTCTAAAAATTGTCCTTTTTATTTGGAACATCATTCTTCACGACCCATATAGTGAGTAAACTATAATACAACTCTCTTTTATCCTACTCTCTTCTTTTCACATAATATAATCTCCTTCGTATAAAACCTAATGGTTAATAATTACAATAGACCTATCCTGATGGATAGTATAAACTCTCCAGATGTCCTGATGGACTGTAACCCAAGGTTGGACCCTGACGGGTTCGGTAGGTAAAAGAATAGCCTGAAGGCTTCAAAAATTATATTAACGTCCTGACGGGCTCTAAAAACGGGATTCCTGACGGAAGGCCCTACACCTGATCATTAGGACAGGTCGTAACAGAAGTAAAAGCTATTTACTTTTATACCAATTTAATTTTAGTATATTTAAATCTAATATTTTGTGCCCAATCTTCTCTACCTGAAATGAATGGGGCATATTTATAGTTTTAAGATTATCCAACATTTTATATATCTAAAAATAAGAAAAAAATTTATCGTCTATTGACATGACTTCATGGCTCACTATTTCTAAAGGCCATTACCTTTCAGTCGAATAAGTACATTTGACCAAGTAAAAATTACAATAATAAAAAAAGAGATTGGAGAAGCTTCGAAAAAATGTGATCTTACTAATATGCCAAAATTAAAAACGTATTAATTATGTCGTTAGTGAATTTGATTCGAAGAGACGGAAATGTTACATGTGTGTAACAAATAAGCTAGATATAAATATATATATAAATATATCTAAATATATAATATAATACCTATTTTGCATAAATGTGCCAATATAAATTAGTTTGACTACATATAAGCTTAGATTTAGAGGGGGGATCAAATTACGAGTAAACGCGATCCCAACTCTACAAAACTATAATAATATAATTTAAACTTAACAATTATAATATAAGAATAGTCTTCGAAACAAAGTGCAAGTTGTGGGTTCAACTTGTACTCTGTTTCGATGAAGAAGGGGCAACAATAACAAATAAATAAGCCTAGCCTAAGGAATTCTTAGTAAAGAGGCACGAGGCAGAAGATTGTGTCTTTACTTAAGAGCATAAATGCACTACACGTGCAATATATAATAATAAATGTAAATACTAAATCAAGGGTCTAAGAAAATCAGTCTGATTTCAGAGACCGTTGTTGTCCCCTCTTCAATTTTGTTCAAATAAAATTTTACTTTAACTATTTTTCACAAAACAAGTCGAATTTTTAAAAGTATTTCCAATTTATTCTAAAAATTCTCCGTTCTTGTCTTCCACTCACCCATCTCACCCTACTTGAACAAGTAAATAAAATATTCCTAGCTAAAGGCTAAAAACATTCTTGACGATAAAATAAAGAAAAACATTCACTACATATTTGGGGTCTTCGACATTAAAATTTCAGAAATTTCATGACATGGACTATATACCAAATAACCCATGTTAAACAAATAAAAAATAGTCATTAATCATTACCGATGGATGACTTTTTAACCAGCATTTATAGCTTATGTATCTCATTTTTCCGCTATAGCAACTTTCTTCAGGTTTTCGGAAATGGCATTCTGTGAGTGTCCAATGCGTTGAAAACGAAATAATGTTCATGTGTACAGGACCTTCTAAAACCAATAAATCAACATAGGGCGCCTGGCTATACGGAGAGGACAACTTAGGATCTACTGTAAAACTAGTCCAACAGAAGATCAAAAGCCATCACACCATGACAAAATGTTGTCATGTTACCCCAAGGATATTTGCGATTCTGTTATGGATATTTCACTACTATTCAGCATTCAGACAACAGACATTTTGACCGGAATCACCAGATTTTCAAGTGGCGATATGCCGACAATGCTGGGACGAAACCCACCATTCGGTCAACTACCGCATGACGGACAACAAAGACGTTGCGCTTATAGGTCCTAAATTACATTAATTGAAGAGCCTTAACCTCTGGAGAAGCTCGCGTTAATTATATACGAGACTCTTCACAAAACGAAAAGGTAATGAAATTATGCATTATTAATTAATTGCTTTTTTGGAAATAGGCCAATAAAACAAATGCTATAATATGTATCTTTTAGTAATAAAAAATAATGCCGAAAACCACCGACATAAATGGTCCAAAAAGAAAATAACAATTTTTGAGAAAAAGGCAACAACTACTTGATAGTTTGAGGCCAAAATAAATTCGAAATCATTTTGTTGAGGCACAGTGTAAAAAGTAAGCGTGTTCTTAAAAACTAAAACAAATATTTTATCACCCAAATATTATCTTGCATAGTAAAAATAAAATATTTTTTCGAATGTTTTTAGCTAATTTAACTAGTCGTAAATATAAAAACGCCCACAGTCAACTATGTCATTTGCTAAACAAAAGAAAATGATTTTTTGAACAAAATATCTGAGACAGAAAGAAGAGAATAATATCCGAAAAGGAAATCCTGTATTCTCATAGCCGTATAGTTCACTCAGGATTTCTCCAGATACCGACGGAGTATTAGAAATTGTGTTTTAGTAAAACGTTAGGAAATATTGTTAAAGTCATTGGAATAAGATCATTATTAATTTCTCCAATTTGTATTTATTTAAGTCCGAATAAAGATAAAAAGTATGTCATTTTTATTATTGATTAATCCACTAATAGTATTATTACCGCATGAAAATGTTCAAAATAAACTTTAAAAACAATGAACACCATAATTTCTGCCAAAATAAATGCAAAAAACTTAAAAGTAACAGCGGAAATAGCTACGAACGAGATCAAGAGTCGCTATAGCTGCAATGCAGTTGTTCTGCATTGCTGTTAATACCTTGAAACCAAAGTCGGACAGTAGAAATAAAAGGAAGCATATTGCCTGTGTTAAAAACCTTGTAAAAGCAAGCCAACTTTGACACTATGGTCAGTAAATTGGAAATTTTCACAGGAAGAAGTGTCTACAAGTACAAGTTTGCAATTTCTTAAACTCGTCACTAGTTTAATAAATGCTAAGCAAATAATTCAAGATGCTACAAGTATGTGGACCGACCAAAAAGCTTCCCCAGCACTAATGGACTAATAATATCACCAATGCATGTCAAATATATCTTATGTTTACCAAAAGGTGTTAATAATTCCATGGCAGAAAAGATCTATACCTTGATTTCAATGCCCCTTTGATAAATAAAACTGTGCGAGGTAAATCTATTTGAGTTGATGCACAAATCATGTCTATTAAAATGCATAGAAACTACAGAACATGATTGAATTCATAGAATATGACTGTATATTTGCCGACAACCATTAACAGGTTACCTATGACATTAATCTGTCCCCATTACAAAGTCACAATAATGCGTCCCTCATTCGTCAATTCCGATAGAAACAAAATTGATATGGATCTGAAAATTGCCACGTAAACACTTGCATGGAAACGCTTCGCATTTCTTGTCTCGAACTTCTAAAATATTCGATAGTTTTATGGGGACGCATCAAAATGCTACCAATCCATCCATCAGAAGAAAGGCAGAGTTATATAGAAATAAATAACATAAGCATACAAAATATACAAAGCCAGACAGTATTACTGTTATTACTTAAACTACATTACGCGTTTGAATACACTGCAAAGTTACCACATGCATTTGTAGTCCAAACCCGTAATTTGCATTTATAATATCCATAATAGTATGTCTTATAATGGCCTAGGCATTCAAATCGCTATTAAAGTACACCTATAATTTCTATAGATAGATGACTGGCAGAATAGAACAAATTTTATATAGATACCATAAATATGATATAGGTACTATAATATGGATATTAATGAAAAGAGTTCGTGCTAATTTTTAGTGATATAACGTGCACATGTACCATTTAAACACAGAAAGAGGTGAAATTGTCTTCCTTATATCACAAGTAGAAACCCCTTTGAGAAATTGAAATATTTTGTTTAAGGCATCCAAACTAAAAAAAGTGGTTTCTTATTTTAGTATACTAATATAATTGTTAAGAACTCAGGATTGCGCTTATTGAAATATATATCAAAGGCTGGTATGGAATTTATCAATTTTCTCTACTTGTGATCAAAATTCCTCCAATTCTGGCTTTAAAGAAGGGCAGAGACGATAAAAGAAGCAGTTGTCGTCACACAAGATAATGGCTATTTAATCTTCCACGGCACGCACTAGCGTATCGATGTGTATTATATCCAGAATGGTTGCATGTTGTGGCTTAAATGTTTACTTAAACATAAGCGGAAACTTCTGCCGTCATTATTAGTTAAGTTGGCAATGCTTAAAGAAAAAAACTTAAAAGTAACTCTAGTGGGAATAAAATGCATATCTTCAAGTCGATTACCTTTACCACACCTTGATAATTTATGGAAGTAAGTTTGTGGTAAAAGTATACTATTGATAATATAAGTACACTGCTAATTTTCTATACTATTATAACATTTACAAGTTTAACAAATACCGTTTGCTGGGATACCACGTTTAGTGTAATAATATTTATCTTCTGTACATTATTATTTTTGAATCCTGGCGATTTTTTTAATTTTCTGCATATGAAAACGTAAAATTTTGTTAAACCAACATTTTCTATTTCCCATAGTCAGAAGTGAGAATTCTCTTGAACGTGATTTGATATATTGCCGTCACAATTTTAGCGAGCTGAAGGCTTGAGCTCTATCTGTAAATATGAAATGTTAAGGTAGGAATCACACAAAAAGTAAATCATGGTAATATCCACATCGGTGCACAAGTGAAAACGTATGCTTATGTAAGCATGAGTATAACCGTGCATGTTGATGATAAAAATTGACATGCCTGCTGAGGTAGTACTGATACTAATTAGTGTATATCTGTCAAATACTAGTTAATCGTGACATAAGTATTTCTGAAATCATACTATATTGTGTGCCAATATTTTGGAATCACAAATGTCTTACAATTACGGTTTGAAAAAGGAACATTTTAAAATGCTAATTTTAAAATTTTTTGGTATTACGAATTAAAAACATATTCATGGAATCCGAACAGAATATACCTTATCCAAAATAAAATAATATATATCCGTTTGTATTGACTTTAACATTTGGATGTCTTATATTTACTAATTAGTATCGGCACACAAAGACTTTCAACTGTAACGTATAGACTCCCGATATAAAACCAAGGCCTTGTATTTATAATAATGAAGAGGAAAGTAAATTAAATTAACCACAAATAAATGTAACATTAAAAATTTACCTGAGAGACATGAATGGAGACTGTTCCAGACGATATATCCAGACCACAGTGCTTAGTTGCCATGACTTGAATGACTTGGATATAATATGACATCGTTTGGGATAAATACTAAGGATTATCACGTTTTATGATGACGTGGCTAAATGAATAAACAAATATCTTTCATGTAAATTTGAAAGGGTTAAGACAGAAATTTGTTTGGTAAAAATTTGATTTAAATTCAAATTAAATTTAAATAATATGATTATTTAGTACCTTGATGATACCTAAGCCCTAAACTAATATAAAAGCATGTAAACCCGGGAACAAAAAAGGTTCTTCTACAAAAAATAAAAAGCTTTTTACCTTTTTTTTTACTTTATTTACATGTAAACTGGGAGTAAATGGGGTAAATTGGTATATCAAAAGGGAAAAATCAAAGAAAGGCCGCATTTTTAAAAAGTCACTCCTATCTTATCTATAAAAAGGCAATTATGTCCTTTCTCCGCGCCTTATATAAATATTCATAGATATAAATATGTATATATAAATTTAAAATATTTATTATACCGTTAGTTTGAAACGGAAATACCAGCAATTGTTAAAACAAAATTGGACTACTGGAGTCTAGTAATATATATAATTAGTTTAATATATACTAAAGATTTTTAACTTTTCCATGACCGATTTTACCACTTTTTAACTGTTAAATCATTTAAGCTGTAAGAAATTATTGTACCAGTTGAATTCTGTTGCCTAAATGACATCTCTGGAACATTCCCTCTTTAGTAAAGAGATGTTGAAAGAGCGATATACGTTCTCCAAACTAGTAAAAATAAATTAAATATAATCCAATTATGTACAATTTGAATCATAAAAATATTTTTCAATTTATGCGAAGTATTTAGTGAGCTTAATATTCACTAAATTTCATTTTCAATTTCCAACGCAATTTTTGAATATTATATTATTAGAGAAATGAATTTACCTGATCAGCTTTTCATATTCGGTTAAAATCTGTAATTATTACAGCTAATAGAGAAGAGTAAATCTGTTATTCACTTGAATTTTATTTTCAATGATTAAAAAATATTCTTATATTGGTTGATTTTGTTTCCCTGAAGAAAACTACAAAGCGGTTAATTTTTTAAAACCATTATATTATTCCGAGTAACAATTTTAGTTCTAAAAGGAAAATTTGACTATTAAATTTATAAACGAAGACTTATTGAAATGTAAGACAAATGGAAAGCATATTTGCTGGCTCAGTGATTATTAAAGAATGACAAAAATTCTCATTGCTCATCATAGATATTTTAATGTACGCCTTAATGCTGATAAAGTATATTTTATAAAATGCCCATGTACTGTATATTGGTCATAATACTCATAATACTTGAATATAGAAGATATAATAATAAATAGAAAAGGGAACTTTTAGACAGTCAAAAATTATGTGTTAAGGCTCAAGGACTGGAATGTACGGCAGCGATAATAATAGCTATAAGTAAGCTTAGTAAGTAGATTATGATGATTCATCTATTTATCTTGTGATGACTCACAGTCACGAAATAGTTCAAAGGTCTAGAAGGATTGAACTTTGTCGTACATATTATTTCCAGCTCGATTGAAACTTAGGTGTAGTGTTGATACCTTCAAATTGTTTACTTTTATTGTTAATGTTATTAATAATACTAGTGATTATTTATCGTTAGGTGGATATTGCTATGACAATAAGTTTAAACCCAATTTATTTTCAATGCAATGGAGTAATTGTTAATATTTATACTGTAGCATGAATACAAACAGGGGTTACTAATGTTAATGTTAAACATACTTGTAATATGCCATAAACTTAAGTCCTTGTCCTGTATTATTATAGCCTTCACTAATTTTTAATTCTGTAGAAATATAATATGATATCTATATAGTAAGCGCTCAGAAACCAAAATGTAACACTTTTGCCGTAGAAATATCTATTTATAAAACTAACCAAATAAAACAAGTTTGAATCTGTAAACAAGGCAAGAAATTTTTAAAGTAATTATTACCAACGAAATAATGATCGCAAATTTTTTAATGCCGTTTAAAAGGAATTTTATTCAGTTTGTTCATCGTCAAAAATGAAGTTGTGAAAAATTAATTCTCCACAATGAATAATTTAATACAACAATACAATTTAATATCGAGTTTAGCCGACATGGAATAACTCAGTATAAAATCATGGACTTTTAGGCAATAATTAATTCAATACTAATGAACCCTAGACAATATTCGCTTAACTCAATTACATATACAGCAAAATCCAGTCCAAACAGAACAGTATAGTGTTCAGTCAATAATAATATTATTACAATAGGTATCTTTGGAGATAAATAACACAGGTTTTGTCAAAATCATTTGTATTAATAAACATAATATTTGCTTGTCATAATCCACTGCATGGTGACTTTATTTTTTATTATCGATGAACAAAATGGCCCACATATTAAAATTGTACAAATTAATAATGTTTTTTAAGTTTACGTAGAATGATATTTCTTTCATCGTATAATATTTTACATAATAGCATTTCAATTTACATTGTAATGTTGTAAATTAAGATGAAATAAATCGTTTGCCAAACAAAATGGTTATTATTAGTATAAGTTACAAACATAATACAATAAATTGTCAAATTTTTAGCGAGATATTATACCAATCTATATAAATTTATTTTATTTACCACTTATATTCTCCCATTTCTCCCTACTAACTGAAAAATAAAACATTCATTTAAATCTATTCCTCCTTTAAAAATTTTGAACCAGGTATTTTAGTATTTTTATGGTAAATAACATACACAATATTATTATCTTCACCGTCAGAAATTCGTTACAATTTCAATCAAATGTTGATATGTAATTAATACAAAACTAAGGTTTCTTTTATTTTCTTCGTACAATTATAGTTCCAATAGAAAATTCTTATGTAACTACATTAAAAATGAGATATGTCCCTCAAGGAACACTTTATCCATTTTAACTTTTTCGTTTTGAGGGCGAAATAGCCTCAATGCAATTTTTGTTTTGTGTACGAAATAGCATTAATGCATCAAACAAGAATTGTATTGATGCCATTTGGCCCACAAAACGAAAAGTTAAAATGGATAAAGGGTTCCTTGAGGGACATATCTCATTATGCCAGGTTTATAAATGCCGCATTTCGAAAAGAAGAAATAAAAAACCAGGAAGAGGTGGAAAGGAAAAACAGAAAATGTCATTAAAGAATAATGAACAGCAGCAGTGGAACTAAGAAAGACATAAAAATCCTACTTCGCCGCGCCTATTAAATGCCCCAGAACAGGATTGTCAACATCTAAGCCGACCTGAACGATTGAAGCGACAAACCCGGCCATAAGCCAAAACACAGAATACCCTCCTGAATGCATGGGACAACAAGCCGCAAAGACGCATCAAAGAAACAGTCTTCAACGTAATGCAATCTGATAAGATAACGTATTTCTAATTGTTTTTACCCATCACAGCTATTTACAGTACTGTATTTGTATTTGCTTTACTGATATTCAATGAACCATACCACAGGTCCACTAAATTTGAGTATCATGCTTTATATCATGTTGAAATCATGATTGTTCATTTCTCTCCGTTTAGGTTGGTATTAATTTTGCTACCTTTTATGCCAGTGTCAAACGTGAGATATTACATATTCGCACCTTTCAACATTCGTTCAATTGTAATGTAATCTTTTAATTTATTCATTAATTCATCTTCACCGTCAATCACCATGTTTCACATTTCCCGTGTCCTGCTAAAAACACTTGTTTCACGGATGCTCACCTATATTACCATACCATATATAGAAACACGAGACCTGAAACATTATCATATGGGTTATGAATAACTATTATTATATATTATAACAAACTAGATATTGATTTGGATTTCCGGTTAGCAAACTGAATAGACAGGAAATAAATAATGAGCTATATGCTATGATATTTATTTCAAGTTAAAAAATAAATATCAAAAAATAATTCATACCATAAAATAAAAATTGAACAGTAATACAAACAAACATTCTTGGTTGTCTTTTGACTATCAAAGGCTTTGTTAGAAAGTTGATTTCATACAAACAAACCATAATAGGGATTTAACCATATACACAAATACTGCTCAGATAACATCATAATCGTTTTAAATCGGTATTTCGTTACAGAATAGGAGTTTACATTAGGTAGTACATAATAGTAATAGTACAGAATTTGTAGGTACGTACGAAAGTAATTGGCTTGTTTCTGAACAAGCCATATGGTGAAAAGGTTATTCATGGCTCCAAAGACCATTTCAACATTTGAAGTAGCTGTGTGGATCAAGAAAACTACAATAGACTTGATCGTCATTGATGAAAATACGAGTTAAATCTCTTGTAATTCTTGTTCCTCATTTTCCATTTGATATATTGTTAGTTAATTGTACAATAATGATATAGTCAAACTGAGTTTCGAAAATCTTATTGTCGATTATACAAAATTAGAAGTGGTCTTCAATGTATCCTTGAAACATTTACTGCCACAGTCGACAGTCACCGAAGAAACACTAATGGACATTAAGAAAAGTGTTTTTCAAATATTAAATTAAAAATGAACATCGTCTGGAGACAACAGCAAAGTCAGAAATTTCCTTACGTTTTGTTATGAACGAATTGAGAGAGATGGAAAATGAGATAAAAAAACTAGCATTTATTCACTAGAACAGCCAGAATGTGCAAGTTTATTTTTACATTTTTGCTACACCAAAGCAAAAATCATGGTTTAATTTTTTGTCAAGCTAAGCCTTCAACCAGAGTGGTTATAGGAAGCGTCAGCTTCGCTTTGGGAGTCAACAGAATTTTGTAATAATTCAGGATAATTTATGATTACTAGAAAGTACTTAATCTAATTTCTGATACACTTTAACATTTTTTACAAGTGGTTGATTTTTATTTTGTTTGATTAGATTTATTTTTGAACTTTTGTGTTAATTTAGACAAATACTCTCAAATGTCTGTATATATATTATTACTAGTTGAACCCAGCTAAGGGGCGAACCTGGCACTCAAGAGAAATTGAGCAGGCAACCCATCACGGTAATAAAAACAATTCCGGTTCAAATGGGGAATAATAAAACATTATTTTTATTAATCACCCCAGAATGTTCCCCTTTAAAATCAGAAAAATTAGATTCCGGGATTTTGGAAAACGAATTGCCTTCTTTAGCTAATTATTTCCATTCAATCACCAATAATCATCTTATGTGAATTCGTATTATTGTTCTGATGTTATAATAATATGAAACAACTCAATTCGTTGGTTTAGAGGGAGGGGCATGCGCATTTTACTTTTGTGCTTTCAAGGAACGTGCATATATTACGTTGATAGTTAATGGGAGGAAGCGATGCCCAAAAGAGTCACAGCTAGCACTTGCGCTACACTTGAGAAAGGGGATTTTACGTTACGTAATGTATGCAGGTTTTCTAGGCGGTCGTACCAAGACATAGATAGTCAGGTATTAGTGCGATTATATTATAGAATGGTAGCTGCATATCGTAAAGAAGCAAAACAAAAAGTGAAAAAAGACAGAATATCTAAATAACAGCTAAGGAACACAAAAATCCAGGATTCTATGTTTGTTTAAACAAAAAAAGCATGAAAGTACCATTACAACTACATATGTCTATTTTGAAACTTCTAAAACTCCAAATTCCGTATTATACAGTAATTACAGGTAAATTGCGGACAAAAACTCGGATTCAAAATCAGAATTGAATCATTGCTACTACTAATCATGCAATTTTGATATTATAAAATACAAACTATCTACGAGTGTTACTACTAATAAAGCGAAATAAATCATTTAAAACCAATAACCGTTTTCTCCACACAAAAGAAACGTTACTGAATCTCATACGTATATAAGAATATGTTTTAAACAAGGATATACTTTTATAATATTTTTCAGTTGTCCAGATGTTTATAGGAGTACATCAAAACAAGTGGAGAATTTTTATTTTCAAATTTTGAGTATTACTATTTCAAATGAAGATAACACAATTATGACTTCTGCACAATTAACAGAAAACTGTAAATCTGAAGATAGTGTTTGTCCTACTGATTCTGGTATTTTAATCTGGGATCCAAAGACAATAAAATTTTGCCGATTAAAGAGATTAGAGTCAACTGTGTGTGCTTACAGTCATCCAAGAATAACCTGCCTCGAAGTATACACCGCAATGACAAACATCAGAGAAAAAAATGTATGTGGGCTGAATCTAGGTATCAGTGATCAAGGTGTAATGTTTAGTCCGGATATCGAGGGTGAAATATTCTATTCCCTTTCATCAACCGAGAAAGTGGCTGCAGTGGTGACAAGAACTCGACAACAAAGGAATAAGGGGGGAAACAACATTCCGAAGATGTCTGTTTTATCCAGTACAGAAATTAACGCTAAGTTTCAGTTTATTCATGACATGGTAAAGGCAAACGCAACGTACGCGTTGCAAGCTCTACATTTGCAAATCTACCGTGCAAATCGTCTGATTTTGGATCTTCTTTGCTATCTCGCGGAGGCTGGTCAGCCTATACTAATGATACGGACATTATTAAGGGACAAGACTCTTAAGGCAACACATAGCAGGATGCAATAAATATATTTCGCTGCCATTCGATAAAATCATTTATGTTTATCGCTCGTGACTCAACAAAATGTACAATCGAACAACCAGTGTCGTTCATCAATGGAAACCACGAGCTAAGTAAATGTTTCCCGATGCCTGGCTTATCAAGGGAAATTGTTGATTATCCTACGCCGACAACATGTCCTAATTCCCCTTTCTTTTTTGACACGCCTGGGTATACGATTCTGTTATCAGTTATGGTTAGTATTACTTATAGGGTAAAGGTTGGCATCAGGTCCACATAATATTATTTTTGCTTCAAAATATGTAGGGGAGATGGGAAAAATATCAAGGACTTACAAATTAAGGGAAATGGTAAGCAGGAATAATTGGGCGGATCCTAAAATGACAACATTCAAGACGCTAGATACAGAGCTGCATTTAACGACTCAGTTCTTTTTACGCTACGTAAATATTCTGTCCTTCGTTGTAGTATTACAATAAATTAACATCTTCCATGATATTTGGCATGGAAATTTAAACGACAGGTAAAATGGACTCACTTTAAAAATATTGCTATACTAGCCATTATCATCGTGCTAATCTTTAGGTTATAAGTGAAGACAATGGAACTATCTACAATCTCTATTTACAAAAAGACCTGCTCAAACGACAAACACCCAAAATGTCCCAGAGCGCTGCGACGTAGCGAAATCTACGCACAACAAATATCGAGAAAGTTTACCCTCCACTGTCAGAAACTGTCGAGGCGACAGCGTCACTTTTCTCCCCAGTGGTGCAAAATTATGAGAATGCTTATTAAAAATGCCCAATATCATTTAATACAACCTCAATGGCAGAAAGGTAAACTAATAAAACTATACCAATATTAAATATAAATACTAATAAAAAATTAAAATCATCGGCACACTCCACACGCGATTTTAGCTAAGCAACCCGATATAATTATCATCACTTGATCTTCACCGCACTGACCTAAAGTAACACCAATCTACTCTCCATCATTTAAGAACGTTGACAAAAAGAAAAATAAAATGCTCAGATCATCACCTCCACTTGAGCATTGGAAGTCCCCCAACTCATTACCCTATCCCATAAAAATACTTCACTCTCTACTCAAATAGAATATTCTTTAGAAAAAGTGGCTTTCATTGCTCCTGTTGACAATTTCGTCAATATCATTGAGGTCTTTTTGGGATCAAACTTAAAGTCTACTGTCCAACGGCACAACATACTGGACAGAACATTGGATAGACTGCCAGTGGAAATATTTGTCCACTTAGGCGAATCGGGAGCATCAAAAATCCAAGTAAGATGAAATTCCTGTTTTCTCCACGCCATCAATCTTTCGGAAATCGGATATTCGGGATTTTCAGAGACCATACAAATGGGCGCCGGATCATTCGCCGTCGTCTTCAGGTTCTTTTTAAAAAACATCGCCCAGTCATGTCATTCCTCAAAAATGTCCTCATTTCTTATATTCTCTGTACATCAACACAGAAGGCTTACTTCACAAAAATTGCTTCACCGGGGGAATTCCCAGATTCTTTCCTGTTGTATATTAAAAATTAAAGGTCCATCATGTAAACCGAAACTGGTGGTGGCCTATACACTACAAATTTAATCAAAATTCATTAAAGCCTTTAGAAGACTTTTTGAATTCGAATCATATGACTTACTCGGATTTATCCTCCAACACCCAGAAGCTTTTTCTCTCCTCTGTGGAAAACAACGCCAATGTACACCATTCGTTCTCAAATGGGATTCCCTATTTTTCCAGGCAGCAAACTCCGTTTTTAACCCTCAAAACAGATCAACACCACCAGCTTTACCTGCGGGCTTAAACGCCCCTCTTTCCCCAAATTCATTTAACACTTTCCTTACTCTCCCTATTCCTATCGTCGGAAAAAATATCAGGAGCCGTGCCCAGGTCGTAGACTCTCCATGAAGTATTCGAAGAGATATAACTGTCCAACTATGTGACTGAGAAGCCCCTCCGGGGAAAATCAGAAAATAAGTCACGAAAACTAGAAATCCCCCGCCACAAGCAGCGAAAAAAATTTCCAGTGTAACAGGCACCGCCTACTGCCTAATTAATCATCTGCAAACAACGCAGACGAAAAATTCGTGAAAACGAAGCTGATGAGAGAGAATATTATGCACACGTTTAATACCTTTAATGGCATAAAATCCGATAAAACAAGAAAATTGCGAAGGTAGAAAGATTTAGACGGTTGTAAGTTGGTGAAACAGCATGAAGGAAAGGAGAAAAGTTTTGGCTGTTATAAGTTGATAAAAAGCAATGAGAAAAAGATGGTAACCAATTCATTTCAAATAATCCTTCCTGCAGAGAACTGGTGGGGAACCATTTATTACTACAAATCTGGACTCATGACAAAGTCTAAAAAATACTTCAGCGATATTCTGCAAACTGAGATGGAGAAACGAAAGGTTGATGAAAATTGTCTTCTTAGTAGATTTGACTTCGGGAAACCAAATCATACAACCCGACTCAAAACAACGCCTATTACACGATCAATTCGTGGTCTAACCAGAGAAAAAGAGTAAGATAATACCAAAACGGCGAATCCGATGTCATAGAAAGTGAAATTATTTTGGATGGATTACACCATTACACCTAAAGGAGAAAAGTTTGGATTTGTCTTAATATTCAAACATCCACCAAATTTTCAACCACTTAACATTAACTCACGGTCACTCACTCAATATATTGATTCCAGGGATTACGGTAATGATTTACCTTAATCATTATCCTATTATGTGTTCAGTACACGATAAAAATCAAGTTTATTTAATTTATCTCCATGCGATTTAATAAATTTTTTTAAGCGAAAAGCTAAAACACTATAGCCATTTTTTCCTGGTACTTAACTTAATTATGAAGATGTTTGTAAATTCCAACTGATTTGACCCAGGGGTGGCCCTAGGGTTCGCAGAGTGCAAGGGTGACAGTATATATTGTAATAATATACTTTATACTAGAAAATTAGGCCACGGTAATGGGGAGCTCCCAAAGAATGCACGAACGAATACAGAAACAATTTTCCAGGAGGGATGAAATTTCAAATGGCCATTATAACCAAAGATATTTTAGATCGCACATTACAAACATGTTTCTACTTTCTAAAATTTGTAAAAATAGACATAATACTGAATTATTTCGAGATTTTGTCAGTGTATTTAGAAATTAATAACATTCCGAATTTATTGCACCATACTACATTTGTTAGGCGAATGAGTCACCAAATATTTACAGCTTCTTACAGTATAGCCCTATTAGCCGTCTAGGAGGAACCTATACAAAAATTTATGGTTACTTCAGACATTTTAAAACAGCTAAAGGCAATGTAAACGACACAGCAGAAATATCATTAAATGAGGTATACTATTCCCAAAAAGCATACATATCTGGAGATTTATGATTGCGAAATTTGCTTTTGCATTTTTGATCACCATAACAAAAATATCTAATAATATGTGTAATGGGGGATGTATATTGAGGGCTGAAAGCCTAACTGAAATTCCAGAGAAAATTTTCATATTGGTTTTCTATTCGTACTTCTGGCTCCCAAGCGATCGTAATTTTAGCGATTCAGTTACCAAAGTCATCTTTACTGGCTAAATGTTTTGCGGGAAATATGTACAGTATAAGTGACATACAATTATGAAATATGCACGTCAGCAGGAAAATATCCAGTCCCCCCTTCACGCTGGAGCTATAAAGGGGGTTACAATGCCACTCATTTTCACAATAGGAATTCCTTTTTTGCTTTGATTTAAATAACCATAAGCATCAGCTGTTTATTCTAATATTCATTAAAGAAATTAAACCACATACCATAGTGACGAAATAATGCCGTACCGTAGTCTACCGTAGTACCCCAGTAGTATAATCTATATTTATATGTAAATTGCCAGTTGCCATGTTGTCGGCTGCTTGGTTGGAGGTTGTCGGCTGCTTGGCTGGAGATTGTCCAGGTTGTCGGCTGCTCGGTTCTACGTTGTCGGCTGCTTGGTCGGAGATTGTTCAGGTTGTCGGCTGCTTATAGTTGGAGATTGTCCAGGTTGTCGGCTGCTTGGCTGGAGATTGTCCAGGTTGTCGGCTGCTCGGTTCTACGTTGTCGGCTGCATGGTTGGAAATTGTTCAGGTTGTCGGCTGCTTGGTAGTAGGTTGTCGGCTTCTTCTTTGGGAGGTTGTCGGCTTCTTCGTTGGGAGGTTGTCGGCTGCTTGGTTAGAGGTTGTCAGGCATTGTGTCCGTTTTTTAGCATAAGGTTGAATATCAAAATATGAATTACCTGTCAATATTTAATAATAATAATATTATCTGTATAGTTACAATAATGAATGAATATGGTTTTGAATATTTACATTCAGACCAATAAACCATCTTTATGTACAACAAAACGAAATGCAAATGCAACAATTTAGTCACCTATTAATGAATTATTATGATGAATTTTTAAAATTATAGAATGGATTCTTACTTTAAACATTAAAAGCAAAAGATTCAGTCTTTCTTTAAAGTCATAGGCCATCCTTGGTTTGCCCAAAAGGAAGAAATACCATTATCTTGATGTAGCTGCTTCATTTGCTTCGAGCTTTCTTTTTCTGTACATAGTTTGGGTCAATTATTTGCAAATTTATACACAATCCCCTCAACATTTTTTTTCTTCTCAACACATACTATCAATTTATTTTGAATTAAAATTGGTGACAATTAAATTATTTTTACTCACAAATTTTCTTCCAGTTCGAGTCTTCATAGCAACTTCACCATAAATAGAATTTCCACAGATTTGTGTAGTGACTTTCAGTAATTTTGCATAAATTAATATTATTTCCCTACTATCACGTCAGACGTCAAGCAAGAGCAAGTAATGAAATCCAATTGATCGTACAAGTCACAAACTCCAAGTGATGCACAGTTTAGCATGCAGCATGAGAAAGAGAATCATGCTAATAGTCTCATGCATTGCTGACGTGGCAGTTGATTTTGTCGACGTGTTCCTAAATTTGCGAGCGCTTTTTACCTATAGGAACCAGGGTTCAACGTAAGACTGATTATATAAAGCCACATTATTTAATAACATGAAAATTATGAAAAAATGCCTTTATTTCAATTAGTTTATCCCAGATTTATTAATATAAAAACCTTTTTTTAACGGTTTTGGAAACCGATGGGATGCGAACTGTGATATTGTGGCTACTACTGATAATACAAATGGTGTTCTCCATAAATGCCCATTGGTTTGTCGGTTGCTTTTGTAATTAATGCTGAAAATATAGCATGTCATATTTATTTGTAGCAGATTTAACATAAATTTATATCAAGCAAATGTATTTAAAGGTGTAGTATTGTATGTAATATTATCACATTTATTAACTCACTAGTAAAGTTTTAATAATAATAAAAAATGTGGAAAAAAGTTACATTCATGCCATGAAGAAAATTCTGTTATGGTTTCAGGCAAACAACAGTTTCAAACAATGTGGATATTTCGATACCCTGGACTTGGAAAGTTTTTTCACCCATGCAGTCATTAGCCAATCAGATTTCATTTGAGATATGATCACTTTTAGCTCGCCTTATAATGTGCATTATTTATAGTATCATATTTTGCTACAAGATGACAATATTATGATACTACTTAAGGTAGCAATCAAGCAATAGGCATAAATGTTTGTTTTTTTAGTTCAAAGATGGTACATATCTATTTGCTTCAATTCCTGTACAAACTGTACTCTGTTTTGTTGATATTGTAAATTGTAATCAATACATGAACTGAAATACAATACAATTGCTTCTTTGATTTGAGACGTACCAAAAAAGATCTTTAAAAATTTAATATTTATAATACAATGCAAAGACAAAACTATTTTTCGGTTTTAACCTGGAACAGAACTACATCTTGAACTTGTACATATTATATATTATTATGACCAAGGACGTATTTAGGGGGGGTGCTAGGGTGCTTAAGCACCCCCTAAATTTTCCAAAAAGACACTAGATAATTCTCAAAAATTGATAAAAAGTAGTTTTATCCATAAGAAAAATCTGCTCGTGTGTTTAAGCACCCCCTTAATTTGATTTCTAGATACGCCCTTGATTATGACTACCACTATTTCCTAATCCATTGATATTACAAAGAAGTTGAGCGTTGATTTGTACTGCATAATAAAGTTATGTTAGATAGAAACTTGCCCAGCTTACTTTAAGCGTATAAGAATGGGTTCTACTGGTTATTTTGCTGATCGACAAACATGGAATTTCCCTTTTTACTGCATACTATAAATCCTTATGTACCTACTAGTATTTCACGACTTTACATGTCTTAGAACTTCGGTGTAAACTTTAATACCCAGCATTATTTGAATGTGTGGAATAGATAAATTATCATAAAATTTTATGCTTCATTTATCAACATGATGATTATTTTGACACAATTTTAATTGTTTTAGATACATTTAAAATAAAAATTCTATCGAGACTGTTAATTGACTTTTGTAGTTGATGGCTTTTCTAGGTTCATTCCTTTGTTTCAAACCAAACTATTGTGATTGTTCCCTTCTCCCTTGCTCTTCGTATTGAGGGTGACTTTTCTCCAGTTCCTTTCCTGTCCATTGTACTCAGTTGTTCAGTATAATATCATGGGCGTGTATAGTAAATTTATATTACCATGCGAGTATTTCGAAAACGACTAAAATAAAGTTTTGATTCCAATTCTAATTTCCATTTTCCTATTCCCCTTAAGTATGTTATTTATTTAACAAGATGGTTATTTGGACCCTATTGGTATTACTCTAAGCATGTACATTTTGAAGTATAATCTAATTAGAATAATTTGTCGAAATTCAAATGACCTTTAGCCCTACTTTATGCTAATTAGGACTTGATGCCTGGCACTGCCTTGCGCAGACTTTCTTCCTTTGTTTAAAGACAAAGAAATGAAAATGGAACTGAGTGTTTTTTGTCCAGTGCCTAAAGGTGCCTGTAAGTACTCAGTAAATGTATGTAGCTAATTCAATAAAGACAAAGGTTTTCAAAATTTTTCATCATTGTCATTTCGGCAGCCATCCTGTGCAGACCTCCGCAAATTGCTTGTCTAACTGACGGAGACCATCCAATTCTCCCTCACTACATTCCTGTAATTAATCGGTAAGTAAAAATTAATCTTGATATTTTCAGTTCTACTTACCTTAATTTTTTAATACATTTGTTGACATATTGATTCCTATTTATTTCTCTCTCCATTTCATAAAGTTTTTGTGAAAATCATTTGCTATTCATGGTTTCTATATAATTATTTAAAATTTCTTACTTTGTTATTTCAATAACACTATTTTACCTAAATTATACCAAATTGTAGCTGATAATTTTATAGATTTATTCAAATTGCAAAATAATGTCACAACGAAAAGGTAAAATATTAAAATTAACATAAGTATTTCATTCGCTCAAAGTACTAAATTCGCCTTAGCGGAGAAAAATAATCAAAGTGGCTATTGACACACTTGGATAATTATTTGTAGGGAATATATTTGATATGTAATTAATAAGTAAATTTACTTTTGTAGACAAAACTTTCTGTTAAATATACTTGGATAAATTTTTATTGCATGGTGTAATTTTCTACAATAGGCAAGTCTTACTTGTGTCGGCCTAAGTCTTCTTGTTCAACTGGACAATCTCGTCTTCTTTCTCCACAGCAACAAAAGGTTCACGAAGGCACGATGGTAAGTTATTTTGCTTAAAATTACCTAAATCCAATAAAGATACATTTTACATGGGCTATTTCATACGTTTTAATTTACTTCTTTGAGCAGAGCGAAGAGAAAAATGGCAAAGGGGATGACGTTGTGGATATCACCCCTGACGAAATATCCATCATCAATAAAGAAGTTGGCAGTCGGTCTTCCGAAGTGATACCAAAGGAAATATATCCGCCGACTCAAAGACCGAGTCAAGAAGATTCGACTTCAAACCATCTTGGGTTAAGTACGCAATTTTATTTCTATCAATTACGCTTGAGTTTCCAATTTTCCAATTTTAAATGTACAATTATCTTAGAATTATTGTAAAAACTGACATGTGTTATTACACTATATTTTATTAGGATCACTTTATTTTGTGCTATTTTATGATATTATTTCTTATAAAAAGTTGGGTCAATATTGAATGCATGTCCACTTGATGCTATGTAAATGTTCATTTTAGATTGCGAAAATGTACGCAGAACGAGTCCGGATATTTCAGCACCTGTTTTCTGCCCCAATGATTCAAGTCCTATCCATCCACTACAACCTACTACATCTAAGGAAACTGGGAGGGACGTCCAGACACCGCCGGATTCCAGTAGCCACTCCGTCACTCGAGATCTGGGAGACGAATCAACAATCAAAGAATCTTCTTCTCGCCAACAGATTTCCTCAATTAACACCAAAAAGACATCTGAAGATTCTGAAGAACGTCCTGAAATAAGATTTACTGAAGGACAATCCGTAAATAATTTGAATGCATCATCTCAGGCATCTGCGACAGTGAGTTTTTTACAATTAAATTAACATTACTTTATTCATCAGATAATTCAGATAATCACACGATGGTATTTTCTGTTGTTTCATTTCTGCAGAACGAAGAAAATCCAATAGGCTGTCATGGAGTGCAATTCATTGCCAAGTCAGACGAGATAACCCGCACTGAAAATGGGCTTCGCAAGGTGCTACTGAACCGGAGATATCTTCATGCTCAAGAAAGATTTTTACGTCGGAGATTATGTAAGCAAATATATTTATAGTTTAAATTTTCCAATTTTAATCTATCAATACTCAACTAGTCATAACATAACTAAATGAAACTAAATTTTTGACAGTATAATATATTTTTAATATAATTTTATTTCTTAAATAAAGCGTTTCTGTTCAAATTGATTACAAAATTTTGCTTAGTTAATTATTTCAATCTGTCCAATTGAGGATAATGAAAATGTCTATTTTAGATTGTGACAGATTAAGAAGAATGAGACGTAACAAGGGTTCTTCTGTTTCCATTCAACGTCCATTCGAATTTTCAATATCCGTCGATCACCCACATGTCTCATCTCAACAACAGACAGCCTCTAAGGAAACCACCAGATGTGCTCAGACAACTTCCAACGCCAACTCCTTGGAGAAACGTCGACGAATTTCGACAAATAAATCCACGACTGATGATTCTTCATCTTTTGCCCAACCACCTGCCAAGATTGTCAGCAGCAGTCAAGAATCTACAAAATCTGAAACAAACGACGTTCCGCCTTCCGGATTGTTGAATGCAGACCAACCGCATCCATTTTCTTTGAGGGAGGAAGATGGAGCATGGAATCTTGAAAACGCCCTTACAAACTTAACTTCACAAACGCTGGACAATCGTCAGACACATTTGGACGACTTGACAAACTTTATTGTTGAAGAGTTAGTACGATCGGAGACACCTGAGACGGACACCGGAGTAGAAACAAATCCTGCAGTCCTTCAAAATACTTGTACTAGTTTAGAAAATTCTCAAGTGGGGCCTGCGGATTCTTCCCTCACAGCCCAAACTGCTGAAGACGAGATTACGGAGGAAGAGGTCGATGCCGGACTACGCGAGGGTCCCGATGATGTCTACGTTGAAATGACCGAAGACCAACTGACATATTATGAAAATCTAAATATCCATATGGAGCAACTGGAACGTGAACGAAAGGAATACCTGGCAAATCTCACTGCCACTGCTGAAGAGAAGCATTCGGAGGGAAATCAATACAAGACATTGAATCAGTTGAACGCCCAAATAGAACCCGAAATCCTCGAAGTTCTTCCAAACATTCCAGTAAACGAAGAAAGAAACGAAGAATCTCATAGTTCCATTTTACTTGATGACAGCGACGACCTTGACATTCCACTTATTCCGTTGGACGAAATCAACGAAATCTTCAACGATGGAGGACAGCTGCCAGATCTTGAGGATTGGTTTAATCAATTAGATTGAATGTCCAGAGAAGACCCTTAGAAAAGCTAAAGGAATTTATCTCTGAAATTGTGCCGATTATCTTCCTTTATTTTTTGAATGAATTTTTTGGTGATCTTTAATTTTAAGTTTGCTGATTTTGTTATGGCCTATTTTTTGTGTTAATTGTTTAGTTTATAAATATTCATATATTCTGCTTGCTAGGTTACCAATTTTAATGAATTGAGGTTATTTAATAGCTTGTGGATAGTTGGTAGGTAGTAGGGGTAGTTTTTTAGGTTACCAATTTACCATATAATTTACCAATAATGATAATATTACTATGTATTACATTTAATAAACTATTTAGTCATAAATGTATTATAACAAGTAGGAATTATATTTTGTTTGTATATATCTCATAATATATAATTATAGTGCCCAAAATGTTCATTTATATAGGTAGGTAATATTGTGTGTTAATTTCTAGCGTACTCCAATGAATTGAAGAATATCACACTATAGAATTCTTCAACTGTATACTTTATTTTGTTATATAACTGCATTGTTATTTTGTGGCAGTAGTATTATTTAATTTTAAGTTTTTTGATTTTGTTGTGGTTTATTTTTTCTGTTAATTATTTATTTTATAAAGATAGATACATCTGCTTGCTAGGTTGCATAGTTTAATGAATTTATGATTTAATTAATATCTGTAGTTTGTGAATAAAAGTTGGAAAGTAGAGTTAGTTTTTTAATTTATCAGTTGAAATCATGCTGATATTACTATACATCACATTTAGCAAACTATTTAGTCATAAATGTATTATAATAAGTAGAAATTATATTTTGTTCGTATATATTTCTAAATAATGATAGTGTCCAAAATTTTGATTTATAATATTGTGTTTTAATTTCTAGCGAACTCCTATGGATTGAAGAATAAACACAGAATTCCTCTACTATAAATTATTTTGTTATATAACTGCATTGTTTTTGTGGCATTAGTATTATTATTGTGAGTTAATTATCATTTCGTTATTAAAAACATTACTTATTATACACGAGATCATGACCTATCATTGTCACTAATATATTTAATATTTTTTGATTTTATGAGGAAGGTTTAAATAACTAATATCTTGCATTACCAATTTACCATATTTCCAAATTAACTGTAACTGTATTTGGATGCATATTTTACTGCAATGTGTTGTGCCAAAATATTTATAATTCATTTTAAGTGAAAACAATAAGTATAGTGTAATTACCGTCATAAAGCTTTCATCACGTTTTAAACTTCATGCATATTTTTCTAGGCACTTATATATTACTAGTGAACCCAGCTAAGGGGCACATCTAGCACTAAAGAGAAATTCAGCAGGCCACGCTTCACAGTAATAAAAACAATTTCGAAAATATCCCATTAGGTTATTATGTTAACTTTGTAAACCAAAGTATATTTAAATTAAAATACTTTAATGTCTATAGTGGTGGATAAATTAGCTGCAGCCCTAACTTCTTTCTAAAAAAGAATTTCCTAAACCAAAATAATAACTGTAGATCGTGGATTCAAATGTAAGAAAAAATGAAAGAATCCATTTTTGAAAAAAAATTCCACAAAGTTACCAAAAAGCTCCCTTTTAAATCAGAAAAATAAGATTCCCCCTTTGATTTTGGAAAAACGTACGAATTTTATGAGTACAACTTACGAATAAATATTTTTAAAGAAAAGTTAGTTAACCAGTACTGTTATTTAATTCTACAAACAGGTGTGCCAACTGCTAAAAGAATCAAGAGGGTAGTAAAAACGTAAACCCAGCTCTACTAAAAATATTAAGTTTGTCGATATAGCATAACCAATTTGTATTAAAAGTTTTCAAATGCTATTTAATAAGCCACATTACGATCATTACGAAATACCTAGCACACAGATTAAATTGAAAATGCCACGTATAACCTTAATTACAAATTATGTGTGTATTATAATATAAGCAGTCAAAAACGAAACTTTAAATCTAACCGCACCAACCATGCTAAGACATTAGCAAAACACTTTTCATTTTCACGCAGTCGAGAGTCGAGGTTGCTGATTATGAAACATTTCCATTTGCTTTTTGGTATTATTCTAGCTCGCTCAAGCACGTAACCAGTAGAGGGGGTGGAAGAGGAGGCTGGATCAACCCCCAAAGAAAAGTTTTTCCCAAAAAGACCTATGCCGTAAACATTTTTGGCAATTCGCACGAATATATTACGTTTTTGAATAACCATTTGTGGCGCCTCCTTTTGACCAAATTTCTGGTTACGTGCCTGAGTTCGACCTACCACATAATATAGTGACATACATAGGTAGGTAAATTTATTGCTTTATCTAAGACGGTGTTTATAATATAAGTGATTATTTAAGTTTTACGAAGTTCCCATGATTTCTGAAAAATTTGCTTTCCATAGCATTATTATCCCTTTTCAGTTCTCCGGTGTTAAGACTGCAACTTTCGCATCGCTGTCGTCATAATGTATTTAGTACATATGCCTAAATTATCTTTCATCAATTGACTAATTGTGGGATATATGCATGCCATACAGAATACCTATTCAATGATGCATAAATATTTTAGTAGATAGAACAAAAGTACACCCTTTAATACATGCAATATTATTTGGATAATCAAGTGCATAATAATAATAATTCAGTTCGCTGAAAAGTGAACGGTAATCTTGAAGTGTATCCTTCCTCCCCAATTGAAATTTGAAAAATTTTATTAGCAAACCTGGAAGTTGGTACACGACCAAGGACGTATTGAGGTATGGGCTTTACGGGCTGAAGCCTCTCCCCCGAAATCCAAAAAAAAGATTTTTTTCTCAAAATGGCAAAAAATTTCGCACTCCCTACTCTTTTACATTGGGACCATGTGACTCATCGCTCATACACTAAGTGAAATCCAGTCCATTTAGAACCGTACTGTTCAGTCAATAATAATATTATTACAACAGGTATGTATGGAGATAAATAACACAAGCTTTGTCAAATTATTTGTATTAATAAATATATTTGCTTGTCATAATCCAATGCATGGTGACTTTATTTTTTATTATCGATGAACAAAATGGACCACATATTAAAATTGTACAAATATGTTTTTAAGTTTACGTAGAATGACATTTCTTTCATCGTATAGTATTTTACAATGGCATTTCAATTTACATTGTAATGTTGTAAATTAAGATGAAATAAATCGTTTGCCAAACAAATTGGTTAATATTAGTACAAGTTACAAACATAATAAACATAAAACAATAAATTGTCAAATTTTTAGCGATCTTTTATACCAATTTTTTTCAATTTATTTTATTTATCACTTATATTCTCCGTAACTGAAAAATAAAACATTCGTTTAATTTTTCCTCCTTTAAAAATTTTGAACTACGTATTTTACTATTTTATGGTAAACACTATACACAATATTATTATCTACACCGTCAGAAACTTGTTACATGCTCAAATGTTGATATGTAAATAATATAATAACAACATTAAAGTTTTTTTTTATTTTCTTCATGCAGTTATGGTTTCAATATAAAATTCTTATATTTACTATCTACATTAAAAATGTACATTAGAATATTTTCTACCAAAAAGTATAAATAGTATAATCTATACTCTCTTACATTGTCAGTGGTGGCCAAGCAAGTGGCAATCCTCCAGATCCGACTGAATGCCTATCATCAAATTCGGTCAGTTTTGTCTAAAATACTCGGCACTTTCGGTTGGATCTACCGACCACAATATTTTAAAGAAACAAGACTGATTTTATAGAAAATAGATAAAATGCCTGATCTTATCGAGAATCCCAAATGTCAAGCAAAAAGATGAAGATATTCTCGTCAAGTAAATTACCAAAGTGAATGTGTTATTACAAATCATATTTGTCATTTACACAATGAAGAAAGAAACCAACAGCCGAAATGGCAGTCAGTGAATTCGTAAAACAACTTAAGGATATTAATTATCCAATTGACTACTTTTATTAAAATTTTGGATGCAAACGATTTAATTCCATATTGCTAGCAACTGGTTGTTAAACGGAAACTTTTTTATTTACGGGATCCGTATTACCAAATAGCCATAATCGTATTTGAAATATGAGAGACATATAAATCAGTTTATCAATATAACTTTAGGGTTTAGCCTAAATTAATGTTAATTAACCCTCGCACTTTATTCATCCAATGTTTTTTGTTGACACTCACTTGATCGTCTTGAAGTAAATGCTCAGAGTACAAGTGTTCCTTCCTACATGTCAGATTCAGTCTTTGACTCAATCCGGTAAGAAAAACTGTTATTCACTATTAAAGCAAAGCACATACAGTCCTGTATTTTGAATTATTGCTCTACTAATATTCAATGAACCATACCACAGGAACATCAATTTCAACTATGATATTATTATTATGTTATAGTCATACCTACTGTAGTAAATCATTATTGTCCATATTTTATTTAGATTGGTATTAGATTTTCTGACTTTTGTAAGTGTCAATGTTAACAGTGGAATATTACATAATATTCGCGTTTTTCAAAATTCTCATTGCTTGTATATTTTCTAATACAATACAAGGCATTGTCAAATGGGTTAAAAAATACTTAAAAGTTTTTCAAAATGTCAAACAGAATTGGAGAAAAAGGTAATACGCGTAATTTATTAGAATGGACCATTTATACACACGACGGATTAAGTAATACCCAAAAAATGTAGAGAATTTACAATGTCCAATTGTTTTCACACTGCGAACAAAGTTAACCCGACCCAGTCAACAGTGTTCGTTCCAGATGCATTTGAAAATCAGTACAAAGACCTCGTCTAATCGACAAATCATTGGACAACTGCCAGTGGATAGCTTTACGCCTGTTTTATACTTGTCACTTTCACTTTCACGTTTAGTGACGTCAAAATGACGTCATTACGTTGGAAACCAAGTTGGAAACATATTTTTGCTAAATTACAAATTAGTGACGTCACAAAACGTGAAAGTGAAGTGAAATTGACAAGTATAAAACAGGTCTTATCCACCTGGGCTGGGAGAGAAATGAGAAAGAAGACATAAAAATCGTACCTCACCACACCCATTAAATACCGCCGAACAGGAGTGTCAATATCTAAGCCGATATGTACGAGTCACAAACAAATCCGACCATAAGCCAAAACACAGAATGCCCGTCTGAGTGCATCGGACAATAAGCCGCAAAGACATGTATATGTGTTAGCGGCAGTAAGTGAATTCAGGCATTAGGCCTAATGCCTAGGCATTAAGCTTAATGCCTAAAAATGCCCGGCATTAGGCCTAAAGACTAGTCTTTAAGCCTAAAGCCTAGGCATTAAGACTAATGCCTGAATTTTGCTCGGCATTAGGCTTAATTCCTGGTCTTATTGCCTGATTTGGATGGAAATGGAAGTAAACAACGAAAACTTAAGTCTAATACACACAGTCGCTGTGTATTCATGTAAAATATAGATGTATAATAAGTGCATATTGGTAGGTAATACTAATGGGACCTGAAACATTATCTTATGCGATTTGAATGACTATAATATATTATTATTATATTATAACAAACTATTGAGTTGGATTTGCAGTGTGCAAACTGAATAGACTGGAAATAAATAATGAGATTCATGCGAATAATGCACATTTTTTGTTTTATTTTGTTCATATTTTAACCTCGAAATTATTTGCATCCTTTTCTCCATCTGGCTGAGTTTCCCCTGAGAACGTGAGCATTTCCTATAACAAATGTAAGCCTAGCAATTGGATATAACGTTGTGAAATGATTATAATACTTCGGAATACCATATGCACCGAGGAGGGCCAGTAGAACTCTAACACCGACAAAATTTAAAATCTGGTTGATATTCAAAATATTTTCGCACTGTGCGCGAATGTCTTCATTTTGCTAATAAATTTTGGTTAGCCTCCCTTGGTCAAATTCTTGGATATGTGTTTGGCCGTAAACATTATCGCAGATGTACCACTTGCAATTTGTTCCGTAATTTACATGATGTAATTTTGCCACCCAATTTTATTAATTAAACTACATAATATCTATTATCTAATATTCCCCACTACATATTTAATGTTTACACACATTATATTATGAAAATTCGGGAAAGGAGTAATGACTTCTATTATCCATCAATTCCATTTCAACTTTCAACTATTATAAAAGTTTCATATAATTTTTGCGTGAACCCTATGGCTTCATAGATATTTATTTCAAGTTAAAAAGTAAATATAAAAAAATAATTCATACCATAAAATAAAAATTGAACAGTATAAATAATACAAACAAACTTTCCTGGTTGTCCTTTGACTATCAAAGCCTTTGTTTGAAAGTAGATTTAAAACAAACAAAACCATAATAGAGATTTAACTACATTTACTGCTCAGAAAACCAAATAATCGTATTTCGTAACAGAGTAGGAGTTTACATCAGGCAGTACATAATAAAACACTAGACTAGATCTTAAAACAACTGGGGCAGAGGCGAAGTGAGACATTTCTGCCTTGTACAGGCAGAAAGTAACTTCTATAGAGCGCACTGTCATTCCATTTAAAATAGCGGAACCTACGAACATTATCTCAAACACTGAGATATATAAAAATGTTTGCTGTACCTTCGTGTACATTACTAATTAAAATTTTTTTCAAAATTGTACTCCATTTTCTCAAAAACAGCTGAAATTAGATATCAATTAAATTCATACAGAATCTACACGCACCATTTATCCCCAACCAAAGTCCTTTGGCTGGATAGTGCATAAAAAATGCTCCATTTTACTAATTGGAACCATAGGGGATAAATGGTGCATTCAAAAGTTATAAGCATTTAAAAAAGTCTCGAAATAGCGGAAATTCATAAAATTGCAAAAATACCAAGGTAGTTTTATGGAAGGACAAAATATACGGTCATTAATTACAAAATAATTTAAAGGTGAAGACCCTAAAAAATTAATGATGTCATTTACAAAGACAATATTTGGCGTTCTTAGGTTTTTGAATACGCTGATTTCCAAAATATAAATGTTACTACAAAAATTCAAAAAAGTGGGAGGGGTGTCCCCACCCACTCAGTTTTAATCATCAGACATTTGTTTAAAATTTTAGAATTTGGGATTTTCCAATATGCTGATTTCGAATACAATAAGCATAATTCATTTCTAAATTCAAAATTCAAGGCGGAGGTGGGCGGGCCGCCCCACCCATTTGATTAAATAGTCAAATTGTTATTAATAATTACATTTTGAGGTTGTGCTACACGCTTATTTCGAAAATAATTACAGTTACTTTAAAAATCAGAAAAGTGGGAGGGGTAGCCCCACCCACTCAGTTTTCATCACCACACATTTGTTTAAAATTTTAGAATTTGGGATTTTCCAATATGCTGATTTCGAATACAATAAGGATTTATTTGTAAATTCAAAATTCAGGGCGGAGGTGGGCGGGGCTCTCCACCCATTTGATTAAGTACAGTCAAATTATTATTACAAATTACATTTTGAGATTTTCAGATACGCTAATTTCGAAAACAATTACCGTTGCTGCAAAAATCAGAAAAGTGGGAGGGACGGCCCCACCCACTTCATTTTGGTAGTCGTATTTGTCTAAATTTCTTTTGTTTGTAGGTTTTTGAATATGCTGATTTTGAATGCAACAAATAATAATTTGACTGTACTTCATCAAATGGGTGGGGCTACCCCGTCCGCCGTGAAATTTGAATTTATAATTAAATTATTGTTGCATTTAAAATCAGCATATTCGAAAGCCTAAAAACAAAAAAATTAGAAAAATGTCACTACAAAAACTAAGTGGATGGGGCTGCCCCTCCCACTTTTCGGATGTTTGCAGTGAAGATAATTGTCTTCGAAATTAGCGTGCCCGACAACCTCAAAATGTAATTTGTATTAATAGTTTGACTGTACTTAATCAAATGGGTGGGGTCACTCCGCCCACCCCGAATTTTGAATTTACAAATCATTAATGTATTCAAAGTCAGCATCATCATCAATGCAGAAGCAGAGCATAAAGGATGCTACCTAAAACGCCAATACCAACCACAGTACCCATAACATAACCTACCTTGGGCTATAGTTATGTGGTTTTGTGAAGATGGCGCAGGGAGTACTAGATCGTTAACGCTACCGACTACTGCTAAAATGCAGTGCCTCAGTTGTTTTAAGATCTAGTCACTAGTAGTACAAACTTTCACTGTGCGAGTAAATTGTAGGTACGTAAGAAAGTAATTGGCTTGTTTCTGAGCAAGCCATGGTGAAAAGGTTATTCATGGCTCCATAAACCATTTCAACATTTGAAGTAGCTGTGTGAATCAAGAGAACTACAATAGACTTCATCATCATTGATGAAAATCAGCTAAATCTCTTGTAATTCATGTTTCTCATTTTCCATTTGAAATATTGTTAGCTAATTGTCCAATAATAATATAGTTACCTGAGTTTCGAAAATCTTATTGTCGTTTATACAAAATTAGAGGTAGTTTTCAATATATCTTTAAAATTTTTACTGCCACAGTCACCGAGGCAATACTCATACTCAAGGGAATTAAGATAAAAATACTTGGTAAAAAGCCAGAATGTGCAAAGATTATTTTTACATTTTTACTACACCAAAGCAAAAATTATGACACCAACATCTACTCTCCCTCATTTGAGGTTAACGTTAACAAAAAGAAAATGCTCAGGTCAACACCTAACCTCCATTTCCGCAATCTAAGACCCCATGCCTAACCAACATTACCCATTACGAAGAATTCATTGCCCTATCCCACAAAAATGTTTCAATCTCAGCTTAAATATTACTCCTTAAAAAACCAACCTACGGAGAATACTACAACGTTTTAGTAAAAATGTCAAAATTTTGCTATTTCCTGGACAAAGTGGCTTTCAATGCTCCCATCAATAATTTCCCCGGTATCTTTGAGGTCCTACTGGGATGTGGCTTGCAGATGTAGGCTACTGTCCAAAGGCATAACATGCTGAATAAAACATTGGATAGACTATCAGGGAAAACATTTGTTCACTTCTCATATCGAGGAATACCTATTTTATCCACTTCTTCAATCTTTAGGAAAAGGTACATTCCGGAAATTTTTACCATCTTCCGAGAACAATTGGACTTGTCGTCTTAAGGTTTTTTTAAAACATCTCCCATGCAGTCATGTCATTCCTCAAATATATCTTCAATTCACATATTCCATTTATCAACTTGGAAACCCAATTCCTAAAATCAGCCAACTCGGCTAGAATTTCCCACACTTTAGTTTTAACCATTTCTGAGATCGTATCAACAGAGAAAACTGTTTCTACATGGCACAATGTCCACTTCCCAACCTATACTTTCTACCCCAAACCTCTAATGACGCACCACATCACGCCGTCAAGATTCCCAGCAAGCGTCGTCATCAAGGTTTCGCCGGGGGAATTCCCAGACCCTTTTCCCCAATTTAAAAATTCTAGATCCATAAAGTGAGCCGACCTTGACGGCATTTATGCCACAAAACTCATTAAAAAATTAATCAAGGCCTTTTGAAGACTAAATGAATTCGAGTCGTACGACCTTCTGTTCGGATTTATCTTCCGACACCCAGAAGCTTTTTCTTTTCTCTGTGGCAAACTACGCCATTCTACACCTTTCGTCGTCAATTGGGACTGCCACAAGCCCCCTTCACACATCTCAAAACAGATCAACACCACCAACCTTATCTGCTGGCTTAAGTGCCCTCTTACCCAGAATTCACTTAACACATTTTCCTCACCGTCCTCATTCCTATCGTCCGAAAACACATAACCGTACCAAGGGAGGAGACTCCAGGAAGAGTCGGAAGAGTCAGAAGAGAGATAGCTGCCTAGCTATTTGACTCGCTGAGAAGAAGCTAAGGAGCCCCTCCGGCGAAAATCATTAAGTCGCGAAAAACTTTAATATGATGACGATATCGTCTGCCTAATATTACAACGTAACAAGCCATTTCATCATGACTGCTACAAAGTAACAAACCATTTTATCATGGCTGAGACAAAGTAACAAACCATTTTATCATGACCGCGACAATGTAACAAACCAATGTATCAGGAGTTAGGTTTGTTACATTGTCGCAGCCATGATAAAATGGTTTGTTACTTTGTCTCAGCCATGATTAAATGGTTTGTTACTTTGTAGCAGTCATGATGAAATGGCTTGTTACGTTGTAATATTAGGCAGCCGATATATAAACAATTAAAATATTGTGCTAAACCCTAAAAGCCGTAAACACTAATAAAATACAATATGTGGTTGGACCAATACAATCCAACTTAGTGTTCAAGTAAGAGTGCAGAAATGTAGTAAGGCTAGTAGTAAGGAATAGCGTTACTACTTTTCTGTACTCTTACTAGATCACTGTGTTAGATTGTATTAGTCCGGCCACATATACATTTTACCATAAAATACTATTTTGAAATTAATTGTAATGATGCCAACTTGTCGGCTGCTTGGTTGTAGGTTATCGGCTGCTTGGTTGTAGTTTCTCGGCTGCTTGGTTGTAGGTTGTCGGCTGCTTAGTTAGAGGTTGTCAGGCATTGTGTCAATTTGTTAGCATAAGGTTGAGTATCAAAATTTGAATTACCTGCCAATATTAATAATAATATTAATATTATCTGTATACTTACAATAATGAAGTAATATGGTTTTGAAGTTACATTCAGACCAATAAACCATTTTTATGTACAACAAAACGAATTGCAAATGGAACAATTTAGTCACCTGTAGATGAATTATGATATGAATTTTTAAAATTATATAGAATGGATTCTTACTTTAAAAGCAAAAGATTCAATCTTTCTTTTAAGTCAGGGCATCTTTGGTTATCTTTGGCTATAATACCATTATCTTGATGTAGCTGCTTTATTTGCTTCGAGGTTTCTTTTTCTGTTCATAGTTTGGGTCAATTATTTGCAAATTTATACACAATCCCCTCAATATATTTTTTTCTTCTAAACATATACTATCAACTTATTTTGAATGAAATTTGGTGATAATTAAATTATTTTTACTCACAAATTTTCTTCCAACTCGTGTCTTCATAGCAACTTCACCATAAATAGAATTTCCACAGATTTGTGTAGTGACTTTCAGTAATTTTGCATAAATTAATATTATTTCCCTACTATCACGTCAGACGTCAAGCAAGAGCAAGTAATGAAATCCAATTGATCGTACAAGTCACAAACTCAAAGTGATGCACAGTTTAGCATGCAGCATGAGAAAGAGAATCATGCTAATATTCGCATGCATTGCTGACGTGGCATTTGATTTTGTCGACGTGTTCCTAAATTTGCGAACGCTTTTTACCTATAACAATCAAGGGTTCAGTGCGAGACCAATTATTTAATAAAATTATGGAAAAATTGCCTTTATTTCAATTAGTTTGTCCCAGATTAAATAATATGAAAATCTGGCATTCATCGGTTTATTTTGTAATTAATGTTGAAAATATAGCATGTCATATTTATTTGTAACATTAAAGATTTACATAAATATATACTCAGGAAATGTATTTAAAGTATTGTAATTACTATAATATGTCGTTTTGCATTATAATATTATCATATCTATTAACTAACTATATTAAGGTTTTAATCAATGTTGGTCGATATGGTAACACACTCTGCCACAAGTTATACCTTTTTAAAATGCCACTCAAAACCGGCATGCACACCCATGCCATAGAGTTGAAATCTACGGCTGCCCCTCCTTTTCCCCATAAGAATTGATTTTGGGTGATATTTCAAACAAGTATGACTTAACCTAGTACTAGTACCAGAGTGTGTTACCATATCGACCAACCTTGGTTTTAATAATAAAAAATACAATAGAAACAAATTATATTCATGCCATGAAGAAAATTCTGTTATGATTTCATGCAAAAAACAATTTTCAACAGTTTGGATATTTCGATACCCTGGACTTGTAAAGTTTCTTCACTTAGTCTGTAGCCAATCAGATTTAATTTGAGGCGTGGTCGCTTTTTGCACGCCTTATAATGTGCATTATTTATAGTACGACATTTTGCTACAAGATGACAATGACAATGGAACTACTTAAGGTAGTAAAAAGCCATAGATGTTTGCTTTGTAAGTTCAAAGATGGTACATATCTATTTGCTTTAATTCCTGCACAAACTGTACTCTGTTCTGTTGATATTGTAAATTGTAATCAATACATGAACTGAAATACAATACAATTGCTGCTTTGATTTGAGACGTACCAAAAATGATCTTTAAAAAATTTCATTCCAACTCTAATTTCCATTTTCCAATTCCCCTTAAGCATGTTACTTATTTAACAAGATGGTTATTTAGACCCAATTGTTATTACTATAAGCATGTACATTTTGAAATATAATCTAATTAGAATAATTTGTCGAAATTCAAATGACCTTAGCCCTACTTTATGCTAATTAGGACTTGATGCCTGGCACTGTCTTGCGCAGACTTTCTTCCTTTGTTTAAAGACAAAGAAATGGAACTGAGTGTTTTTTGTCCAGTGCCTAAAGGTGCCTGTAAGTACTCAGTAAATGTATGTAGCTACTTCAACAAAGACAAAGGTTTTCAACATTTTTCATCATTGTCATTTCGGCAGCCATCCTGTGCAGACCTCCGCAAATTGCTTGTCTAACTGACGGATACCATCCAATTCTCCCTCACTGCATTCCTGTAAAAACCGGTAAGTAAAAATTACATTTTCAGTTCTACTTACCTTAATTTTTTAATATATTTGTTGACATACTGATTTCTATTTATTTTTTCATCATTTCATAAAGTATTTGTGAAAATAATTTGCCATTCATGGTTACTATTATATTAATATTTAAAATTTCTTACTTTGTTATTTCAATATCACTATTTTACCTAATTATACCAAATTGTACCTAGTAATTTTATAGATTTATTCAAATTGCAAAATAATGTCACAACGAAACGGTAAAATATTAAAATTAGTATAAATATTTTACTCGCTCAAAGTACTAGGTTTGCCTTAGCTGAGAAAAATAATCAAGGTGGGTATTCACACACTTGGATAATTATTTGTAGGGAACTTAATTTGATATGTAATTAATAAGTAAATTTACTTTTGTAGACTAAACTTTCTGATAAATATACTTGGATAAATTTTTATTGCATGGTGTAATTTTCTGTAATAGGCAAGCCTTACTTGTGGCTACGAAAAGGACCCAAGTGTTCTTGTTGAACTGGACAATCTCACCTTCTTTCGCCACAAGTCACGATGGTAAGTTATTTCGTTTAAAATGACCTAAATCTAATAATGATAAATAACACACATTTCACATGGGCTATTTCATACATTTTAATTTATTTCTTTGACCAGAGCGGAGAGAAAAATGAAAAAGATGATGACATTATGGACGTCACTTCTGACGAGCCAGCCATCATCGATAAAGGTGAAGAAGACAGTAGGTCTTCCGAAGTAATACCAGAAATACAACCGCCTACTCAAATACGAAGTCAAGAAGAGTCAAATTCAAACTGTCCTGAATTAGGTATGCAATTTGGTTTCTATCAACTGCATTTGAGTTCCCAATTTTACAATTTTAAATGCACAATTAACTTAGAATTATTTTAAAAACTGTTTTATGATATTATTTCTTATATTAATTAATTCTAAAATTAGGTCAATATTCAATTCATGTACACTTGATGCTAATTTAAATTTTCATTTTAGATTTCCACAATGTAAGCAGAACGAGTCCGGATATTTCAGCCCCAGTTTTCTGCCAACGTCAAAATGACTCAAGCCCCATATGCCCGCCGCAAGTCTCATATCAGGGACCGACTACATCTAAGGAAACTGGGAGGGACGTCCAGACACCCCGGGATTCCAGTAGCCACTCTGTCACTCAAGATATTCTGGGAGACGAATCAACGATCAACGAATCTTCTCGCCAACAGATTCCTTCAATCAACCACAGTAGGACATCTGCAAATTCTGAAGAAGGTTCTGAAATAAGATTTACTGATGGACAATCCGTAAATAATCCGAATGCATCATCTCAAATGTCTGCGACGGTGAGTTGTTACCATTAAATTAACCTAATTATTTGACACTACTTCACTCATTTGATCATTCAGATAATCATGATGGTTTTTTAATTTGGTTTCATTTGTGCAGAACGAAGAAAATCCAATAGACTGTCATGTAGTGCAATTTACCGCCAAGTCAGACGAGATAATCCGCACTGAGAATGGGTCTCGCAAGATGCTACTGAACCGGAGATATCTTCATGCTCAAGAAAGATTTTTACGTCGGATATTATGTAAGCAAAACATACTTTCTCTTTAAATTTCCCAATTTTAATCAATCATTATTCAACTAGCCTTAGAAGTATTGAACGCAACTAAATTTTTGACAGTATAATATATTTTTAATGATTTTATTTCTTAAATAAAGCGTTTCTATTTAAATTGATTACAAAATTTTGCTTAGTTACTTGTTTCTATCTATCTAATTGAGAATACTAAAAATGTGTATTCTAGATTGCGACAGATTAAGAAGGATGAGACGTAACAAGGGTTCTTCTGTTTCCATTCAACGTCCATTCGAATTTTCAATGTCCGTCGATCACCCACATGTCTCATTTCAACAACTGACAGCATATAAGAAAACCACCAGATGTACTCAGACAACTTCCAATGCCAACTCCGTGGAGAAACGTCGACAAATTTCGAGAAACACATCGACGACTGATATCTCTTCATCTTTTGCCCAACCGCCTGCCACGATTATCAGCAGCAGTCAAGAATCTACAAAATCTGAAACAAACGCGGTTCCGCCATCCCCATCCGGATTGTTGAATGCCGACCAACCGAATCCAATTTCTACGGGTGAAGAAAATGAAGCATGGAATAATTTTGAAAACGCCCTTACAAGCTTAACAATGTCACAAACTCTGGAAAATCGTGAGACACATTTGGACGATTTGACGAGTTTCATTGCCGAAGAATTGCCAGAGGAAGTAAGATTGCAGACACCTGAGGAGTCGGACACCGGAGTAGAAACAAATCCTGCAGTCCTTCAAACTACTTGTACAAGTTTAGAAAATTCTCAAGCGGGCCATGTGGATTCTTCCCTCACAGCCCAAACTGCTGAAAACGAGATTACCGAGGAAGAGGTTGATGCCGGACTACGCGAGGGTCCAAATGACGTCTACGTTGAAATGACCGAAGACCAAGAAGCATATTATGACAAGCTAATGAATATCCGAATAGTGCAAATGGAACTAGATCGAAAGAATTACCTTAAATACATCAAAGCCGTCTCAATGCTGAAGAAGACCAAGACGGGAAATCCGAGTTGAACACCCAAATAGAACCCAAAATCCCCGAAATTCTTCCCAAAAAATCCAGTAAACGTTTCAGCAATTAGATATGTAGCATTCAATGTCCAGAGGTGACCCTTAGAAGACTGACAGAATTTATATCTAAAGTTGTACCAATGTCTCCCTTGACTTTTTGATGAATTTTTTGGTGATCTTTAATTTTAAGTTTGTTGAGGTTGTTGTTAAGGTCTTTTTTTCTGTAATTTGTTTAGTTTAAGATTTATAAATTCTGCTTGCTAGGTTATCATTTATTTTAATGAATTGAGATTATTTAATAGTTTGTAAATAGTTTGGTAGTAGGGGTAGTTTTTTAAGTTAAGAATTTAAATCATGATATTATTACTATACGTCACATTTAATAAACCATTTAGTCATAAATGTATTACACGTAGGCATTATATTTTATTCGTATTTCTGAATTATAATAGTATCCAAAATTTTCATTTGTATGGGTAGACATTATTATAGTAAACGTATTAATTTGATTGAATTGATTAACCCCAATGAATTAAACAATATCACAGAGAATTATTATATTATTGTACATTATTCTGTAATACCTAACTATATATGACTATATTGTTGTTGGTATTATTATAATGAGTCAATTATTTAGTTATTAAAAACGTCGACATTTTTATGTACACGAGTTCATGGCTCATCATTGCCACTACTATATTTAATAATTTTTTGATTTTATAAGGAAGGATCAAATAACTAACAACTTTACCGAAGTATCATATTACCACATTATCTGTATTACATAGAAAACTAACTGTTATGTATTTTGCATTCTTGTGAAAATCTGTACATTTCATTTTAAAGAAAAACAAATATGCAATGTAATTATCGTCCTAATGCGTTCATCACGTTTACATTCATTTGCATCCATTTCTCAGGCTACTTTTGTATTATTTAGGTAGAAATTTTATGAAATTCTAATTACTTTACTTTCCATAGCATTATTATTCCTTTCCAGTTTTCCGGTTTAAAGATTGCAACTATTGCTTTATTGTAATCATCATAATGTATTTAGTACAAATGCATAAATTTCTTTTTCATTCATTGACTTATTTTGAGACATTGCATACAAGTGGAATTCACCTATTCAATCATGCATATACAATACAAACAGATATAAATATATTAGGTAGACCATTTAATACATTTCCATATTATTTGGATTAAAAAGTGCATATATTATAAGATTTGATAAATCACCTAAAAAACAAATTCCATATGTTTTCAAACACTTGTGCATGAGAGGTATAAAATATCGTCTGCTCAATATTACAATGTAACATACTAAAATATCATGATCACGACAAAGTAACAAACCATTTGATTGTATCATGGCCGCCCCGCCACAATGTAACAAGCCATTATTGTCGCGAAGTTGCGATCATGATAATTTAGTATGTTACATTGTAATTTTAAGCAGACGATATATACTGTTTTCTATAATTTAATTATTGCAACCACTTCATTTCCATGAACATAAAATGTGGACACCTTAATTAAACGTAAATTATTTTTCTTGTATCATTAGGACAAAAAGTAGTCACTTGTATCTCTATATAATTATTTAGCCTTACTAATTTTAGATTAATTTTACCTATCGACACTGTATAACAGATTTGGGTATACAAACACTGCACTGTTTACAAATATGGGTTGTAATTAAATGTTAAATATAATCACCCCCTAATGGAACCCAATTTGATCACTTAAAGAATGGTGCTCAACGAGTTGCTTAAGAACAGTACACAAAACACAAACCAAGGTAAATGTTTTAAATAGGGTAATTATTTATAGATCTATATACTTTTTTGACATCTTTCATTCGTCCAGACATTTCAACCATGTTGTCTAATAGGACGGTTAAAGGTTGGCATCAGTCCGCACTTTTTGCACGCATTCCCATTAAACCGTCATGCGACACGCACGGTCACTTTCTCAATTCATTGGTTCCTAGGATTACGGTAATGATTTACCTCAATCATTATCATTTTGTTACGCATTACGCAAAAAATTAAGTTTATTTAATTTCTCGTCATACGACTTAATAAAATTGTCTAAACATCAAGCTCGGTCACTATACCATTTTTCCTGATAGACTTCAAAGAGGGGTCCTTGTTAGGCATCTTTGTCTGGCTAGGCTAACTCAATGTCCCCCATACTATAAGCTGGCTAATTGACAACATGGTGAGAAATCCGTACAGACAAGCACACCTGAATATATATCTATGTCTATCTAGAGTGTTCAAAGACTCGCCAGAAAGGCCAGGTGGATAGAATTTGAGGAATCATAACTTAAAAAGTGTAAGAAGGGTTAATTACCATATAACCCAGGAAATTTTTCCACAACCTACTTACATAGAAAATTACTGTTCACCAAAATATCTTTATCAAGGCTGATTATATAGATAATAAAAAATTTCTTGATCTTATAGAGAATCCCACATTCCAAGCAAAGACATAAATGTCTAGGCAAGTAACTACCTAAATGAATGTCTTATCATAAATGAAATTGTGTTTCATTTAATTAAGGAAGGAAGAGACCAACAGTCAAAATGGTATTCATTCAGTGTAATCGTGAACCAAATCAAGATGAAAATGGCTACTACAAAAAATTCAAAAGGATTACCAAGTTTGTTTTATGCTTGGGTTTTTAAATTTATAAAGTTAGTGATATTTTATATTTATAATTTTTCTTGATTATACCATTTGATAGGTACTTCTGCAAATCCGAAGAAATGTCATCAGAACGATATTTGCGACATACTTAAAAAAAGTAAGCAACGTCATCAACAAGGATTAATAATTAGAATACCTTTCTAGAGATTATAATCAATAATATCTATGCAACTTTAAGATAGGACATTAATGTTTGTTAATAAATGTATTAAAGCCATTTAAACATTCACCTCTACTCTAATTTTGACAAATTCTCAAAAAAATTGAAAAATCGACCACCTCTTTATTTTCAAACATTATTTTACCCGGGTTTTCCTAACCGATTTTCATGATGTTGAGTCGGTTAGATTCGCAAAAAGATTCTCTACAAGATGGTATATAGAGCATTTTGATAACTAGTCTGTGTTGGGCTGTAGCGGAGGGGGGAATTATATAAGTAATGACCCCGTACATATGTGTAAATGCGTACTATAATTATACTAACATCATTTATAATTCAAATTTAACTTCCTTTAAAAGGGATAAAAGTGTATACTGTTTTTAATAAAATGTTTTACAATTCTACTATCGGTCAATAATTAACCAATATTCATGCCCTACAAGCTAGAAAATACAATTTCCCTGACATTGAATTTGATGTGGAAGGTCTCCATTACATTATTATTGGAGTATGAATACAGCTGACTTTTTTGCAAATTTTAAATGACATCGATCCTTTGATCAGTTATTATATAGATCGAGTCCTTACTCAACACCTGATTTCATTCTGGTGAAAACCCAGATGTGCAATATTTATGCCCAAATGTCGTCGTCTGTTGACAATAAAATCTCTGGCCATCACCCGATTTATAAAAATGAAATCTCAATGCTATTATTAGAATTTAAAAAATCTTTAAAGAGATAGTTGGTCAGCTACCATGTAACAGATATTTATGCAAAAACCATCACCTTAACAATAAATGTCTGCAACATCATTCATTGCAAACTGTTTCGTTTTAAGTGTATATTTGTGCCCATGCCCAGCCCATGCTCATGACGAATTTGGATGGGCACCCATTACCAGCCCATGCCCATGACGAATTTTGATAGGCACAAATGCCTAGCCCATGCTAAAAATTTTGCGCCCATGCACAGCCCGTGCTAGGCAACTCTCTATTTTATACTCTCCACTGCTCCTGAATATCAGTAGTAGTTTATGTAGTTTATAGATATATACGTTTACAATTCAGAAGGTGCACGTCCCCATTACATTTTATCCTCGCCCGAGATGTTTACAACAAAATCGGCACTTGCATGAGTTAAAACTACTCCGGTACATTTTTTAGCCATTGGCGAAGGACACTTGGTAATTATTTGTGAATGACATCGTTGGCGTCTGAAGTAGTGACAGTACAGTTTTTATCTACCATATTAGTTTGAACATGGTCTCACCAAAATGCTTTTTAAAATAGCTTTCTGTGTGAAATAAAATATTAATATCATTCGATGTAGGTGTCTGAATGGGGAAGAATATTCAGCACCTCGTACAGTAAAATTCATTTACTTTGAAGTTACATCAATTGTCCATTATCTCTCTTCACGGCTACAGTCACATGTGAAGCTCTGGATGAAATAAAAGCAAAAGTTGCTATCTGTGAAAAAGATTTGAAAATCCTGTCCATGGTCCCAGACAGGAATAACATTTTTATTGACTTAAGGCCCAGAGCCAATAACTTAAAATGCTTGAAGTTCATCTCCGATAAAATACGAGAACATGGAAAAAATACAGAAAAAACGATTGTTTTTATGAAGACATCCATTCAATGCACAGAGGCATTTCTCTTCTTTTCAGAAGAGCTAGGAGAAAAAATGTACCGATGCCATGACGGAGTGAAAAGGAGCATGATATATTATTTTGGCGCTTCTACAGAAGAAGAAGCAAAATTAGATATATTAAAAAACTTTTAATCGGTGGATGCCCCAAATAGAGTTGTCATCGCAACAGTAGTGTCTTTTCCACTGGGTCTTGATTTTAGAGCTATGGATAATGTTTTTATATTTGGCCTCAGCGCGTCCTATTCCCAGTTATGGCAATCAATTGGAAGAGCTGGGAGAGAAAATCAACAGGCCATGGCTATATTGTATCCTACTACACTGTTTGTGCCTCCTGGTGACTGAGATACCCGATGACGTTTGTATTCGGGAATTTATTCTGAGTGAATTTTATGGGTACATTTATAACACAAACGCAGGATGTTATGTAAACGGATTCAGTTAGTGAGACAAGTTTTGTATTTAGTTGTTACTGTAAAGTAACTTTTATTGAACAGAGAGAGAATGAAGTTTCCAGCTCAAACAGTTGAATAATACTCAGTACTTTTACATTATTGTCCATGGTATTTAAATACTATGCTTACATAGACAGATGTGAGAGACCCTTAATGGTTACAATAGGTATCTCTATAAAGCAAGGGACATGGGACGATGTAACAGTTGTACCCATATGCTTTCATGCTTCATTTAGACTTAATTGAGCTACAAAATCATAAAAACTAATAGTTACTACATTAAGAAGGGCCAAACGTTAAGTACTTGGACCCTTAAAATCTAATGTTCAGCTTAAATGTACAAACCAATTGTGTGAACATTTGCTACTTTACTTTCTCATGCATTTATTTAGGTTAGTATTCTAACACTATCCCTTAATCTAAATACATTTTCTTTAGGCATCATCTATTTCGATGGTTTTAGGGGCTGTAAATTTTACAGCAGGCTCGACAGTTTTCTTCCGTTTCCAAATGATAATCATAACAACAACCAGAATTATTATAATAAGAGACAAAAAAATGATTCCACCAATCAACAAATTTAAAAACATAAATGTAGTATTATATGAATCATGATTTTTCTTAGTTGAATCCAACATTTTTATATCTTCCTTAATTTCGTCCATGTGTATCTTTGGCTGTAATAGCCAATTAGCTTTCATCGTGAATAAAGGGTTGACCTCCTGGATATGGCTAATTTGAAATTCGCCGGCCTTGTAGAAATGGTCATTGATTGTGAAAGCTGCTGTAATTGGCAGTGTAAAGACATCAAGTGGGCAGGCCTGTTCTCTTTTTCCAATTGTAATATTATTGCCGTGGCAATAAATATAATTCTGAAAGTTGAAGTTTTTACTTGAACGAAATCCATCGCGTCCTTTGTATGTCTCGGATGACATTTTCCCAACGAATAATACCTCGAGACGTTTGGGTAGGTCATGCTATGGTCACAATCCTGTGAAGGAGACAAAATCAAATCAGAGTATTTAACATTAACTGCATACACACAACTGTGTAATTCACTCATGATCACGTTTCGGGGTCCAGAAAACGAGATAACGCAAGTCTGGTTCTCAGTTTGGTGTATCAGGTCAAAAGGGTCAGCCTCCAGAAGGTGCAGAGTATCATTTATAAGTGGAGTAACAAAATCAAAGTACAGTTTAGATTTGTCATAAGATATTCGACATTTCTTTGCTCTGCCAAGCCGAATTGGACAAGACTCTTTACATGGCAAGGAGAAGCCAAGATAGTCAAACAATGGAGCATATAACTTTCGTTCTTCCCAATTTCGCTTCGCTTCTTTAAGTATTTGTTTGGCAGTCAGCATTCTTGATGTTATGTATGAAATTGCGTAAATAGATGCGCTCAGCTTTGCTTTCATTTGTGTATAGTCATCTTCATGTGCCTTAGTTTCTATCCGCAAAAGTT
This sequence comes from Tomocerus qinae, assembly GCA_020055645.1. Taxonomy (NCBI): domain Eukaryota; kingdom Metazoa; phylum Arthropoda; class Collembola; order Entomobryomorpha; family Tomoceridae; genus Tomocerus; species Tomocerus qinae. The sequence goes on from CM034546.1 coordinate 61,531,282, forward strand.
TTACATTATGTTGTAGAACTTTAATTGCTTCTTTCGCCAATTCCATATTTTTCGAAAGACTCTCTAGTTCACTTTCCATCTCACTCATCTTCGTTTCAACAGTTGCTATTTTTCCTGCTGCGACACTGGCTGTCACCTGTGCTGAGATTCCAAGTCCAACTGGAACAACTATGGACATGATTAGTATTCCCATTAATATTCCAAAAACAAATCTCTTAGAGCGTGAATGGACTTCTGTGAAGCTGCCTTTAGGGCACATAATTTCCAGTTCCTTCATAAAATATTCATCATACAGTTCGTTGCATTTGTTTTCGTATCGATGAGAAGATCCTCATGAATTGTCTCATTCGTCAAAATGTCGCAAGGGCTTTTCAAATGAATCATTAAATAGTACTCATTGTAACCTACAGTTATAGGTATGTTACTTGGCCTCCAGAGTACTGGTTGGTTTACGGTTGGGTTTGCAGTAATTGGAGATAGAAGTCCCAGCAATAGTAGCATAGTAATGAATAACTTGCTCATTAGTCCACTTATGGTTCCAGTTCCAACACCGATCTTTGAATGGGGATTGATATTCCCGTTTCCTGCACTGAGTCCAAGTTTCTGTGTATCATGCTGATGTTTGCCTTTTAGCAGTGGTTTTGTGAGTACATCTGCCTTTTGTTCTTCTTTGGGTACATGGTGTACCTCTATTACATTATTAGTTATTAGTTCTCTGACATAGTGGTAACGTACATCTATATGCTTAGTACGTTTATGAAACTCTGGGTTTTTAGCTAGCCGTATAGCGCTTGTATTGTCAACGAACAGCTTGGCTGGGCCGTCTTGTGGTATCTGCAGCTCCAAAAGATAGGTTTGCAGCCAAACACATTCCCTGGCTGCTGAGGAAAGAGCAACATACTCTGCCTCTGTACTGGAACAAGTCACTATAGGTTGCTTATTACTGTTCCAAGTGATCAAACTATCTCCAAGGAAAAAGGCATAACCAGTGGTTGATTTCCTGTCAAGTTTGTTGCCTGCAAAGTCTGAATCCGAGTAGCCATTCAAACTCAACTCTCCTCCCTTCTTGTAATACAAACCCAAGTTTATTGTTCCTTTTAGGTACATAAGTACCTTTTTCGCTGCTTCGAGATGATTCTCATCGTATGCACTCATAAATTGGGACAGCTTTGACACTGCATAGGCAATGTCAGGACGGGATAATCTTGTGAGAAACAATAAAGCTCCAATGAGCTGTGGATAAGGCAGTCCTTTCTCACACTGCTCAGCAGGAAGCCAATCCTGGTTCGGTTGCATTGGTACAGACTGTACACTGCAATCAGTCATCTCAAATCTGTCAAGCAAGGTTTGTACATACGATGCCTGTCCCATATAAATTCCGTCTTCGCTTCGTTTAATTTCGAATCCCACGAAAGAGCTTAGTTCTCCTTTTGATATTTCAAATGTAGACTCAATTCTCTGTGTAACCATTTTTAGTGCTTCGTTATTTGGGGACACCATTAAAATATCGTCCACATATACCAGTAGGTATACAATGTATGTGTTAACAAATCCAATAAAGACACAAGGGTCGCTTGTTAATACATTAAAATTATTTTCTTTTAAAAATTCAGTTAATCTCTCGTTCCAGCATCTCGGTGCTTGCTTAAGCCCATAAAGACTCTTGTCCAACAAGCAAACTAAGTTAGGATTTTCTATAAACTCCGTCAGGCTGCTTCATATAAATAACTTCTTTAACTTTCCCATGCAGAAAGGCTGTTTTGATGTCCAGTTGTACAATAAAGTAGCCGTATGTAGCTGCTATGCATATCAGAATCCTTATGCTTTCGTATCGGCCAACAGAGGAGAATGTGGCATAATAATCAATTCCATGTACTTGCTTGTAACCTTTTATAACCAAACGGGACTTAAATCTTGAAATTGAGCCATCTGGGTTTGTTTTTACTCTGTATACCCAACGGTTGTCAAGTACTTGCTTGTCTGTTGGGTAAGGGACCAAAGTCCAAGTTTTATTTAATTTATGGCTATGTAATTCATCCACCATGGATTCCATCCATTCCTTGGCATTGGGTGACATAATTGCTTCATCAAACGTTGCTGGCTCTATTATTTTTGTATGAAATCCAACTTGAAGTCTGTCTATTGGCTTTAGTTTGGACCTATCCCTTAAAGTAGGCCCTGGCTTTATGTAGGATTCTATCTCCTCTTCGTCTCCCACAGGTTCACTTAACTCTTTTCTACTCTGCTCAAAGCTGTTCGCTTCCTCAAGAGAAATTTCACCTTGTACTACTTCTTTGAAAGTTACATTACGAGCAATTGTTACTGTTTTATTAAGAGCATTGTATATTCTGTAGCTTTCTCCATCATATCCAACCATATAACTCTGTTCAGCAGTATCATTCCACACTTTTCGTTTGTTTTGTGGTATGTGTGCAAAGGCTAGGCATCCAAAAATACGCAAATGTCCCATTTCTGGTTTTCTTTTTAAAATAGCCTCAAATGCTGTTATTTCTGGACTCTGTGTATCCAGAATTCGGTTCTTTATGTAAACTGCTGTGGCCATTGCTTCAGCCCACAAATATTCTGGCAGTTTTGACTGCAGTAGCATACAGCGAGCCGATTCTTTCAAAGTTCTCATTTCCCGTTCTATCTTCCCATTCGATTCAGGGCTGTATGGGGCCGTGGTCTCATGTACAATACCCATTTTCTGAAAGAATGTCTGAACTGTCTTATTAACCATTTCAGTTCCATTGTCACTTCTAAAAACTTTAAGTCTTGATCCTGTCTGGTTTTCCATAAAGTAAACATACTCTTCAATACAGGCAGGGACTTGTGTCTTTTTCGTGATAAAGAATACCATACGAAATCCTGTCGAATCATCTTTCATTAGGAAGAAATAATCAGCTCCTCCAATAGAAGTAACAGGCATTTTCCCAGATAGGTCTGCGTGAACCATTTCCCCTGGCTTAGTATTTCTCTTAGTTTCCACTGTGTGGTAAGGCTTTCTAGCTTGTTTTCCCAATTGACAAGTGCTACATTCAATGGACTGTTCTCCAAAATTCTCATAAAATCCTTTCACTGCATTTTTCTTGGCCGTGTCATTAATGAACCTTATATTGATGTGACCCATTCGCTCATGCCAGAGTCTTGCATTAGAGCTCAAGCATATTGCATTTGCTTTGTTCGGTACAATGGGTTTAAACTTCATAATATACATATTATCTCTCATTACAGCTACTGGCCCTTCTAATCCATTTCTATCAATGTATTTTGCCACTCCCGCTGCTCTTATTATGGTATATCCCTTTTTATCCATAATAACTTCTGAAAAGAGATTGGCTGCTCCCTCAATATGCAGTACCTCATTCATTGTGCATTCTATCCATTTATTGTTCATGAATGCCAATACTGAAACAGTTCCTATTCCTTGGGCTTCCACTGCGTTTCCGTCAGTAAGGTATACTGACACTCGGGTCTCAAACTCTTTGTATGAAATAAAGAAGGATTTTTTACCGCATATATGTTGGCTTGCACCGGAATCTGAAATCCATACATCATTACCATGATTTGGATTGCTCATGAAGGCTGCAATTGTCTTTCTTTTATCCTCCTCACTTTCGTTGGGTGTGTATTGCGGGCTGGGCATTCCTTATCCTTATACCAATGACCAGTCTGTTTGCACCGACTGCATTTGGTCTTTTTCTTTAATTCTTCAATCTTTCTTTTTCTTGAATTCCTTTTGTCGAGTTTCCTTTTCCTCCTTTTGCCTGAAACGCCTTTACTTGGCTCTGCTCCTCCTCAGTGTTGCTTACTTGTTTCAGCTCAAGATCCTCTTTCTCAACCTGGCTAACAGTGCGGGCATTGTTTGGGATGCTGCAGGAACACTGTCCCATGCCTTTTTGAAAGCATTATGCTTTTCATCAGGAAGTGAAGACACTATCTTCATAATTGTGGTATCATCGTCAATAACCACACCCATTTGGTTTAGAGAGATTGACAACCTCTCTATCTCAGTGTATGTAGTGACAAGAGTTGTTCCCTCTTTGAACTTATAGTTGAAGAATGAAGCTAACACAAACTGTTTGTTCAACTGACTTGTGTCACTATGAATTGACTTTAGACGGTCATACACTTGTTTTGATGTAATACAACTGTGGATATGAGTAGCGTTCACTAATGTAAGAGTGGGTACAATGATGGCTTGGGCCTTTATATCAGAATCGTCCCATTTATCTTTATCAGCTGCGGCTGCACGAGTGGATGTGCCACTGACAACGTCCCACACTTTTGCAGCTTTAAGAACTAGGGTGATTTGTAAGTTCCAGAGATCCCAATTATCATTTGCAAGTTTTACAACGTGATTTGTATCAATACGTTGCGAAATACTGACGGTGGCCATTTTACTTGTCAGAGTTCAACAACTTGCTCACTCACAAATACTTCACTCTTTTCCACACAAAAAACTGACTAAGTATTTACTGATTGGACAAATTCACTAAGTTCAAAAACTTGAATTCTTTTAACTCACAGATCGAATCCTGAATCCCACTTCTGACACCATGTTATGTAAACGGATTCAGTTAGTGAGACAAGTTTTGTATTTAGTTGTTACTGTAAAGTAACTTTTATTGAACAGAGAGAGAATGAAGTTTCCAGCTCAAACAGTTGAATAATACTCAGTACTTTTACATTATTGTCCATGGTATTTAAATACTATGCTTACATAGACAGATGTGAGAGACCCTTAATGGTTACAATAGGTATCTCTATAAAGCAAGGGACATGGGACGATGTAACAGTTGTACCCATATGCTTTCATGCTTCATTTAGACTTAATTGAGCTACAAAATCATAAAAACTAATAGTTACTACATTAAGAAGGGCCAAACGTTAAGTACTTGGACCCTTAAAATCTAATGTTCAGCTTAAATGTACAAACCAATTGTGTGAACATTTGCTACTTTACTTTCTCATGCATTTATTTAGGTTAGTATTCTAACACAGGAACCTAAAATTAATTGCTGTTCTTTCTGTTCTAGAAATGGTATTATGAAGAAATGATACTTTTCATTTCCCTGGTATTATTATTATTAATAATAATAATAATTCAACTATTGCATTAGAGTCAAGTCTCTGTTTGCATAGGTACACACAACGCAAGGCACCCTCACTATACGTGTGTTTATATAATCTGCATTTTTAACTACACTATGTCATTTTTTGTCTTAATAAATCTAATTTAATGATGTTAAAAACAATTAACAATGGAAAATTAACGCATCATTTTCATAAAAGAATACAATTTCGTGTTGTTTATGGTTGCAATAAAAGTAAACTTTTTTAAGCGCCAGTTTATCCTGCTCTTCCGCAAATACAACACCAGTGTCATCTTAAAATACAATTAACATAGATCAAAAAGTTTTATTAGCGTAACAAGAAAATAATTTTTAATTAGGAACAAGAAATGGAAATAAAGAGTGAAGTTTGTGGAAATTGCTTGATATCTGCAGCTTCAAGTAGAAAAAAACTGTCAGAAAAATTGTTGTTGAACACTGACAGAAAAGTTACTATTATCAATGTACTACACAAAGTTTTCCCGAAAAACCAGTAGCCATTACAAAATTGGAAAACTCTATAATGACGTTATGCCGAAGTTGTATCAATCATTTGTCTACAGCGTACAAAAACGTTGTGAAATATGAAAATTCCTTAAACACGTCTGGACAATTGTATCGTTCAATTTTTATAACAGGTGTGAGTACGTTTTCATCCAAAACCCAATATTGGATGACGCATATTTAATTTTGACAAAAGTTTTATATGGTGTAATAAATTGATAGAATCAGAAGGCAGCCCCAATCAAGACAAATCTACCAGCTTGGATCTATTGGATTCTGACAATATCACTACACCAAACCTTGTCATAAGTAATATACTAAACGAAACACAAGTCCACTAAGAAAAAAATGTAAGTCGCAGACTTTGAAAATGGATACAGTTTCTTCGAAGAATTCTCCAATGGGTAGAGAGACTAGCCTTGAAGCTAACATCCCTATCAATCCCAGTATTCTAACCATTAAACTACATGTGCGTATAGAAAATACGGGAAGAATTAGGTACAGAATGTGAATAGTGAATACAAGAACTCACAGAACACATAAACACAATATTAAACTACATACCATAGTGACGAAATAATGCCACACTACCGTAGCAGTAATCTACATTTAAGTAACCACTAGTTTTGGGCTGATTGGTAGAAGGTTGTGGTCTGCTTGGTTGAAGGTTGTCGGCTGCTTGGTTGAAGGTTGTCGGCTGCTTGGTTAGAGGTTGTCCGCTGCTTGGTTGAAGGTTGTCGGCTGCTTTTGGATTCTTTGTTATCATCTTTGTAGGATATTGTCATTATCTTTATTTTAGGTTTTCATTGACGGGCAGTACATCGTATTGTTGATATTATTATAAAGTTAAGCATAAAGATTATGGAATTACCTACCTGTAAATTAAAAAATATATATAATTATTAATATCAATATATGAGTTTCTTCACGATCAATTTTTGTTCTCGGCATCCGCATCTCTCCAGGGTTGTCCTCGGATTCATTTCTGTTTTCCTCCCCTACTGTCGTTGGTTTTAGTGTCTTTGATGGATTATCTTCGGATTTACAAGTACTTTCTTAGTATCATTTCTATCTATATAATAAAGCTCTCACTTGCTTTTTGAGGCAATATTTTTCACTTTAAATATAGAATATTTCCGTCGAGTAATATGTCCGACAAAATAGAGAAACGTAAGATTCCAGTTCCAGTGCTGCATTCCTCCCAAAAAAAGTCCATATTGGCTCACATTCATCATTGACTGGCGAAAAGTTGGGCATCCAGTTTGATACTGATGCAAGCAGTGTACAAAATACCATTTACCACTTACCAGTGGTAAGTGGTTTTTAATGGTATTTAACGTTAAATACCACTACCTAAAAAGTAGTGGTAAGTGGTATAAATGGTAAAAATGGTAAAAAATAGTTTCATTTAAATTTCGTGTTTGAATTTTGAATAAAATTCAGTGCCAAAGTATGAAATAGCTTAGCAGATGAAGATTGTTGTCACAAATTGATAAGTGTTCATCAATCAGAGTAGGATTCAACCAATGGGGGCGATTAATAACCCATGCCGATTGAGAAAATAATTGCAATTAAATTAGCACCAATTTTAAATGGGCGATACCAAATACAATCTTTTTTCTTCCTTTTTATTATAACTTTTGGTGCATAATCAAATAAATATGATTAATTTAATTGATTAAAGGGCTAATTGGAAATATTTCATAGAAAATAAAGTTTTAAAACTTATATTTTTGGAAGTCTAGTGTATCTGTACCCAGCTGTCTAATCAATCGCTAAAATTTACCATTTTTACCATTAAATGCATTTTTACCATTAAGTGCATTTTTACCACTGTGATGGTAAAAAAGGCTAAAAAGTGGTAAATTTTGTACACTGGATGCAAGTGAGTTTAAGACCATGAGGTCTGAATCAAAAGAAAAGTCATCCAGTTCCGTTTCCTCAAAACCAACAATGTCATTTGTGAAAACTTTAGAGGGATAGAATACGATAGGGCAGAATCAGAATTTATTCAACAGTATGATAGCTCATTTGATGAAATTTTAGATATGGAAGCATACAAAGTCTTGGAAAGAGAAATTCTCAAAGCTTATGAAAATTCTCAAAGCCTACGAAAATTCTCAAAGCAATATTTTGTTGCAGAACTCCGATGTCCGCTTATTAGAGTCAGGAGATGAATTAGAAGGCATTAATGGTGTAGAGCAACCAGCTGAATTGAACTTTATCGTTTCGGATCCAAAATCTCAGTTATAGCCGGCAGAAATAGTGATAGGAATCAAGGAATCACTCCACTATCCCCGCATCGGAGAAAAACAAAAGTCCTTGTAAATCCGAAGATAATTCAGCAATAAAACCATCGAGAGTAGGGGAGGAAAACAGAAATGAATCCAAGGACAATCCTGGAGAGATGCGGATGCCAAGAACAAAAATTGATCGTGAAGAAACTCTTACAGAAACAGAAAAGAGGTTGAAAAAGAAAATGGCAGTATCAATATAGTTAGAATAATGAATGAGTATGTGGTATAATATTATAATCATAGTCAATATTACTACAAAACGAATTGCTAATGCAACAATTTAGTCATCAAGTAATGAATTACCTGATGATATACAGTTTTAAATAATATAGTATGGATTCTTACTTTAAAAGCTAATCTTTTATCCGTCTTTTTTAAAGTCCGGTCATCCTTGGCCTTGGCTTTGCCCAAAAAGCAAGAAATGCCATTATCTTGATGTAGCCACTTCAATTGCTTTGAATTTTCTTTTTCTGTCCACAATTTGGACCAATTTTATTATTTAGAACTTTGTATACTATTCCGTCAACATTATTTTCCATTTGAATATATAATGTATCTATTTTTTGTAATAAAATTTATGACAATTAAATAATTTTTTTGCTTACTAATTTTCTTCCAGTTCTTAGCAAGTTGTTTTACCACATATTGAATTATCAAAAATTTGTGGTGACAAAGTAATTTTGCATAAATTATTATTAATTTCTTACTATCACGTAAAGCAAGAGCAAGTACTATTATTGATCGTACAAGTCACAAACTCCAAGTGATGTACAATTCTGTATGTATGTATGTAGTCTCATGCATTGCTGACGTGGCAGTTGATTTTGTCGACGTGTTCGAGAACGCTTTTTACTAACAGCAAGGTTTAATGCAATCCAATAATATTAATCCGCATTATGCAATAACAGGAAAATTGAGGGGAGAAAACTGAAACGGATGACAAAATTAAATTTATAACAGCAAATGTATCTAAAGGTTACTTAATACCAGGGCTGCAGCCAGAATAAAATTTCGAAGAAGGTTCCGACAAATTAGATGTGAAAATATATACTATAAATATATTTTGGGTTTTACGGCTGAAATTTCTTTCTTTTCTTCGATTGGGCGGGCAGGGCAGCCCACCCCCTCATATTAATATGTAGTATTGCATACAGGGACGTATTTAGGGGGTGCTAGGATACTTAAGCACCCACTAAATTTCCCAAAATCACACTAGATCTTATTTCAAAATTTTATAAACCATATTTTTGCCACATGTCCAAGCACCCCCTAAATTCGTGTTCTGGATGCGCACATGATTGTGTTATATTAAATATTATCACACCTATTACAACTCCGTACACCCACTAATAACACTAATAAGGTTTTAATGATAAAAAAGGTGGCAATACATTACATTCGTGCCATTAAGAAGATTCTATTATGGTTTAGTGCAAATGTAACTATTGTCAACAGTCTTAGATATTTCGATACCCTGAATTTGGAAGTCTCTCCAACCAATCCTAAGCGAATCAGATTTTATTGGAGGTGTGATCGTTTTTAGCACGCCTTTTAGTGTGCATTATTAATAGTATGGTATTTTGCGACTAGATGACAATGATACTACTTATGGTACAAAAAAGTCAAAGACGTTTCCTTTTTTAGTTCCAATATGGTATATATCTATTTGCTTTCATTCCTGGACAAACTGTACTGTTGGGAATTATATTCGACAAAAACTTTTTTTTGGCTTGATTTGTATCAAACATGATCCTTAATTCAAGATTTACAATACAATGCAAAGACAAAACTATTTTCCGATTTTAACTTGGAACAGTGAACAGAACTGCCACTTACCTTAAGTTTTTAACATATTTGTGGTACTGATTACTATTTATTTTTCTCTCCATTTCATAAAGTTCTTGTAAAAATTATTTGCTATTCATGGTTACTATAAAATTCTTCAAAATTTCTTACTTTGTTATTTCAATCACACTATTTACCCAAATTATACCAAATTGTACCTAATTTAATAGATTTATTCAAACGGCAAAATAATGTTACGGTTAAGTATTAAAATTAGCGTAAATATTTCATTCATTCACAGTTCGCCTTAGCTGAGAAAAATATTCATGGTGGCTATTCACAGACTTGAACAACAATTTCTACTGAAAATGTTTGATATGTAATAAAAACGTACATTTAATTTTGTAGACAAAACCTTCTGTTAAATATTCTTGGATCAATTTTACTGTGTGGTGTATATTTCTGTATTAGGCAAGTCTTACTTGTGTCGACGACCCAATTGTCTTCTTGTTCAACTGGACAATCTCATCTTATTTCGCCACAACAACAGAAAGTGCAGAAAGGCACGATGGTAAGTTATTTCGATTAAAATGTCTAAATCCAATATATAAAGATATTTTACAGGGGCCATTTCATACGTTTTAATTTACTTCTTTGAGCAGAGCCGAGAGAAAAATGACAAAGAGGATAACATTATGGACGTCACTCCAGACGAAATATCCATCATCGATAAAGATAAAAAAGATGGCAGTTGGTCTTCCGAAGTAATACCAAAAGGAATACCTACTCAAATACGCAGTCAAGAAGATTCAAATTCAAACTGTCCTAGATTTAGTACGTAGAATTATTGTAAAAATTGACAAGTGTTATTACACCGCGTTATTATGATTATGATCACATTATTTGTGCTATTTTATGATATTGTTTAAAAATTAGGTCAATATTCAATGCTTGTCCACTTGATGCTAATGTTAATGTTCATGAATTTTAGATAGCCGCAATGTCAGCAGAATGAGTCCGGTTTTCTGCCCCAATGACTCAAGTCCCATCAATCCACCGCGAACTTCATACCAAAAACCTTCTACATCTAAGGAAACTCGGAGAGACGTCCAGACACCCCAGGATTCCAGTTGACACTCTGTCACTAAAGATATTGTGGGAGACGAATCAACGAATCTTTTCGCCAACAGATTCCTTCAATCAATACCAGTAAGACATCTGCAAATTGTGAAGAACGTTCTGAAATAAGATTTACTGATGGACAATCCGTAAATAATCCGAATGCATCATCTCAAATGTCTGCGACGGTGAGTTGTTAATATTAAATTAACCTAAATATTTAAAATTACTTCAATCATTTGATCAGTCAGATGACCACAGGATGGCTTTTAATTTTGTTTTATTTGTGTAGAACGAAGAAAATACAGTAGACTGTCATGGAGCGCAATTTACCGCCAAGTCAGACGAGATAACCCGCAATGAGAACGGGTCTCGCAAGATGCTACTGAACCGGAGATATCTTCATGCTCAAGAAAGATTGTTACGTCCGATATTATGTAAGCAAAATATACTTTCTATTTAAATTTCCCAATTTTAATTGATCATTATTCAACTAGTCTTAGAAGTATTGAATTCAACTAAATTTTTGGCAAAATAATTTATTTTTAATATGATTTTATTTCTTAAATAAAGCATTACTATTTAAATTGATTACAGTTTTTTCTTAGTTAATTATTTCTAACTATCTAATTGAGGATAATGAAAATGTGTATTTTAGATTGCGACAGATTAAGAAGGATGAGACGTAACAAGGGTTCTTCTGCTTCTATTCAACGTCCATTCGAATTTTCAATTTCCGTCGAAAACCCACATGTCTCATTTCAACAATTGACAACATATAAGAAAATCACCAAATGTGCTCAGACAACTTCCAATGCCAACACCTCCGTGGAAAATCGTCGACAAATTTCGACAAATACATCCACTACTGATGGCCCTTTATTTTCTTTTGCCCAACCGCCTGCCACGATTATCAGCAGCAATGAAGAATCCACAAAATCTGAAACACACGACGTTCCGCCATCTGGATTGTTTAATGCAGACCAACCACTTCCATTTTCTACGTGTGAGGATAATGAATCATGGAATAATCTTGAAAACGCCCTTACAAACTTAACAATGTCACAAACTCTGGAAAATCGTGAGACACATTTGGACGACTTGACGAGTTTCATTGCCGAAGAATTGTCAGAGGAAGTACGATTGCAGACACCTGAGGAGTCGGACACCGGAGTAGAAACAAATCCTGCAGTCCTTCAAACTACTTGTACAAGTTTAGAAAATTCTCAAGCGGGCCATGTGGATTCTTCCCTCACAGCCCAAACTGCTGAAAACGAGATTACCGAGGAAGAGGTTGATGCCGGACTACGCGAGGGTCCAAATGACGTCTACGTTGAAATGACCGAAGACCAAGAAGCATATTATGACAAGCTAATGAATATCCGAATAGCGCAAATGGAACGTGATCGAAAGAATTACCTTAAATACATCAAAGCCGTCTCAATGCTGAAGAAGACCAAGACGGGAAATCCGAGTTGAACACCCAAATAGAACCCAAAATCCCCGAAATTCTTCCAAACAATCCAGTAAACGTTTCAGCAATTAGATTTGTAGCATTGAATGTCCAGAGGTGACCCTTAGAAGACTGACAGAATTTATATCTAAAGTTGTACCAATGTCTCCCTTTACTTTTTGATGAATTTTTTGGTGATCTTTAATTTTAAGTTTGTTGAGGTTATGTTGTTAAGGTCTTTTTTTCTGTAATTTGTTTAGTTTAAGATTTATAAATTCTGCTTGCTAGGTTATCATTTATTTTAATGAATTGAGGTTATTTAATAGCTTGTGTGTAGTTATAGTAGGGGTAGTTTTTTAAGTTACGAATTTAAATCATGATGATATTACTATTACTATACGTCACATTTAATAAAACATTTAGTCATAAATGTATTACACGTAGGCATTATATTTTATTCGTATTTCCGAATTGTAACAGTATCCAAAATTTTCATTTGTATTGGTAGACATTATAGTAAACGTATTAATTTGTTGGGTACCCCAATGAATTGAATCATATTACAGAGAATTATTACATTGTACAATATTCTATTATACTTATTATATATATTAATTACATTGTTGTTGTTGTAGCAGTGACATTGTTATTGTGAGTCAATTATTTAGTTATTAAAAACACCGACATTTTTATACTTATTATACACGAGTTCATGGCTCATCATTGTCACTACTATATTTAATAATTTTTTGATTTTATAAGGAAGGATCAAATAACTAGCAATTTTACGGAACTATCATATTACCACATTATCTGTATTAGATGGAAAACTAACTGTTATATATTTTGTATTCTTGTGAAAATCTGTACAATTCATTTTAAAGAAAAACAATTAGGTAACTTAGTGTAATTATCGACCTAAGGCGTTCATCACGTTTACATTCATTGACATCCATTTCTCAAGCTACTTATATTATTTAGGTAAAAATTTTATGAAATTCTCGTGAATTCTAAATACTTTACTTTCGCTAGCATTATTATTCCTTTCCGGTTTTCCGGTTTTAAGATTGCAACTATTGCTTCATTATTGTAATCATCATAATGTATTTAGTATACAAATGCATAAATTTATTTTACATCCATTGACTAATTTTGGGACATTGCATGCAAGTGCAAAATATATATTCCATATACAGTACAAACAGATATGTAATAGGTACACCATTTAATACATTTCCATATTATTTGGATTTTAAAGTACTTATATTGTAAGATTTGATAAACCATGTAAAAACAAATCAGCATGAGAGGTATATAGTATCGCCTGCTTAATATTACAATACAACATACCAAATTATCATGATCGTGACAAAGTAACAAACCATTTCATCATGGTCGCCCTGCCACAATGAACCAAGCCATTATTGTCGCGATCATGATAAAATGGTTTGTTACTTTGTCGCGGTACACCTTAATTAAACATAAATTATTTTTCTTGCATCATTAGGATAAAAAGTAGTCACTTGTATCTCCATTATTATAATTATTTAGTCTTACTTATAATTATGCCTTAGATTTTACCTGTCGACACTGTATAACAGATTTGGGTATTCATACAAACACTACACTGTTTACAAATATCACAATTCATGTTTACAAATATTGTAATTAAATGTTAAATATTTATGATCACCCTCTAATGGAACACAATTTGATCACTTAAAGAATGGAGTTCAACGAGTTGCTTAAGAACAGTACACAAAACACAATCTAAGGTAAATGTTTTAAACAAGGTAACTATTTATGGATCTATATACTTTTATGAAATCTTTCATTCGTCCAGACATTTCAATCATGTTGTCTAATTGGACGGTTAAAGGTTGGCATCGGTTCTTCTTCTTCCTCAAGTCATTCCCATTAAACCGTCATGCGTCACTCACGGTCACTTACTCAATTCATTGGTTCCAAGGATTACGGTAATGATTTACCTCAATCATTATCATTTTATGTATTCAGTACACGCAAAAAATTAAGTTTATTTAATTTCTCGTCATACGACTTAATAAAATTGTCTAAACGAAAATCTGGGTCACTAGACCATTTTGTCCTGATAAACTTCAAAGAGGGTGGCTTGTTAGGCATCTTTATATGGCTAGGCTAACTCCGTTGTCCCCCATACTATATGCCGACTAACTGACAACACGGTGAGAAATTCGTACAGACAAGCCCACCTGCATATATGTCTATCTAGAGTGCTCAAAGACTCGCCAGAGAGGCCGGGTGGATAGAATTTGAGGGATCATAATTTAAAATTACCCAAAGTGTAAGAAGGGTTAATTACCATATAACCCATGAAACTTTTTCCACAACCCACTAAGAAAATTACTGTGCACCAAAATATCTTTATCAAGGCTGATTTTATAGATAATGGAAAAATTCTTGAATTTATCGAGAATCCCACATTCCAAACAAAGTCTTATCACAAATGAAATTGTGTTTCATTTAGGTAATTCAAAAGGATTACCAAGTTTGTTTTATGCTTGGGTTTAGTTTATAAAGTTAGTGTGATATTTTATGTTTATAATTTTTCTTCATTAGATCATTTGATAGGTACTTCTACAGATAAGACGTAATGTTGACAACGTCATCAACAAATATTAATAATTAGAATACCTTTCTAGGGATCATAATCAATAATACCTATACAATTCAAATATAGGAAATTTTGTTTGTTAATAAATGTATTAAAGCCATTTAAACATTCACCTCAATGTTCATATGCGTAATTGCCTTATTATAATTATATTAAAATAATTTATAATTCAGCTTCCTTTAAAACCGATAAAAGTGTATACCGTTTGTTTTTAATGAAGAATGTTAAAGAATATAATTCTACTATCGATCAACAATTAACAATATTTGTGCCCTGCACCAGCTGGAAAATACAATTTTTCTGACATTTCATTTGATGTGAAAGGTCTCCATTACATTATTATTTGGAATAATGATTTAACTACCACAAATCATCATCACTTGGCATACATTCTTATTATAATGTACTGCCAGGCATCGAAAATCTCTTGCAACCTTGCAACCTAGTCGCTGTAGAAATCGGCCTTCACCCCGCCCATACTATGCCCAGCCCCCAAAGTAGGAGGATTTTACTTGTTCTCAGCCAACAGAATGCCACGCCCACGAAGGGGGCGTAGATAATGGGCGGAGCTATAGTGTAGAAATTGGCTGGTGGGCGGGACCTGTTACACTGGAAATTTAAATTTTTTCGATGCCTATGGGGGGCCACCAAACTTGCCATAACATAGGGAAACCACAGCTACAGTCTTTTCCACAGCATCTCTCTTCAGGAAGCCGGATATTAGGGAAATCTTCGAGAGATCGTATTTTAAAGAAGAGATGGGAGCAGTATCGCACGCTGCAGTCTTCCGGTTTTTCTACAGTATACCTACAAGTCATGTATTTTCTCAAGAATATATATTAACGACTCAAATATATTTTGGGTTAATTGGGATCCCCACTTTGTTAAGACAACTAACTTAGCAAGAATCTGCCACATGTTGTTAAAAGTTTAAACATGTCGGAAACCGTAGGGTTATGGGAACAAACTGTGCACACATGCATGGTACAAAGTGCATTGTCCGGCATACACGTCATAGCCTTAACCCCTTCTTGCCCATCAGATCATACCATAGCAAGATTTACAGCTAACGACGGGGTAATGAAAGCATCGCCAAGGGAGTACTTTAGAGCTTTCCCCCAGTTTAAAAACACTCGAAGCTTCACGTGAGCGGGTTTAGATGATTATCACACCATTATATAATATGCCCAAACTCTCATGACATTCACACTAATCGGCCTTGATGACCAAATTGGCATCGAGCTTAAAATTAGTGGGTTAAGTTGCACCAAAGACATTAAGAAAATCCAGCCGCCTATATATGTCTACAGCTGCGTATCTACGGCGCATAATAACGTGAATAATAAACGATCAAGTTTAATTTAGCCACACTATACTTGAGTTGAGAGAACGATATGACTACAATGAGGAAATCGTTGCAGGAGAAGCAAGCGAAGGAAAGGAATATGTGAAACATTTGTCCAACCTTTTACGGTCACTCACTCAATTGATTAGTTACAGGGATTACGGTAATGATTCACCCTAATCATTAACTTATTATTTATTCAGTGCCCCCAAAAATTAAGTTTATTAAATTCTCTCCATGTGATTTAATAAAATTGTCTAAAAATGGAGTATGAAGACAGCTAGCTGACTTTGCATATTTTAAATGCCATCGATCTTTTTATCAGTTATTACAATTATATAGATCGAGTCCTAAGTCCACTTGATTTCGTTCAGGTGTAAACCATGATGTACAATATTTATACCCAAATGTCGTCCTCCAATGACAAAAAACACTAGTTTGGCCATCACCCGAATTGTAAAAATGAAGTCTCAATGCTATTATTATAAGGATAAACAAAATCTTGTTGTAAAGAGTAGTTGGTCAGTTGACAGACCTTACAACAGATATTTATGCAAAAACCATCACCCTAACAATAAATGCCTGCAACATACATTTAGCATTGGTAGTTATTTCTGTCCTACTGCTGTAAATTCGCCGTTTGTCTTATAGCTACCATAATTTTGCCTGTAAAAAATAGCATTTTACAAATTTTGAGACTTGGATAAACTTACAGAAGTGCTTACTGATAAAAATTTCTAAAATGATTTATTTAATTACTAACTGGACAATTTTTTGCACACCTTTCAGGGAAAAAATTATAGCTGCCGTCTTTCATCAAAAGAGGATAGAGGTTTACATTACAATACTAAAACACTCTGAATCATATACTCAAAGGATTCAGCATTATGTATTGATTGCTACAGGTAATTGGTCTCCGAAATTCTACAATTGAATGTAAGACCGACCATAAATACTACGGATGACGGAGCGATTGAACTAACAACAGAAATGTACAGATGAAGGACTTCATCTAAACCGGAAGAGACACTAACATAGGAACTACTTTTTGTTTCGACTTCGATAACCATTAACAATTTAATTCTAAAAACCAAATTATTGCGTTACACCCTAATACACCAATATAATATTACTTAGTATATACTACCATAACACAACCTATGAAATACTACTTTTAAGTGGCAGAGTAACAATGAAATGAATTGTAATGATACTTGATACTCTACCTCGGCATTAAAGAGGCAATATTGTAAGAATACAACCATCTCCACTAAAGATATAGACTCAGAGGTGCAAGTTTTTAGTGAATTATTTAGAATAGATAGAGAAGTAGTAAATAAGGACGAAGGACTAAAAAGTAAACACACATAGCTAGTCTCGAAGCATCTCTAGCAATCCGAACAAGTTTTGCGTATAGGAAATACATGAAGAATTAGGAACAGTCATACGAATGTGAATAAACAGGTACTCACAGTGCACATAAAACATATCTTAAATTTAAAATATTAAACTGCATACCACAGTGACGAAATAATGCAACACTACCGTAGCAGTAATCTACATTTAAGTAACTAGTTGGCTTCTGTGATTGTAGCTTTTGGCTTCTCTGCTTTTTTGGGATGTTTGATTAGATGTTTTGGGCCGCTTGGTTGGAAGTTGTCGGCTGTTTGGTTGAAGGTTGCCGGCTGCTTGGTAAGAGGTTGTCGGCTGCTTTTTTGAAAGTTATTTGGATTCTTCGTTGTCATCCTTGATCCTTGTAGGATATTGTCATTATCTTTATTTCAAGTTGTCATTGACAGGCAGTACATCGTATTGTTAGTATTATTATAAAGTTAGGCATCAATCAAGACTATGGAATTACCTACCTGTAAATTAGATATAATTAATAATATCAATGTAGTTAGAATGATGAATGAACAAGGTTTAATCATCATTGTCAATATATACTGCAAAACGAATTGCAAATGTAACAACTTAGTCACCAAGTAATGAATCACATGATATGCAGTTTTAAATTATATAGAATGGATTCTTACTTTAAAAGCTAAACTTTAATCAGTTTAATTTTAAGTCCGGCCATCCTTAGCCTTGATTTGCCCAAAAAGCAAAAAAATGCCATTATCTTGATGTGGCCACTTCATTTGGTTTGAATTTTCTTTTTCTGTTCACAATTTGGACCAATTTTATTATTTAGAAATTTGTATACTATCCCGTCAAAACTATTTGTTTTACCATAAATAGAATTTCCAAAGATTTGTAGTGACTAAGTATTTCAGCGTTAATTAGTATTACTTTCCTACTATCACGTCCAACAAGAGCAATTAATGAAATCCAATTGATCGTACAAGTCACAAACTCCAAGTGATGCACAGTTTAGCATGCAGTCTGAGAAAGAGAATCATGCTAATAGTCTCATGCATTGCTGACGTGGCAGTTGATTTTGTCGACGTGTTCGAGAATTTGCGAACGCTTTTTACTTACAGCAAGGGTTTAACGCAATCCAATAATATAAATCCGCATTATGCAATAACAGAAAATTTGAGGGGAGAAATTGCATTTATTCCATTAAGTTTGTCTCGTCACAGATTTAATAATATTATGGAAGTCTGGATTTAATGATTATGGAAACGGATGGCAAACAAAATAAATTTATAAGCAAATGTATCTAAAGGTTACTTAATACCAGGGCCGCAGCCAGAATACAATTTTTTCAAAATTTTAAAAAGCATAATATTTATAACCAAAAGAAAATTTTTGCCCCATATTCAAGCACCCCCTAAATTCGTGTTCAGTATGCGCACACACATGATTGTCACAACTCCCTCCACTCACTATAAGGTTTTAATAATGATAAAAAAGGTGGAAATACAATAAATACATCTTGCTATGAAGAAAATTCTATTATGGTTTAATACAAATATAACAATTTTCAACGGTGTGGTGTATATATTTCGATACCCTGAACTTGGAAAGTTTCTTCATCCAATCATAAGCGAATCAGATTTTATTGGAGGTGTGATCGCTTTTAGCACGCCTTAGAATATGCATTACTTATATAGTATGGTATTTTGCTACAAGATGACAATGATACTAACTGAAGGTAGAAAAAAGTCAAAGATGTTTGCTTTGTGAGTTCAAAGATGGTACATATCTATTTGCTTTAATTACTTGACAAACTGTACTGTAGGCTGTAGGGTATGACAATCAATAAGAACTTCCTTTTTGGCTTGATTTGTACCAAAAATGATCCTTAATTCAATATTAAATACAGTGCAAAGACAAAACTATTTTTCGGATTTATCCTGGAAATGAACGCTTCAAATTGCATCTATTATTGTTGCTACTACTGTTTCTATTTCCTTATTTCCTTCCAATTGCAAAGAAGTTCAATGTTGGTTTGTAATGTAAAATAAAGTTGTGTTAGTTAGAAACTTGCTCGGCTTACTTTTGGCGTGTGGGAATGGATTCCTGTGTTTATTATGCTGGTCTACAAATATTGAATTTACATGCATAAATAAACTTTAAGATGCAAAATCATTTGAATGTAAAATAGGTAATTATTTAATTATCATGAAATATAATGCTTCAGTTATCAAATGATGATTATTTGGATACAATTTTAAATTTTTGTAGATACATTTCGAAATAAAAAAAAGTTTGCTGAGGTTGCCCTGACCTTTTAGGCTGATATTAATTGACTTGTAGTTGATGGCACTGTCGTTAACAGATTTATTCCTTTGTTTCAAATCAAAAAGTTGTGATTGTTCCCGTTTTCCTGTTCTTAATACTAGGTGCGACTTTTCTTCAGTTTTTGGTCTCAGTATTGTCAATACTCAATTCAGTATATCATTTGGGTATATAGTATATAAGTATTAATATTACCATGTGAGTATTTCGAAAACGACTAAAACAAAGTTTTCATAGCGATTCTAATTCCCTTTGTGCAATTCCCCTTAAATATTATGATACTTTTAATATACTATTTAACAAGATAATAATTTGGACCCAATAGTTATTACTTTAGGCATGTACATTTTGAAATCCAATCTAATTAGAATAAATTTTCGAAATTCAAATGACCTTTACCCTACTTTATGCTGATTAGGACTTGATGCATGGCACTGTCTTGCGCAGACTTTCTTCCTTTGTTTAAAGACAAAGAAATAAATGGAAAATGGAACTGTGTGCCTATAAAGGAGCCCTGTAAGTACTCAGTAAGTGTATGAAGCTACTTTAACAAAGACAAAGGTTTTCAAAATTTTTCATCATTGTCATTTTGGCAGCCATCAAGTGCAGACCTTCGCAAATTGCTTGTTTAACAAACGAATACCATCCGATTCTCACTCCCTACACTCCTGTAAGAACCGGTAAGTAAAAATAATAACTAACATTTACCTTAATTTTTAATTAAATTTAGTTAGCTTAATTTTTTTAATATTATTTGTGGAACTGATGTGATGTCTGTTTATTTTTTCTCTATTTCATAAAATTCTTGTAAAAATTATTTCCTATTCATGGTTACTATAAAAGTCTTTAAAATTTCTTACTTAGTTATTTAAATAACATTATTTTACCCAAATTATACCAAATTGTACCTAATTTAATAGATTTCTTCAAACTGCAAAGTAATGTTACAAAAAAACGGTGAAGTTTTATAATTAGCATAAGTAAGTCATTCACTCACAGTTATAGATACCTTATAGCTGAGAGAAATAATCAAGGTGGCTATTCGCAGACTTAAGCTATTTGCACTGAAAATATTTGATATATTATAATTAAAACGTAAATTTACTTTTGTAGATAAAGCTTTCTGTTGAATATACTTGGCAAAATTTTTATTGCATCGTGTAATTTTCTGTATTAGGCAAGTCGTACTGGTGTCGGCGACCCAAATCTTCTTGTTCAGCTGGACAATCTCGCCTTCTTTCTCTACAATAACAAAAAGTTCAGGAAGGCACGATGGTAAGTTATTTTGCTTAAAATAGCTAAAACAGCTAATCCAATAAAGATAACTTTCACATTTCACATGGGCTATTTCATACCTTTTAATTTACTTTTTGAGCAGAGCGGAGAGAAAAATGAAAAACATGATGACTTTATGGACGTCACTCTAGACGAGCGAGCCACCATTGATAAAGACAAACAAGATGGCAGTAGGTCTTCCGAAATGATACCAAAAGGAATACATCCGCCTACTCAAACACGTAGTCAAGAAGATTCAAATACAAACCGTCCTGGATTAGGTACCCAATTTGATTTCTATCATCTGCATTTTAATTCCCAATTTTACAATTTTAAATCATGTACATCATTACCTTAGAATTATTGTAAAAAAATGGCAAGAGTTATTACACTGTATTTTATTATGATCACATTGTTTATGCTATTTTATGATATTATTTCTTATAAAAAGTTAGGTCGATATTCAATGTACGTCCACATGATGCAATTAAAATAATTATTTCAGATTGCAACGATGTAAGCAGAACGAGTCCGAATATTTCAGCACCAGTTTTCTGCCACAATGACTTGAGTCCCATCCATCCACCGCAAGCTTCATACCAGCAACCTACTACATCTAAGGAAACGGGGAGGGACGTCCAGACACCTCGGGCTTCCAGTAGCCACTCTGTCACTCAAGATATTCTGGGAGACGAATCAACGATCGAAGATTCTTCTCGACAACAGATTTCTTCAATCAACACCAGTAAGACTTCTGCAAATTCTGAAGAATGTCCTGAAAAAAGATTTACTGAAGTACAATCTTTAAATAATCCGAATGCATCAACTCAAATGTCTGCGACGGTGAGTTGTTACGATTTAATTAACCTAAATATTTGACACTACTTCATTCATTTGATCATTCAGATAATCACAGGATGGCTTTTAATTTTGCTTCATTTGTACAGAACGAAGAAAATACAATAAGCTGTCATGGAGTGCAATTCCCCACTAAGTCAAACGAGATAACCCGCACTGGGAATGGGTCTCGCAAGATGCTACTGAACCGGAGATATCTTCATGCTCAAGAAAGATTGTTACGTCGGAGATTATGTAAGCAAACTACATTTTTAGCAATTTAATATATTTTAACATAATTTTATTTGTGAAATAAAGCGTTTCTATTTAAATTGATTACAAAATTTTGCTTAGTAAATTGTTTCTGTCGACCTAATTGAGGATAATAAAAATGTGGATTTTAGATTGCGACAGACTAAGAAGGATGAGACGTAACAAGGGTTCGTCTGTTTCCATTCAACGTCCATTCGAATTTTCAATTTCCGGCGATCACCCACACGTCTCATCTCAACAACAGACAGCCTCTAAGAAAACCTCCAGATGTGCTCAGACAACTTCCAATGCCACCTCCGTGGAGAAACGTCCACAAATTTCGACAAATAAATCCACGACGGATGACTCCTCATCCATTGCCCAACCCCCTGCCATTGTCAGCAGCAATGAAGAATCTACAAAATCTGAAACAAACGACGGTCCACCATCCGGATGCTTGATTATGATTACAGACCAACCGCATCCATTTTCTACGACGGAGGAAACTGGAACATGGAATAATCTAGAAGACACCCTTACAAGCTTAACAATTTCACTAACTCTGGACAATCGTGAGACACATTTGGACGACTTAATAAACTTCATTGCTGAAGAGTTCTCGGAGGAAGTACAATCGGAGACACCGGAGTCGGACATCAGACTAGATACAGACGTCGTTCAAAATACTTGTCCTAGTTTAGAAAATTCTCAAGTGGGGCATGTGGATTCCTCTTCTACAGCCCAAACTGCTGAAGACGAGATTGCACAAGAAGTGTTCGATGCCGGACTTCGCGAGGGTCCCGATGACGTCTACGTTGAAATGACCGAAGACCAACTGACATATTATGAAAATCTAAATATCCATATGGCGCAAATGGAACGTGAACGAAAGGAATACCTGGAAAATTTAAATGACACTGCTGAAAAGAAGCATTCGGAGGGAAATCAATACAAGACATTGAACCAGTTGAACGCCCAAATAGAACCCGAAATCCTCGAAGTTGATCCAAACATTCCAGTAAATGAAGAAAGAAACGAAGAATCTCATAGTTCCATTTTACTTGATGACAGCGACGACCTTGACATTCCACTTATTCCGTTGGACGAAATCAACGAAATCTTCAACGATGGAGGACAGCTGCCAGACCTTGAGGATTGGTTTAATCACTTAGATTAAATGTCCAGAAGTTAATGGCTCACATAAGTAATCTATAAAGTTGTATCAATGTCTTCCTTTACTTTTTGATGAATTTTTGGGTGATCTTTAATTTTAAGATTGTTGATTTTGTTATGATTTCTTTTTTCTGTTATTTGTTTAGTTTATAAAGATTTATAAATTCTGCTTGCTAGGTTATTATTTATTTTAATGAATTCAGGTTACTTAATAGTTTGTGGATAGTTGTGCGGTATATAGGGGAAGTTTTTAAGTTACGTATTTGAATCATGCTAATATTACTATACATCACATTTAGTAAACTATTTAGTCATAAATGTATTATAATAAGTAGGAATTGTATTTTGTTCGTATGTATTTCTAAATAATGATATTGCCCAAAATGTTCATTTATATAATATTGTGTGTTAATTTCTAGCGTACTCCAATGAATTGAAGAATATCACACAGAATTTCTCTGTAAATTATTTTGTTATATAACCGCATTGTTTTTGTGGCATTCGTATTATTATTGTCATTTATTATCATTTCGTTATTAAAAACATTACTTATTATACACCCGTTCATGACCCATCATTGTCACTAATATAATATTTAATATTTTTTTATTTTATAAAGAAGGTTCAAATAACTAACATCTTGCATTACCAATTTACCATATTTCCAAATTAACTGTAACTGTATTTGGATGAATTTTTTACTGCAATGTGTTATGCCAAAATATTTGTAATTCATTTTAAGTGAAAACAATAAGTGGTGTAATTACTGACGTAAAGTTTTCATCACGTTTAAAACTTCATGCATATTTTTCAAGGCACTTATATATTATTTAAGTTTTACGAAGTTTCCATGATTTCTGAAAAACTTACTTTCCATAGCATTATTATCCCTTTTCAGTTCTCCGGTGTTAAGACTGCAACTTTCGCATCACTGTCGTCATAATTCATAATGTATTCAGTACCTATGCCTAAATTATCATTCATCAATTGACTAATTGTGGGATATTGCATTGCATACCAGTACAAAATATCTATTCTATGATGCATAATATTACAGCAAAAAGGCCAAAAATACACCGTTTAACACATTCAATATTATTTGGATAATAAAGTGAATAACAATAAAAGATATTATGACAAATCATGCGAAAATCGAATTTCATATATTTACACTTATGAGTCAGAGGTATAGTATTCCACATTTCAATTATGGCAAACACTTTATTTCCATGAACATGTTTACATTTAAATGTCGACACCTTAAATAAACGTCAATCAGTTTTCTTGTAAAGTTAGGAGGAAAAGCAATTATTAATTTATTGACACAGTATTTAATTTACATTTGCATTGTCATATAAGGTACTTGGAAATGATATAAAATTAAGAATTCTAATTACAAAATCAGCAAAAATATGATAGTATCTAATGCCAAGTAATATAATGCTAATCTAGAACATAATATAAAATACGCCTTATAAATCTTAAAACATAAATTGCCTTGAGCCGTTTAGTCGTACCATAAATTGCGTTTGTTTTAGTGTAAGCGGTTTTAATTCAGATATCTGAAGTTGAGACCTCTGTCAATGAATTTAATTGAGCTGGATATAAATGTAACATTGTAATGCATTGAGATTGGTCTGAATTGAAAATTACGGGAATACATAACTCAGCGTGACCAACCGGGGATGAAACTTCTATTTTGTGTCCTATAACCTTAATTTTAGTTCTCTTGGTCTATTCACAAACAACGAAATTTAAATACAATAGACAAAACAACACCTTAACTATAGACTAAAACGCTTTTTGGTAACGGGATAGTCTTTCAAAAAGAGATTAAAATATTTCCAAATTTCAAGCAATATTAGTTATGCTGTAATTAGATGAGAGTACATTAAATAATTAATGAATTTTGTCTATAAAGTGATTCTCATACTTCGATATCGCATGTAACATACAATAGTTAATTTAGGGTGTCTTCGTAACAGATAATGATAAGCATAAATATATTATATATTATTACTTAAGCAGTGAACAGTTTTTCACGAACATTTTGATAAACTAGTATTTTAAGTTTTATAATCCAATGCCCAAAGCTTGATGGTAATAACAATAATAAACATAATATTGAGTCCATGCCTTTATACATTATTCAGTATTGTATACCCTATATAGTTAAATCGGTAAATTCCAGATTATTCCCGACAGTTTCATAAGGTCTATACATATTTTCCCCTATTTGCAAATTTTATGTGTGAAATTGTATGTTTATTACCATATATTCTATGGCTCCTTTCCCAAAAAGAATATTTATAAAACACTATATACCAATGTACATAAAACATTTCCCCCTATAAGTAAATCAGTCTCTCTATATGCTTGATGTTTTTATCTGACCGTTTATAATAACTGAAAAAATATAGATAATAATATCATATTTCTATGAAACTATTATATATGTGTACAACTAACAAATGCCTGCCCTGTTTAGACTATTTTTCATTATATATATTCATTATAAAAATATACCTACTACATATATGGAATTTAGATTTGGAAATGGTTCATTTGATTTTACCAGTCTTTTTACACTGCAACTGACCCACCAAAACGTTCAGTAGTTTCCGAGCTATTAATAACGTAATTTAAAAATTTGTAAACCATGAATAAGCAGCAGCTCACGTCGAGCCGCATCTAGTCCACACAGTCCACAGTGCATGCGTTTGTTCCTTGGTGTAATGCATAATGTCATCATGTAACGCAGATTATTTTACAAACCAGAATCTTGACATTGACATTTTAAAAATTACCTATGGAAGAAAATACATGGAAGAAACATTAGCTATGCTCTAATTAAAGTGAACTACGTAATAAATATTGATTTATTTCTGTCTTAAGTCTATGTCATAGTTCGGTATCGCATGTATCTCATAACATATATAAGTTGAGTGCGTGTACTCGTAACAGATAAATATAATATACTAAGCAGTATGGACTATTTTACCCGAACATTTTGGTATAGCGTAAATTTAAGTTTTATAATTCTAATAGCCAAAGCTTGATGGCCGCAATAGCAGTAACAATAAAAAACATCAGTTCATGCCTTTATACATTACTAGATTGTATGTCCTATATAGTTCGGTAAATTCCAGATTATTCCCAACAGTTTCATAAGGCCTATACATAAAACATTTCCCCCTATTTGGAAATAATATGTGTGAAGCTGTACTTATATTACTAAATCCTTATATTAATTGACCCCCCTATTTTTTATAGGTCCATAGCTTGTTTTCTTTTATAAAAGTCCACTAAAAAGACTAACAATTTGTTGTGCATTTTTTTGTTTCAGATGATTTGGAGTTGATTTGGGGCTTGAGGGTATATTTATTTTATGCCAAAAGGTGTATGCCAATCTGAGGGGCCTACATTGATGGTGGTCATTTTTTGGGTGGAGAGACCATTTTGTGTACATAACGAACGTAAGCTTTTTAATGGATTTTTTGTAGACAACTTAAAAAAAGCTTTGAACCCCGTTAGCGCTACTCTAACCTTTGAAAATAATAGTCCGACAGGGTAACTGTCCCGACTTTTTCTTCATACGACATAACGGAGATAGACTATAAGTTATAGTCTATAACTGAATACACACTTGAAGCATAACACACACTTAATATATGTTCTATTACTTCCCTCATTTGACATTGCCTTCTTTATTTATTTTAAAAATTTGGCATTCCAAGGCATTTTTTCTAAATTTACCTTGAAAAAATAGTTCACCCCTATCGTTTTAATTGACCCCTCCGGGGTCAACTATTTATTTTTCGCACCGAATGACATGGTTGAAACAATGGTTAACCCTGGTCAATTAATTCGGATATTATGGTATATAGGTACCAACAAAAACTGTAGTTATGTAAAGTTAATGCTACTATATAGAAGCTAGTCAAAGTGGATAAAGTATGACCAATATCAAAATAAGCAGATTTAGGCTTTAGTAATGCTAAGGTATTCAACGCTTAGTGTTAAAAACAAGGATTAGATAAAACAAAATCAATACAAAAATTATAATATGTATTCTTCTGCTTGTTTTAGACGATAAGAAATGAGAACATAAGAATATAGCATGAAGAGATTTTCTTATAGGGGGACACATTTGTGTGGGTCCTATATAAAGCCTGTCCGAAATGATTTGATTACAAGAGTTTTACTTTAGAAACAGACATACAACAATCAATAAAGTCACACACAGGCATACGGCTAGCCAAGGCATGAAAAAGGTTGCCTTTTTGCTAGCAAAAAGGCAAAAAGCCACCTTTTTGCCTTTTTGTGCTTTTTGCCTTTTTGGAGTAGTCACCGTCACCTGTGATACTTCATTAAAGCTAACTTTTATAGACTGTCCCGTCCTACACATTCAAATATTCAGATAAATTGCAGATGCTAGTTAGTTTTTTTGATTATCATACTATTTATTACCATTACTACATATTTTAAAATTAACTATAATGTATTTGTGACAAACCGTATAATATAAAATGAGTCAGGTCGAACATCTGAGTATTGTGTACAATATTATATTTATATGAGATATATCAGCTCAAGCAAAATATCCAGTATTTGACTGTCACTGGTTGGAACAGCTCTTGGTTCTTGTTTTTTTCCTCATGTTTTTTAAAATTGCTTACAATGGTAGTTTGTTGTTTTCGATTGTTTTATTGTCTAATGAATGACCGAATTATTGAAGATTAAGATAATTAAGAATTGCTGTTTTTAAAATCGTTTTTCTTGTTCACATCCTTGGTTGTCAACATGTCAATTGCTAAGTACCCCATTTAACAGCAAAAAGGCAAAAAGGCAAAAAGGTAGCTTTTTGCTGAATTTGCTAGGCAAAAAGGCAAGCAAAAAGGCAACTTTTTGCCTTTTTCATGCCCTGCGGCTAGCCCACTATACACTCTCTTATTATTATCATTTTTGTAATAAGCAAAGTAAATATAATGAAATGAGAAAACATCACTAAATCTAAAGCACGCATAATGTTCGACATTTCTTCAAAGAGTTAAACTAGTTTTTCGATGTAGTACTCAACAACTCAAAAGAACTCAAAAAAATCTTTTTGTGAACTCTTGTGAATATTTCCTAAATTAACATTGAAAATGTTTCTTAGATTAAATATTCCACTTTATAACCTTATTAGCCTCATGGTAGCAATGATTATTATTCCCGATGTTATTTTAAGTAGTCCAACAAAATTAGAACAAATAGTAAATGTTGATCATGATTGTTACATAAATATAATTGTTACAGTCAAGCCTCAACTACACAATATTTAGAAGAACTCAGAAACATCAAAGTTCCATTCGCAGTGACAAGATTTGATTTACTGGAACAAAAGTTTTCGGAGAGATATGAGGCATGTACAATGATTTTTGGTGTCTGCAATGTTGAAATAATGAAAAAGAAAGTATTTGCTCCTCCATATGTATTCTCTCGGTTTAACTGTCTGTCAAATATTTTCATCAATTGGGATGCCGAAGATGATTTGCAGATATTTTTCGCAGTGTACGTATCCAGAAATCTTGTGACGCCTTTTGCAATTCCTGGGGATAACTCTATACTTTATCCAGAGAATAGTGTATATAACTTGGAAGACTATTCCCGGGTACATATCTTATTAAACCTAAATGATTTTCAAGGGAAATTTTCTGTTGTATTGAAAATTGAAAATGTGATTGATAATAATATGTTTTTTTGGTATAAACTAACTTCTATAAGTTTTCATTCTATAAATGATTTGGAATTGAAGAGATTTTATTTACATTCAGTGGAAAGTGACAATTGCTGTTATTTAATTCGGTACTTGTATAGAAGTTCGGAGTTTTATAGAGTGGAATTATATTCTTCCAATGCTAATTATATTGAAAGTTTTAAAAACAAAATTGATTCCACACAGTCCTTCGCCGCAAGTGTAAAAGGGCAACTAAACATAAGAAACATGTACATGCCACAGATAGTTGTAACAACAGAAATTAGGTTTCCCGATGATACTTTCCGATATCATGAAACATTGTGTTCACTGTCTATGTCGAGGGTTAAATCAATGTCCAAACAATCAATTCAATTAATGTTAGGTTCGCTTTTGTTAAACAATATGCCTAATGCTACTTTGACAGGTAAAAGTAATTGTGATGACAAACCGTCAATAACTTTAACCCTCAATGACTATCAATCTGACATTGAATTTCAAAAAAGTCGGTTAAATACTAAGCAATATTTTGCTGGCTTTGATTTATATGCAATTTTTTCATTTGATAAATCCCCGTTATATTTTCCAACATCAGAAGAAGGTTATAATTTTATTTCGTGCAGCATTATAAATCAAGACAAAGAAAATTTCAGTGCATTGACACGTCCTTTTGATTTAGGAGCTTGGATTTGTCTATTTATAACGACACTCGTGGTGATTTGTTTTGTATTAATTGTTCTCTATTTGAAAGGAGATTTGTATTCAATATTTCCGTTAATTGTTTATGCTTACTTGTTAGAAGTGAGTTATTCCCTTCCTAGAAAGTACGAAAAGTTGACTTGGCTAAAAATTGTGATTGGACCACTTTTGTTAATGTTCATCGTTATAACCAACGGCTACAAGGGAATTGTTATCACAGATATAATTAGTGAGCCACCTGTACTGAAAATAGAATCTATATTTGATCTAATTGATAATAAGCATATTGTTTCTACCGGTCTTACAATTCGTCATTTTAAAAATGGTACAATACCTGAAGATTCAAAATGTATGTTTTATTCGTATTCAAATCCTTATAACAAATGTGGGAAACCGACTGCAGATGGAAGATTTTATGACTATGACGAGAATGTGATAAAAAAGTTAGCAAGAGTTTACAGTGATAAATACAATGTGAGCTACGATTTTTTACAGGTGATGCTGTTTGCTGGTGATTTGGAGTATAACTTATACCATGCAGTGACCTCAGGAGGTTTCAGCAATACATCCAGACAGTTGTCAAAATTGACAAAACTAAACGACACTATTTTTCACAGACACGTAATACACCCTAACTTTCCCAACGTCACTGCACAGCAATTTATTTCTCAGTGCAACAATTCAATCTACATTGACAAAGAGAAGAATCTACACTGGTTTGTCGACGATTCGTACTGGAATCCGCTGAAACAGTACCCCAACCACGTCGACAACTCTATTTTGGGGAACCCGAGAATGCTGTACTTAGAATAAATAAGGGAATGCGCTTGGAGATTTATTCATTCCAGTTAGGAAAATCATATTTTAAAAGTAGGCTACTCCACATCGACCAAAGTGGAATTTATCATAAATGGGAATCATATTTCCAAAGGGCCGAGAAAAAGAATTTTAGACAATGTCGATTTTGTCTTCATAATGACGATTTGCATCCTTTGACCTTTGAGAATTCTAACATAATAGTCGTCTTTTATGTTTTTCTGGGAGGTGTAATTGTCTTCTGTTTTGAATTTTTACTGGAACACAAGTTAGCACTAAAAAGTGCATACTTAGTAATACGTAAAACTTTATCATATTTGTGCATCCAAACATTTAACCAGTTCAAAAGGATTAGAATGCTGCTGAATCGTCCCCTTTTTGTCCGACGTGCAAGACCACAGCCATGTAATAGAATCCAATATAAAGTGAATGGAACTAGAAGAATTCATCAAACTACGTCAACCAGTAATCGTAATTGTCACTGGAATTTTCGTAGACTATATGTTACCTTCAAAACTAAATTCTGTAACAATAATTGAAGGACAAAACCAGAAATATTCTACACATGGTTGACATTACTGCCAAACTATTTTCCGTTCGCTTAAAAGTGGACAGAAAGAACTTGTCGAGATCATAAATTTCAGACGGAGAATATTACGTATTAATTGACATTACTACTAAAGTATGTATCACTGGGTGCTATTTTTTGGTATGTATGATGGCATTAATATGCAGCCAAACAATTTTATTTTTTCAATCCATAAGGCCAAAGTGCTTCTCAATATAAACGGTAATGTTGAAGTATATCCTTCCTTCCCAATTGAAATTTGAAAAACATTATTTATTAGAAAACCTGGAAGTTGGTAAACAACCAACTATTATATAATAAATTTCAAATCTGGGACCTGGAGTTTTCGGATGCAAATTAAATTGTATCTGTTTTTCAATAAAGTGTGAAATTTGACTCATTCATTGCGTTATTGATGGTTTAATGGTGTTGCACCATTTTTATATTTTTAATAAACACAAGATTCCGACGTTTCAGTAAAGTCGTTCAATAAAGTTGATCCCTGAAGTTTCACAACTATCCCAAATAAAGTATTACCCAAACTTGGTGATCCTTTCTGTTATTACTCAGTGACATAAATTGTCAAATGTCTACAATCAATGCAACAGATAATTATTGATCATTATCATTATCAATACATTTACTCACAATTGACTAATTAATTCTAACCATTTAATTTATATTATATGGAATTGAAATGGTAGTTTACTTTCTGTTTTATCTTTGATATCTTCTTGGAGTAGATCAAAATATTTATTTATCGGCTTAATTCTCCTTATATTAATGCTATACATTATATATAATATTTTGTATTATATCATGCATCAAAGAATGTAGATGGTTGGCATGGTCCGCTACCAGGTATATCTGTAGGAAGAGGCAAACATTGTCCAAAATCGGAGTGAGAAAATGACCGTAAAGAGGTTTCCATTTACTTTTTAATAAACAAACTCAAATCGCGGCTGGTTTTGGCTGGTTCATGGAAAAGGAAATACAAGTCGCTCTTTTGATGGCCTTTTATTCCTTTTCAGATCTCCATTGTTAATATTCTTACTTTTGCATCACTGGTCCTTATATTGTATTCAGTAGAAATGCCTAAATTGTTCTCTCTTCCATTGGCTAGTTCAAACACTTGTGAATGAGAGCTATTCTTGTCAATATTAATACTTCAATTATAGCAACTCATGGGCATAAATTGTAGAATTAAACGTCCATTTTCATTGACCATTAGGAAAAAAAGTATTTATTAACATCGTTAATTATAATCTTTCGCTTAAAATGTCATTTAAAGTACTTGGAAATGCAAAAATTAAGTAGCCTAATTACAAAATCCACAATAAATATGATAGTGGCTAACGCTATTCCAAAACATAAGATAAAATACGCCGATTGGAAATCTTGAAACATTAATTGCCTAGAACCTTTTTTAGTTGTATCACAAAGTGCGCTTGTTTCAGTGTAAGCAGCTTTTAAATATCGGAAGTTGAGACCTCGGTCAATCAATTTAATTGTGCTGAATATAAATGTACTATTAATTAGAATTTAAATTATTTTAATTGAAAATCACATAGGAATTTATCAACCGTTAATTATTTACCCGTAATTGAAAAATTTTTGATATACAGATCCTTTTTTGACAAACATCGCGTCCTTATAGCGTACATTTCCCACTGGAACTGTAGAAACTTGACATATTTCAGCATCTGAGTAATTTAGCTTATATCCGACTGAGAAAAAAGTTGCCAAGGAAGATGCAAAAGCATATGGAATTGGATCTTTGGTTTCAGAACTTATTTTGTTGTCAATGATATTTCTAATGGATGTATCTTCATCTATATAGTGCTGTTTGGATTGAGCTATTAACCTGGAGGCCATTTGCTGGTCCTACAAATCAAATTATAACTTGTTACTAACTGTCTTTAGGCAGTAATAGCTCTTTGACTTAGTACATGAATTTACTTCAACAACTGACGCTAAGAGCGGAAGCGAAGGCCGACTTAAGATTATGTAGTTGTACTTCAACAGCCCTTCAAAATTTTTAATTGGTTGATGTACTACTGACAGCGATGAAATGATTTTCGAACAGTATAATACATACAAAAATACGCCAATCAATAAAAATGCCATGATCATCGTTGTATCCGAAGTAGCATCCATTTTTGGTTTTCCATTAGTTTGCCAGCCTTTATTAAAACAATATTTTAGTTAAATTGCTTTAAAATAAATAAATATTTATGCAAATATACAGCAGTAGTTTAATTTTAATGGATTACCTTGTTGACATATAATCCCAAGTGTAGCTATAAATAAATCGCTCTTTTCAACTCTATCTTCATCAGCCAATATTTTAAAATTTACCTTCAATCGATTAATTGCTAACACAAATACTATAGTAAAAATCCAAACCATTACTATTGTAATCCAAACATTGCCACAAAATGCAGAAAATAAAATGTCAAAGCTTTTCCGGGCCGATGGTTGGCGAAATGCGGCATAATATCTAGCAATGTAAAAATAATTAAGCAAATTACGAGTGTACGATAATTAATTAATAGATAATTACAGTATTAGAATTATGTAAGCATAGAATATTTACCTAAAGTAAGAAACGGGTTGCATAAAGGACAAAAAGGTTGCTCTATAAAATGCCATAGTAGATTGAGCAACAGATAAGTCTGCTTCTCCTGATATCACTTGATTTGCAATTCCAGTAAGCGTGCCATTTGCAGTTTGGGTGATCCAACCTTTTCCATTAATCGTTATTATCCTAAAAAAGCATCGAAAAATATTCCACTGAGCAGATACCCTCAATGAGGTAGGAAAAGAATGGTATATAATTTCATTTTTGTATTATTGCACATAATAATATTACCACTACTACGCAATATTGTTAGATTATGAATAATGTCCTTGGTGCAAAATTACTTAGGTTTATGAAGAGTTCATGGTATTGATAAAAGAGGCACAACTAATTGATTACCCTTAAAAAGTCCAAATATACACTAATGAAGGAAACTTAATCAATGTTACTTGTCATTGATTGGAACAAAAGATTGTTAAATATAAAAGGTTGAAAATGTGTACTACCTTGACAAAATTCTACAGATACAGTAACATGATGCGTGACCAATAGAAATAAATTGACACCTCACTCATGCCTCATTCATAACTCAGTTTGGTATTACAAACAAGTTTCGTTATAATGAATTGAATTTAAGAGGGCCACAAGAGATAGTAACAAAATAAAAAGTTGCGACTTATTCAAATACAAATAGGACACTTTGCCATTGTCAATCTTGCACATCGAGGTTCTTACGTAAAATTGAGAAGATCTTTCAAATCGCTTAAGACACGGAATGCTGAGCCTCCTACCATTCGAATGGTATCCTTGCCAAAATCTTCCACGTCCAATTCGCTACGAAAATCTGGATCAAACTGCATTTTCATAACTTATAATGACAACCTCCACAAGACTGAAAATAATGAATTTTATGCAAAAAATTTTCTAGTTTTAAACCTGTACGACAACTTTGACTTGGCTGCCTTTGAAATTGCTCCGGCGTAAAAGAATATTGGAGTGGCCAAGTTTATTCACAGCGTTCCATACAGCAATACCTCCAATCGTGTAATATTCAATAACTTGATTTGACATTTTCCCCTCAGGCTGTACAAAATCGAAGAAAATTTTTGTGCATGCGTCAAATTGAAGAAAATTTAATTTTTCCATTAATTGCTCAAGATGCAAAATGGTGAGCGAATGCACAATAAATAAGAATTGATAAATTGATTTATGACTTGTTACAGACAGAAGTTTATGCCCCTGAATCATTGAATTAAAATACAATTAATTTTACTTATTTTATATTAAGTTATTTGGTTTATTTAGATTTTAATTATCATTCACATATAGATAAGTTAGAGATTAATTATTTTACCAAATAAATGTATATTTCTAGCTCTGTTATGTTTTCCACTTTCGTTACGAAGGTTTTCAAAGCTATGTCGTTGTCAAGATTATAATAAACATTTCTGTCGTTGCTTAGATAAAAATGTCTGCATTCACACAATGCACACAATAAACCAGATGCACATTCACGGATTAAGTGAGAATCTGTAAAGTTAATGGTTTAAACCCTGAATTATTATTACGTTAAAATTACCCATAATTTTTTAAAAACAGGAATTTGTATTTAAATATACCATAGTGATCAGAAAAAAAGTTTTCATCAATGCAGAAAATTAAGTCTTCGTTCGTGTTTGTAGATTTGAGAAATGAAATGTTGAATTTACTGGTTATATTACGATCGTTGCTCAAAATTAATTTATTTTCCAAAATCGAGAGAAATATGAACAAGTGTGCTATCATTGCAATGGAAAGGGCAACGGTGAAATAAATTTTGACAGTGGCTGAGGAGATGTAAACTAAGTTTAGCAAACATGCAAAGTAATTATTTGACTTAAATTAGTTTATTGTGTACATTTTGGTACTTTATGTACAACCAAAATCGTTTTCCTTTTCTGAATATTGATTGAACAAGAAAGAAAGCTGATGACTACAACAAATGATTTTGGTTATATAAAGTTGCGAATAACTTTTAATGAATGCACTTCACAGAGCATTGTGGCATTGTGAATTCTGCTTGTCAATTGAATCCATTAAAGGAAGTATGATTAACTTCACCTCATCTACATTTAGCTGTAAGTGTCGCAGTTAAAGATGACATGTCCGGAGTGATGTATACATAAACTAGTCAAAAGTGACATCCAAAACTTTGAAATGTATTTAAAATTGTCAAAAATTATTCAATATGCTAAAGTGAGATATTATCTGATGTATTTTAAGGCAAAAAATTTAATTAATCAAATATTAATCTACTAAACCATTAATTTAAAAAACTAAAAATTGAACATTAGTGTCTAAAACTGTTTTTTAAGGAATATATTTTTCCAAAATTTATTACTACGAAATCTGTCAGAAAAATGTACTGTTATGAAATATTTGTTTATAATAAAAATATATGGGTCTTAAATACATTTAAAAGTTTTGAATGTCACAGTTGACTGGTTTGTGTACCCATCACTCCCGACATGTCATATTTAACTGTAACATATATGCAACTTTTGCAGGTGGACATTGCTCCGGAAAGCTTTATACAGATAATTAACAAAGTGAGAATCAATAACAGATTATTCGACCCTTAAAGTATTTTATTTTACGAGGGCTTCACAATCACAATATGAAATGATATAGATTTTATCATGCGTGAAAAGGTATTGTAACAAATAATTTTGAGAAAATATTTCGTTTAGTGTGTATCGGAAAACTTTAGAGATTGTTCATTTCCACAACTCTCTTTTTACGCCATTGTACATGACATTCATGACAACTGACAACTACTCATGTCTTTGAAGGACAGCCTTATTCATCTGAAATGCATCAATAAAGCAAAGTCCATATGTTTTAGTCAATATTATGATAGCAAGTAGTACTCAGATAAATAAACAACATTGTGTCAAAACCGTTTATTTGCTTGTCATTATATTACCCACTCTTTATTTATTGCTAACGATTGACAAAATGATAAATGTACTATACAGAGATACAAAGGAAAACTTAAAATACAAAATAAAGTACAAAATTCTTCGAATGCTTTGTGTATGTATTGAGATACAGGTTCTTTAATTCCTTATGTTGTGTATACTTGTATTACTGTCATTACGGTAATTTAGGACCACAAAAAATTTTGTTAGCCCACTATAATATAAATTGTATCAGTTTTCTGTATTATAAGCATAAAATTACTCATTGACATAATATACCTCTATATCAAACTTTTATAATTTATGTGATCCATTTAGAACTTAGGATAGATCTACATATAAATGACAATAATTTTAATTTATTTAAAATGTTACACCAAAAAACTTCTTCCTTTAACAATTTTGAGATTTTAACGTTTAAAGTAGCTATAAGTTATCTTACAGATATGGGTATTACAATTACATTCAAATCCTATATCGACATAAATGCTACTTAAGTACAATTTCTAAGATATTATTATACTGAGGCTGAACATTTTCTCAATTTTCATATAAGAAATAGGCTGAAGTGTTTCGTTTCTTCCTCAACTACCTGCCAGTGATGTCATTTTTACTCCCCTTCCCGAATGTATCAATTGGGACCTTCACTTTGTAAAGACAGAGCAAACTCTGCGAGAATTTCTCTTACACTGTTAAACGTTCTAACTATGTCTGAAATAGTTGTGTATTTGCTCTTCCCAATAACAACAGAGTTTAGTTTTTGGTGGCCTAAACTACATTTGCCCACCAACCCAGGCAAAAGGGACAAAGAGAGTGGAGGGCAAAAGGGCCAAAATTACCTAAAATTCAAAATTTTGCGCCAATTTTTACATTCTTTATCTTTATAGTGTATCTTTTAATCCCATTTTGACTTTGGTCCATTTTTCCCCTTTTGCCCACTAGCCACTTTTGCCCCCTAGCCACTACCCATCGGTTAGTTAAACTCTGAATAACAATTGCCAGTTACTTATGTGTCTTGAAAATATTATTATTTTCTAACAAAAGTTTGCAAAAATATTGCTTGCAGTTATAGTTACAACATAATATTTTGTGATATCGTTTGGGCAAGACTAGGACTGCATCTCATCTTTGGACAAAAAAGAGGCTTCTTTGTATATATTATAGCAACGACAATTTGGTTAAAAGGCATTCGTGGTAATTTCCCCCTGATTTAGACTGCGTAATTTAATACTCCTAATAATTTGCTCTACAATTATAGATTATTTGTTAAATCGATGCAATACAATATCTTCGTTAGAAAGGGTTCATGAACAGCGTGTACCACCCAGCAATATTCACTATTAATTCTACCCAAATGCAATAATGTAGCAACGAGTAAGTGCCATTACACTATATTTTATTACATTATATTTTACCTATATATACTTTAACAATTATAGATGCAACCCTTTTAGATTGTTCCTTTGTTGTTTTATATGGAGTGACCTAGGAGATAATCCAAATCGATTATGATCAGAGTATAAATTACTGTAATTAAAAATAACCAAGGTATAACCTCTCAATGCCAATTACGTAATCATTAAACATTAATTAATAATATTATTATGCTATAATTAAGAATTAAACTGGTAATGCAAAATTGCGAAAACTCTATTAGAAGAGTGCCCCAATATCATCTATTATAGCTGGTATCATTATAGCACTGCATGGAATTAATAAGGTGTATTATATTAATATTATATTATTTATATTGCTTATTCAGCATTAGCATTAAGGTGTAAGACCCGTGGCACCAAACAAATTAAAGAAGTGATAAGATGACCTCGACAGTCTGACACCTAATTGTCATGCAATCTAATGAACTTCGCATTCCAATGGACAGCAGCTAAACTAACTCCTACCTTTTCCCATATCTTTACGTTTCTTAAGCTTAGCTAATTATAATTTGTTAGATAAAGATAATAGATATGATTTCCAATGTCACAGGCATTTTGTTTGATGTAATTGAATTGTCTCTGGTGCTCTGTGATCATTCTTGGTTCTGCTGGAGAGCTGAACACTTCAAGCTGACTGGAGAGTCTAGCAGTCTTATGCTGTGATAGCATTTGACCAACATTCGGCCTTACGGAAGATTGTATTTAGTATGTGTAAATGTTGATGAGTGAATGTGGTTTGCTTTGGTGTAAATAAAACTAGCCGTAGATTTTTACAAACCAATACCGTACTGCGAACCTTAAAATTTAATTCCATCTTTCCATTTCATTTCGTTTTCTCCTGAGCTGGTTGAGGGCTATTGTCTCTATACGATAGCCTGGCATCTAAACCTTACATATAGAGTGGCGCCCATACGAAATATCGGTACGGTTTTGTGAAAATTTTCGGTTAGTACTGTTTGTGCTTACATAATGGAACTTATGCTCAGTACACAGTGACTTCACAATTTGTTTCAATCATATTGAAGTCTCCATTTCATTTTCACGATTGTCAAGAGAATTTCTTCATTGCAGTAACTTCACTTCACTTGCTCTGCTACGTTTATTACTACTTAAAAAGGTTGGTACAATTTATATAACACTACTTATTATTTTGGTTTGCTATAATTTTATTGGTTTGCCACGTGCGTTAAAGGTCTTTTCCAAATTTTGCCAAATTGTGAGTGTTAATTCATAATGCCAGATACAGAGGATGCAAAGTCAGTTCAGAATGAGGAGGATGATGATGAGGATGAGGAGGTTGATGAAGATATTAAGGATATTAAAGATTCCATAGCTAAGTTAAGTCAGGAATTAGCAAAGCTAGGTAGTCAGCAGAAATCGGCAAATTCTGAATTCACAAAGTTGAAAAACAAATTTCCTGAAAACATCCCGAAAAATACTTCCGTTATTGTTGATTCATCTAGTTCGTTTGCTGTCCCCACTTTCGATCCTAATAATATGACAGCTGCAGGTTTTCTTTTAGAAATGGAAGAATTTTTAACTTGGAAAGGAGCTCCTAAAGATTCATGGATTTTCCTAATTTCGAGAATGTTTGCTAAAGATTCTGATGCTGCTTGCTGGTGGCGTGAGAATCAGATCTCATGTAGGAGTTGGGCTATGTTTAAGCAACTTTTCATTGCGTATAACAAGTCAGGCCAGTCTAAAGATGCTCTTTTACAGAATTTATTTTCTATTAACCAGACTATTGATGAAGCTTTTGAGACCTATGCTTGGAAAATTAATAATCTATACAAGCAAGTTGATATTGCGTATCCAACATCGGAGATAGTTGAGAGAATTATAAACTCGTGTTTACCAGAAATTTCGGTGCTTTTACGCAGTTCTACTTTTATAGGCGTGACTGAATTGATTATACGTGGGCGAGAGTTAATTTATGACTTGAACAAAATTCGAAAGTCTAAAAATCAGCAACTTCTACGTTCTCGGTCTTCGGATCCAGTTAGTAAACCTCCCACTCCCACAACAAAACCATTTAAAAAATTCTATTCTAATTATTCTAAACCTCAACAATCTGATAAATCGGAGTCGGAAGTAAAAATAGCTCAGGTTACCCCATCTACTTCTCAATCAGCTCAGAGCGAATCTTCCCCATCTACTTCTGAGACTACTACTGATAAATCTCATTTGTTCTGTAATTACTGTAAGAAGAAAGGTAGTCACACTATTGAGAATTGTCGAAAACGCATTTATGCCGAAAAGAGAAAGGCAGCCGCTGCGAGTGCAAATTCGCAATCTAATCCAACTCCCCAAGTTGCTCAGGCGGAAAACCAGGAAGGGAAGTAGCGAGTTCGGGGTCTCCTACTTTTCCAGAAAATTTAATACCTAAAATTACACCCCAAGTTTCAGTTCGAGTTGGTAATCACAGTGTTTTGGCTTTATTAGATGGTGGCGCTTCTAATACATTTATTAGTTATGATTGTGCTATGAATTTAAAATTGAAAATTTCTCCACCTAAAATTTCTAATGTTTTAATTGGCGATAATACCACTGTGTCACCACTCGGTTCATGTGAATTAAAATTTAGATTAGCACAAAAGACATTTTTATTTCATTTCACTGTAATGCGATCTATGCCTTTTGATATTGTGTTTGGTACAGATTTTATGCACTTTGCTAAAATGAAATTTGACTGGGAAAATTATACTTTTGCATTTCAAGACAACATTCATTTTCCATTTCAATTTTTAAATAGGGAGACTCTTTTGGCTCTACAAGGATTAAACTCAGATCAGAATGTAGAATTACAACAATTACTTCTTGCATTTTCAGATGTTCTTACTGACAGTCTTGGGTGTACAAATGTGGCTGTTTGTGAATTGGCAGTCTCCGGACCACCGATTGCACAAAAGCCGTATCATGTATCCCCGTTTAAACGTCAGCTCATTAAATCTATGATAAAAGAAATGCTGGAATTAGGAATTATCCGTCCTTCCAAGTCAGAATGGGCTTCTCCTGTTCATCTTAATAAAGAGCGTGATAAATATCGGTTCACACTAGATTTTCGGAAATTAAATAGAGTAACTAAAAGCGATCCGTATTATTTTCATACTATTTTAGAATTAATCCATCGTCTCGGCGATGCTGCGTATATCTCCACCTTAGATTTAACCAAAGGTTATTGGCAATTTCTTATGCATCCTAATTCTATAAAATATACTGCATTTATATGTTCAGAAGGTAAATTCGAATTTGTTCGAATGCCTTTTGGATTGAAATCAGCTCCAAGTATTTTCCAACGAGCTATGGACAATATTTTAGGTGATTGTAGGGGAGTTTTCGCTGATGCATTTCTTGATGATGTTATTATTTACTCGAAAACCTGGGAAGATCATAAATCTCATATTCAGCATGTACTTAGTCTTTTACGGAAGGCTAATTTGACTGTTAATATGAAAAAGTGTTGTTTCGGTAAATCAGAAGTTAAATACTTGGGTTTCATTATCTCTCCTAAAGGTGTAAAGACAGATCCAGAAAAAACTGCTCCAGTTGCTCACTATCCTCCCCCGCGGAATCCTAAGGAGATTAAGAAATTTTTGGGACTTTGTGGTTGGTATAGGCACTTTATTGAAAATTTTTCTCACATTGCAGCTCCATTAATTTCTTTACTAAGTAAGTCTACAAAATTTGTCTGGGGCCCAGACCAACAATCTGCATTTGATAAATTAAAACATATTATTTGCAATACAGTGACATTAGCTTTTCCAGATTTTAATCGCCCTTTCGTTCTTCGTACAGATAGTTCTGACTTAGGCTTAGGTGCTGTATTAGCACAGGTTTCTCCTAATGGCTATGAACGCCCAATCTCTTTTGCCAGTCGAACTTTAACCAAGACTGAGAGATCATATCACGCCACAAAGAAAGAATGTTTGGCCATTGTATGGGCTCTGAAAAAGTTTTATCAATATTTAGAAGGTCAAGTCTTTTCTTTACAGACTGACAATAAAGCCCTTATTTGGTTAGATAAAATGCGTGAGGTAAACTCTAAGTTCATGAGGTGGTCTCTTCAAATTCAAGATTTTCAGGCTAATATTTCTCATATCAAAGGTCGTTTGAATACTGTTAGCGATGCACTCTCTCGTTTTCCTGTTGGTGAAGCTGAAGAGGAAGAAGTTCGTGAGGAAATGTTCCCTCCACTTAAAGTGTCTACTCCTTCATTTTTACTAACATTTACGGAAACAATTACTTTTGATTCTATAAGAGATGCCCAAGCTAAAGATCCGGAAGTACAAGCATTATTGACTGACTTACCCCAGGATTTTCATTCTATCAACGGTATTTTATATAAATATGGGAAATATGGCGGAAAATTCCCTTACATTCCTCTTTCTTTGCGCTCGCAAATCTTACAGTACTTTCATGACAATCCAGTTAGTGGACATATGGGGTATCGTAAGACGATCTTAAGACTTATGCGTCGTGTTTTCTGGTTCAGGATGCACGACGACGTGCTTTCCTATGTTAAATCCTGTCATATATGCCAATCTACTAAAAATCCTTCAGCTAAACCTTCTGGTGAATTGCAAAGCATTACACCCCGTGGCCCATGGGACTTGCTTTGTCTGGACATGGTGGGCCCTTTACCTCGTACACAACACAGAAATACACAACTTCTTGTGGTTGTGGACCATTTCACTAAGTGGTGCGAGCTTTTTCCGTTGCCAGATGTTAAGGCTGAGAGGATTGCGAAAGTGGTACACAAAGAAGTATTCTGTAGATTTGGTGCTCCTGCTTATATTTTAACTGATAATGGTACTAATTTTAAATCTAGTACAGTGGATAAAATATGTCAACTGTGGAATATTAAAAGGAAATTCACTTCAACATACCATCCACAAACTAACATCGTTGAACGTGTAAATCGTAATATCAGGGCTATTCTTTCAGCTTATGTAAGTAATAAACATTCCAAGTGGGATGAGTTTCTCCCTGAGACAGCTTTAGCTCTTCGCACTGCGATTAGCGATACTACCGGATTTAGCCCTTCTATGCTAAATTTTGGTCGTGAGATCAAATTACCTTTTGATCGCTGGATGGAGGCTAATAATAGTACTACACTACAATCTAAGGTATCATATGCGAATGAGTTAATAGATAAATTGTGTGAGGTTTACACAATAGCTCGGCAGAATTTGGAACAGGCACAGCAAACGCAGGCTAAATATTACAATAAACGACACAAAATTGTCAAATTTAACCAAAATGATTTAGTTCTGTTAAAGTCTCACTTTCTATCGAGCAAAGCAAAGAAGTTTATGAAGAAATTAGCTTTTCGGTGGCTAGGGCCATATAAGGTAACAAAGGTTTGTTCTTCCTTGACTTATGAATTAGCCGAAATTAAATCTAATGAGTCTATAGGCATTCATAATGTTAAAAATCTTAAATTATATTATGATCGTGGCGATGAGGCTTGGATGTTGATGAATTTATGCCCATGCCCGATTCGAGTAGAAATTATGTCATAATTACATGTTTTTATGATTTCTAACTCTGTACGTGTGATTAACTGCATACATTCCATTAAATAGTTTGATTTAAACCAAGATGTATGTTGTCTTTCCGTAGCACGTATCTAATTTTTTTTTCTCTAAGAGTTCTTCTATTTTCACATATTGATGTGCTGTATATATCCTAATATCTAATTT
Organism: Tomocerus qinae; assembly: GCA_020055645.1. Classification (NCBI taxonomy): domain Eukaryota; kingdom Metazoa; phylum Arthropoda; class Collembola; order Entomobryomorpha; family Tomoceridae; genus Tomocerus; species Tomocerus qinae. Next base: position 61,575,275 of record CM034546.1, read on the forward strand.
ACTTTTCATTATCCTTGCGTATTTGTTATATGTTTACGAAACGTATGTTTACTGGCCAGGAACACGCATGTAGTATGTATGTAATAAATAATGCTTTGGTAATTTATGCTGCTCTGTTTTAGAAATGTCAACACAAGGTAAACCTGATTTTTTAACCTGGTGGGTTCAAAGAGAAGGTGAAAATTACTTGGACTTCTTTTGGAGAATGCAACAACGTCTGATGGAAATCTATCCAGACTATTCTATAGAGCGTATTGAGGATTTGATACGTCTCCGTGCATTTTCTGGACTTTTACCTACATACCAAGACCGGATTGACAAATCTAACCTTCCGAAGTCATTGAATGATTTAAAAGATATATTAGAAAGTGCTGTTTTATTTGAATCTTTTGCAGTTGACGCTGAACTTCCTAATTTGACTGTGGAATGTGCTACTACACCTCCCCGCATTGCTTTGCCTAAACCACCTTTCCGTCCAGACGTGCTTTGCTATAAATGCCGCCATTTTGGACATTATGCTTTGGAAGGAGAGTGGCGATGTCCAGCCAAACGGGACAACAAGGCTCAGCGGTTGGCTCAACAAGCTTTCAAGAGACGAAAGCGCTTGGGAGAGGGTATTGTAAGACCCGTGGCACCAAACAAATTAAAGAAGTGATAAGATGACCTCGACAGTCTGACACCTAATTGTCATGCAATCTAATGAACTTCGCATTCCAATGGACAGCAGCTAAACTAACTCCTACCTTTTCCCATATCTTTACGTTTCTTAAGCTTAGCTAATTATAATTTGTTAGATAAAGATAATAGATATGATTTCCAATGTCACAGGCATTTTGTTTGATGTAATTGAATTGTCTCTGGTGCTCTGTGATCATTCTTGGTTCTGCTGGAGAGCTGAACACTTCAAGCTGACTGGAGAGTCTAGCAGTCTTATGCTGTGATAGCATTTGACCAACATTCGGCCTTACGGAAGATTGTATTTAGTATGTGTAAATGTTGATGAGTGAATGTGGTTTGCTTTGGTGTAAATAAAACTAGCCGTAGATTTTTACAAACCAATACCGTACTGCGAACCTTAAAATTTAATTCCATCTTTCCATTTCATTTCGTTTTCTCCTGAGCTGGTTGAGGGCTATTGTCTCTATACGATAGCCTGGCATCTAAACCTTACAAAGGCTTACGGCTAGTGGCCATTTGTGCAGATTAATTCTTACAAGATAATGCTTACATAGCAGGTTACCATCATACAAATTTCATTTTGGGCTAAAAAGAGACATTGCAAAAATAAATAATACACATGAAAAATAAAACATAACCCTGCTTTATTTATGTCCTTGGAACATTTAAATTTTTGCTTAACAGAACTATACGATGTTCGAACCCATGCCAAACTAAAGAATAGAGGACTAACAACCAAAACATGACCTCACGAATAAAATGTACGTCGGTAAAATTTATTTTTACTTAGGTTAACCAAAATTCTGTCGTTGGAAACACTGCATATAATAATAAAATGCATTCTAAGCTATACCTTTACCTTAAGCATCACTTAAGTTACAATTTTACTATGATTTTCTATGCTTCCTCGAAAATTGTGGTTGAACTGACGAAGAAACCCATAATCAATTCACTGCCCTTATTTGTGATGAAAGACATCATGCTTTACAGTGTTATATTGCCGATGTCATTCAAAATTCAAACAGACTAAACAGCTGTTGCCTGAGTTTTAAAGGAACTCTTACAGTCGAAATTTGCATATTAAAAATTCACAGAAGAGCGTTTATTTCTGTACAGTAGTCTGCAAAGTGTCAACTTAGCCTATCTAGATTTCAACGGCACTTGCCGGATTTCAGCGACTGATGGACACAATTTTTGCAAGAGAAATAGGAAAACTCTTCATTATTATTATTTTTTCTAAAACCTACGAAGAGCACTTGGCAAAATTGACAGGGCTTTTGAGAAACTTTCTAAGGCTAATATTAAGTTAAAATCCATTAAATAGGCACCCTTTGTGTATCCGTCACTTGTCTCCAATATATACCACATGAAAAACCATCTGAAAAGAACACAAAAGCAATCTGCAACATAGTCACACCAATTCAGTAAAACATATACAAAGTTTCTTGGTGTATTGTTCTTACTACCGACGTTTCATCAACCGATGCGATACTAGGCTTTAGCGACTAACTAAAGAAAGAAATTTTGTTGCGGTTCGGACAAAGAAAGTCAATCGAAACCCTAAAAAAATTAATCACATCTTATTCCATCCTTGCCCTAGCCATAGTATTAGCTAATTCAACGGAATCTAGTCACAATAAGTTCTGCAAAAACCACAAATATCCAAAGAACAACAAACCGAAACGTTCCGATGCGCAATTTGCAACGTAGTGAAAATTTACGCACACCAAATAGCCAAAGAGTTTACCCTCCACAGTCAGAAAATGTCGAGGCGACAGCTGCACTTTTCACCATAGTGGTGCAAAATTTTGAGAATGCTTATTGAAAAGCACGATTGCATTTAATACCAACCTAATGACAAACAGATGAACGAATAAAAATAATAAAATCAATCGGCACATGCTAACACCATTGTAGCAGAGCAACCCGATTTATTATCATATTCAGCTAACTTTTCCAGCTTATTTTTAATCCCATTAGTTTATCTTTTGTTCTAGGCTGGCGAAACAGTGAGCTCTAGATGCATTGTGACTGGAGAAGGATAGGCCACCCAATTAGCTTGGTCTATTGATTCTCAATCACGATTTCTTCGCCGCCAGCAATGAACAAAAGACGAATTAATAGGATTAAAAATGAACTGCAAAAGTAAGCTGAATATGAAAATAATTATCAACACTTAACCTTCACCGTACTAGCCTAAAGTAACACCAATGTCTTCACTTAATCATGTAAGAGCATTCCATAAAAGAAACATATAAATCGCTGGTCATCTTCCACAATCATTAATCCTAAAACCCAGTTCTAAAACAAAATCACAAAGTTTTAAAAAAATGTCGAAATTTTTCTATTCACTGAATAAAGTAGCTTTTGCAGCTCCTTGATAATTTCCCCTGTATCTTAGAGGATCTATTGGGTTCAGACACCGTCCAAAGACACAAAATACTGGATAAAACTCTGGACAAACTACACCCTACTGAATGTGTTGACTATCTTCGAGATCGTAGTGTCAACTGAAAAAGCCGTGCCAACTTGATACAAAGTCCAATTTTCTGCCTACACATCTTACCCCAAACCCCTTTTTGGCAAAAAGTCTTTCAAGAAGACCTTATGGGTATTAAAAGATTATATTTTCGAAAACGAGGGAATTGTCGCAATAAATAGAATACCTGGGGATACTTAGTAGGCATACTCTAACTATGTTTGGTCACTAAACGTCAAATACCGTTAGTGTGATGCAAAGCAATTACAAATTTCGAGACGACTGAATAGTGTGCCACATTCAAAAATAAACCCTGCTCAAGCGATTAGCATTAGTAAATGACTAAGTGAAAAAGAATCCGAGATATTTTAAATGCATGCTATGCTCGGTACAAAAGTATGTTCAGTCAGTAGGAGATTGACGATTTAGAACTTTTTTTGATATTGACCGTACAAATAATCGCTGTTTTGTTTCTGCACCATACAGCAGTTAAAGCAGAACAATACGTAGATATATATCAATAGTTTGACACTCGGGAACGTTATAAGGCAAAACACCTATTATTTTACAAAATTATGCGACATACCTTTGTCGCCAAAGTCGACACTCACATTTTAAAGTGTAAGGATAGATTTAAGTTTTACCATTAAATGTATACTATTTGTAGGAGAAGTCAAATCATTAAAAACAAGCTAAAGAAGATAGCGAAGAAAATGGAAATAATGGAAACCAAGTCAAAACGGAAAATACTGCGGATTTGAACGCATTTCTGGTCACAACTATGATAAGTGACAAATAAGACAAACACAGCATCCACCGAAAAGACCAATTATAACCATGAGAAAAGAGGACGCAACACATTCGCAAAGTCATTCAAATTGTCGAGAATTCGACCGAGGCCGACCTTCAAGTCAAGATAGACAAAGACAGCTTTCTCCAAGATCAAGTAAATATATAGCCAAGTTAATGGCAGAAGTAACAAAACCCTTCAGTAATTGGAAAAGAGAAATAACTCCCAACGACCGCAGACCCCACTCACCAAGTCCGAGAATCGAGGTCGCGGACGTGTGGGTCCGCCACACCATACCGACAATTATGTTCCACTACTGCCAAAAGTTCCCCTAAAGACAGAAAACCACACCAAATAACGAAAGCAAATACATAGGCCAAGCACCGAACTCAACGACCATTTACTGGAAGAAAATTAAAAAAGATATGAAAAACCACTCTAAAAGTAAAGCACACTGACACTGACTTCAACTGGGGAAACGATTCAACACATTCCACCGAAGAATTCACAAAGCAGGAAACGCCTAAGCCTACAGCAGTACCGCTAGAAGGACTTTCATCGACGGAGAAAACAATGGACGCTCGAGAGAAAGCACAGTCCGCCAAGGAGATATAATTAGGGATAAGGGAACAGCAACTTGAATCACGAGAAAAATCACTTTCAATCAACAATTTGCAACTACCACCAGAAAGATGGAGAAAAAGTCAATATACTAACTCCAAACGACAAAATTATGGCCGAGGCCCAGAAAGTATTAATTCCCAAAAAAATATGTCCAAATTACTAAAGAATTATAGGATCATCCTCTTAGAACCACTCAGACAACAATCCCATGGATACGGAAACAGAATGCGAAATACTAGCTGACCAATCAAAGCAAGTAGACATAAAAGAAGTGGTACACCTTGTTAGGAAACATCCGTCTTTCACCAACTCACGAGATCATCCCCAACACAATGTTCTAAGTTCTTGTTTGTTTACCAGTCTCCAGACAACCGAATTCACCCTACTGAAGACGTTAAATATCTCCGGGATCTTTGTGTAATTTAAAAAGTACCTATTTGATACAAAGTCCAATTTCCAGCTTACACATCTTATCCTAAACCCGTTTCAGACGAAAAGTCTTTCAAGAAGACCACATGGGTAATAAAAGATTATATTATCGAAGACGAGGGAATTGTTGCTACAATAAGTAGTATACCTGGACATAATTAGTAGGCATACACTAACTATGTATGGTCACTAAGCGTCAAATACCGTTCGTGTGATGCAATGCAATTACAAATTACAAACTGAATATTGTGGAAGTTTTAAAAAATAAACCCTGCACAAGCGATTAGCACTAGCAAAAAATTATGTGAAAAAGAATCCGAAATATTGTAAATGCATGCTAGGCTCGGTACAAAAGTATGTTCAGTGGAAGATTTAAAACCTTTTTACTTCACAAAATTATGCGACATACCGTTGTCCATAAAGTCACTCAAGTCTCAAAATGTAGGAATAGATTTAAGTTTGACATAAATGTATACTATTTGTACGAGAAGTCAAATCAACAAAATCAAACTAAAAAAGTAAGTAGCCAAGAAAATGGAAATAATCAAGTTACATTAACCACAAACATATTGTAAGAATAACTTAAGCCATTTTTGTGAATTAAAAGAAATAAACTGAAAATGGGATAAATGATAAAAATTATCATTTATCCCCCCTATTTGAACAATAATTTATATAATCTTCATTTGCAATTATTATTAATTTGTTATCAAAACAAAAATCATAGGAGTACGCGTCATAACATACCGTTATCATCGTAGGTGACAGAGAAGTACCCTATAAAAATTTATAGTACTTAGAAAGTCTAGACATTGTACCTTTCCATAATTTTGGAGCATGGTACCGTTGTAATAACTGTCATGTACTAAGCAACATATTAGTCAAAGAGTTATTACTCTTTACGATATCAAGATAATGCACTCCATTGTTGACTACATAATACGGAAGGACACCCTTTTGTACCGTTACGGTACTCCAACTTGAAAAAAACTTTCACCATGCAACATTTCACTTACTCAATTAGTATATAACTAACGAAAATAAAAATACAATACTAAAAGGTCATTCGACATTTCCGCATAAAAATATTTTGTTTTTCCAAAAATTTACTAATATTAGTTTCACGTTTACTAATCAACGAAATTTGGAAATTGAAAAGTTTAAATTTATTTAAAATGTCCAATAACTACTCTCCCATAAATAGACTGCCTCCATCGTCTCGGTCAAAATGTTCCGGACACATTTAAGGCCCTGTCGGGCCAAGGTAATAATTTTCAGATCCAGATATACAAATTAATTGAGAAGACATTGGAAAAATTCCCAGCATATATTTTTATCCATTTGGGTGAGACTAGGTTTTTGAACTTCGTCATTCGGGCACTCTTCTCTGCAGTATTTATAGTTAAAAAACCTCTTATCAAGAAAATTTTCGCCTTAGATGCAACATTAATGTTACAGTGTTTCGTTATTTTCTCAGCTATCTGACGTTGATGTCATTCTGATATAAAAACATTTTTCATAAAATTCTGTGTAATCTATTGGAACCTTTATATTAAAAGCAGCAAGCTCTGCGAAAATTTCTCATACCCTGTGTTAAATGTATTAACTATCTCTGAAATAGCTGTCTTAGCAGAACAAACCGTGCCAATTTGGTACAAAGTACACAAAGTGGGAGGTTTGGGGCCTACACCTCCCACACCAAAGCCTTTCTGGCTCACCACATTATAATTTAAACAACAAAACAAAGGCTAACATTAAAATGTTTTTCAATTTTTAACGAACCTTATCATTCCTTATCATTAGTTTACAGAGCATTACTATGCGTTAGCATTTTTAGTAATTTATTCTGCTACGTTACGTTGTATGAACACCAACGTTGGCTAATGCAATGGCTGTATTTATTAATACATTATTTCAGTGTCATCCAAGTGCTTATAAATTTAGATGATTATCCTGAGGAAGAGTACTTAATATATAAGTTGGTAGTACTAGCGAAATTTATAATGCTCAATATGGGGTGAAAAAGAAGATTAAAAATATTAATTTACTGCTTCTGTACCGAAGTCCGCGTCATATGTCAATTTTGGTAATTAGCCGTTTCTAAACAACAAGACAAAATTTTAGTGTTTAATATTGTACATCACATAAAAAGTATATTATAAAGTTAGTTAAAGTTAGGTTAAGAAAATTGACCTCTTCTTCACTGACTGTAACTTAGTAGCAAGTCCATAAGTCAACATATCCCGAAATGTGCTGTCTCAGATTACGAAATACTGGCATCTTTAATATAAAAAAATGACCAGTAAATAATATTAGTAATAAATCTGTTTCCAAAATTGTTGACAAAATTGGTAATGAAATTGTTCTTTCTCCACCTTACCTGGATCAACGATTGGCTTTTCAGTCTTTTTATACGTTTCCTAACTGAATTCTAGTATTCCTCTGCTAAAATAAAATTAAGGCTTATTGGTTTGGGCTACATTACATTACTACAGTAACAGATCAAAACCCTTTTTATATTAATGAAATAAGTTAATAATAAAGTGTAAATCGAACCCGAAAAGTGCTTGAATCGGATGGCCATTGTATTAAGTGAATTAACCTCATAAATTACTTTGACTTCTCCTTTTTGTTATAAAATTATTTTGGAAAATTTGAGCATTATGGAATCCGAGATGCTTTACCGAGGCACAAACTTAAACTGATACCAACATAATGCCCAATACACAAACATGCATGCATGCATGCAGCAAAAGAAACAGTCTCATTGCATTGCTGACGTGGCATTTGGCATTGTTGACGTGGTCTAGAGTTAGCAAATGCTGTTTTCCAAGCAAGGGTTCATTGCTGTCACACTAAAAATGGAAAATATGGGAAAATTTTGTGTATACCAATTTTAGAGAAAGTAATAGAGAATAAATTGAGCAAAAATTAATTGTTACATACGTACCTATGTACGATTCCAAATTTTATTTTATTGTAGCATTAATTAAGTCAATCAAATTGTCATAGTAGATAGTACTAGCAATTTCAGTATCAAATATTAATTTTTATTGCAGGATTATTCCATATTTGACAGTACTGTACTCTAATACTCTATTGCTTAATTTGTCGAATAATGGCCGACTGTAATTTAGTATCACATATCAATTTAAAAATTTATAAAATAAGCTAGCAAAAACTTTTTTTTCAAGGATTGACGATACATTACATAAATATTATGACGTTCTCAATAAATGCAGAGTACCTTAAATATGTAATCAAATAAGTAATTCCGTATAATTATACTAAGTGCTGATTTCAATATGGATTCTCTGCAAGTTTTTAATTATGAAAAACAGAAAAGCGGAAAATAAATAAATTTAGGCATGGGAAGACTATTTTGTCAGTCTGAATATCGATACCCTGAACTTGGAAAATCTCTCCACCCTGTCTTTAGCCAATCAGATTTTCTTTGAGATATGACCATATATATGCAGTGACAGTTCTAAAAGCATTTTGGATTCGGCATGGTTTTAGCACGTTGTACGATGCCAATGCCATGCCCATCAGTTAATATGACTTTACTCCAGGGTGACAATATTGAAGTTAATAAATAGCACTTGTGTTTCTTTTGTAAGTTCAGAGAGGGTACATATCTACTTGTCTTAATAATTGCACTATACGTATGGATTTACCAATTGTAGTGCAAATATGATATTAAGCCAATATGATTGTTGTCTCAAGTTTCATAGGATTTGCTTTGTGTAGTGTTCATTCATACATACATATCCCATAGAATAGCACAAATGAGACAACATAATTCACTTACTGAAAGGCATTTGATTTTACTGCAGAAATTCCTTTTTTTCTATAAACATAAATATAGCTATATATCACGGAGGAATAAGCTCTGAAAATTTAGTGGTCGATAAGTATGAATTTTGTATTGATATCGATACACTCATACAGATATCTTAGATAACTTAGTCTGTGCAATGTAATTACAATTCAATAAGTAACTAAAGCAGAGGTTAAATATGTGTAGCTTAAAAATAGACTCCACACAATGAGTAATAATAAGCCATTATAAATTCGATTAGGTTATAGGTTGTATGAGGTTAGGAGAAAGGACACTTAATAGCGAATTAATATTCCCTTGTCTTTAAGCACCATTATTCAGGAGTATTTAATCAGCCATGGAATAATCAAGGAAAATTGATTGCACTAACTCCAGTGAGAAAATTATAGCACAATAATGAATAGGATTAAATCCGCTTTCTATCCGATATACGTACCCCTCAAGTGTTTATGGTAAAAATAGTAACGAGGAATAAAAATTGTACGAAATAATGTGCAAAATATTCCATTTGATTACTTTTTGCAGAGCAAACCGAAACTATGATGCTAATGGTTAGGATCAATACCTATCATATCTATTATATTCCTCGATGAAAACCAATTCGATCGCAAGTAATACTTCATTACCTAAAGTAATCTAATGGGCCTGTAAATGTTTCAAGGAGACTGACGTTCAGGATCATAAAATTATTATTGCAATCAACTCCTTGGCGCTTTTAAATCGTCTATAAAGGCTTCTTTAAGAAAAATTTTGTTTTACATTCAACTTTCGCTTCTTGGCGACCCACCATTTAATAAACTTCATACTGACTAAAACACATATTAAAAATGTGGGCTTTCTCATTGTAGATACTTATATATAGTGTTTGGGCTTATTAGGTATATTATTATTATACATCATTGTAATAAGTAATCCTGCAAGTTTATTCTGGTGATCAACTGAGTCAACTATAAAATACACAAAAATATTGCTGAAAAATTATCGATTAATTTTAACGTCAAGTATTGCCAAACCTTAATTATAATTATTATGTATTTTGTTTCTTTAATAATTTTAGTTTCTTTCAACTATTAATGCATTTTAAACAAACGTTGACAGTTATGTACCAATTGTATGTATTTTGTATATTACTACTTTGTTAAATCCAAAGTAACAGTAATTGAGATTGCTATAAAAAGTGCTACGATTACGATTAGCTAAAGTCAACAGTTATAAACATCAAATATTATTGAAAAAAGCGAAATGTTTTTCATATTCAAACCGCAGGATAACACAACGTGGTGGTCATTTTTTTCTTTGATTGGAATGTGTTCAACCAGAATTAAAAAAGATAAAAATGGATATACCTTAGTACACTCAAAAGGAATACGGCTTGTGCTATTTTACATATTCCAGTTAAACAGTTTAGCAAAAGCAAGCTTTTTGGTGCTACAGCTCTTTGGAGTATTCCCTGAGAAAGTGGACTATGGAGGTAAAGTCGAGATACTGATCTGGGTCTTGGCATCATCTCTAATTCTCTGCGTGGATTTAACCTTTGGTAAACGTTTTCCAACATTTCAAACTATCATTAGTTTCCTCAATTTTCAAAGAAAACTACATCGAAATATATGCGATGATGAAAATATTTGCGAAAGACGATTTGCATGGAGACTGAAATCTGCATACGGACCGCTAGTGTAAGTACAAAATTGTTACAATAATAAATAGTACTTTAGTAGACTTTGTTTGCTGGATACATCATAAAGACTATGTAAAGGGTTATTCAAATAACTAAACATTTTTGTCAATTCATCATCATACTTTTTTAAGCTTCCTTTCGAATCCATTGAGTTATTTTTATCAATTCGGCAAATATAATTGTCTCAAGGTGTTAAAAAATTTAAATTTAAAAAAAAGATGGGATTATTTGGAGCCTTGTGTAAATGGGTTTGTAGAGTTTAGCTAAATTTGCGACCTATTATTTACAAACAAATTTTGTCCCATTTAACATTCCCCGAAGTTATGTCAATAAGGCCATTTAATACCGAAAATCATTCTCTGGTTCTGGATTTGGAAAGCTTATTAATATTTAGTCTGTTATGGTTGGCTGGGGTTGGAGATATTTAAAAATTGAAACTAAACTGTAACTCAATTACTGTGTATATAAGGTTTCATGTGTTTGTATTTTTTAACAGATACTTAAAGATATAGGTACGTCTGATAGGTACTGATTGTATACATACTGGTGTGATAGATCTATAGATGTGATATTTATGTGATATACTAACTATACACTTTAGTAGTATATAACAGTAACATGTAAAGCAATCTTGTTGTAAAATACATAAGCAATGCTTATTATGCTTTATGTTGGCCCAGTATGGGTTTAGAATATGATAGTAGCAATCAAAATGAAATTATTAGCATAGTTCCTTGCGCGCAGTAAGCCACAGATAAATAAGTAACTTAAAAACAGTCGGAACGAAATCTTCATTTATTTATCTTATTAAACCCACCCGCAACAGACTATTGACGTCATTAAGGCTTTCCCATTATTTTAACGAGTATCTTTGCATAAAAATGTGTAAAATATTAATTTAGAATTTCTTCTTTGAACTTTACGTTTTTCTATGCCAAACCTTTAATTAGCATTTAAATTGTGTGTAGTTTTATCAATTAAGAATTGTAATCAATGATCAATGAAATTGATATTTGTATGCATTTTATACAATAAAGGTGCATGATGGTTTTCAACCTTTGGCTTTGTTTCCATGGATTTGCAGAGGACCCGAAACACTACACGAACATTTATTCCCTGATTACCAGCGAAGAATTGATGTGGTACTTAATATTTTATGTCCATGAGGTTTTATTTTACACCCACATTATAACGACCAACTGGTTAATCACATACATAGCAGTTTCCTTCAGCTTAAGTCTTGAACTTTGTTTGGAGGATCTCAAAACATGGCTAGAGGCTGGGCCAGAAAATAATGAAAGGCATAGCGGCGACAAAAATCATGATCAGTCAAGAATACCAAAACTGAACCAGGAGGAAGACATAGAAACAGTTCAGATTGGTGAAGCTGAATCTGAAATGAAAATTCATTTACATTTTGAAGATTTTGATTTAAATATTGAAGATTTTAACGATCCAATACGAACAACTACGAAGTATTTGAAACAAATGTCCATTCTGATTGAAGAAATCAACAAATTCTCTGGGAATTTAATTTGGTACTACAAATTGAATTTGCTGTTGGTCATTTGCTGCGATACTTACTATTGCTTTCAAATACTCCGATCTGATGACGTCAGCTTTGTGGCAATCGCATTTCTTTTTGAAGATTTGAGTTGTTGCTTTTTTGCCTCGACTTTAATGGTCAATTCACTCGGAAAAGTGCTGCCTGCTTTTCAAAATTGTATCGATTCTCTGAAAACTCATTTGACACTTGTCAAAAGTCAAAAAAGCAAAAGACGTACTGTAAGAAGTCTACAGGTGACAGGGTTAAAATTAGCAGGTGTAATTGTGGGGAAAGATGCGGTTGGAAACACTGTAACGAACGTCATGGATAAGATTGTATGCATGGCTCTATGGTAAAAATTGGGTGAAGATGCATTGTAATTACGCCACACCTGTAAGGAAATTAAAGCCTACAGACTCAAGCTTATGTAAATTGTAAGTTTATAGCCAATAAAATGTTTTAAATTGTTGTTGGATATGTCGTTGGTAACAAAAATATTATTAATACAATTCGGACAAAATATTATTAATACAATTCGGACAAAAATATTATTAATACAATTCGGACAAAAATATTATTAATAAAATTCGGACAAAAATATTATTAATACAATTCGGACAAAAATATTATTAATACAATACGGACAAAAATATTATATTGACCAAAATGAAACCCGAGCATTTTGATCTTCCACAATTTCTCAGTCTTAGATAAACAAAAGAATAAATTTTTTATTGATTTGCTTTTGGTAAGTTAATAATATTATCTGGGATTGTGGAACGATTGAACTGATTCATTTCATACGAAACCTAAAGTATATGGAAATGAATTAATCATCATTTATTCAACAGCCAATATTTATTGTTTTTGTAATTCATCAATACAATACAAATAGCATAAAATGAAATATTCTCGCTATTGTATTAGGACTTTGATTGCATACAGAAATATTATATTATAGTAAAATGTGATACGTTGGAAGAATAAGCAAACATTTTCGAACTAAAAATATAATAAGGATAACTGTGACATTAACTCGCATGTGAATACTGGTTTTGGCTCAGAATAAATAAGCATGTCAAATGCATGTAAAAAGTAGCGGAGAAATTGATGTCTTAGGACGTTGCTCAACAAATTTTTGAACTCTGCCCACAAGCTGTGTTCAATTTTGTCCATTTTCTAATTTGACATTATGTTTCATTTTCATCTTAAGATTACATCTCAAACCGTTCTTGAGTTATCGTACGAAGGAATTGACAGACAGGTTGGAAATCCCAATAAAGCAGCTCCTCTAATTTACCAGTGAAGATAAGGCTGAATCATAAACGTAATAAGAAAGTCGGCCATAGTAACAAATACATATTATTACATTACATTTAGAGGTAAACATTCTCCTGATATTTTATAGCAATTTAGTTTAAAAGGCATTAAACTTTATTTTACTCATTTTTCAAGCAATATATTGTATAGGTATGTGTACACAGTAACTACCTACACAAATATAGTATTAAATATCACGAGATTAGAATAGTTTTACAATATTTGCTTTTGTGTTTGTTTAAACTACCAAGGGATTTTCAAAAGAAGTAGGTTCCGCTAACCTCGGCTCAGCAAGGAAATCCCATTAAAATAATAATACCAAGGCATGAAAAAGGTTGCCTTTTTGCTACCTTTTTGCCTTTTTGTGCTGTTTGCCTTTTTGGAGTAGTCACCGCCACCTGTGATACTTCATTAAAGCTAACTTTTGTAGACTGTCCCGTCCTACACATTCAAATATTCAGATAAATTGCAGATGCTGGTTAGATTTTTTGATTATACTAATACTACACAATTCAAAATGAACTACAATGTAATTGTGACAACTGACAAGCCGTATAATAAAAAATGAGCAAGGTTTAACATCTGCGTATTGTGTACAATAGTATTATATGGGATATATCAACTCAACCAAAATATCCAGTATTTGACTGGCACTGGTTAGAACAGCTCTAGGTTCTTGTTTTTTTCCTCGTGTTTTTTAAAATTGCTTACACTGTTACTTTGTTGTTTTCGATTGTTTTATTGTCTAATGAATGACTAATTGAAGATAATTAAGAATTGCTGTTTTTTAAAATCGTATTTCTTGTTCACATCCTTGGTTGTCAAAATGTCAATTGCTCATTACCCCATTTAATAGCAAAAAGGCAAAAAGGCAAAAAGGTAGCTTATTGCTGATTTTGCTAGGCAAAAAGGCAAGCAAAAAGGCAAAAAGGCAAAAAGGTAGCTTTTTGCCTTTTTCATGCCCTGAATAATACCGAGGGTGATATTGTCTTTTTGATATGCGTACGATATACGTACTAATATGATGTTGTAGTAATAATAGTACCAAGAATAGCGATAAAAACTGTAGGAAATAATGAGAGCAATATTTCATTTTATTACTTTTCAGAGTTGGGAAGGGGAAACTAAAATGATTTAGGTCTACATAGTATAATCGATCATAGAATTCAATTTAGTTGAAGGTATTACTTTATTATCTAAAGTAGTTGAAAAATAGAATTTTAAATGAACTTTTAAGGTAACTGCCTATTTGTTTTTAAATCCAGTATAAATGTTTTCTTATGAAGTATATTGTTTTTGTTTTAGTGCTTGACTCTGGTTACCATTCTTGAAAAAAGTTTCTGATTTACGTACACCATAGAATAGTAACTTCCTATGGATTTTAACTAAGTTGTCCGATTTTTTGTGAAAATGTAGTATATATACCTGAAAGTTATTGGTGGCCATAATTCCTTTATATTGTGATAACAAACCTTCAACCGTGTAACTGCAATTAAATACACTGCCTATATTAAGTGAAATATTTTCAAACAATCGATTCCGTTTAAATATAACACAATCTGACATTTTATTTCTTTTGCTTTTTATTAACCGCTTACGTGTTACTCGAATAGCAAAATAATTGTTATTATAAAATTTATTTTTATATTTATGGATATTAGTTTCTTCGTTGTTTAATAATAAAATACTATTTGTAAATGGAGGGGAATATAACTGCACCTTCTAATTCAATTGTTTATCGTTTTTCTTATTTAAAATTACAAATAACACGAACCTTAAAATTGGGTAGTAGTACTTACAGTGTTATGGTAAATCAACCTATACAACATCTATTCAGTTATGCACATCAAATAATATTGAAAAGCAGATTTACAATTCCAATATTCAGACCACAGGATAACACAACGTGGTGGTCAGTTTTTTCTGTGCTTGGTCTCTGTTCAACGAGAATTAAAAAGGTTAAAAATGAATACATGTTGGTGCACTCAAAGGGATTATGGCTTGTGCTATTTTACATACTCCGATTGAACAGTCTGCTAAAAGAAATCTTCTTAGTGCTGCAACTTTTTGGAGTATTTTCGGAAAAAGTCGACTACGGAGGAAAAATTGAGATATTGATCTGGGTCCTGGCTTCATCCCTGATTTTCTGTGTGGATTTAACATTTGGAAAACATCGCCCAACGTTTGAAACTATTATTAGTCTCCTCAACTTTCAAAACAAACTACATCGAAATATTTGCCAAGATGAAAATATTTGCGAAAGACGATTTGCATGGAAACTGAAATCTTTGTATGGACCGCTAGTGTAAGCAAGCACTATCTAATAATATAAAACATACTATTTATTAAGGCATGATTTTCTGGGTAATATAATATTATGCGTTTGATAGAATAATTAAATAAAATACATTTATAATGTTGTCAGCATACTAAAATTATTACATGATAATAGCGTAATATAATTTTTCCATGTTATTTTGGCTTACCTCCTCAAACCACTTAGGCAAACTGAAAAAATTGTGCAAAATTAATTTCGTTCATTAAACAATCTTATTATATATTAGCATAACGTATTATTTGTTTGTTTATATAGCTGCATGATGGTTTTCAACCTTTGGCTTTGTTTCCATGGAGTGGCAGAGGATCCAAAACACTACACGAACATTTATTCTCTGATTACCAGCGACGAATTGATATGGTACTTAATATTTTATGTCCACGAGGTACTATTTTACACCCACATTATAACGACCAACTGGTTAATCACATACATAGCAGTTTCCTTCAGCTTAAGTCTTGAGCTTTGCTTGGACGATCTGAAAGCATGGCTGGAGGCGGGGCGAGAAAGTAATGAAAGACATAGAAGCCACCACCGAGAAAAAATCCATGATAATCTTAACCAAAAGTCACACAATTCATTGATGTCTAGAATACCAAATCAAAACAAAGAGGAAGACATAGATGCAATCCAGGTTTGTGAAGCTGACTCACAGATGTGTTTAAATCTGGAATCCCAAGATCTGGATTATTCTGAAGATCTTAAAGATGCAATACTAACGACGACGAAGTATTTGAAACAAATGTTTATTCTGATTGAAGAAATCAACAAATTCTCTGGGAATTTAATTTGGTACTACAAATTGAATTTGTTGTTGGTCATTTGTTGTGACACTTACTATTGCTTTCAAATTCTCCGATCTGATGACATCGGCTTTGTTGCAATCGCATTTCTTTTTGAAGATCTCAGTTGCAGTTTTTATGCTTCCATTCTCATGGTCAATTGTCTCGGGAAAGTGCTGCCTGCTTTCCAAAATTGTATCGATTCTCTAAAGACTCAATTGAGACTTGTGAAAAATCAAGAATGCAAAAGACGAACTGTAAGAAGTCTACAGGCCACAGGATTAAAATTAGCAGGTGTAACTGTAGGAAAAGGTAACGTTGGAAACACCGTCATGAACGTCATGGATAAGATAGTTTGCATGGCTCTATGGTAAACATATTGGTTGTTTGACATGAAAACAAGCTTGCATTTTCCAACAGCGCTTAATGTTACACTACTTTTTTCTGGGTATTAACTAATTTGATATTGTCGGAGATAAGGTGTATTTAACGATAAAGACGTAAAAAAATAAGCAGTTGTAAACATTTGGTAAATTTTTGTTGAATTTCTTGAACTTTATGGTAAAGAATATAAACTTTGTATATAATATATTCTTAATCAGCATTTGACTTAGCATGTAGAATCAGCACTTTTAATGTTAACAGACTAGTGTATGAATTTAAGAGATGTGTATGAAAAAAATTTGAAATTCGATATTGGATCTCAACAAATGATAACCTATGCAGATAAGAGAATTTTGTACCAGTAACAGGTCAAAAATCAATTTGTGACAATGTTATTTTTGCTATTTTATAGAAATTGACCTTTTGACCTATTACAGGTACAAAATTTGTGTCATACTCCATCATAATCGTTCTGCTCAAATTATTTAGATGCTGATTGACAGGTCACACAAGATATAAAGGAGAGTTTCCAAAACTACGCTTATTTGTCCCCATTCGGTCCAATTAAGTCATTCGTCCCCTTTCGTCCTCATTTGGTACAATTAAATCATTCGTCCCCTTTCGTCCTCATTGCACTGCCATGGGGCACTTAATAATAAAAAACATTAAAAAAATAAATAGTTGTAAGCATTATACATAGATAAATGGAATTGAACTTCTCAAACTTGGTATTAAAGACAATAATATACTTCTTAGTCAGTATTTGACTTAGAAAGTAGAATTGCAATGCAACCAAACAGGGTACCTAATTATCTAGATCACATAATGTAAACTAACACCAAGATTATGCAAACTTGCTCAGCTAAAATAACAAATTGATTCAAGGTTATGTCCGTATTAGAATATAATATAACAATTTCTTATATAAGCCTATGATTATAATATAAGTACATGAACCAGCCTGTTATGTTGGTTCTTTAGTTAATGCCAATTCTCACTTTTGATTGTATCAGCAACATTCGTCTCTAAGAATAAACTGAATACTTGTCGGGTACAACTCACTAAATCCTTCTACTGCTTATTGTGCCAAATGAGTTTATACAATCCATACATCACACACATCAGGTCCTTATCATTGCAGTGCAGTATAGGTAGGTACAGTCAGGGAACTGGTCGCTGCTTTCCAACGTAAGACACTCTTAATTTAATACCACGTAAAAACTGTTTTACGTAGTTGTACAAATTATTTTACAAATAATACAGTAAAGCAAGAGTATTCCGGAAAGTAAAGTCAAACTATAAGCAAGATAACTTCATTTTTACATTTTAACTTCAATGTAAAATGAAAATTATCACCAAAACAAGAAACCCTGTAATTTTTCTTCTTCCATTCCGGCAGGAAAGTCTCTCGTATTGCATAATCTTTTATGCAAAGAACCTTTTTGTGTTTTTTGGTATCGTCAACCGTAGAAGTGTTAAATTACAGATAACAAATAGCACAGAGAAACTCATGATCGAAGTAGTCTCAGCTGTTATTTTACTATCTATTACTTTTTCTGTGTGCCCAAGATTCACAGACTTACATCACAGTGCATATCAAGAGGCAGTAACATTGAAATTATTCTCATTTTAAATTTTATGTCTTATAGCAGCAAATAATGTGCTGAAGTAGTAGTAACAATACCAACGTCATTAGTTATTTTTTACATAGTATTTTCTTAATTCATATCAACTGCTCAAACAAAATATTATCTAACATTTTAAAGAACAAAGTGTTAATGTAGTATTATACATTATCCTTCAAAACACAAATCATTGGTTTACAGCATCAAAATTAAAAAAAGGAAAATATCAAATGGAGAACTTAAAAAGGGAGGGCAGTGCATTGTTTGCCAAGAAAGAATTTTTTAAATCAGCTGAATGTTACACCCGAGCCATTCAAGAAAGTGACGGAGATCGAGATATTAATGTATTTTTAAATCGAGCAGCTGCATATTTAAATCTCCGATATTTCAATCGTGCTTTGGAAGATGCGGAGAGTGTTTTACAAATCGATGGCAGTGACAGAAAAGCAATTTTTACAAAGGTCAAAGCTCTTTGTGGATTAAAGCGCTACGAAGACAGTGTCACTTTCTTAAGAGGAAATTGGAAAATCCCAAGATTATTTAATGATCTGGCTTATAGTGACTTGCTTAAAACAACCTTTGATATGGAACTTCAGTCAAAAACTGGAGATTTTGACATTTTGCAACTTTATGAGTGCAAAAAGAGATTCAAAGACAGTTTTGCGGATTTCGTCGGACCTGTAATAATAAACATTGATGGTAAATGTAAAGGCTTGATCACCACAGCGGATGTCGTAGCTGGACAAGTTCTTATTGGTAGCAAAGCTTTTGAAATTGTGTTTACCAGTGATGAAGACCCCAAATTACAGATAATCGAAAAAGTTACCCAAAAGC
Source organism: Tomocerus qinae (assembly GCA_020055645.1). Classification (NCBI taxonomy): domain Eukaryota; kingdom Metazoa; phylum Arthropoda; class Collembola; order Entomobryomorpha; family Tomoceridae; genus Tomocerus; species Tomocerus qinae. The sequence goes on from CM034546.1 coordinate 61,594,623, forward strand.
TAAAATTCGAACCGGAACTTGTGGAAGAATTTATTGAATTCTGTTCAAAAGTTGAAAATGGGGAAGATGAGAATGATGATAAAATTGCAAACATTTGCAATTTTTGTTTGGTTGGTGGAACAGATCCGGAATCAGAATTAAAAGAAACTAAATTTTGGTTTCCTTCTCAAGATGATGTTCATTCAGTAGGATTGTGGATTCTCCCATCACAAATAAATCACAGCTGCTGCCATTTTAATTGTTTTGCTGTTTCTTTCGGCGACCTTTTAATTGTACGTGCTTCCAAAAATATTTCTCAAGGAGAAGAGTTGCTGATTTTTAACCTTATGACAACTCCATCATTCAAAGACAAGGAAAATAATCTAAAATGTTATGACTTTAAGTGCTCTTGCAGATCTTACCCGAACTCTACCGAACCGGAAGTATTAAGAAATACGCGGGACAGCCTCCTGAAGGATTTTGACAAGCATCTGACAAATCCTCTTCTGGTTAAAAATCTCATGTCAAAATTAGAATATTTGAAAAATCCAGAATTAAATATTGACTTAGCTCTGAATCTGGTGCCATTAGCTTTGAAGAACTTCCACAAAGGAAGATGGGAAGAGTCTATAGAATATTTCACAAAGGTTTTTCAAATGCTCAAGAAAACTCCATTTGTGTGGATTCCTTTAAGATGTGCTCTGTACATTATTACTGCAGAAATTAAATCTCGTGGTGTCACAGTGGAAGTTAAAAAATGGATTCGTCTCTTGAAAATAGAATTATCTGTTACTTACGGCTCTTTTGAAATGCTAAAGAATGCAAAAAAGAATACGTTAAAAATAATTATGTGTGACACTTGGGAAATGTTTCAGAATTTAACGGAATCAGGACTGATTTAATGGCATAGTGATTTAAGGCACATGTATGTCTGTAAACCCGTACCCATAGATGTAAAACTTTAAATGCAAAAATTCCTCCTCCCAATTTGATAAGCTCCTAATAACATTCTATTATTGTTTAGTCAAATAATATTATGCTATACGGCGATGTCAAATACACACAGAACCAATCAGATGCTTCAGTAATATTTCCATGTATATTTTATTATTGTGAGACTGCATATCTGTATTTAAAGTTTACAATAAAATAAGTATTAGAATATCATGATGTAATTATTAATTAGTATATTATAGGTAATTTAAAATGTTGACAGTAGTGGAGGATTACTATAATATGAAGCATCGTAGTTTAATGGGAAATGAAACTGTGCATTTGTTTTGCCATTATTCAGGGCTAAATCTAAACCTACATAAAACCAAATTGACAACTGTCGAGTTGGAGTTTAAGTATCTAAGTATCACAATCACAATCAAGCGTATAAGGATTAGGAATATACCTATTTATGATTTCATGGACTACCTTACTTCCAGTCACCCTGGGTAAAAACAATACACATATCGTCGACAGCGAACCTTCGTTTAAAAGCAATTTTCAGAAAAAGGGCTTATCAGATAATGTCCAATAATCTTAACTACAGTTCACTCGTGGATATTAAATTTTTAGAGTATTCCACATTGACTAGAATTATAAATTATAAATGAGTATACTTACATGTTAGGTATGCTAAAAATTTAATTTACAACATTAAATGAACATTTAATAATTGACTCATGTCATAGATTCTGTCAATTTGAAGAAACTTCAATTGTGCTTCGGCGGAAAAGTGACATTGATATGGTTGATAGCTGATAAATTCGAGATATATATGATCGATATGCAGATTTTACGATTGGCTTGTAGAATGATCAATATAGATATTGCATGGGGTAATTGACTATACAGCACACATGCTAGTTTAGGTCAGCGAGCCGAGCCGAGCCGAGCCACTGACCTCCAACAACATTGAGCGAGCCGAGCCGAGCCAGCAGTTTAAAAAAATTTTGGCGAGCCGAGCCGAGCCGAGCCAGCAATTAAAAAACATTTTGGCGAGCCGAGCCGAGCCAGGTTATTAAAAAAAATTCGACCGAGCCGAGCCGGGTCCATGGCTCGGCTCGGCTCGCTGAAAAATCGAGCCACTAATGGTTAAGAAGCCTGTAGGTTTAAAATAAAAATGGCGGGAAAATTTTTGAGCGAACCGAGCCAAGGCAAGGGCGAGCCGAGCCACATCATCCAATAGGGCGAGCCGAGCCGAGCCGAGCCAGGTCTATAAAAAAAATTTCAGCAAGCCGAGCCGAGCCAGGTCTATAAAAAAATTTCGGCCGAGCCGAGCCGAGCCACTGGCTCGGCTCGGCTCGGCTCGCTGAAAAATCGAACCAGCCTGGCTCGCCGAGCCAGAAACTAGCATGTGTGCTATACAGGCAGAAGTTTGATAACATAGTCATGGGATTTCTTATGTTATTAATAGCGGATTCTTGTGCTAGGTATATATAATGGTGCTTAGTCCTTACATAAATATCTCATAGACTATTATTCATCACAAAACGGAAATACAATTACAAAGGAGTTTATTTAGTCCCAAAACACTTGAGCTACCATTAGTTGATATTGATTTACCACGTTCAGAAGTATCACAACATTTTTCACAACAACAGTGTCAGCTTTCGAACAAGCCACTTTTACGGTCAACAGAACTGAAGTTAGTTCATGTCAGTTTTTGGTCCAATTTTCAACTAAGCCAGAATTCTGGCTTAGTTGAAAATTGGACCATTTATAAACAAAAAGACACATAATACTATATATTATTATGCTTGACTTTGCTTTTGCTATAATTCTTTATTGACAGTAGGTATACAGTTTAGACACACACTTATCACAACATATTATACCATAAATTCTGTCCTCTAACAGAAATCAATAATGCTAAACACGTTGAGGCAATAGTGACACTGATATCAAAGTCGCTATTTATCTTTTACTATGACACTCACGTTGCTATCTAGACACGGATATGAAGGATGAGAAATACAATGTTATGAGGGAAAAGTATTGAAATTTCGGTCAATAGCAATGATTTCTTGGAAATATTGGAAATTGGATACTGATATTGACATTGGTGCAGACCTGGACCTATCTGCATGCAAATATAGTATTATTTTGTATGAAATAGTTGCAATTGTTATAATATACAATTTACAATGTTTACATTTAATCGCAACCAAACTCAATATTTTTTGAATATAGATTCATATATTTTTACATATAAATTTAAATATTTTTTGCATACAATCTCAAATATATTTGAAGAAAATTCGAAAAGTTTCGAGCATTTTAGACTGTATTCCAAATTGTTTTGACAATTTTGAGTAGGTTAGGATATTGTTCAGTGAATAATGTATATTATCAATTAACGATGCTGTTTGATATTAAGCATGAACATTGATATAAAATAAAATATAATCATTACCTAGCAATACTTTCATGAAACTTGAACTGATTAAAAGTCTTCGAGTTGTCGAGGTTATACAGACATACAGGCATATTAGGTTTCCCCATGAAGCAGCTCCGCTACTTTAATAAGGTTATATACCTAGTTGCTATTAACTTTCGCTGTATGCTTGCTGACAGTAATAAGCAATAAATAGTTAGTTAACGAATTAATTAACAAAATATTCGTTTAGATGACTTCTTAGCCAGTTGTATAAGTAAAACATCAAATAACTAGGTCTAGTAATCGTGGATTAAGAAGGTAATATGGTATATAAGTAGATATATTATATCACCAATATATCATAACATAACATAGGCTTTCAAGTTTTTCATGAAGTCTAGCTTTCTAAATTATGAAAGGTAATTAATTATGGGACTTTAATCCTTGTTGTTCATAAACCGGCTATAAATACTGCTTTTAAGGAGTATCCCATCTAGTTTCAATTTTCCATTTCTTAACAAGATATCGCGGTGTAAGTACCTACACAGTTAACAAAATTTCCATTCAACCTTTATAATTTTTCCTATTCATTTTGTTGAATTTACTTATAAAGCAATCAAAATTTTTACGACGATATAATACCTTTGTTAATTGAAACGTTCAAATTCAAATTTCAACCCTGAGCTCATTAAACAAATATAATATTTGGTTGTGTTGTTTTTCAATCTTTTATATAACCTGCTGCATATTCTAAGCATTTACAATCATGCAGAAACAAAATTAAATATAATTATAATTTTCAAATTAATTTGGGCAAAAAGCAGTAATACTGTTAAAACTATTGATCATAGGTTGGTGAAATTTTTTATAATTAATTCATCATATTCTAAACAAGTTTTAAGAAATTAACAAATTTTTTTATAACCAGGTTTTAGGCTGAATTGAATAAGGATGTTTTCCATGATCAAACCGCAGGATGACACAACGTGGTGGTCATTTTTTTCTCTGTTTGGAATGTGCTCAACGAGAATAAGAAAGGATAAAAATGGATACACCTTAGTACACTCACAGGGTTTGAGGCTTGTCAGTTTTTACATTTTTCAATTAAACAGTCTTGTAAAAGCAACATTTTTAGTGCTGCAGCTTTTTGGAGTATTTCCGGAGAAAGTCGACTATGAAGGAAAAATCGAGATACTTAGCTGGGTCCTGGCATCATCTCTAATCCTTTGGGTGGATTTAACATTTGGAAAACGTTTTTCAACATTTGAAACTATTATCAGCTTACTCAACTTTCAAAACAAACTACATCGAAATATTTGCAATGATCAAAATTTTTGCGAAAGACGATTTGCAAGGAGAGTGAAAACTGCATACGGACCGTTTGTGTAAGTACAAAGTTGTTGTCCCACCACCATTAATGGTTTAATAGATAATTACACAGTACATGGGTTTCGAAAGGCAATTTCAACTTTTTCCAATTCATATTTCATTTTACACGCGATTATGCATGGCAATTAAACGCTCAACTCAAAATCAATTTTCTTATAACCACTAATACCCACTATTATACAATGTATAGGTGTATGATGGCTTTTAACATCGGACTTTGTTTCCATGGAGTGGCAGAAGACCCAAAACACTACACGAATATATATTCTCTAATTACCACGGATGAATGGTTGTGGTACTTAATAGGTTTTGCTCATGAATTTCTATTTTACACACACATTATAGCCACCAACTCGATAATTACCTTTTCAGCAGTCTCAATCAGCTTAAAACTTGAGCTTTGTTTGGAGGACATAGAAGCATGGCTGAATAAAGGGAAAGAAGATAATGAAATTTATATTACTGACAAAAACACAAGTCGTAAAGACATTGGCAATAAACGTCCAGGTGTAGTCGATAAACAATTAAGACCTTACTTGAAGTCTAAAATTTCGATTCATAACAAGGATAACGGTATTGAAGCAGTTCAACATTTCAAAGTAATTTCTGGGGTCAATGTCAGAGTAAATTTGAAACGTGAAGGTTTGGATGTAAATTTGGAAGGTTTTGATGATCCAATAGAAATGGTTGCGAAGTATTTGAAGCAGATTTTTATTCTGATTGAAGAAATCAACAAATTTTCAGGGAATTTAATTTGGTACTACAAATTAGATCTTCTGTTGGTTCTTTGCTGCGACACTTATTACTGCTTTCAAATTCTCCGATCTGATGATGTTAATTTTGTGGCCATTGCATTTCTTTTTGAAGATCTCAGTTGCTGCGTTTATGCCTCGACTTTACTGGTCAATTCACTCGGAAAAGTTCTCCCTGCATTTCAAAAATGTATTAACACTCTACAGACACGATTGACGCTTGTCGACAATCAAAAATACAAGAGACGTATTGTGAAAAGTCTACAGGTCGCAGGTTTAAAAATAGCTGGTGTAACTGTAGGAAAAGATGCAGTTGGTAGCAATGTGATGAAAATGATGGACAAAATCGTATGTATGGCCTTTTGGTGATATAATTGTTGTCAGTGGCTAATTTATGTTCTCAAAAAAAACACAATTTCTAGTTAATGTTGACCATTTTATTATTTTGTTTAGTATTCTCAATTTTCGTGTTTAGTGGTCCCAGTAGCGATTTCCAATTAGTCAAATGAAATGTGATTATACAGACACAAATAAAATAATTAAAAATTTACAGACTTTTCTCATGTACACTCGACTCCCTATTATTTATTACAAGCTAACATTATTTATTCCATATTCACAAAAAGATAAAAACGGAGAACTTAAACAAAATGCTTCTTATTTATATATCAAAAATTTGTACAATTTGTATGACCTTAGAACACAATGTCTACCTTATTTGTTCAGTTTTTAACATAAGACACAAAAACAAGATAAAAACGATATTATATAATCAACAGCGCAATTTAAAAGGTTTACATCTTTATAATCGTATATAATCGTACGTACGTATGTATCGTACGGAAGACAATAACGTTTATATTTTGTATTTTAACGGTTTAATATATGGATCATAATATGATTATTGCTTTGAATGAAACTAAGAGACACGACAATCTCATCCGAGTATCCCCGGAAAATGCCTGTTTTCCGGTTTCAACGGTAAATGGGCTGATCGGGACCGTTTATATTATCAGTCACACATCTTCTGCAAAACCGTTTTACTAGCATTGTATGCCTTACTGTCTTACTACTACCTCTACGCCCAAATATTGCTATACCCAGTGGCTTTCCCATTCCTTGCTAGACATCTTGTCCATGCTTATAACATTCGCCCTTGGAGAGCAATTTTCTTTCCTGAAACAACTCGGCCAGTGCAAATCGGAATTGAAATTCCATCGCTTTTTGCCGGCACCTCTACCCGCCTCCTCATCCTCCTCTCGTCGACTTAGCTCAGTGGTCACCGTTGTGCCCTCTGCACCAGCCAGCAGGGCCTCATCCCCAACACCACCGGACCCTACACATGAAGACTCCTCAAATGAAACAGTATTAGCACCACAAAATATTGCCACCCCAATGGAATTGCCAATATCACTTTCACCCACTCCCCTTCTTCCACTACCGCCTTTGTCACCCCCTCCTCCGACACCACTGACAGTAACTCCACCCCCTCGGACACCACGAATGCTTCTATCACCAGCTAGGACCCTAAGAATCGTCTCTACTCTGCCGCGAACAACGTCTTCGTCATCCACCTCTGAGAAAGTCCAAAAAACAGCACACTTCTCGTGACCTCAGGACTTCTATCACAACTCAAAACACGATTATCGTCACTAACAACCCGGAAACAATCAACCTCGGTATCCTCCAGCCTCCAGGTATTAACATCGCCTAATATACATGCGAGGACGCATGCTTCTTTTGCCCGGAGTTGCACGGAACTCACGTGATAATCACTTTATTTTGCTGAATTAGAAATATTTTAACCACCATGTTATGATAAAATTAATTATCTTGTTTACCAGACGTATTGCATCACCTATTTTTAGATTACATATTATAAGTAACGATATAGAAATTCAATTAACAGAGGCACTACCATTGCTTCTGCAACTTATAATTTAACTATTGTGAAATAAAAGGCCAACTTAAAATCCCAAAAAGTCCACCTCCGTCCACCTCATTTATTGACATTTAGTTACACAATACCTACTTATGACGTATGATAACATCGCATGAATGGAAACACTAAATCTGATTACTCTACCCGGAAAAACCAGCATACTACAATACAGAAGGAATATTATGGTATTTTGATTTTAGATAGAAACTATATTAAATCATCTTGAATTAAGATACATTGTGCTCTACAATACAATATTATAATTATGTTATAGTATGGAATATATGGAAAATAAAATCAGTCCTAAAGGAACGAAGATGAACAGAAAGATTCATATTTTGAAACCTCCTGACAAGCCTGAATTACCTTTGGGCTTGGCAACACAGAACATCATCAGTTGAAAATTATTACTTTGCAGTACTGTCTTGTAATTGCAAACCAGGACGACAATCAAATTCTAACCAAAACAAAAATGATGGAAGCGTGTAAACCGAAGGATGCTTCCGAAATTGGAATGCTAATCTGGAACCCAAAAATCGTCTAGAAATGGATATTACAGCAGATGAACACAGCTACATGCTTATATACACACCCCTGTATTCCCTGTCCCAAAATTTACATAGCTATCACTTAAGTTGTCGAAACCTCCTTTTGCGGACTAAACATCTGCACTAGCGACACAATTATTGTTTATTTTTTTGAAGTATGGACTGTTTTGTCGAAATTACTTGTACTGAATTCTGAAATGTCAATTGGCAAGTCAGTTTTATCACTGTAGAAACACAACTCTAAAAAGTGACGATATAGGATTGCATTGGTATGACCACGGTATGACACATGACGACAGAGTTAATAATGTTTTGTTTACTATGACAATTACTACGACTTGTCAGTTAACCTTTCACAAAAAAACAGTCCATACTTCAAAAAAATAAACAATAGCTGTAGTCAAAAATCTAAAAGTTAAAGTTAAAACATCGCTTTCCCCCAACAGCGAAATTAACTCTAAATTTCAATTTATCCATGACCTAATCAAAGGAAACACATCATAATATGCCCTAGGGCAAACCGTCATATTTTGGACCTCGTCAGATACTTTATAGAGGCCGGATTCTCTACATTATTGGTACGAAGACTCCTCATTGGAAATCGCGGCTTCAAAGCAATAGCCAGTGAAGATTTATTGTCATTATCAAAATGTGACGTCATACATAAACGTCTAAATTTTCTATCCAAATGATACCGACCACTCGTGGAGCAACCCATAAGTTTCCTCGACGGAGTCCATGAACAGCGACACGGATGGCTTATGCCCTTATCTTATCTGAAAACCAACCCTATCAGTCCCAGGTGAATCATTTAACTTTTCATTTCCCGAACTTTCATTCAAAAGTCCTAGAGTCTACTCTGCCAACGAGTACCCTCTTCTCCCATCTAAATATTCATTTTTTGCGTTTATGCAAAATTTCTTGAAATGCTATGTACTAAGCCCTAGCTGCTACATGGAAAATCGAGTTGAATAATGCTCCGATTTTTGCGTTTATGCAAAAACTCTTGAGATGTACCAAGCATAGTTTTGCGAGTGCTCAAACTTAAGTGCAACGTGGTGTAAAATTCCATCACCTCAAACGTTTATTCTCGGATGTCCGATTTCGAAAGACATCGCCGTAACCACCACCTGTACCCACTACACATTCCCCGAAGTGACAGTCTGTCTAATCATCACGGAAGACGACTTTACGAAAATAACGATTTATTATCATCCGAATTCATCTTACCTAAGATATTTATTGGGTTTTTGTCAAGCAGCGGAAGGCCCCACTCTGTACACTCCGCTGCCTTACTGGATACGTGCTTAGTTGGCATAGCTACGAGATAATAATGAAATATCAAGTTACCCAGGAAAACAATATAAATATAATTGAATTAGTTAATGAAACTATAAATATTGATAACTATAAATGAAGTAATAAAGTTTGGATGAATAGAATTTTTTGAATTTTGACTAACTTTCATTTCAAACCATTATTCGTTTAAAATTATGGGATAAATAGGACAATAATTGTGACTAACAAATTCCATGTTATGATTCAACGTTTCCAATACTTTTGAATATTCAACAGTAGCTATATAGCAGTATAATATTATGTTATATATTATAATATAACCAAAATATTATCATTTTGATTGCAGTTTTTATACGTGCCTGTATATTAACTTCATCACTTGTACAAAAATACTAAAGATGATAATGGACAGAGCTAAAACAGAGAGGGTGCAGCAGCACAGCTGCAGAAACCCAAAAAACCCGGGGTCGTGGGTTTTTTCCTAAAAAACCCGGGGTTTTCGATACCTTGGATTTTATAAATAATGATAATACTCATCTATCTGTTTGATTTACTTGTGTAATCATTTTCCACAAAATAACAAAGTGGAACTCAATTCATTTTGACGACTTTATACTCTGACAGTTTCAATGTTACTAAAGCTCTAATTTTCTAATAATAATTTCTATACCCTGATTTTAAATGACCACAGCTGTCAATGTACTCGGCTCACTACCGGCAATCTCCATTAATTGCAAATCTATAGGACTTTTACTTTGTTTTAATCCAATGTATGAAATTTGAGTGAATGTGATTCTTGGAAATCAGCTAAACGTAGTGTAATAGGATTTTGAGATTTTCGGAATCTATCCAAATTTTTAAGACGAGAATGAAAGCCTGATTTTCGAAAAACATTTTTGAAGCATCGAAAATTTAGTTTTACCAATTTAGAAAATACTCTATTTTATAGCATTTTCTAATGTTTGCGTTTACCAAATATTCCGGAATCATATTTTTCTGATTTTAACTTTAAATGAGCTTCTTTGGTAACGATGGTAACAATTTTACTATGGATGTGTGACAATAAATAGCTACCACTTAGGAGAACCCGCAGTGGTGTGCATTTACTATTGTAGGTATTTTCTTCGATTTGTTGGCATGGCAACTAAAGTCTCCATACGTCTTGAAATTGACGATGCTGATGGCAGTCGACGGTAGTTTTAACATTGTTGATTTGAGGAAAAGAAGGTTCACGGTGATATCTTATTATGCAATCATCTTCTATTCAAAATTATAGATCCTAAAACATAATGTGACCATTTAAAAATTGACCCTGATAAATAGAATATTAAAAATTAAACAATTATCAAAAGAAAGTAATAAGTACATACATGATAAGCTCATCGGGTTTTCTTACTACACCAAATATGGTCCCAAGGTCTATAATTCAGAAGTGCAAAGGGAGGCCGAAAATGTCTAAATTATATGTAACACAAGTTTGAAGAAAATTATGTGGTTTAACAAATTTTATGATATTTTTATATTAAAGGTTTTAAAACTTACGGACTACTCAATCCTTTCAGTCGTCCAGCATTCTTGGATCTAAATAAGCTTTTAGAGTCAGAATTGTCAGAAATATCTTCGTTAGATCATTTTGACTGTTAAACACTATTCGAATTGTGAAATTGGTTCAATATTTAGTGAAGATTATTGCCAGTATTCGTGCAGTATTAACAAAGTCGTTCGTTTTTCATTCAATATAAAATCATTTGGAAGAAAATGATGAAAATAGTTTGATGTGTGGACGAATATTACGTCCTTACAACGAACGGACTAGATTATAAGTAAACTGCTGTGAGACTGAAGGAGTGAATGCAGCTGCCAGTCTCATTGATGTGACGTGGCATTCGACTTTGATGGCATGGCGATTGGTGACGTATCCAAGTATTTCTTTTGGAATTTTTCATAGCAAGGGTTTACCTGCATTTCGATTCAAAATGGAAAATGTGAAAAAATTCGCATCAATACCAGGGAACTAAAAAGGCACTCCGTTTTTACAAAAAAGGTAAAAAGTACTACTTTTTCTAAAAAAGCAGTCCTTTTTACCTTTTTTACCTTATTTACATGTAAAGTGAAGTAAATGGGGCACTCTGCTACATCAAAAAAGATAAAAAGGCAAAAAAGGACAGCTTTTTAAAAATTTTACGGGTCCTTTTGCAAAAAAGGTCCTTTTTTGTTCCTTGATCAATACTATTATGTACATTGTAGCTACAAATTCATACAATAACAATAATTCAAATGGTTATATTATAACCATTTCGTATTTATTTGCTCTTTTGATGATTGTTTCATTGTTTAATGGATTAATGGTCAATACGATTAAGAATTTTATATGCTATAAAAATATTGGAATTTGTACTCATCTTTTATGAGTCTGTTGCTCGAAGTGAATACTTACATTCAGAAAGTCAGAATTGCTAAGTTCATATCATACTTGCTGGTTTGTATTAAATTATTAACTACTATATTAAGCTACTTATGTGACTTTTATTATAAATCTGTTATTTATTGATTCAATAGGAGATAATATGGTAATTATTTAATACCAGATTGATTGAACGACCATTTAAGACATTGCCTTTGTTGAGATACCTTTCTTGTATGCATTATCACCAGTATGCTATGGAAAATTGTCGAATGACAAAAATGCCAGGGATGTTGACTACTTTGTGCATCAAAGGAAGCAATGTAATAGATAATTATATTAATATAAAAGTGCCCAAAATGCTGATTTGGATACCCTGAACTTGTAACGTCTCTCCACATATAAATGGGGAAAAAAGGAATTCTAATGGCACACACAGGAATTTTGTATGGCAAGAAATTTTAGTGAACAGTCGTAATGTGTATGATGTGTTACAGAAAACTGTGTGAATTTTTCTGATAGTAAAGGGAATAATGTATAGTACTAAAAGTACTAATAAGAGTACCAAGAGTAAATAAAGTGTAAGTTAAGGTTAAGGTCATACTTTGCGCCTGCATAGTAACCAGTAACCACATCGGAGTACCAAAGGGCATGTCAAAAAGTGTTTTACATCTGGCTTAATTCCTCCCGAAGAATAAGTTCAATTTTTATGGGACTGTTTTTGGAATTCTGGGTTGTTCAGAAACGGGGGAGGGAGTCGACTATCAATTCTGAGTACCATAAATAAAAAACTCAAATAAGTAATTCTAATTATTATAAGTGCCGATTGTGCAATCTTTATTCTCTACAAGTTTTTAGTTATGAAAAACAGAAAGGCGGAAAATAAATTTATGCATATAGTGAGACGCGAGGTAACTCCATTTAGTCAGTCTGAGTTTCGATACCCTGAGCTAGGAAAATCTCTCCATTCAGTTTTTAGCCTATCAGATTTTCTTAGAGATATGACCGTATGTATGCAGTGACAGTTTTAGAAGCATTTCGCATTCGTCGTGATTATAACACGTTGTACAATATGAGGTGAATGCCATGCCTATCAGTTATAGTTATGAGTATGACTTTTACTGCAAGGTGACATTATTGAATTAATAATTTGCACTTGTGTTTCTTTTGTAAGTTCAGAGAGGGTACATAATATCTACTTGTTTTAATAATTGCACAACGTAAGCATTTGCCAATAGTATATAGTGCCATCGTAACAGCCAATACGATTGTTGTCTCAAGTTTCATAGGACTTGTTTTGTATAATGTTCATTCATACATATCCCATAGAATAGCAAGAATGAAACAACAGAATATATCATGGGGGAATAAGCTCTGAAAATTTAGTGGTCGATAAGTATGAATTTTGTATTGATATCGATACACTCATACTGATATCTTAGATAACTTAGTCTGTGCAATGTAATTACAATTCAATAAGTAACCAAAACAGAGCTTATATGTGTGTAGCTTAAAAATGACTCCCACACAATGAGTAATAATAGACCATTATAAATTCGATTAGGTTAGGTTAGAAGCAAGGAAGCTTAATAGCAAATAAATATTTTCTTGTCATTGAGCAACATTATTCAGGAGTGTTTACCATGGAATTATAAAAGGAATTGATTGCACAAACTCCGGAGAAAAAATTACAGCACAATAATCAATAGGATTAAATTCGCTTTCCGATATATCTACGCTTCCAGTGTTATGGTACAAGGAATAAAAATTGTACGAATTAATGTTCAAAATATTTCATTTGATTACTTTTTCCAGAGCAAACGGAAACTATAACGCAAATGATTAGGTCCAATACCAGAGGCGGCTTTACCACTGGGCTGACTGGGAAGTTGGCCATGGCCTCGCGCTGTGGGGGCCTCGCGCAGAGCTTTCACATAGAGAAAATGTCCCGTTTTTTGTGTTGATTTCACTTCAGAAATACTGGTATTGGTTTTAGTTATAAATACGTTTTGTTAATATTGATAAACCATATTTACAGACTACAATTTTTACAGCTTCATCACAGAACAATTTTTAATGCTTCAAGGAAGAAAATGATACTAATTCTATAAAGTTTACAATGTTGTAACTTTAAAGGCATCTGGTAAAATCATATTTATTAAAAAAATTAATCTTTCAAGGAGTCATTTTTCTTAATGGTTATCAACAAATTTGTTTGATTTTGTGATGCATAACTGCACAATTGCAGTAGATGTAGACAATTAAGTTTCCATTAGTCGTTGTTTTTAAATAGAAAAGAATTCTGAAATTAGAAATTTTGTTAAAAGGAATAATAATTCTAAAATACTAAAGGCCTCAGCCCTTACATGCTCTTTTACAGATTTAGGGTCTTATTTTGGAAAAATAGATTGTTTTCAATAACATTCAAAAGATCACAAAAATTTTCACACTAACTTTTATGACAAATTTGAATAAAGACCTAAAATGTCCGTAGATTTGAATTAATATGATGATAGCTTGTAGATAAATTCTTGCCTATTGTACTTTTATAATATTCTTGAAGGCTATATAGCAAAAAATATTTATACCTACTCATTTAAAAAAATCTTTGGATCTTAATGCATATTATGTTACATCTCTTCCGAGTTTTATTTTAGCTGCATGGCTAAAAAACTTTATGATTTTGAGGCTGATTTTGAATACCTGAAATGAAATACTTAAATTAGCTAACAGGCCCAAAAATTGTTGTTTGAATTTTCAATAGAACCAACGAAGACTTTCTTAGTTCTATAGTCCTATTTGTTTTTATTGTGGCACTAAAAATAGCCTTTTTTCATTTTGCCAAATTATATTAAACTGTTAGCAGGGTGGTGAATTTCCTTACTACCTTTTTTTAGTAATTGCATATTTGTGAATTATTATTATAGGGCCTCGAAAATCCTAGAGCCGCCACTGTCCAATACCTATTATATATTCCTCAATGGAAACCGATTTGATCTCAAGCATTATTTCATTGTAAGTAATCTAACGGGACTGTATATTTTACAATGAGACCGACGTCCAGGATCATAAAATTGTTATTTCAATTAATTCCTTGCCGCTTTTAAATTGTCTATAAAAGCTTCGTTAAGAAAAATTTTGTTTTACATTCAACTTTCATTTTTCCCTTCTTCAGCTCCATAGCTTTCTGGTGTACCCAATTTAAAAAAAATCATACTGAAGAGCACAATGTTAAAATGTGGGTTTTCTTATTGTAGCTTTATAGTGTTTGTGGGAAACATATTATTATAATTAGGCAATCTTTTACATTTAATGCAGTGATCAACTAAATCCAACATAATCGATAATAATAATCGTGGATATAAAATCCAATATTATCTATCAAATTCACTAAAAATAATCTATTTAGGCATTCAAATTTTACATTAACATTTTTACGTCTTTAATTTAATCCTTGTTTAGAAACTGAGTTCAAATCCTTAAGAAAGGAAAGAAAGCTTTATGCCTAGTTTCAATTTCCCAAACCTGAAGAAGTTACTGCCATAGGTACATAATCATATTTCATTTTCTTTGCGTCGAATTTTACATAAATATGTAGTCAATCGAAATTTTTGTGACAACAATCACGTGTCCAGAAGGGGGTCTCGAGGTTCCTCCCTAAATTCCCAGAAAAAGACGTTTCTTTGTCAAAAAAGTATAAAACTCGAAAATATTCCGAGCTTCGCGCGATTATAACTTCCTTTTACGGATTTATACACATTACCAAATATTATATATATATGAGTGTGTCCTAAATCAGTGTTTTTCCGATTATTTTAGACAATATTGCAGAAACAAAAGCAAATTTTCGAATCAATTTTGGCAAAACAACAATAATACAACTAAATTATTGATGCTAAGTTTCTCAAAAGTGTTATAATAAATCTATGCTCGTCTGAACAAATTTTGAGAAAGGTACAATAATTTCCAATTGTTTATAATAAATAACAAAGTTTCATAGTCTAACTAACTAATTGTTACCTAACAAAATTATTGAATAAGGATGTTTTCCATGTTCAAACCTCTGGAGGACACAACTTGGTGGTCATTTTTTTCTCTGTTTGGAATGTGTTCAACAAGAATTAAAAGAGATAAAAGTGGATACACTTTAGTACACTCACAGGGATTACGGCTTGTCAGTTTTTATATTTTCCAGTTAAACAGTCTTGTGAAAGCAACTTTCTTAGTGTTGCAACTTTTCGGAGTATTTCCCGAGAGAGTCGACTACGGCGGAAAAATTGAGATACTGATCTGGATCCTGTCATCATCTCTAATTCTTTGGGTGGATTTAATATTTGGAAAACATCGCCCAACGTTTGAAACTATCAACAGTTTCCTAAACTTTCAAAACAATCTACATCGAAATATTTGCAATGATAACAATGTTTGCGAAAGACGATTTGCAAGGAGACTGAAATCTGTATACGGACCGTTTGTGTAAGTACAAAGTTGCTGTCCCACCACCATTAATGATTTAATAGATAATTAAATATTACATGGGATTTTTTGGCAATTTCATCTTCATATTTTATTTTACAATGCATGTCAATTAAACGTGCTACTCATGGTAGGCATTTATTTCACATTTCAATGAAAAGTGAAATAAATTGAAATATAAATGAAATAAATTGAAATTAATTGAAATACATAAAATAAATTGAAATAAATTGAAATAATTTGAAATAAATTGAAATAATTTGAAATAAATTGAAATTAATTGAAATAAATTGAAATGAATTAAAATAAATGAAATAGGGATATAATATGGCATAATATATTTCACTGTCGAAGTGAAATAGATAACTTTATTTGACTTTGTTGTATTTATTTTAATGATTTTACTTTTCAACAAAAGGGAAGTGAAATATTTCGCAAAATAAAGTTATTTATTTCTTTATTTATTTCAAGCGAAATATCTCTTCGTTTTACTCAAAATCAATTTTCTGATAACCACTAATACCCACTATTATACAATGTATAGGTGCATGATGGCTTTTAACATTGGACTTTGCTACCGTGGAGCTGTTGAAGACCCAAAACACTACACGAATATATATTCTCTAATTACCACGGATGAATGGTTGTGGTACTTAATATGTTTTGCTCATGAATATATATTTTACACCCACATTATAGCCACCAACTGGATAATTACGTTCCCAGCAGTTTCAATCAGCTTAAAACTTGAGCTTTGTTTGGAGGACCTCGAAGCATGGCTGAATAAAGGGAGAGAAGACAATGAAATTTACATTCAAGGTGAAAGGAAAAGTAGCAGCGACATTGAGGACAAAATTCAGGGCATTGGCAACGAAAATCCAGGTGATTTCGACAAACAATTGAGGAATTCGCTGAAATCTAAAATGTCGAGTCAGACCAAGGATAACGGCATAGACTCAATCCAGCATTTCAAAGCTGTTTCTGAGGTCAAAATCAGTGCAAATCAGAAACTAAAAGGTTTGGATGTAAATTTGGAAGGTTTTGATGATCCGATAGAAATGGGTGCGAATTATTTGAAACAGATCTTTATTCTGATTGAGCAAATCAACAAATTCTCAGGGAATTTAATTTGGTACTACAAATTAGATCTTTTGTTGATTCTTTGCTGCGACACTTATTACTGCTTTCAAATTCTCCGATCTGACGATGTTAATTTTGTGGCCATTGCATTTCTTTTTGAGGATCTCAGTTGCTGCGTTTATGCCTCGACTTTACTGGTCAATTCACTCGGGAAAGTTTTCCCTGCTTTTCAAAAATGTATCAACACTCTACAGACACGATTGACACTTGTCGACAATCAAAAATACAAAAGACGTATTGTAAGAAGTGTACAGGTCGCGGGTTTAAAAATAGCTGGTGTATCTGTAGGAAAAGATGCAGTAGGCAGCAATGTGATGAAAATGATGGACAAAATCGTATGCATGGCCTTTTGGTGAACAGCTGGATTTTTGACCCTTAATTGGAAAGTATATCCAAAAAATTTATCGAGGAAATAATAAAAAAATATTCACATGGAGTCGAATAGACTTATCCCATTTTTGTCTATGAAAATTGCTACGAATAGTACATTTAAATAATTGGTTAATATGTGCATATTTGTAAGCTATTCAGTTAATTTAATATTACAGTATATTGCTTGCCATGGATCTCTTGTCTCATCACAATGTTATTCAATGTTACTTCCTTGTCCAAAGCTTACTTAATTGTTGCTTTATCATTGCTTAATAATTTTTGCATTCGCAGATGTGTACACTAATAGTAATACTAATGTCCCCAATAATAAATTTATTTCCACAATCAACATGTCATAATTATTATTAGTGGCTAATTTATTTTATTAATGAAAAACTCAATTTTTAGTTGACGTTATTAATTCTCCTGGTTTGTGGTCACTGCGTTGTAGCGATTTCACACTATTTAAAGAAATTGTAATTATATAGATGTGCAAATAAATGAGTTAAAAATTTACAGACTTTTCTCATGTACATTTGACAGCACATTATTTATTACAAGCTAATATTATTTATTTCATATTCACAGCGAAGATTTAACAGAGAACTTAAACAAAATACTTCTTATTAATGAATCAAACTTACAATTTATATAACTTTAGAACACAATCTCTTAATTTGTTCAGTATTTATTTACCCACAATACCCAAAAACTAGATAAAAACGATATTATAATATAATCAACAGCACAACTTGCAAGGTTTACATCTTTATATTCGTATATACGAACGACAATAACATTTTCCATTTAAAGGTCCACCAAACAAAAAATGGATATAGGCTTATTCCGGTACCAATCTGAAAGTGGATACCAGATACAGGCTTTTTCGATCCTTAAGGGACGATATTCTCCTCCTTACTAATAACCGTCATCGAAGACATTACAACCAACCCTACCAGGTGAACCATTTAACTTTTCATTCCCCGAACTTTCATTCAAAAGTGTCCTAGTGTCTACTCTGCCAACTATAACTTTTTCAATACCCTCCCGTCATCTCTTAGGGGCCTCCTCCCTAGCTGCTACGTGGAAAATCGAGTTGAATAATGCTCCGATTTTTGCGTTTATGCAAAAATTCTTGAGATGTACCAAGCATAATTTTGCGAGTGCTCAAACTTAAGTGCCACGTGGTGCAAAATTCCATCACCTCAAACTTTTAATCTCGAATGCCTAATTTCGAAGGAAATCGCCGATACCACCACCTGTACTCAATACACTTCTCAGTGTGAAAGTCTGCCTACCAAATCATAACGGAAGACGACTTTACGAAAATAACGATTTAAATTTTTAACCACCGAATACATCTTACCCAAGATATTTATTCGGTTTATGTCAAGCAGAGGAAGGCTCCACCCTGTCCTATCCACTACTTTACTGCATATGTGTGATTAGTTGCCTTTAGCTATAAGTATAACAAACGAGATAATAATGAAATATCAAAGACTATAAGTTACCCAGGAAGACAATATATTATAAATGAATTCGTTAATGAAACTATATATATATGGATAACTATAAATGAAGTAATAAAATTTGAATGAGCAAAATTTTTAGAATTTTGACTAAATTTCAATTGAAACCATCATTATTCTAAAAATGTGATAAATTCGACAATATTTTGTGACTAACAAATTCCATGTTATGGTATCCAATACTTTTGAATATTCAACAGTAGCTAGCATAATAATATGTTATATATAATAACCAAAATATTATCGTTTTGATTGTTTCTTTCTATATGTGTTTCTCTATTAACTTCATCACTTGTACAAAAATACTAAGGATGATAATGGACAGAGCTAAAACAGTGGATGAGTACATTTGGGTACAGCAATAAAGCCGCAGAAACCCAAAAGTTTCATTATATTGACGAATACAACTGAACTACGATTCAATAAAATGAAACCAGTGCAGTAAATTGAATCCAGAGTTTATATATTGACTTGGTTACACTTGCATAAATATACAGTAATGCCAGAGTAAGTTAATTCGGACAAATAGTTTGCATAAATACCTTTATTAATGCAAACATAGTTTAGGCTTCAGGTGGTATAAATATTTTGTTGTGATTGTAAGATAAACAATTACACTAAAGTGTGCAAACATGAAATTTGCTATGAAACCCTTTCACATTATGTGAGAATAGAGAAAAAAATACCTGAAAATCTACAAAACCTACTAATTTAGATGATTACTTTTATGAAAAAGCGATGAAAATTGAAATACTCAAAGTCTACCAATCTTAAAAACAACTGGACGGCGCCTGACTCAAGGAATGCCTGACTGAAGCCATCTTTACTATGTTTCAGATTTTATACAGATTTATATTACTCATCTATCTGTTTGATTTACTTCTATAATTATTTTCCACAAAATACGAAGGTAGAACTGTCAGAGTATGAAGTTGGCATGCCGAGTATGCCGTATACGGCATCAGGGCCGGAGAAAGAAATAACTCCGGGGGTCCGGGGGGCACCGAGAAAAAAATATTAATAATATATATAATTAATTTTTAGCACTTTTTTGGATTTTTAGACAAACATTTTATTTTTCTCGATTTCGGGGGGGGGGCTACCCCGGTGCCCCCTCGCTGTGGCCTTGTACGGTATTTTTTGTAGTAATTTATGGCATGCCGTACATTAAATCAATTTACGGCGTGCCGACTTTATCCTCTGACAGTTACAAACTTTACCGTAGGCTTTGTTCTAATTTTTAAAGGCTAACCATTTAACAAATATTAATTTCATACGATCTGATTCCATATTCCATCCAGCCCTACTTACCCGCGGGGCAGTCTTTATTTGTAAATCTAATGGACTTTTAATTTGTTAAATCAATGTGTGAAATTTGAGTGAATGTGATTCGGGGAAATCAGATGACCGTACAGTAATAGGGTTTTCAGATTTTCGGAATCTATCCAAACCTTTTAAGACGAGAATGAAATCCCGATTTTCGAAAAACATTTTTGAAGCATCGAAAATTTAGATTGAAAATATTGATTTTGAGCAATGAAATGTTTTCTAGCAACGTGCAAGCATGACATTTATGATTTTTTTCAAGTTTACAAATACAAATTCAAAAAAGGGGCCTCGTGATCGTCCTCATTTTCTTTCCTCTATTTTATATCATTTTTGTTATGTTTACGTATATCAAAAATTCCGGAATCATATTTGTATTTTCCTGATTTTATATTTAAATGAGAACTATTTTGGTAACGATGGTAACAATTTTACTATGGATGTGTGACAATAAATAGCTACCACTTAGGTGAGCATGTACTATTGTAGGGATTTCCGTCGATTTGTTGGCACGGCAACTAAAACCTCCATACGTCCTGAAATTGATGATGCTGATGCAGTCGACGGTAGGTAGAGCATTGTTGATTTTGAGAAAAAGAAGGTTCACGTAACAAGCGATCGTCTTCTCTATTCAAAATTATAGACCTTAAAGAATAATTCGATCATTTAAAAATTGGTCCTAATAAAGAATACTATATTAAAAATTCAAATTAAACAACGATCAAAAGAAAGTTATAAGTATATACCTTGTAACAAATATTATCGGTTTTTCTTAGTACACCAAATATGGTCCCATGGCCTATAATTCAGAAAGGAGAAGGAGCCCGAAAATATCTAAATTATATGTAACACAAATATGAAGAAAACTAAGTGGTTTAATCATTTCTATGATATTTTTTATTAAGAGTACAAAACTTACTGCATGTTCAATCATGTCAGTCGTCAAGCGTTCTTGAATCTAAATAGGTAAGTTTTCCAGATCAGAAATATCTTTTTTTGATCATTTTGGCTGTTAAACACTATTCAAATTGGCGAATTGGTTCAATATTTTTTGTAGATTATTGCTTGTATTCGTTCAGTATTAACAAATTCGTTCGTTTTCCCTTCAATATGAAATTTAAATATGAAATAAGAAAATGATGACAATATTTTGGTGTGTAGTGTGTGGACAAATAATACGTCCTTATAACGAACGGACTAGATTATAAGTGAACTGCTATTATGAGACTGGAGCGAGCGGTGCTCGTAGCTGCCAAACCTACGTCTTATAGTCTTATTAATGTGACGTGGCATTCGACTTTGATGGCATGGCGATTGGTGACGTGTCCAAGTATTACTTTTGGAATTTTTCATAGCAAGGGTTTACCTGCATTTCGATTCAAAATGGAAAATGTGGAAAAATTCGCATAAATACTATTATGTATGTTGTTGCTTCTACCAATTCATAGTATATTATAACTATTTCGTATTTTCTGTTTTAATGATTGTTTCATTGTTTGTTGGATCAATAGGAAATAGGCTAGGTAGTACATACTATGCCAAAATAGTTCAAGACTTTTATATGGTATAAAAAAATTTAAATATGCACTCATGTACTTCTCGAAATGAATATTAATATGCAGCAGGTCAGAATTGCTAGTTCATACTTACTGCTTTGTATTAAACTGGAAACTAATATTAAGCTATGCAACTTTTACTATACATTTGAAATTTAATGACTCGACAGGGGATTAATATAAGTATCATTATTTCATTTCAGATTGTTTGAATGATTATTGTGAGTGAATGTATTATTACCAGTACGCTATGTAAAGTTGTCAATTTATAAAAATGCCAGAAATGTTGACTACTTTTTGCATCAAAGTAAGCAATGTAATAAATAATTATATTAATATAAAAGTGTCCTAAATACTGATTCGGATACCCTGAGCTTGTAAAGTCTGTCGACCCATAAATAGCCAATCCGATTTTATTTGAGGTAAGACAACATTTTACAACACTTCCGGGTACATCCCCTTTTGGATTCGGCATGGCTTAATGCAACGCGTTTCTCAAAACACCTTGTTTAAGACAATAATGAATATCTACAGTATCTAGTGTATAATAATTTCAATTAGAGTTTTACACTCGTCCAATGCCAATTAATGGAATTCGGGTAAATAATTATAAGAGTGTGATGGAATGGTGGATTCAATACCGAAAAGTTTTGCTTCTTCTCAATCGCGATGAGAATTCCTATTTGTAAACATAATA
The DNA here is from genome assembly GCA_020055645.1 of Tomocerus qinae. NCBI lineage: Eukaryota > Metazoa > Arthropoda > Collembola > Entomobryomorpha > Tomoceridae > Tomocerus > Tomocerus qinae. Next base: position 61,617,402 of record CM034546.1, read on the forward strand.
CAACATCATTTCAACTGGGAAACAATTCTCGGCCTGGATATCAGAAAATTATTACACATATTATTCCTATGGATCCTGCAAAAAATAGTCCCTGCGGATATTTCTTCAAGACAGCAGTCTTAGAGTGATTATAATGTTATAATGCACTCCTTGAATTATTGTAAACGTTATTGCGCAATACTAAATGCGCCTGTAATTGTTAACAGTATCACTTCATTACTGTTCCATAAGTATAGTTAGAGTTGCACCTTGTCATATATAGCACACAAGTAGTTATCATCATAGCAAAAAAGTACACCACAACTGCAATGTTAATGTTATTGCATAACTTTTCACTGTCTCCTTTTTGTTCAGATATGCGCATGTCAATCGTACATTTTATTACCTTTTGCACTGAATAAAGTCTTTATCAAACAAATACCTAATTACCATGAGCAACAAGCGGTCATAAGGTTCAAAAGGGCTTTTTGTTGAAGATTTAGTTTCAGATGAAAAGTTAATTAATTAAAATGAATTGCAATTGCAAGATATATATTATAATTATATATCTTGACCAGTGTGTATTATTTATTAAAATTTATTATCAGTATGATTTAATGTTGCGGAATGGGCTGACTGGAATGGATATACCTATAGATTATCAGAAAAGACATTTGTTTAGTAATGTATTACCTAGCCTTGCCTTTTGACTGTGATTTCCGACACGTCAAACAACCACTTGATAATTATATCGTTGAATTAAATAATTTATCGCTTTGTAAATGTAATTTAATTTATTTATTAATTAAAATTAATCACATAATTCAATTTAATATGTACGATTGTACAACTTACCTTGTTGAGTATAATTAGTACATCTATTCCATATCAGTATCATGTAATTAAATTAAACCACTATCATTGTCATGTCAATCAGCATTATCACTCAAATACTTGGTTTTACCGATGATAAATATACAAACAATAATGCTGAATAAGCGAAATACTTATTGAGGAAAATCCGAATGACGATTGCAAATAGAATATTATCACCCGACAACAGTTCTGAGCAGTCAGTTATACTTTTTGCCTTGTATCGCCAGTGTCTGATTTCTGAGCTTTGGCATAAACTCAACCAAATGCAGCCTAAAATCCCCTACGTTGATATGTCGCCAGTTTGTGGCAACAAAGGTACCATCACCGAAGAAGATTGGAATAAAGTTGCTGACCAAATTCGAGATGGTTTTGGAAATTACGGTTACATTTACTTGATTAATCATGGCATTCCAGAAGACAAGGTTAGATATTTATCTGGCATTAATACATTTTAACTCGTAATACTTTTAACTATAAAATGTTTGTAAGAGTGGAAATAATGTGCAATATTTTCGTATTTTAGGTAGAAAGAGTTATGAAAAGCTCTACAGAACTCTTTGAGCTTCCAAATGCTATCAAAGATAAATATGTAAAGCTAAATAACTACTATGGCTACTTTAGACCTGGAGATTTGTTGTGAGTTTTCCCATCTTGAATTCTTTCCCCATTTGAATGTGGCACAACCTTGTAATTTTTCAATTGTACATTTTTGAATTTTTATTGTAGGACAACTTATACCAATCATATCTTAGAAATCCGTGAGATGTGGGATGTACCGGGCCTTGTCGGTTCATGGAAGGCACCTAAATATGTAATGTCTCTAACTATAATCGTCATCTCTGCTGCTTTATATTATCTTCTAATTCTATAAAGGTGTTTAAAACCGATCTTGTACATGTTTATATAGCCATCTGAAGTCCCTGAACTTCAACCTGCGATGGAAGACCTGACTGATGAATGCCGAGCTCTTTTGAAGAAGTTAATGAAAGGAATGGCAAAAGCATTGAAATTAGAAGATGAAGATTATTTTCTGAAAGTCCATAAGGCAATTAATGATGATAATGTCTCCAGCAAGTCAACAATTCGGAGTTTATATTATCCAGCGCTTCCAGAAGAATATGTCATTCCTCCAAATGGCATTCGCTGTCGTGAACATACTGATTTCGGGACAATCACCATGATATTTCAAGATAGTGTCGGTGGATTGGAGGTAGGAATCTACTTACATTAAATAATAAGCATAAAGTTTATTAATAGTAATATTGCATTTCTTTCGTATAAGAGAATAAGCGAAAATACTCATTTATTCCAAAACAGTTTTACAAAACATGGTCCGATATTATCTCTATATGACAATGATAACAACTGACAACTGTACAAGGTCTCATTAAAGCGAACATGAACTTATCAATTTTTGATTGCTTGTAGATGAGGCACGATGATGGCAGCTGGGTTGACGCTACTCCAATTAAAAACTCTATCTTAGTTAATGCATGTGATCTTTTGGAACGAATGACAGGTACGTTATCTTGAATCATAACAATATTATAATGTATTACACGGCAGATACGTATACTCTCCAACTACACTCATTACATTGGACTTTTTGACTTTATTATGACCATAATTTAAGATTGTATAATGATAACTGGTGTTGTATTGACATAATGTGATTATAAATATACATTGGAGATTTGTAACTTTTGTAACACAATTTTCCAAATTATCCTCTTAATTTGCCAAATTGTCCACAACGTTTTGCGAAAAATTATCTACGCAGAAAAAAAATTTTGACTAGAGTTGCCCGTATTAATATGATTTCCCAAACTGTGCGCTTTAAAATATTTTTTTGCCAAAACGACTTTTGCCAATTTGAAGTAGAATCCGTTATATATGTAGACTGAATATGTTTGAACTTTTTGTTGTTATTCTACATATACTAAATTAATTTATTGATTCTGTCCTTTTCAGGAGGTGTTTTCCCCGCCATTGTAAGTTTTGTTTTAAAAAATATTTTGATACCCAAATTTGTATCATTGTTTTGCTGATTGAGGTGCATGTGATAATAAATATTTATTTCCCTTGCAGATTCATAGAGTTCCCATTCCTAAGGATATGGCTAAAAAGCATGTGGCTCGCCAGAGTATTTCCTACTTCCTCTCCCCAGATGATGACACTCTCGTCCAGCCTGTAGTACCCAAGGACCAAATCAAAGTCGACTTTGAACCTGTTGTCGCACAAGATTATTATAATATCCGAGTCGATTGGAACAAAACTAAATAAATCCAAATCTTGTAACAATCTATTGTTAAATGGAACTTTGTTCTACTACTACCATAATCACTAGTCATCTGTACTTAATGTTTTAAGTTGCAATAAAGTTTAACTCGACAGCAAACATTCTTCGGTTCCTCAAATTCAGTAAATATTTTTTTAAATGGATATTTTTTTTATATTTTGCCCAGTTCTTCCATGTAAATACTACTGCAAATATAACTAAAAGGAAAGAAAGAATAGGAAATATTGCGCTGATAAGTTATAAAAATTTAGAGGTCGTGGAGGAATTATATCCCAACATGTTCCGCATCTAGTTTAATTACGTTCCTTAAAATTACATCTTTGGAAAAGTCCCGAATGAGTCACAGAACGTAATTTTTCTTTCAGAAATGTCGTCAACATGGGAATATACGGATTTATAAAACTAATGCGAAAAGTTACTGGCAGAAACGGATTTTCTTCATTTCCTTGATAATAATATAATCGCTTTACAGGTCAAACCTCTCCTTTCTCTGGATTCCAGTGAGAAACGGCTAGAGTTAGATGCAGACGGGATTTTTTGATAATGAATATACAGAATTATTGCACTGGGACATCCATATTCTGAGGGACGTTTTAAATAAAGTTCGGGTGGCATAAAAGTTTTGATAATTGTGTTGCAGGAATTCATTGTATTTACACTTAAAATTTTTTATTCTTTAAAATATACAAATTCAAGTAATGAAACAACTTGAAAATTTCGTTTTTGTTTGTTTCAAAAGTGTTAAAGAATGTGATAATTCTAACGTCAACTTCATCGGATAAATTTTTCATCGTATAAATTTTTCATCGAAAAATTGGCAAATCAATTTAGAAAATTTTAGTATAGTGACAACTTTTGCTATAACTGTCAATTAATATCCTTAATAAGTCATATTTATCCAGGTTGAAATTGAAAGGACAGAACTTAGTGTTAATACTCAGCAATTCTCCAAAAGCTGTAATATCTATAAAGTAAGCCATTGTTTCAATTTGATTAACTGGAAGTGGTTCCACTAAATCTGTAGTTACAATTCCGTTGTACCCGTTTGTCAGTACAGTAAACATGATCAGTAAAGGCCCAATTATAACACATACGCCCATAAAATTAAAGGAACTCGGAAAACTATTATACATTTTATAAAGTACTATAATCCGGGGCAATAGACGTTTCCCACAATTCCAGGATAACACAGGCAGGTACTTTAGTCATTTCAATACCTATTCATGTTAATTTAGTGACCGGTCACCAATTGTGGGAAACCTCTATATTGTACGATTAATATTAATCATATTAATTCCGATTGACCTACCCCTGGTTTCTCATTTGGTGGGTCGATTAGTTATTAGAGATTTGACATTGATAGAGAGTCAAAAAGTATATAGACAGAGAAACAAAACTTCCTCTTAATACCTTAGCTTTTATTTGTATTGTAGTGTTGAATTGCCGCAATTCTAAAACACAGCCAAGAACAACCTAATCCAATTGAATCCTACTTAAAATAACACAATTAAAGAGTGGTGTTCAAATAAATAAAAAATTGACTCGTGCAGACTCGAACGAACAGAAAGATTTATTAAATTAACTCTGAGAATCACAACAATATGTCCAGTATTACAGATGTTTATTTTCAGCATCTAAAACTGCAGTCATTGACCATTGCGCAATGGTTACATTATTTGTCATTTACCTTACTTTTACAACCAGTATATACCATCAATCATAACTTACTACCAGGGTTGACAAGTGAAATATTTCGCTTGAAATAAATAGAGAAATAATGACTTTATTTCGCGAAATATTTCACTTCAGCTTTTGTTGAAAAGTGAAATTAATGAAATTAATGAAATAAATACAACAGAAATAAAGTCATTTATTTCACCTGTATGAGGTGAAATAAAGTCATTTATTTCACTTGCCCAAGGTGAAATAAAGTCATGTATTTCACTTGCCCAAGGTGAAATAAAGTCATTTATTTCACTTGAAAAGTGAAATAAATGCCATGTATCCCTGTTTATTTCATTTTATTTCTTTATTTCAATTAATTTCAATTAATTTCATTTATTTCACTTTTCAAGATAAAGTCATTGAAATGTGAAATAAATGCCAACCCTGCTTACTACTGAATAGACGAATTGCAAAAAGGGCCGCCAAATGAATCTCTGTTGGCGGAATCCTATGTAAAGACAGCCGACAATGATGAATACAATGCGGTAATCAGGTAAAGTTTTATAAATCGGTATCGGTTTAGGGAAAATTATAATGGTATCTGGAATCATTAAAAACTTTTACACTACACAAATAGAACTTAAAACTTTTTAAAATTTATTTTGGATATTATTTAATAATTTTTAATTATTCCAGAAACCATTATTATTCTTTCTAACTCTATCTATAATACTTTATCTGAGTACTACATTCAACATTACATTCATTTACTATCACCTTCGGCTGCCTTTACATAGGATTTCTGTTATCTGCCATCAGCGATCATTTTTCGGGATCTATTTGCAACTCGTCTATCACTACTAATTATGATCGTCTTGTGGGAGTTGCGCGGTGAAGTTCGGTATGTCAGTAAGTTTGTACTATCGTGCTTCAATAATGTTTTCAATAATGTCCCCCAATGTACATCTCCATGTTCTAAATTAAACACATGAAGGTATGCGTTGGGGTATGTTATTGAAAACATTAATTATTAGTATGCATGGAAACTAAATAGTTATTCCATAATAGAGTAGTGTGCACGCGTTCTGTGTGCAGTTCCTATCTCGCCTTCATCACAACTAAAAATATGTGGTCTGTTCAATGCTGTGAGATGTGATGGCAATTGGGGAGGTTTTTGTTCTTTTAGACGATTTCACGCATTTAATATTTTCTTTCGTATTTTGATTCGCTTAGACATAGTAAATGGGAAAACTGATGCTGCTGCTAAATTTTGTGTTTTTATGCCAGCTGGTATTGGCACCCATCACCCTTTGACTTCATCACCGTTATCAACAAGAACTCATCAGTAAGTTGATTTTTGAAGAGTGCTGGGTAATGGATCAATTTTAATTTCAAAAAATGAAGTGAGCCTTTGGCCCTTGCCTCCACATTCAACATTAAAACTCCAAGCAGAAAATTGGGAAAAATGTGCCTCCGATCACATTTAAAATTTTTGTTAAAAGTCGCTTCCAAAAACGCCCCCACCATATGACCAAGATCGACTTTATAGGATCCAACCGGCAGCACTTATATTTTTATAAATATCGTTATTTTATATATCAGCGTTTAGATCAGAAAAGAGGCAAAAATAGTGCTGGGTGGCCAACAATTCCGTTTGATGTATATAATTAGACGATTCGCCTTTGCTCATCATACAATTTGGTCCATACACTCACTGCTTTTTTATAACAGGGCCGGGGACGTGTTACCAGCTCGTTACTATAATCTAATCTATATATTTCACCAAACAGAGTATCGTATGCCCCATTTACAAAAATAATATAGTTCTCTGAATTATTACAAGTGTTATGAATTATAAACGAAATAACTAGAGCATAGGTGGCACTAGGTATCCACAGTCAATTAACCCAGTAAAGAAATACTTTTTGAATTTAATTTCAAACACAACATAGATATTTGTTTTATTTTATTTTAACACAAAAGTAGCCAATTTCATCTTCGCTGGAATTTTTAAATATTTATTACTTCAATTTTACACTACCTGGCGTAGCTAATATATAAAAATATAAATAGGCCAACTTTAATTTAGATTCCAGGCCTTTTTTGAATTAGTGTTTTTGAATGATTGATTGGTTTTAATTTGAGACTGGCGACTTTACTGTTGAAACCGCACTCTTGGTAGATGTATTTTTGCAGGACATGGCCCTTATCGCTAGATACATTCATTTCATAAACAATAAAACAAATCGTCACCATTATGAATAATATTGCCTAATTTTACAATTGTACGATTGTCGAATTTTCATGCCAATAATTCTTTTCGTAGTATTAACAGCAATATTTTACAGTACATACTTAGCATTTACAGTTACACTGTGCATGCATAAAACATAACATAAAAGAAAGCAACATACATAGTCAAAAAGTATATTCTGTAAACATTGGTTACGGTTAAGGACTATAATATATGAATTAATTAATTTGATTCAAACCTTATGTACTTATGCTATTATGTACCCATATTTACTCTTCTTATGCACCTACGTTCTACCCTTTAATAGATTATTATAGATACTAAGTCCTACTTTCAGTCTACCTTTTATTTACATTGTTAACACATTTCCAGGATCATTTAAGCTTTAAATACGTGATATTCTTATTTCATATTAAATAAAAATGTTCTCCCTTCTGACTCAATCGACAAAACCTAAACTGAGTTAATACTTGTAATAATATCACTAATATCTTGCTGGAAGAAAGGAGCCATGCATTGGAGCCACGTACTATTCGAGTAATACCAAAGTAGAAAAATATCCAAAAAAAAGTCGCGAATTGATAATTTCTACCCATCTGCAGGACAGCCATTGAGGAAAAAACACCAACGGGAACTGATCATTTCTACTTGTACCTCCATACATACTCACCACTGGGGACCCCGAAACTTCTGAGCCAGACACCATATAAACACTTATACACTCACACTCATATGTAGTGAATATGTGTAAGAAATAGTGTGTAAGTAATACATTTAAACATAAACAGAACTATTCTCTTAAGTTCTAAAAATAGAATTATTACTAAATAGATAACACAACATTATACAATACCAGGAATGTGTTTCATCATTTAGTTAATGAGACACACCCAAGTTTAGGATAACAACATTTCTTATAAATCTCGAAGTAAAAGAAGTGTTCTTACTTAGCCCCGATTATTATTATAAGATTGTTATTCTATGTAATTCTAGATGTAAAAGTACTAATAAATAAATAATTCGAAATGTAATATCCATAGGATATTGCATCAGCTATTTTAACCTGATGGAGGATCCACAGAATGTTGCATTAGCCATTATAAAAATTTGTTATATAAAACATAAAAAGTTTTTAGAACACTTTTTATGTTTCAAAATTTGGTATAAAAGGTGAGACATTTTTCATTAAAATCAAGCAGTACGAATAAAACTAGAACAGTACATTAGACTGCTAAGTTACCTGCCGATTGATAGTAGACCATATAAAGGTTATCCGAATTCCAGATAATTGGTACAGGGGTCGAATGTACCATTTACAGGACTAAGTGGACGGATATATTCAGCAAATCCAACGTCGGCACTATATACACGGCCACGGACAAGGATTCGTTATTTAATATGATTCACCTCCACTAAGGCATTCATTATATTTTCTCATATATCACACGTGGAGTCCTTAAAAAGAATTTCATTTGCGATGCAACAAATATTTATGAAACAACCTGTAACCTCATTTTTGATCTATTTATCATTATGAAACAGAATTGGACAGACATATCCAAAGATTTAGCTACACGTTTGATTAGAGAAAATGATTCATATTTTGCTAGCATAAAAACTTCTAAATTGCATTACATTTGCATGAGAGTTTGTGCCGTGCTTATTGAGTAGTTTCATACGTTATTGGGCAAACGCTGGTGAACATAATCTGGCATTGAAGGCATGGATACCAGAATAGAGTGCTACGACACGGCACATAGAACCATTGAAATAAAAAAGGTAGTCGGTGAAGAAATCGTAGAGAGCATAGAGTTTGTCATTGAGTCAGTTCACGCCCTATTAAAAACGTTTATAGAATATTGGGAGACTAACGCGAAAGACGTGGATATATTATATTACATTTTGCGGAGGGAATGTCATCACAGGCATAATGGAGCAGAAGAAGGAGGACAAGTTCTCTTGCTACTACCGCAAGCATGACGATGGATTGGTCTACATTCATATGAAACAACAAAGACCAAACGAAGACCTGTACATCAACTGTTCTATTGACGAGGTGCCTGTGTTGCTGGGATCATTACTAAGATACTGGTACTATGCGGGAAATCTACTTCAGAAATAGGGACTTTATTCCAAAATTTCATCACAGAAATTGAAACACTTTTTGGAAAAATTGGACTGGATTTATTGTAATTATCGGATTAAGTGCAATTATTGGATTTATTGTCATAATTGGGTTTATTGCTTATTGGATGTATTGTACCATATTCGGATAAAATAAAAGCGAGCATTAGAACACCATACAAAAAGTTGTTCCATTTCGCAGCATTGCAACAATCGCCAACGCATTCCATGTACGTTCCAAGTTCCATTCTTTATCCACTCGGCTACGATGGAATATTTTTGGAATGTTTGTTTTATGCACTACTCTTGTAAGGGAGAAGCGAGGAAGTGGTTGGTTTGGAGTCAATAACCTTGGGGGTCGGCCACCCCCCAGCGCAGGGGGCGGATGAGGAGGTTTTTGCTCTAAACCGCCACTTACCCCTTCTATCTGACGGCAACATAACTTGTTTCTATTGTAAACAAGACTGATATAGGTAGTCAGATTTCAGATATACATAAGCAATACAAGTCCAAGTGCGCGTTTGCGGAGGTAGCAGACTTTAACGACCAAACAATAACCTGTTCCTAAAAGTGTTTAGGATGTACAAATCCTGCCGTCATGGTGTTGGCCTGTGGCTGCCTTTGCTTTTGTCTTAATTGCGTGTTCGGCACCAGTGAATATCCTCGATGCGGAACGGCAATTAAAGGAGCAGTTCAGATACGTACACAATGAACTCAATATAGATTAGTTGCCATGGGCCTATTTACCCTGAGTTTGCTGATGCAGAGTCTCGCGTAATTGCGTTTCAAAAGAATAATCATGTTCGTGTATTCAACTCTACAAGGATAGTGATTCAAGGTTTCGTTCCGGTTAGTGACGATGGATTAGCAGACTGTTGGTACTGTGGACTTAAAATTAATCTGTATATGCCCAGATTAATGAGTATGCCAATCCAAGTCAAGTGAGCGTTTGATAGTATAGAAAATCGTGTAGAGATTAGCAGAGGGATAAGGTTAAAGTTTCCTTGAGTTTGTGGAGTGCGCGAAACAAAGTTTTTAATATTGTGCTGTAATGGATTCATCCACTGTGGTAAATGCGTATTGACAAAAAACATTTGCTTATTTTGTAATGATAGCTTTGGAGCGGCTGTGAAAGTTTTCTTATAAAATCTAAGAATTCTAGTTTAGTTATCATTAATCATGAGCAGCATTGCAGTTTCCCATCGCTTCAACAAGGAGGAATGGCGTTGCCACATTTGCTGGTACGCATGGATCTTGAAGGACTTCGGTTTCCTCTATGAGCTCACAAATATACATAAACTTGACATGTACATCAGCAAATGTATTTTGAAGCAAATTTCTTCTGTAGCATCTGCATATTAGTAGTTAAGTTAGTATGTCCTTATTGACACACACATTAGTGAGATTACCATAGCCCACCAGAAATATACGATCTTTATTTTACTTTACTGCACACATCCTGAGCCACTACATATTTTCTCATCCCAATTTAGTGAAGAAAAATTAATTCAAACATACCATAGTCTTCATTGTGGCCCAAGGTGAAACATTAAAAACGTATTATATACATACACACTGTTGCTGTTTGCATATGTTCATGATTAGTTTCTACGCATTTAGAACGTTCAGCAAAATCCGAGATCATCGATCAGCATATTCGATTCGTATTGAAATCATATATATGTAATCTCCGAATGTCAAATATTGTACGATCTCTTATCTACCTAACTAAATGAAAGAGTTCTATGCCCATCTTCTCTCTCAATATACTTAATAAGTACCTACGAGCGTAATACAAAACCAGTTCTTAACTGAGCATAAGCAAAGTTTAGATGAAACCCCATTTCTACTTCCATAGACATTTTCTCACACACATGTATTAATGATATTAACAATATACTTTTTAAACCCAAACGGAACTATTCCTTTAGTTTTAAAAATAGAACTATTACTAAATAAACGATCTCAAGACGACAGGCTGCAATACCGGTAGTATGTTTCGTCATGTTATTAATTATAGTTAATGGGAAACATCAATGATTTAGGATAACAACGCTTCTTATGACTCTATACAGCCACTGTCAAAGCTGAGTGCTTGAATCTTTTAAAGTGAAAGTGGGTAGTATAAATCTAGAAGGTAACACGTATCTATTGTAAAGATTATCATTAGAGAAATCCAAATCATTGACCAGAACTGAACATGTAGAAATACCGTTAGATGAACTCTCTATTATTACTTAGTATATAAATAGCCCTAACTTATAATCCTATAAGATATTCTCTCACTATATTGTATTAAGCCATCCGTCCACATTCTCCAGGAACCTGCACCTAATATTAAAATATTATTTACAAAAACAGTATAAGTTATAGTTTAAATTACTAATCACCCGGTTCGGACTAGTGTATTGTAAAGCCCTACCGGTTTAGTATAAGTACATACCCGACAGCTACATTTGTAAAGCTGTATGGCCACTCAAGACTGAACAATTAAATAGTACAATAAAAAAGACTGAACCAGAAATATCCGTGTACGTGTACCATTCTTTCAAGACGTTATCCGTATATGTCAGTCTTTTCTCGGGTACTTCAACCTAGAGACGTGACACTACTTTAAATATTGTATCACAGTGAAATTTAATCCTGTATATCGCCGACTGCGTGACAAAGTAAAACCAAAAAAAACATGTTTTCCATGTATACGATTTTAGCATAATTCCCGTCCTGATTTGCAATTTATAAAGTTTTAAGGACAAAAAATTATTAGTGTTTACATGTACCACTGCAAATGATACCTTTTCAGGCCTAACAACTAAAAAACAAATAAACATATATATGTAGATCTCCTAGTTATTTAGGAGAATAACAACAGGCGCTTTGCTATTATTGAAAACTCTTTGGCTTTATTGGGTAATGATCATCTTAAATAAGATCTTTGCAGATATTGCCTTTGGAAACGGACTACGGCAAAAACATTACAGAAACGTCAAAAAAATGTGCAACAAGACCTCCTTCCGATGAAATGTAAGTGGATGAACCAAATACTTTTTTTAATACATATAAGGACAACAAACTTTATTTAACTTTATTTAAGTAAGCCATTTAATAAGATGTTTACTATATCAATTTTATCATTTGGCCGTGTCTATGGTAAAATGCCATTGGTTAGACCTATGAGTGTTGATCGTAACCAATGGTCCCATAAGGTCAACTGATTCCAACCATTGAGCTATACGCGCACATTTTGGATTACGCGAATTTCTAAGTGTACAGATGATGAGCACTGTAATTGATCTGTTATATACCAACTTTGTAGACTCCATACAAATGCTAGACCTTCCCTTCCTACGGCTGAGTAATTTCTTTTTGTTTTACTCTACACTCTAGATGCATAACTGATCACAAATACATGTCTCTCTTAATATCGATTAGTAGTATCATTATTAAGTTACTATCACCCAGCCAGTGAGGCTAGTGATTAGCTGATCTTGTCTAGGCTAATTATATACCAAAAGACCACCAACTAAATATTTAAAATATATTTAAAAGTTTTGTGGACCTCATGACTGAACAACAAATAAAACTTGTACGTGTACCCGTTCATTTCGAGACCGTATCCATATAGTTACTTCACTACCTAGGGACGTTAACCAAATAAGAAAAAGCTTAAAAAAGCTTGCTAATAAGCATTTTTTGATGATGAGGATAAGGACAGTGACCTTCTTAGCGTGTTATCTGGTTTCAGAGACCACAGAACTAGATCTGAAGTAGGCTTACGTAGAGAACTACATCTGAAAAGAGATTGAAAAAGCCTATTATTCACACCGATACAGAGAACGAATAGACAGAAGATATATCAACATCTGTGGCAAACAAAATGACGAAATGGCTTTTACAGACCAAAGCTGTTCAAGGGGCCAGTAAGGCAGTCGCCAAAGCATTAATATGCGGTCAGCAGGAGCAAAAAACGTTGCATCAAAAAGGATGCGGTTAAAGACGGAATATTTAAAAAGGTTGAGAAAATGGATAATCAGGCAAAGGTATGTTTAACTATTTTATATTTTTATAGCGCCTCAAAGGAGGGAACGAGGATTGTGATTGTGAGGAGGTTTTTTGCTCCAACTCATATTTGTGCAGTTATATGAAGCCTTGCTGTACAAAGTTATCAATAGTGAAACGGCAGACAGTATTTTATTTGTTTACTAAACTATTAATTTTTGGTTTTCGTCTCCACTATCGAAGGCCGATCGTAACCCTTATTGAAGAAACCCTAAGGTTAAACCTGACTCAGACTTTTATGATTTACTTGATTTTTGGTTATTGATAATTTTTATTTCCCAGAATTAGTATAAAAGGTGAGTCATCTCTCAACCAGTTTAAGCCTACTAACTAGTACTAAACAGTACTATTCTAATACATCAGACTAGTATGGTCCTTACTGACAGATAGTAACCAATAGGAAAGGGTTTGCGGTAAGTACCATAAGTACAAGTGTTACGTTTATAAGTATCTAGTAGGCCAGTCCTTACGCCATAATAAACCGAAAGTTATAAATAGTCATCAATACTTAATTTTTACAGATTCGCTGCCAAAAACATTATCTATCTTTTAAATAAAAACCGAGGAAGAAATTGAAACCAACAAATATTATCTATGAAATACAATAGCTCTCTGTGTTTGTTCTTAGTACGTGTACTACAACCATTGTCAATGTACTATCACTTATGCTAGAAGTAGAGCATAAAGGTGAAGTAGCTGTAGTATTGATGCATTTAACTTGTTATGTTCCGCTCTGTAATTATTCTAGTTCTTAAGCTCAACTTTTTGTTTACCATATGAACTTTGTATAGGTATATATTTAGTATATAAGCTTTAGCCTACGAGCTAAATAATCGGATATAAATTACTTGTACATCTATCGATGTGATGTATATAATGTATAGTGCTTTACACTCTGTCTACCTTTTAAAAAAGTCTATAATAAATTCGGACTTTAATTCTTGTTACAAACTTCGGTCGTCCGTTTGTGTACAACTTCATTTTATCAAACATCAAACTATATCTGCACTCTCAGGCTACAGTACAGATTTCTGGCGACCATTGCCTTACGGATTACGGACCCCCGGGGCTTCTTTTCTTCTCTGGAGGCTTCTTTTAGACGTAGGGGAATTCCCTCCCCTCCCCCCGGTCAAGCACACCGATGTAAACGTCTCAGGCATACACCTCCCACGGGAAACCAAGGTTCGGTGGGGCGACCGCCCCTCGGTGACCAATCAAAGAAAAATGCGTCCCCCCGGTGGCTTCTTTGAAGGTGGAAGAGTAGCTGCTTTGCAGAATTCTCTACATCCTAGAGGAGGCTCACTCAACCAGACTTCTCGAATAGTTGTGTGCTAACAAGAAAACTTTATGACCGACAAGGGTCACTTTACCAGTCCACGACGCAATTCTAGGACGACCCTTGCTGTATTTCTGAAAGCGAACAACAAGCGAAAGACAAAGGTGAATATTCACAATCTACCCTCTCACAAATTTTTATTATTGTGAGCAACCAAGTAAGACTACAAAAATTAATAATATCAAAATGCTTTTAATCTAACATTCAACTATATAATACCTACCTACGGAGAATATATATAACTAACATGACTACTTACTACTCCTCATTGTCGTTCTCACCTGCAATAATCACTCACTTCAAATTCCATTCCACAAAATTACGATTTCTACTGCCTGCAAAGTAAAATCTCTGAATTCCGTCAACATTAAAATTGACGACCCCCAATTTATTGAAACGGGAAACATTCCGGTGACATTAACGCACGGGAGAGAGACGTGGTCTCTCAACCCCTCTGCCCGGAGTCACATTATCAAATCTCCACGAATGAGACCTATAATTTTGATTGAAGATATACAAGAGAATGATCCTCAACTTGACTCAGCCGTATTTTTGAGTCAAAGGGCAACTACAAACGAAAAATACAGACAACTACAAAAAGACATCAATAATTTGTGTTTGAGTGATAGTGACAATGAAATCATAAAGCCGGCACCCCACGACAAAGAATTGAAAATTCCACTGGAACGACCGAGCTCGAGCCGAGCACGTCTTCGACAAACTTTCGGGGAGTCTTGCCGATCCACCGAAAGGGAGAGACCAGTGTATTTTGGTCGAGGCCGCAATTTGATTCGACCTCAGGCCACAGTACATACGTATATAGTTTTAGCAATTAAAATTTTTTATTATGACATTAAAATATGTAGCTGTATCTATCATAATGTATACCATCTATTTATGATAAATCCCCGTTACAGTCTTACGTCGACCTTTTGAAAATCAATAAGTAAGAAAAAACATTTTCCGTGCAATAAACTTTGCAGTTTAGTCCGTCTTATCGATTTTGAGACTGGATTGGCAAATATAAATTGTCCGGATTGCTTACTCAAACTGGTAAAATGCAGAAAATCTCCTTTACCAAACTGGTCATAGCGTTTTGCCAAACTGTCTTCTGCCAAATTGTAAATTGACCGACTCCTAATAAATCAATCTAAAACTAATTATTCCTCCATAGCATAAATTATAATTATAACGTTAAAATCGACAGTGCTCGTATTTAACATTTGTTAAGTGGAACTGAAATATCAAAATTATCACACAATCAGATTTAGATATTTCTTAGGTAAATTACAACTTGTAGTATTTGTGAGTCGGGTCACCACACTTAAAAGCAGTGGATTTATGGAAAATACAAATGAATCCCTAAGAACTTTTAGTAAAATCAAATTACATCATAATATAAGTTTCTAAAATCTAACTCAATCTGAATAAACTATCAACATTCTGTACATTTTCATGTACTGAATGTTTTAGTCATATTCGGTGTTCAACACAACTACGTATGAAAAAAAATATTAATGACTATAAGGCATCTTCTTACATTATGGTCAGCATCATAAAGGTAGACTTTGGTGAAATCGACGCCAATAAGGAAGGCTGAAGTCTTGAAAAGTTTCAGCTTAACACTTCCACAGCTCCTGTGGTACAATTGTACCACAACGCCTTGCTACACAACATTTGCTTTTAATTATCTCCGTTCCTTTTGACCGAATTACATCCAGCTTTCAGGTATCTGTCAGCAATATTAGTTTTCAATTTTGTGATTTTTTATTAAGCAAAGACTACGATGAAGTCTTCGTTCACATGGTAGTATCCAGTGTGGTACAAATGTACCACAAAGAGGGTTTCTTATCTGGGGTATTACAATTGTACCACACTTGGATACTGCCCTGTAGGAGAGAAAAATGGTACATAGTGAGTAAATCAATACAATTAATGCAATGTGAGAAAGCTAATGAGTGAGTATTTGCCGCCCGAATCCTAAATAATTGTAGTCACCGACTATAAGACGACGGAATGTAAATTATTCTGTAAGCATCGAGTATTTGTCGACCGAATCCAAATTAATTTGTCTTTATGGAAAATTAACAGTGACGAAACCCATTGTGGTTCTATTTTACCACACTTGGTAGTCCATGGAAAATTTTAGACTTGGATGTGGAAGTGTTAATGATTATACCCCCTTTCCTGCTATTTCAATTAACACTAATTACCTATTTGAAGTGGAATACATCTTCCAGAGATAGTTAGGAACTATATTTCGAAGGGCAAATTAAAAACTTTCAATGTCAATTGTAAATATACTGAATGAATATATTGGAAGGAATTTATTTTTCAACGTCGTCGTCACAGGATAGGAGATACGTCCATAGGCTCTGATAGATCAACATCCATTTCTTCGTCATCATCGTCTTTCTGCTTTATAAAATTTACCATTTTTTAGCCTTTTTTACGAAGATACACAAAGGACACATTAAAATACGTTTTCATACTCTATTTTCTCTAAGATATTATGAAACTTCTATTATATTATGTTTATGAAAACAGAAGTTGAAACAACATGCTTAACATGTTTTACTATAATAGCGAGCCTACAAATAGTTTGGTGTCAAAGCCACAATAAAGTGCATAATATTGTTATACGTACCATTTGAAAACTACTAAAAACTAATTCAAAATTCCATTGTTAATGTAGAAGCAGAGCAGTACTTTAATGATTATTTTGATGATTAGTTCAAATTCAGCCTAATTTTTTAAACTATTTATCATGTGGAATTTAGATTGATTATGTATACTGCATTGAACAAGTAATTTAGTTACACAAACAGATTCAAAACAGACATTAAACAAACAATCATTAAATCTCAGCAAAAATTTACCTCAACAAAAGTTTAGTTTCAATCGTCCAACAAGAATTTCCATTCCAAAGTATTAATCGTTGGTAGGTGCAACAGCAAAGGAAGCTAGGAATTACACAAAAAGTAAATAATAATAATTTTTTGAATACGGCTTTAATTTAAAGTTCAGATGTGGTGAAATTATTGTTAATTCAATTAAGCCAAACAAATATTATGAAATATATCGCCACTTAAGGATAGAAAAAGTCTGTCAACTTTCAGATTGGTACATGAAGAAGCCTTAATCCATTTTTGTTTGGTACACGAAGTCTTTTTGAGGAAAGTGGATTTAGGCTTTTCTATCCCTAAGGGACGATAATACAGATCGAAATTTTATTTTGATATTTTAGATGCCGGGAAAGGAAAAAAGAAAAAAGGGGAGATTGAAAAAAAGTTACAGAAGAAAACAGAGAGAGACAGAGGAAGAAGGGGGAATAAAAGAACTTTCGCAATTTGGAATAGCTATATAGTTGGCAAAAGTCTTTCTCATTTCAAATAGCAAAGACGCGTTTTGCAGAGTGTGCAAATTAACATGGAGTTCCTTTGACTCTTCCCTGCTAAGATTTTTTGCACTACGCGCAATTTTTAAATCATTAGTTAAAAACCAGCAAAAGTTACTAGAAATCAGAATTGCGGTGGATGAAATAGAAGGATTTGGATGAAGTAGTTTCTTCTAGGAGAAAATTAGGAAAATGGTAATTTCGTCCGGATAAAATTAGACGAAGTTTGAAGTTTCATCTTCTACATTTAAACTTTTGTCCGTAAAAAAACGCAATCCTGACAGAAATATTTTGAAAATGGAAAATTGCAGTTTATTTTTTTTAAACTCCTTTATCACAAAATCATTCGAATTTACTTTGGTGCTTTTGTATAAAAAGAGATTAATTTTTTTGGAAAAGACTATCTACAAAACTAGGAAAATTTTCGGTTGTAGGTTAAAACATCGAAAGCCATTTGTTCGAATGACGTTTTATGGGCAAAATAAGATAGAATACATAAAGATAGAATGCCAAAACAAAATATCGAATACCGAATACCAAATGATAGAATGCAAAAACAAATGTTCGAATACCGAATGCACAAAGATAGAATGCAAAAACAAATGTTCGAATACCGAATACACAAAGATAGAATGCAAAAACAAATGTTCGAATACCGAATACAAATTGGTAGAAATAATACAATCTAGGCTATGTGGACTGGGAATGGTAGATGTTTATGGATAGTAAGATTAATCTGTCCACTGATGTTGCTGTGAATGTTCTTATAATTTAGATCCTCTTAAAATCGAAGTTTGTGTTATTATATTAGCCATAAAGTTTGGAAAATCGCAAAAAGGTAAAGACACATTAGCGCTGTGTAAATGTGGTCAGCTTGGGATACGGTAAAGCCAAAGAGGAAGCAATAGTTTTTGGAGGGGTATCATTTACGAGTAGGTCTACATTTCAAAGTGCATGTACGACCATATGGTAATTTTAAAAAAATTCTTCGAACCCCATTCTTCAGTAGTTATATTGAAAATTCCACATGTTGGGCTTTGACTTGAAGATATAAGTTCGTAATATATAATGCACAAAAAATACATTTTTCGGTTTCAAACGATATCTTCAAGTCGAAGACCAAAATGGGAAAATTTCAATATAACTACTATAGAATTAGTTTCTAAGAATTTTTTAATAATTATTGTATGGGTAGAGAACCAGTGGTCTCAGATCCTTAGGGAATTTCCAAAAAAATAGTACAAATTTTTCCGATTCCCATTTACCCTCTATGATTATTTTTGCTGGTTACCCAGCAACATCCCCATTTGTGACAAAACCAATCTGAGTCTTTTGAAACATGCACCATTACCTTAATATGAATATATGTTACCATGACTGACTAATAATGTTATTATGACTGACTGCATAAGTATATTATTTATTATTTGTAATAAAACTATCTGTCATTTTTAATTCGATATTCGAACATTTGGATGTCACATTCTATCATTTAGCATTCGGTATTCGATATTTTGTTTTTGCATTCTATCATTTGGTATTCGGTATTCGATATTTTGTTTTTGCATTCTATCATTTGGTATTCGGTATTCGATATTTTGTTTTTGCATTCTATCATTTGGTATTCGGTATTCGATCTTTTGTTTTGGCATTCTACCAATCATTCTACCAAATGACTTTCGATATTTTGGTTCCACACCAAATTTTCGATAATATTTTCATTTTGAGAAGAAATCCTAATCTTCATCATACTGTTAAAATTTTTCATTATGTTTAGATAGTTTTAAACCAAATTTTTCATACGCAATTATGTATAAAGTGACTGTCAAGCGGATCAAGATTGAAAACATTGTATTTCGGAAAAAGAATAATATTTCTACGTTCATGTTTTACCAACGCAACTATATTATCACACACGTAAATTATTAACAACACTGTCAACATGAAGCAAAATATTTCATTTGTTATCTTTTATTCCTTACTTGTAATATTAAAAAAAATTTCCGAGCCGATCTTGTAGTAATTAGTTGGATTATGTACAATCGAAATACAATCCTCTTCAATTTTTCGAAAACGTTAATTGATGCAGTTCAAGGTAATGCCAGGCACCTGTGATCACAGGAGTCAAGAAACATTAAGTATCTATTAAGTATTATGAAATTGTGAACTATAGATAATAAAACTCGATTTCAAAAACTTACAGGTGGCAAATATCCAATTCAAAATAGCCATATGGAAACTTCAATTTTATAAGATGTATAATATTCTGCAATTGTTGTATTTTGACATTCCGTGACCCTTACTGCCGCCCAACTTTTACCTCTGAGTGCCACATTTGTATCTCAATCTTCACTGAATAATGTAGTTACATTACTCTATAAATTTCACAATCACGGTAACGACATGGCAGAAAATAAGTGAACCAGGTTTTCTTATTAGCACACCAACACATCAAATAATCCACCTGGTTCCGCAACGATGAAGGTAAGTGATATACTTTTGCCAGAGGGCTGTAAACCAAGGTCATCCACCCTGAAAAGGTTTTGATCTCATTCACAATCTTATTACTTTCTTATAATGCATATTCGTTGTGTTGCGAGATGTTATACCTGGGTGATCTCCAAGCCCAGACAGAGTTCTTCACCGTAGAGGATATACAATTGCTGCGCAATTTATTTTTGCCATTACGTTCCCCAATCCTTATTGTTGATAACTGTTTGATGATTTATTTAGTAACATGAAGTTACGGAATAGTCCGAAATGCATGTGAAACATTTTAATATCGCCATTCCGTTAATTATCTAGTTAGTATAAAATCTCACAGATGTACAATATTTACCTGTATGTATTAACTGTAAAATATTCAATAATTAAAAATTAAGAATTAAAAATTTGAATCTAACTTAAAAGTATGAATTAAAAAATGTGACAAGGTTTTAATTATGAGATATTAGTGTTATTTTAATTAGATATATAATTAGAAAATATTACATACAGTGTCTAGTGTTTAGGAAATATAATATTTTAGCCTACCATGTCTCTTCACACGGCGAAGCAATAATCTAGAAGAATCTAATATGCATGACAATTTGATAATACCACGCCTCTGTAATATAATGTTTTAGTTCATTTTAAAGGGGGGCACCAGGGCACTTCCCCCTCGAAATCGAGAAAAATAAAGAAATTTTTATCTAAAACCGCAAAATATCGCTAAATTTATTTTTTCTCTGTTCCCTCTCCCCGAAATTTTTTTCTGTATGTGGCCATGTCCATTTTTCATGCCTAATGCCTATAATATCAAGATGTATACAGGAATTCAAAACTTTCAGTGATATATGTAATAGAAGCGAACCAGAAAACGAATATCATATTATTATGTTTGCATTCCCGCGGACGTAAAGTACCCAATTAGCCCAATGTTGGACATTTCCCTATCCACCAACGTTTGGCTTATGCACTAGTTATTGGAGAAGATAATTTAATGTATACCCATTTGAACTGTTCTTGTATGAACCAATTGAATTAGTTTAAGACGTAAGAAATTTAGTAGACAAGTACCTAGTATTTTTAATCTTATGTGAAGGTGGCTAGAATATTATTTTAATTACATACCAAGGCTAAAGTTTTGCAACCATCCTTTGCTAAAAAATAATTCATATTATGAAAGGGTTTCTCACACGCAATATTCATACCCATTATTCTTTGAAACTTCCATTTCAAATTTACTTACTACATTAAACATTATAATTGTTATGCTGCCACTGGTTTGAACATGCTAACAAAAAGTTTTGCTTAAGAAATACAGAAAAGAGTAATTTCACCTGCTATTATTTTGTACTGTCTAATGCAACAAACCATTCACATCTAAAATTCATGAAAAATAACAATAGCCTTGGTTTATTATACTGAAAATTTTTTTTATCTGACATAATTGTACTAGATAAAAAGATATTCTTCTCTGAAATTTTCACAAGAAAAACACTTCTACCATAAATAGTATCATTCCAATCGTTGTAGACACAAGTGTTGTGTGAAGAAATAATAGTCTGACAATAAGTTATAATCCCTCGAAAAATATTTTGAAATAATTATTTTTACTTTCTTCAATTTAGTAGGATTACACATTTAAGATCATGGGCTACAAAGGTGCATTGCTGATATTATTTTCTATGTCCGTTATTGTGGAAAGCACAATAATAAACTTGTTCTCCTACCGAAATTGTGACTTTCAACTGATCCAAACTCAAAAATCTTACTGGTATGAGGATTTCTTATTAGCAAACCAAAATGAACAGCCATGGATACTGAAAAATAAATACGAAAAATATGGGCATAATTTCGTCGTAACAAAGAGTCATTGTCGTCTAAATATTCTTATGGAACCGAATAAATCCTTTCGGCAGTTAAGCCAATATTTCAGGCACGATATAAATGGTGGAAGTAGTTCGCAGTTTTTAATCGTTTATGGTGCGGCATATGTTAAAAAAATTAACAATCGGTTGCCACAAGCGTTGATATCCAACATTGCCCAAGAATCACCATCTGGATTATTTATGATGGTTGTCGAGAATTCTACAAAGTCAAGAGTTAATTGCATTCAGTTATATGGGACGAAAAGACCTTTCGTACACCCGATTAAAGACGACATTCCCCAATCTCATTGGACTGGAATATGGAAAAATCTGAATGGAAATCTTCATGGAAATATTGTAGGCGTTATGGATCATTCGGGCCGAAGAGGCTACCGGCATACCGACAGAGCGATAGAAGTATTGGCTGACAAATTCAATTTTACTGCATATTATACAGATCGTTATATGACATCAAGTAGGCCAATAGCCATAATCTATCCAGAGGGGAATTTTAGAGGTGGATATTCCGATCCTTTATACGAAACAAGCATCACAACCAAATATATAAAGCGGTCTATCGTTTATTGTGAGGATAGAGCAACCTACATCTCTTATGATGATAATGTTTCCTTACAACGATTCATTTATGATGAATTTTATGTCCAATGGAAATTGTGGAGCTCGATTTTTGTTGCTTTCCCCATTGCATATTTTATAATCATGTGTGAGGCAAATTCTAGAAAGAAAAAGAAATCAGTTTCATTTTGTGGGAAATTTGAAGCGGTATTTCTGTCCACCATTGCCGTTTTGTTAAAGCAGCACCCAATTATTAAAAAGAAAACTTTTCTCTGTGGGTTGGTTATGCTGATGGGTGCGTTGTTGAACATCCGTTATTATTTGTACATAAGAAACAATGAACTACTCGGTGGCCCTGGAATCTTTAGGAAGAGGTTTGGGAGTATGTACGAGTTGATACATAACAATTACAAGCTACTGGCGGAATTTGGATTTGGAGGTGGATTGGACAGTTTTTCTTTGTTTGGAGGATACATCCCTAGAGAAAGTATTTACTATTACGACAGAGAATATTCAGATGGAGGCCACATGTCAGACCCATACCTTTTACTCGCAAATGCTTCAATGAAATTGTTTCTCATTGTACAAGAAGAATCGGTTCAGCCACTTTTACATCATCTATGGCAGATTGAACCCAGGTCAAGTTGTTTAACCACATTGCTTGGTGCAAATGAAGTACCGAAATTTTGGGTGTTTGAGGGCGCCTTCAGAAACCCTTTTCTGTCCTTTATTAACTTGCTCATCGAAACGGGACTTAAAAGGAGGTGGGATGACCTTGAGGAATTGGAGGAATCTTCACGTGGAGGAGGATATCCTGGCACGTTTCAATACTCAGGCCCAATAATAATACCACCTTTAAGTCTCGATTCCAGGAGCTATGTACTTTGTCGTTTCTTTTTTGCTTTATTTATCACATCGGCAGGGGTTTTTATTTTAGAATTGTTGCGACGCCTTTTTGAACGCTGTTGTGTTCGACGTCGAAGGGAGAAAATAATATAATGAGCATTTTTATTTTCACTATACAGTATATATTTAGTTGGGCTTTTGGGTTAATGCACTGGTGGAATTAATGTACAATTTAATTTTAATTTAGTTGAATTTGAATGTTACAATAAAGATTTGAAATGAATGTCGACATTTAGTGTTTCCTACAATCCTCTACAACATATTTAGTAAACCACGATATAATCTATTTTAGACTAAAATGCCTGTATAAACTGTAGTATGTTTACTATTTTGCCTTACGAAGGAATACTTTCTTAAAATTATTTTTACACATCTAACGAAACATTATTACGAAGCCATAAATGCAATAGAGTATTTTATGGAAAAACACTTGACTATAAAGCTTTGTTGCTTCTATTAAATTCCATAGATAAGTGTAACCACACTTTCATGTAAACGTATGAGCGTACGAACGAAACAGAACAAGGCGCCACATCGTCCTACTTTAGACATAGCCGATGAGTGTTAACAAGATTTGTCAAATTGTCAACCACGGCAAATGCAAAATACTACATTTCTTACAAACACTCTAATGCACGAAAGAGTTCTCTGTCTTTCAGGGCCGCAGCCAGAAAAAAATTTCGGAGGGGGCCCGACAAATAATAATTGAAAATATACATATTAAGGCAAAAATTCCTTTCTTTTCTTCGATTTCGGGGGGGGCCTCGCTGCGGCCCTGCTGTCTTTCATGGCGCTTTCAATGACACAAGTAAGGCCATTATCACAGGCTCCTAATAAATGGAGGTCGATAAAAAATCTTCGATTTGGCTATTCCGTCATATTTTTAATTTGACAATACATTTATTTAGTTTTACAACTCTAATCATTGTTTCCAGGGAAAATCAAAAATTATATTTTAAATTTCAAAAGAAAATAAGTAGATTGAAATAATTAAATATCAAAAATTCTCAGTGAACATGTAAATTGCAATAAGTAATAATTGTTTAGTGGCATAAATTGGCTTATGTCTGAATTATAGTTAAAACATCCATCTCCTGAAACAATAGCCAAAACAATTTTGACAGCTTCTGATTGAAACAAAAATAACTTTCACGGTGTAGTGCAAGCTGTGAAAGGATGTCACGCAATATAATACTACGTAAAGTTTATACCACAGGTTGAAAAAAGAACATTCTTTCTAGTGTCTCGGAATATTCTTTGCACTAAATATAATTTAGTTATGTACACAGGATCCTCCCGTATGGAATAAACTAAAGCCGTATCTATTATTTATTATTGATATATTGATCGACAGTTGAATGCTAATATCATTTATAGTTTTACTGCATATTTTTCGGCTATATACTAAAATCAATATATACTGAGAATCAAGTATAAGGTGAAATAAATATAGACTTCACAAATATTATTCTACTTTCAAAATTTGGATGTTAATATACATAACTAGATATATATCATCATTTGCTTCTAAATCTCTAAATCAACTCCGTTAATTAATAAAAATAGTTCATAATTCAGTCAGGTATATTCATGGCTCTATAATATATGTCGTAGGCCGTGGGAGGACACGGAGTTTCATCGTGACGGCCTAAGCCATGAAAATGTCAACCCATAGCCTAGAATTTGAGAGGACGGCCAACTCATTTATAGTGGTTATCCTATTACCAAAAGAAGTGATATTGAGGAAGCTAAGAATATTAGCATGCGTTTTACTTCCAATTGTAACCTGCAAAAATTAACTTTTAAATTAGTCAAAGCAAAAGTATTATCCCCGGTCAGGTATTATTTGATATCCATTCATTATATTATTATGAGTTACAATATTCAAGATTCAGCACTAATACACACATTATTTCAGTATTCCATAAAAATAATAAAAGATAAAAATTTCTTTCTATACATTCAAACAATATTGTGGAAACAGGAATTTTGTGATAAGTTTTTTTCATAAAGAGAAGTGTTAATAGTTGAACAGCCACTTTAGTAGACAATTTCATGGCTTTCAACTTATGTTAAATACATAATTGCAATTCACTCACATCTTATAACTAAGTTTCCCTATGCAAATCTGGGTGCAAAAAATCAAAGTATTTGTAAGAAGGTTACTTGTAAGAAACGCAGGCCGTATAATAATTTCTAACAACGGTACACCTAAAACATTGTATAAATCTTTGCAGCCCTACCTAGCTGTACGTTCACTAAAACATTCTTCTAAATATTAACATGAAAAATTGTATGGATTATTAATCATTGTACTCTCCAAACTCGTTTCTGAGGACCTAGTTTGGCTGTCCGGACGCTTGGAAAAAACATATACCCTCTGTTTTTCTATGCTGGACTGGAGGCTCTATGTGTATACCCGAAGAAAAATAAGTAATAATATCTAAGTACAAATAGGTATGGCAATATTAAGAATTAATAAAATTCTCAGATTAGCTGCCAGAGGAAGCAGACATGACTTTGTCGTGGTCTGCGTATTTTGGAATCTTGCGGCTTAATATTGGGACTATTTTGACCCAAAAAGTAGCACTGTGTTCGAGGTGGGATGGTCTGTATCGCTGGGACAAAGGTCAGTGCGCGAAAGTGGGGCTAAATGCCTGAAATCGGAGTTTTTCAAAACCGGTGGCCCGACTGAGTCATCATTTTTTCTGTGCTGTGGTGGAATTTTCTGGTGTATTAGAAGGACTTGGATGCTAATCAGGTCTGGCAGCGGTTCGAACGTTTGGTAATATGCAGATCAGCCGATAAGCGGACCTTCCTAAGACCTGTGTCATATAAAGTCATATTCTGTCTACCAGATTAGTAGAACTTTTCTTACTAGTCTTTCCTGTGTTGGCCCTGTCTGTCTCGACTACATCAGTGTTCTAGCTTTCCAGCAGATAACAAACAGTGTGTCACTAATTCTACAACGTCACTGTGAGCCACAGACCTGAATACTCGAACACAGTCTACTATAAATATAATTGGCTCTATACCATTCTGTCTTCACATAAAGCTAAATCTGAGAATCCGCTTGTACACGAGTATAGGCGTAATTTCTGTAAGGTTTGTTCTAACTACCTATATTACATTACCATATCTTGTGGGCATTCTTACCTAATTTGTACAGGGACTTATCGGTATTGGGTGCTATGCGT
Source organism: Tomocerus qinae (assembly GCA_020055645.1). Classification (NCBI taxonomy): domain Eukaryota; kingdom Metazoa; phylum Arthropoda; class Collembola; order Entomobryomorpha; family Tomoceridae; genus Tomocerus; species Tomocerus qinae. The sequence goes on from CM034546.1 coordinate 61,644,422, forward strand.
TGGCATAAATACTCGGGGACATGCAGAAGCAAGTATTATTGTTAGTGTAAGAGTCATTGGGGGAACCTGATCACGGAGCCTTGAGCCTGCTTCTAATCTTAATATGGACTGTATGGTTAGTATGTGAGTAATTGTGTATTACCCTGGGTACTGCGACCTGTCCGCGGATATGGGAGGTAGTAATCCCTATTTTATGTTAACATTGGTGTTGTATCTTTACTGTATGGACTTGTCAAGTGGAGTGGAGATTTATGTACATATGATTGGCAATGTAGTAATATCGTATTAGGTTAGATATATTTAATTGAAATGATTTGAATTCATGTATTGGAAATATTTGATGTAATGGATAATGATTGAAATCCGTTAATAAACTACTACTACTACTACTACTACTATTAAGAATTAATACAGCCTTGAGTTTATACTTATACAACCTTAACTTATGCTATCCAACGTGACTCATCAGCTAAAAGTCATTAAAGTATTGGCTCCAGCATAGCTCCAGAATGTTCCAGCCTATGTCCAGCCTATAATATTTAGTTTTGCTGTTACAGTCAGCAAAATGGCCTCCGCTGATGTACTTCATTCTTTCGACACATTTTTTATATTTTTGGAGACAAATTTCACGCACAAATCTTCCCTTGGTGCAGCCTTACTAAAACTTTTCATTTAAACACAAATAATATCAAATTATCCATTTGGGCCTCTTTTTTCATCTGTGGTGTTTTTTCGAATATTTTTCTGTTAGCATGTTTGTTGATACAAATATTTAAACCGTTTTTATCAGTGACACTAGTTATTGCTTTTATATTTTGCGTGTTAACACTCTCCTTTTCCTAGCTCGTCAACGTAGTTATGTTTACTAGAAGAAGCCATTTCTGCTATATGTTCAACTGCGCCTTTGGATTGGATGCGTCACTCTACCGTAATATATTTTAAACATTTTAAAATAATCAATAATAGTTATTTATACCGATAAAAGTATGTAGACTTCCAATTCTGATGAAAATTGGTAGAAATATCCCTACTGTGATTAAAAGAATATAAAACAATTATAACCACAAATTTGTACACTCAAGTACTATTATTTGAGCCCATATTAAATTTTCGTGAAGTTTAGTAAAAAAATTTATCCATTCAAGTTTTCAGTATTAAGAAATTTTCGTTAACGCAATGCCTCATAAATTTTCTGCAAATATTTTAAAAACATTGTTTTTCTAGCATAAGGTTTACATTTATTATTTTAATCTGCAGGGAAATTTAAAGTCCATGGAGAATCGTGGGATGTTCAAGAATATCAAATTTTAGCAACAGTGCTAAAACTTCTTAGTGGATCGGGAATTGTAATATCTGCCCTTTTTGCAATCTCAGGCGTCACAGTTCCATTCAGCCCTGCAGTTTAATTATTACAACTGCTACAAATCGACTGCTTCGTGATTAGGCTTTTAACTCTACCTTTCGGTTTTATTTTTTGCGTTCATTTATGGTCACCTATTATTTGATTGTTTCATTGCGGTATAATTTATTCAATAATTATTGTTTTTTGGATGGGATTAATCACAGCAAAGAAATCAGAAAACTTAGCTAATTTCAATACAAAGATTTATTTTCGAAAACACCCGTTAGCTGCACTGCATGTCTACAGAGCATTAAGGACTTTAAACCTGGACATAAATTATTCACTCGTGTACTGGTTAGGCCCACCAACTTTTTTCGTGGCTGGGTCACTAAATATCCTGCAGAATTTTACCACTGTGACATTTTACACAATTATGCCCCTTTATGGATATATCGCATGTCCCGTGATGGGTGCCACGGTGCTAATTTTCGAAGTGATGTTCGTCACAGCCATGACAGTGGTAAACATAAAATCCCTTGAATTTATACAAGAGCGTAAACGGGAGCAAGATGGGGTCATAAGAAGGGCTGTTAGAAGCTGCCGAATGATGCGGTTTGATATTGGTCCATTTTTCATCACACAGAAGTCAACAACGTTTACTTACTTGGAAGTCATAATGACGCATACAATGAATATGGTATTGTCAATTAAAATTTAGAGTGAGCAATATAGTACAAACCATATATTTGTAGCTACTATCCAAATTCTTCCTACCGAGACCTAAATAATATAACAAACATGTAGCCTGCCAAACTAATGTGCACCAAACTAAAATTAAATTATTCAAAACTTTGTCAGTAAAAATTATAATAAATCATAGCCAGTCTAAATTATATTGCCAGCTTAAATCTTCTCAATCAAATTAAATTATTGCCAGCTTAAATCTTCTCAATCAAATTAAATTATTGCCAGCTTAAATCTTCTCAATCAAATTAAATTATTGCCAGCTTAAATCTTCTCAATCAAATTAAATTATTGCCAGCTTAAATCTTCACAGTCAAATTAAATGTTTTCAAATAAAATAAAATTCTTGTGATCGATTTTTGTGGTGTGTCTGTGCATATACGTAAGTAAAGTAAATGCAGACATTGAACTATTGATTTTGATTTATTAACTTTTTACGGCCAACTAATACTGCAATGCAGAAATTGAAAATACCCAATAAGAACGTTTCCATTTCAAATTATGCTAATGCAATTATATTTAAAAGGACGAGTTGGTTATTCATCTATCGCTTACCTAATGTGGAATTTAGAAAGTTGGTACTCTTTTACATGGCGTATTTTTATTTTACTTCTCAATCCTACGTAAAGAAGGGCGAGTGGTTAATAATCAACTCAACCTGCTATACTAAAACAATTGTGCTCCTATGCATTGCATGACATAATCCTGTTATTAAAGTTTGCAATATGGTTGAGTGTTCGTACTTTTCTTACTATTTTTTTGCATGTCGTCATGATTGTCATGTCTGGGCATTAGGTTAAGAACATGTAAACAATAAATGATTAGCATGCAAATGCTATACACGCCTAAACTACGATGTATTCCAGGAAAAGATGATATTCGCCAGAAAGTTTTACATACTACAATTACAAATTACAATCGGAGCTGCTTAAGGAGCGGGGTAATTAAAGTGCACAATGGTAAAATTGGGATACATAATAATTGACAATGGTAAAATTGAGATGTAATAATGCACAATGGTAAAATTGTGGCAATTAAAGTACACAATGGTAAGGATGGGATGGTTAAAATGCACAATGGTAAGGATGGGATGGTTAAAATGCACAATGGTAAAATTGTGATGGTTAAAGTTCACAATGGTAAAATTGGGATGATATAAAATGAACAATGGTAAAATTGTGGTAATTAAAACAAGTGCACAATGATAAAATTGGGATGCACTGACTCCAATGCACGAAAGAGTTCTCTGTCTTTCCTGGTGCTTTCAATGACACAAGTAAGGACATGATCACATTTTTGACTCGGATACTTTTAATCACCATTTTACATACAGCCATCACTGGACAGTGGACCATTTTAAGACCGAGTTAGCCTTAATTAGCAATGTAGCCCAGCGTCAAGAGATTAATTAGAAAATTGAACGTTCTTGATTGTAATTTTAGCTCACCTGAGGAAGCGAGCTTATAGAACCGCGCAGTGTATAATTGCGTAGTGGAAACAAGTTGTTTCGATTCGGACGTGTTGAAATTTGCCTCATTATGTGCGTTATTACATGCTTGGCTGCATTTTAGAATTACGGCAAATCAACACAGAAGTACAAGCAAACCTACGGATTTAGACTTTAGCCGTTCATTTGTAAGGATTGATGAACTAACCGAAGTTTCTTAGAAGGTAGTAAACTTTGGTCTGCATTATTATAATATACAAATTTTTATTTACAATATACATAGGGAATATGCGCCACGGGTATGTATTTGGTGAATTATAGGTTTCGGTCTGGTTAAGTTGAAATCCTGCGAAATGAATGGTGCAAATGATTCAAAACTTCTTCATTTCATTCGCCTCGCTTGCTCGCTCTTAGTTAACTTTAAAAGGCAATTATTCTTCCTTCCACTTCTGTATGAATGAACTTTGCACGCTTGTAAGGAAATCGATGCTAATTAAGCTGCTCCAATTTTTGGTGTTGTACTAGTGTTTGGCCAAAATGGTCGACAGCGATATTAAATCGCCCATTTGTGTTTTACAGCAATACTCTTCCCGAAAATATGGTCGCTAATTACCTTTTTTGTTTAAAATGCTTTAGTGAATCCAAAATGGATTTCCTAATGCCAATTTCCGAACTCTTTCAAACAAAATCTGCTACAATAATTTTGTATGTATTGCTATTTCTCTGATTTATTTTTATTTTAGCCAACATGACCAACAAAACCAGCCACTATAGGCCGTTTTAACCGAATCCATTATAACTATCTCCCAGTGCCAGTTGCTAGTAAAACACTGGTTCTTTCTATTTCTATTCATTTAAACTCTGTGACCCATGGACAGGTAAATGTATTTGTCTGTGCATGAATAAAATATTGCAAGGTACTGTTTTACTATTTTTACCATAATATTATGTAGCATTCTAACTAATTCTTTCTTTGTGGCCTAAAATTATTAACTATTATTTTAATTATTAACCACAAAGTTTTCAAACTTTGTTTTCAATAAAACTTTTCTATACGAATTACTAATAGTCGTTTGCAAAGAACGTCTTCAAATGCACGAAGAGAGTATTAAGATAGGAATTTAGCATATTTAATTATTATGTTGCCAATGTTTTGAGGTTAATAACAAAGCGTCGTACTTATTTATTATGCCGTGGAATTTCTCGCAATAAAAGGAATATCGTGCCGGTAACTATCTTACGTTACTGTTGGACTAAAAGTTCTATTTTAAATCGCTAGCCACAAGTTTTAGCTTACTGTTGTTTGTTTCTCTACCAGAGAAATATATGAGACAATAGAATATTCCACAAAGTTTTTTAAGTACAAATACTTCTACCCCACCAGAGACTATGTCATTCAAGCCGATTTAGACACAAGTGTCTTTTTACTACTTTCGAAGTGGAATTACGAAAAGGTTATCCAAAAAATTAAAATCTCTTGAGAAACTATTCATTTTGAATTGCAAAATCCTTTTTTATTCTTGCTATTTCTTTTGGCACCATGGGCTACACAACCTTATTACTTCTGGTATTAGTTTCAATGTTAGTGTTTGTGCAAAGCATCAAGAATTTGTTTTCGTACCGAAATTGCGATTTTCAATTGGTTCGATTTCAAAACTCTTCATTGGTTGAAGAATTTTTGTTGGCAAATCAAAATGAACAGCCTTGGACACTACAAAATGTACGAAAGGGACGCCATTTCATCTTATCAAAAAGTCATTGCCGTCTAAATATTCTAATACAACCGGATAAATCGTTTAGGATGCTAAATAAGTATGTTGGACAAGACATAAATAGTGACAGTTCTCATTTCATGTTGGTTTACCATGAAAACAAAGTGAAACATGTGAATCCAAAAATGATATTGCCAGCTCTGGTGCATGAATCACCATCACTAATTTACGCGATGGTTGTTACGAATTCGACGAATTCAAAAATGTACTACATGAATCTCTACGGGAAAGACAAAACACAGTTAATTGGAGATGAAGTTCCACAATCCCTTTGGAATCAAATATGGGAAAATCGAAATGGAAATCTTCATGGAAATATTGTAGGCGTTTTGGATCCTTCAGCCCACAGAAGCAGCCGATATCGCCCTTGTACACCAGGAAGATTTACTCCTTGCTTGGCTACCCATAGAGCGGTAAAAGTAATGGCTGATAAATTCAATTTTACTACATACTATACAAATAGTATGAGAGACATAAGACCACAGCCAATCGCAATGATCTATCCAGACGGGAATTATAAAGGGAGATATTCTGATCGTTTATACGATACAAGCATCACAACTAAATATACAAAGCAGTCTATCGTTTACTGTGAGGATAGAGTAATCTACATCTCATATGATGATAATGTTTCTTTACTGCGATTCATTTATGGTGAATTTTATGTCCAATGGAAATTGTGGGGCTCGATTTTTGTTGCCTTTCCCATTGCATATTTCATTATCATGTTTGAGGCGAATCCTAGAAAGAAAAAGAAATCAGTTTCATTTTGTGGGAAATTTGAAGCGGTATTTCTGTCCACCATTGCCGTTTTGTTAAAGCAGCACCCAATTATTAAAAAGAAAACATTTCTCTGTGGGCTGGTTATGCTGATGGGTGCGTTGTTAAACATCCGTTATTATTGGTACATAAGAGAAAATGTAGTACGCGGCGGCCCTAGAATCTTCAGAAGGAGGTTTGGGAGTATGTACGAGTTGATACATAACAATTACAAGCTATTGACGGCATTCGGATTTGGAGATGAAATGGATTCTTATTCTTTGATTGGAGGATATATCCCTAGAAGAAGTATTTACTATTACGACAGAGAATATTCAGATGGAGGCCGCATATCAGACCCATACAGTTTACTGGCAAATGCTTCAAGGAAGTTTTTTATGATTGTACCAGAAGAATCGGTTCAGCCACTTTTACGTCGTCTACGGCAAATTGAACCCAGCACTAGTTGCTTGACAACATGGTATAGTGGAAATGAAAGACCGAAATCTTGGCAATTCGTGGGCGCTTTTAGAAACCCTTTTCTGTCATTTATCAAACTACTCATCGAAGGGGGATTTAAAAGGAGGTGGGAAGATCTTGAGGAATTGGAGAGATCTTCACGTTCACATGAATTTCCTGACACGTTTCAATCCTCTGTGCCATCAGTACGGCGTTTAAGCTTTGATTCTAGGAGCTTTGTACTTTTTCGTTTCTTTTCTACTTTATTTATCATATCGGCAGGGGTTTTCATTTTGGAATTGTTGGTACGCCTTTTTGCACGATGCTGTTGTCGAAATTCAAAGACGACAAAGAAAGGGAAGGAAAGGAATATAAGAAGGAGATCAACATTGTAGCTATAGATTGCAGTATTAATGCAACTATTTAGAGTAGTTAAGTGACTTGGCTAGCTAGTAATTAAATGTCGAATTCACTATATTTACACATACTGCACAGAACAGGAAATAGCTATAACTAAGTGCGATATATTACATAAAATCATAAACAAGTGTCTGTAGAAGCATATTGAATTGTATGATGAATAATTTTGTTTATTTTCTGACCGATGTATAGTCATAATAATAATAATGGTCAAGTAAATTAAAACTACTTATAAACCTATTAATAGACATGAGACTTATATGGCATGTACATAAAATAAATTAGTACAGCGAATGCATATAATTTTGTCTAGTCTAGAATTAGAGTAGAGGTTTCTAATATGTAAAAAAAATTGATCTACATAAAAATTAATTGGTCTATATCTAATATTATGAATATTATAATTGTGACGTCATTTTTAAATTACCCAATAAAAATATTGTTTGAGGTGCTGCATTTGCTTTACATTTAATAGCATACCTATTAGTAATGTGGTAAGACGCCTTGGGATGAAAAATAAGAATGAGACGCATCACTATATAATAAATCTCAGTGTACCTATGTCACAAAATCACATGTCGGTATGTTTCTTTGTTTCAGCGATGGATTTTGAGCTTTTTGTTGCAATCCGCCAGCGAGTGTATATAACAATAAGCCCACCACGGGTTATCAATATTTCGAAACTATCCAATACACATGATTTTATAATATTTATGCTGGATGCCTACCTTACGAAATCGAGTCCCGTATGCTGGGGGCTAGTATATTATATTACATAAAACAATAAAATTCCACCTTGGGTTGCATTTAGCATTTTAGCATCTTTATATACGTTTAATTTATACTACATACATTTCTACATTTCGATAGATTTTACATAGCATCAATATAAGAGGAAAACATTTTACATAATCAAAAATTTAGAAAGACATATTTTAGTAATGAACTGTTTTATATTACACAAAAAGCCACCAATCATTTTAATAGTTCATAACACGATCGTTCGATTAGTAACCCATACTAATGTAGTTACATGGGAAGTATTTTATTTTGGTTAAAAGAGAAAGAATTATAAGCGACACTTATTGCATGTGAGCCACTTGAGACCATATGATCATATACGACAATTTTCTTATTATCCTATAAGCTATCCTTTAATCACTGAATAAACTGTTAAAACTACAAAATTGCAATTGCTAGAGATGCCTTTTAATTTTTCAAGCACAATGGATTACTATGAAAATGACTTTTAGATTTAAATACATGCCAAATGCGTAGTAAATCATATGTGTAAGTATACCTTTAATTACAATTACATCTGTAGTTTAGAAAGTCAAACAACTAGCTATATCAATGTGAGTTATATCGAAAATACGTTGACTATATACCTATATACTGCAATCTGTAACGTCTTAACTTTCCATACAGTACGGAAGGGAAGAAATGAGAAAAATACATAAAAAATCCAAATTATCGCTTATGATAAAATGGCCTTTGTCACTTATGATAAAATGGCCTCAATTCATTTTAAAAAGTGTCGCTTATGATGATCAATGGCCCTCAACTTTGGAGCCCTTAAAGAAATACTTCCCATGTGGCTACGCTAACAAGTCATATACCGTTCGAAACAAGCCTGTTTCAAGGACTATAAACTGACATCATAATATTTGACGTTTTCAATCCACAACTAAAATGACAACATTTCTTGTGACGCACTTCTCAAGTTGATAAATTTTGAAATTATAAATTACAAACTGGGATTTTAGAGTAATATTATTTTATAAGGGTCCTGTTTATATTTGTTTATATATAGGCTATGATGTGTATCCTTGGAAATAAATCCATAACGTGGTTCCAGAGGACATATATCACAACAGTGCCTCAATTCATCGTGTCCTTTATGATCATTTGATCTCTCAACTTTCAAACCCTGGCAAAAATACTTGCCGTGTAGGAACATTGACAAAATTTATACCATTTGAAGAAGGGTCATCTCACCAGCTATGAAATTTAAATCCAATATTTTAAATGCTGAACCCATCAGTAAAATTATGGTATAGTGTCTAGGATAATTATTTCAATGAATAATGCGATGGGAATAGGACCGATTCCTTGTCTGAAGGCTGGGCGGCGGCTCGGCTTGTCGTCGTCACCCAAATAATACATACGATTGAACTCAAGGTTGCTATACAGATTCAACCATTGGGTTATCAGGTTGCCCAGTCCGGGAGATTGCTGTTAAAAAAATTCACTTTTTATACTTTTGGGGGACAAATCCTATCATTTGTTCTCCACTGCTTATAAACTAAAGTAAAAATTATGTTACTACCAATAACAATGGTATTTATATAATGGAGAACAAGTGGTAGACTTTCTTCTCCGCAGCATTTTTAACTGCAAACTCTTGGACAACAGTGGTGCCCAAAATTTTTTATAGTAATCTTGAAATGAACTGGCCTCTAGCAATCATTAATATCTATTATTAAAAACTACGAGGTAGATATTTAAAAGTTTTTTCCAGGAACAAAAAATGCTGTATGGCTGTATAGCTGTGTAATGTATATATATAGTAATTATCATTTATGTTTCATTTTTTAAGCCAATGTTGAGACTAATTCTATTGTCAAGCCTGAAAAGTAATTCTAAACTATCATAACACTTATCTCTAGAAAGAAACGAATTTCATGCCATTAAATACTACTTCTGCTAACATGAACTTGATAACAATCGATCTAATTAATTCTAAAGTTCCAATGTTTTACTTGTGTAGTTGTACCTTGAACACCATTAATTTAATTACCAATAGTTTAAAACAAACGGATGGGGATAAACAATACTCACCGAGTCACCATAGCCAATGGAAGTAGAATAATGTCTAAATGGACACCGTATACCTATATCGAGTTCGAAATGCATATGTATATCAAATTTTTAAACAATAATGAAATAATAAACTCTGGTATTCATTTTTTCATAAATATTATTACCATAGATCGTAGCCCACGGATTTTTACCATGAGTTAGTTAAATGCATCCAGTCATGTATTTCATATTTCTTTATTATGTAGTTGTATATAACATCACCTCAAATAATAGCCTTTTAGAACAGTTATTTTAGGAAGCTTTAAAATTTTACATTGGATGAAATGTTCAACAGCATAATTCGCATAACTCTTATAGATATTTAGCATTCTAAATCCAATCATCTGTTATTAATGCACAATTTTATAAAATGTTGGAAATTAAATATTCAATACGATATGATATTAGTACAAATTATGCCATCCCGCCAGGTCATTAATGGACGTCAACAGTTAGCATGTTTTGTATTTTCTCCAAGAAAGATGCTTTGTAAGTATTCATTGACTTTCCTAATCTTCTTTTCTGTAAAGCACAATTTTTTGTAACCAAATAAAATAAATACTTTAAAAGGAAATAATGTGTTGCATAATATAGAGTTTTATAACATATTTTGATTATTGATAACACAAAATGATACAAAAAATGTTCCCAAGAATTTTCTTACCAAAGGTGTGAGTAATTTTAAAAACACTGCTGAACCATTTACCAGCGTTTGGTTGCCACACATGAAAATTATTCGCAAAATGGTTTTATTACTTTTGCAACAAAACAGCAAAAATCGAGAATCTTTAGCTCTATTAAAGATTCGGTATATAAAGACCAACCTTAGTAAAATAGATATAAAATTAAACAAATGGGTTAGGAAGGAGACTAAATAAATTAAGTTGACAGAAAAATATAAATTATATTATGTAATTAATCGAATAAATTTGGTAATTCATAAATATGAATATACTAATAATCTGCTTTACAATTCACTTGAATACACTTTAACAATACTTGTTTAAAAGTTCTAAATGTTTAACTTAAATTTGATAGTCGATAACAAGAATTAAATTACCCACCAGGTAGTTATATTTAAAACTCCTTTTAGAACCAATATTGACAATTGTTTCATTTCAAACTGTTTTTTACACTTATAAAATTAATAAATTCTGATTATTAACTAATATGTCAAAGAAAGGAGCAAAAATCGCCGTTTGAAATGAATTCAATCCTGAATGAAATGTTATAAATTTGCTAGTATGGTGTGATATGGATTTATTGTCAATATACCTAAAGACAGGAGTGTGACGTATACTGACAATATTTGCTCAACTTCATGTTCTGCTTATAGGTAAAAAATCACTTAGTCACTCACTTTGTACAATCTTTCCTTAACTGATTCTATTTTGAGAACTACACGCACTTAATAGAAATGACTCATTTACTACCAATAGCTATACTATCCTTTAAAAGCATCATAAATAAAGGCTATACACCTGTAGTTTTATTTTGGCTATTAAAGCTTATTATTTCTAATAATAGAATCTTCGCCTTTTTCACTTAGAGTGCATAATGATTATGATAAACAGGTTCTAACATTTACCTGTCGATTTGTAATTAGATATCCTAACTATACGTCATTTAAGTTTTCTTTGCATCTTCTAATATTAACCTTTACCTACTCGTAATTAAGTTCATTGCACTACATAAGTGCTAATTAATGACCTTACCCTAAAATTAAAAAGTAGTAACCTGAATCCATGAAATTTGATAAGTTAAATCAAAAATGACATTTATTTAGATTGTAGTAAATATTTGTAAACTAATTATAGTAAAGTTTTGAATAACTTTTTGTAGATACTTATTTGAATACATTTTCAATTTCCCTTTAAACCTGCAGTCCGAAATTGAGTAAGGACAACGGTATAAGTACAAACACAACCGGCTATCTGAAACATTAATCCAAATTTCCATCACTGTTTTTACTCGTGTTTTTCAATACGTCTCTTTATAAATGTAAAAAAGTCTTACAGACGTCATAGTACTTCTTCCCAGAGTGAAAAACCCGCAGCCACTTTGTGTAAGGTCTAAATTTTCAATATAATACTTTAAATGTAAAAATTCGTCTTTATGGATGCGAACTATTTTTGACTTCAATGACCTCAGCTAAAACAAATTATACAGACAAATTAATTATGAGTATTCCAGCAATTAATTAAATTGTGACTTTAAAGTATTAAACTGAGTTTTAAAAAAATAATCTTTGGAAAGAGAGGAATTACCTGAGATGTGATAAGCTGACAGCAGTTTATCATCATCAATGTTTGGATGACCTCAGTAAATAAGAGACAAACAATTAGACATTCTAAGGGACCTTCGAATCTAACGTACGAAACGCAAAAGAAGAATAGCAGACAAGAAGTAATTGTTAAGAAAACGAAATATAAAAATATGAAATATTGGCTGCCATTATGAAACAATTGTATAATCTGTGCCAATGAGACTATTCGACGATTAATATCGTAAACAAAGGTTTTAATATTTTGTTTTGGTTTCTTTTTTGAAAAAAGTGAATTATGCAAAGTTTCAAGAGTTTCATTTTCCACGTCATAGGAATTCAATATCAATGAAATCTTGGCTACTCTTGCAGCTGAAATGGTCGACATGAATCCAATGATAAATACGATACAATTAGACGTAAATTGCAATAATGCTAAATGTAATATGGCCATTGCATATCCTACCTCCCTATTTTGAGTAATATGAACTGTCCAAAGAGTAACGTTAGCATAATACAATTGCTGCTGGAAATCGACGGGATAAAATTCATTTTCTATCATCCAAACCATAGACACAGTCTTTGCCACGAAATTAATCGAACCACTAATGATTAGAAAAATTAGATTTAAATTAACAAATTTAGATCCAACTTTAATCCCTTCATACTTTTTCTTGACTTCTAAATCCCAAGAACCAATTTTGTTCCAACAATCAACGACTGAACTACTGATAAATAACCACAAAAAATTAGAGCAGTAATTTACTAAATACACTAACACTGTCATGGCCATAGTAATGGAAATTTCAAACTCATGGATAACATAGCGATGACTCATCTCATTGAACAGAAGTAAAGCTGAGATGACACTTTGAGTGGAAATAAAGTGCAATGCTATTAAAAATATCGTAGGGATAATTCCACAGCTGCGAAAAGTGATTCTTAACTCTTTGCCGTCCATTACTAATGGAAGATAACCACTGTAGCTGAGAAATTTCAAAAATCCACCAAAAACAGTTAGATCAGACATTGTTAAGGACACAGTCCACTATCTAGGCATTCCAAAACGGTATTAAGATGCCGACAAATAATGAAAATCACATTTTTCTTTTGCTATTTGCTACTTTCAACTATCCTGTAATTGTATTTTATATCTGTCAATAATATAATTCATTTAAGTGTATTTGACTAAAAAATTATACTGGGCGTCAAACACTTTGGCGTTTAGGTAGACTCTAAAAATTTCATTTGAGCTTGGGAAACCCTCTCGTTCTTATTATTCTATGGTCTTGTAAAAATCCATTTGGGCCACAATCAATACTTTATTTGCACAAAAATATTTTAATTTTCTATGTTCACATAAACAACAAAATTTCGTTGTCAGACCATCTAAACCAAATAACAGACATAATCATAATGTTTTAATGTATTTATAATTTACGAATGAAAGATAAATATATGTGTGTTTGTGTTATCATAAAATTATCATTGACCTTCTTTTGTGAAAAATAAATGTTGTTGTGAAGTTTTTCATGTTTCGTATAATCTAGAGGTCATTTAATACTATACTTATAGTTTATTATGTCGCTATTCATGAAATTATCTTATAGGGGCAAATAATCGGTTAGTAATTGTAATGTTGTTGTTGTTGAGATATGGTTGGGTAAGTGCAAACTGTAGATAAATTTGTACTATGCACTTAAATTTCCTTTTAATTTGATAGTCTCTGTAGTTGACAAATAATAAATGCTGACAATAGCAATCGATCAATTTATCAAATTAAGTAGAGGAATTTGAGATTAAAGGCGCATAATACTTGCAATAATATTTTCTGATATTTTGCCAATGTAATAAAAATTTTATGCGAAAACATTCGATATACCTTCAACCAGGGGTCATTGAAATTTTTTGAACCTTAATGCTATTAACTCTAGCAAGACATTTCAATTTGAGATAAAAGTATGTAATTTCCAAGATAAATATGATAAAGCATGCGACAGATCCAAAAATAAAGAAATAATAAGGGCCTTTAAAATTTTCCATTTTAAGTCGACTAGCTCCATTATCCGTTCCCTTCCGTTTAGCAGTGACATTTTGTTTTTCTCTTTGCTTTTGCCGTAGCTTTACCAAATCCAAAGTTTTCCATTTATTAACAAGCCCTGTGTTAAATGCATAGGTTGTTAATCTATCAAAAACGGGTTTCCAAATTGCTCTGGGCTTAGTTGCAAAACTGGCAGCTAATTTAGCTACTGCATCTGTAGAAATAATTATTGGACGTTGTTCTGCACTGCTATAAGTCGTTCCTGTAAAAAATTGAACTTGAATAGATAATGCAATGCATGCAAAATCTAGCTTAACGACCTTTTTAAAACATTTATCTTCATCTCCAAAATCCATTCTTGCGAATATACTTCTCAACGTATGACTTCCATATGCAAAATAAGGTACTGCAACGCCTACGTAAAATATTTCAGAATATTAATTGCATTATTGTGTAGATAGACAAATTTGACCAAAAAAGTTAAATTTCATTACCCCCCACAAGCGCAACATCAAAACCCCACCGGAAAAATGTTGATTTCTCCAACTCTTCAAATGTTCTTGGAATATCTTCTTCGCTTGGGAAAGTCATGAAGCCCATTAGTTGAGATTTGTAAAGAGTGACGATAATGAGAACGGTAAATAGCCATGTAGCATAAATTATTCTTGCAGGAATATTTGAAGGTGTTTTAACTGCACATTTTTCAATCAGTGTTCCAGCAATGCTTTCAAATAAATTGTCATTAGCTCGAACTTTTGGGAGTCCTGCAAATTTTCTAAACTTGGGATTCTGGATTAATTTAAGGAAAGTGTAAGTAATAATAACGGCGCTAAAAATAGAAATCCACATATCCCATTTGTATGGTTTGTAAATAGCTTGCCATTGATATGTTTTCATGGGCCGTCGAGTTACAAATTGGATACTGATTTCGTCAATAATTGCTGTTGGTTCTGTAACAGTAAAGCGTGGGTAAGTTGACACTGCAATAGCACAATCAGCATTATTAGCTAATACATCTCCAATAGAGCCCACCCAAGTCCCATTAGCTAAAGTATAGCCAGACCCCTTTTCTGTAAAAATGACTTTAATGGAGTAATTATACAATTTTTGCATTTCGTTGGAAATAAAATAAAGTGGTCCGCTTTTTGTAATTTGTTTTCCATTTATTACTTCTATATCAATTACAAACGCAAAGGATTTTGTCACGGAATATCTAATTGGTCGTCCAAATCCGTTGTTTGTAAAGTCTGGAAATATTTTGACCAAATCCAATTTTCTCATGGAAAGAAGTCTTCTGATATTAATTGTCACGATTCTGTTTACTTTACAGTAAAAGCACACAGCGAGTGACCTAGTTACACCTAGATAATTATCTTTCCGTAAATTTTCCTCCAACAATATTTTGTATTTCAGCTCCATTCCAAAATCGGATGCTAGAAAACTATTGATAAATGAAGAACTTGTTACAAAAATATATGCGTCTTTATTTTTGTCTGTCCGAGAATTTAAATGCTCAGTTAAAACATTTGAAAAAGACTCATACACAAAGCTGTCAGATGTGTATAAATATGCAACAGTCACAGCGCAATGCCTTCGAACTCCTCTGTTGCGGCCAGATCTGTAAAGTTTTGTCAAAAAGCTATTATGCACGTGATTTAAGTCGATGTGAAAAAAATCTCGGCCCTGAATGCCTACAACCAACTCTAAAGTTAGAATAAAATTGGTCTTCTCTATTTTCTCGCCAGCAGAAATGAAATAAATATCACAGAATCGATATTCTCTGACAATTTTTGATACTATTGTGGTTGAAATAAGCGGCCTTAGTTCACTGTTGGTTTCTTTTGCTTTAATAAATGAAAATATGGTAACTATCAGACCAAAACCTTTGTGGAAAATTGTCATTTTGAATGCAATTTTAGTCTTGAGCTTTTTAATCTTCTTACTTAAAAATAGCTATATTACCCAAGCATATGCAATATGGTCTGTTCGTAAGAGTATGGCTATTTATACACTGTGTCGCTTACATTATTTGTTAGCACGATCGTCATGTCCATTACCCTAACTGATGAAAATATTAAGATAATTTATAAGTCGTAAACTATAATAACCGTAAGTAATCTAATCAATATGGATTTTCTTTGATTATCACTTATCAGGGTACGGAAAGCTTGGTAATGTAAGTTTTCAAATCTAAAGTTTTACAAATATGGGTGGGGAAGTTTTACAACCATCTACTACATTTATAAAACCGAAAACTGTAGTTTTACACCTAAAATGTATTCATCTAATTGAAGGAAAGGGGCATAATGGTAACCAAGGCTGCGCCGAGAAGGGCACCGTGGCACTTCCCCCCTCAGAAATCGAGATAAGTAAAGAAATTTTTGTCTAAAGACGCTAAAAATGACTAAAATTATTGCTAAAAGCTAATATATTTTCTCAGTGCCCCTCCCGCGAAATTTTTTCTGGCTGCGGCTCTGATGGTAACAGTAGTTTTCACCGAGAAACTAGTTTCTATTTACATTCTATTCAAATATTTAGCTATAAAATAGAAATCAGTTAATGTGAAATCAATCAGTTTGAGGAAAGGATAATTTAGATTTTCATTTTTTCGTTTATTGCCATGTTAATCAAATTAACTCATTGTCAAATCAAATCATTATCAAATAAACGATATTACTTAACAATTATACAAGATGAGCGATATTAATAAATGACGAGCTCTGAAACTTTGAAATGTAACGACAATATGAAAACATTCACACAAAGGAGTCTAGCTAATTTCGATCGAATGTAGATGAGATGAAAATTAAAAAGACAAGAAGCAACCTGTCCATTTTAACGAATTTATTCGAAGGTACTCCAATTTTTTCGAAAATTCTAGAATGTGAGCGTTGAAATTAAGCCAGACTTTGATTTTATTAATATGATGTAAAGAAATTTAACAGTATAGACAATTGGTGACAGATTTTATTTGATATAGGTAAATTTTTTTCCCGATGGCTTCCAAAATGCCATTTCCCTGTCTCTACATGTGGGGAATGTCAATGGCAACAAACAACTTTCAGGAAAAAAATCATTTTTGACCCTGTCAGTAGTTATATGAAAAAAACCTCTTAAAAAGGAAAGCAAAATAACTTTTGAATCCCTGGACGGATTTTGATGAAACTTGGTATAAAGAACCGCCATAAGTATATCTCCGGAGGTATTTTGAAACAGCAATAACGTTCCAGTTTTTCGATTTCAAAAGACCCGGCAGAGTTTTAAAAAGTGGGTTTTTTCGGGTTTTTACCAGAAATAAAAAGTTTTTTCAAACATCTGCTCGGTTCAAATTAAAGTGATTATCAAACTACTTTTTGAGGGTATATCAAGTATTTCACTGTCAATGACCCCCGCCCGGTGTCAAAGGTCAAAACTTGATATTGTGAAGAATTTCACTGTCTGACGTATCTATCGAAAGCTAACAAGGACCCTGATGTCGCTAAAGCCATTATTTTGGCTAATAATGACCTCTAAAAAAGTTTACGGGTCATATAATACAACCATACTTCAACATAGATGTATCAGAACACTCAAAAAATCGGTAAATAATTCCCAAAAATATACCTATTTCTGCATACTAAACGCAACAAAGTGTCATCTAACATATCGTTAAATGTCATTTGTCACGCTAACATGCCAATCCGGGTCGGAGGGAAGTGAAATTTCAATATATAATGACGAGTCATAATATCATTTCCTTCCATGCATTAAGTATACACATGGCCGGGCACGGGCCTATGCATTAAATAGGATTCTGAGTACGAGTTACTGTACAATTAAAGGTGACTAATAACCCTAGTTTGTGAAGTCGTAATAGTTCCCTGCGCTTTTCTCATGTCCGAATGACATCCAAAAGCATGTTAGATGACACATGGAAGTCTTTAATATGCAGAAATGTGCATGTTTTTTCGGAATTATGTCGCAATTTTGTGAGTATTCAGATACATCTATGTTGAAGTATGGTTGCATTATATGACCCGTAAACTATTTTAGAGGTCATTATTAGCCAAAATAATGGCTTTAGCGGCATCAGGGTCCTTGTTAGCTTTCGATTGATATCTCAGACGGTGAAATTCTTCATAATACTAAGTTTTGACCTTTGACACCGGGCGGGGGTCATCGAAAGTGAAATACTTGATATACCCTCAAAGCGTAGTTTTACAATCTCTTTCATTTGAACCGAGCAGATGTTTGAAAAAACTTTTTATTTCTTGTAAAAACCCGAAAAAACCCACATTTTTAAACTCTGCCGGGTCTTTTGAAATCGAAAAACTGGAACGTTATTGCTCTTTCAAAATACCTCTGGAGATATACTTATGGCGGTTCTTCATACCAAGTTTCATCAAAATCCGTCCAGGGATTCAAAAGTTATTTGGCTTTCCTTTTTAAGAGGTTTTTTTCATATAACTACTGACAGGGTCAAAAATGATTTTTTTCCTGAAAGTTGTTTGTTGCCATTGACATTCCCCACATGTAGAGACAGGGAAACGGCATTTTGGAAGCCATTGGGAAAAACATTTACCTATATCAAATAAAATCTGTCTGGTATAGTGTATCCACTTCCAAGTAAATAAGATTGGGTCTTCGGTAGTGCAATAATAGTATGTCGGATCTTAAGTTTTACCGTGGCCGGGTAAAACAGCCAGTTTCAATTAGCTTATAGGTTCAGCTTATTCTCAGCTGAGTCTTGGTCTCCAGCTCAGTAAAGTCATCGATGCCAAAAGTATTTATTAGGCGGCGACACACGGCAAACTTTCTTATCGTGTTAGATATAGTAAATTATATTGTATGCGTAATATTTAATTAACCCCAATACTATGCTGCTAATAATTGTTTGACTGAATAGTAATTAGGTATTTAACTTATAATAGGTATTTGGGCTATATGTATTGGTTATCGGTGTATGATTCCTCGCCTTCTTACCAGTCTTATTATTATTAAAGCTTAGCTTACTTCTCGATCGAAATTGCAATTTTCAAATGGTTCGGTTCTAAAATTCTTGGATGGTTTTTGCTGACAAATCAAACTAAGAGCCTTGGACACTGCAAAATTAAATTCATGCACAACGGGGACGCCATTTCATCTTTATCAAAAAGCCATTGACGTCTAAATATTCTTATACAACCGGATAATTCACTTAGAACGCTAAGTCAGTATTTTGGACAAGACATAAATAGTAACAGTTCCCATTTCATGTTGGTTTACATTAAAAACAATGGGACACGTTTGAATCCAAAAATCATGTCGGCTCTAGCACATGAATCACCATCACGAATTTATGCGATGGTTGTTAAGAATGCGTCGAATTCAAAAATGTAATACATGAATCTCTACGGGAAAGACAACACGCAATTAATGGTCGCAATTGGAGATGAAGTCCCACAATCCCTTTGGAATCAAATATGGAAAAATCAGAACGACAATCTCCATGGAAATGTTGTAGGCGTTATGGAGCCCGCAGAGGCAGCCGACATCGCCCTTGTACACCAGGAAGTTTTACGCCTTGCTTGGCTACCCATAGAACTGTAGAAGTAATGGCTGACAAATTCAATTTTAGTGCAGAATATACAAATGGTGAAATGAGATCACTGTGAGGATAGAGTAATCTACATCTCATAATAATATGATGATAATGGTACCTTACTGCAATTTATTTATATTGTATTTTATGTCCCATGGAAATTGTGGGGCTCGATTTTTGTTGCTTTCCCCAGTGCATATTTTATAATAATGTGTGAGGCAAATCCTAAAAAGAAAAAGAAATCAGTTTCATTTAGTGGAAATTTGAAGCGGTATTTCTGTCCACCATTGCGGTTTTGTTAAAGCAGCACCCACTCATTAAAAAGAAAACTTTTCTCTGTGGGCTGGCTATGCTGATGGGTGCGTTGTTATTGGTACATAAGAGACAATGTATAGTACGAAGCAGCCCTGGAATCTTCAGAGGAAGGAGGTTTAGGAGTATGTACGAGTTGATACATAACAATTGCAAGCTATTGACGGCATTCGGATTTGAGGTGGAATGGATCCATATTATATTCTTTGGTTGGAGGATACATCCATCAGACCCGCCCCGAGCTCAATTGTCACCCTGGGCAAAATATAAATGCCGCCTCTCATGAACACTTTCACTATATAATTATATTCTCGCTACAAAACATAACTTACGGATTTAGGGCACCAATCCTCGAAATCTAAAAACTAACCCGCGTAATTATCGGTCATGTTTAGGACATTTTTGACTAATTTTCGTCAAAGAAAGCAGGTACCGCATTTAGAAGTCGAATACGGAGGGGGCAAGGATATGATATGACTGATGATATGATGATGATGATATGATGATGATGATATGATGATATGATATGACATGATGATTTTTGTCTTATTTTGTCTAAAATGAGTCAAAAAAACTTTAAAGTCGCGCTCCACGAATTTCAGTTCTGTTTAAGTACTAATATAACCCACGAACTTCAAGAAAAACGCAAATTTCTTTTTTTAAATACCAAAAAATTGCTTTCGTACGATTTTAAATCATTTTTAAGCAATTTTTGATTCATTTTGGACAAAATAAGCCAACTTTTTTCCGAATATTGTTAATAAATATCTGGCTTTATGACGTCATTGTCCCACTGTACCAAAATTGAGTTATAAATACGGTACTGCAATGATAATATATACAAATATACATATTAAGTGTAATTAGATTATTTTGACCAATGAGTCAAAATTGAGCTAAAATCGTATAACGTTTCTAGTATATTATGACTTATTCACTTCGATTTCAGAAATACGGCCCTAATCTGCATTGACTAAAATATGTTTTATAATTAATAAGTAATTTATAAGTAATATATAGGAATCAGCGAGTGACCAGCGAATCATTTATTTTGAGAACTATTGTTTGCAATTGATATTTTTATTAATTTTTAAACGATTCTCCAAAATAAAAATACAATTCGACAGAGAAAATTTTAACTGCTCTATTTGTGCTAAATTTGCCAAATTATATTATGCTAATTTTGGTATTTTGCCGCCCCCTAAATTTTGCCTCCCTGGGCGGCTGCCCTGCTCGCCCATGCCTCCGGGCGGCCCTGCATCCATAGAAGAAGTGTTTACTATTACGTCAGAGAATATTCAGATGGAGGCCACATGTCAGACCCATACCGTTTACTGGCAAATATTTCAATGATATTGTTTATGGTTGTACCAGAAGAATCGGTTCAGCCACTTTTACGTCATCTACGGCAAATTTAACCTAGGACACGTTGTTTGACAACATGGTATGGTGGATATGAATACCATAATCTTGGCAATTCGTGGGCGCTTTCAGAAACCCGTTTCTGTCATTTATCAAACTATTCGATTGAACTAAAGGTTACTATACAGATTGGCCCATTGAAGTATCAGGTTGCCCAGTCCGGGGTTTTGTAGTTAAAAAATTCCCTTTTATACTTTTGTGGGACATATCCTATCATCATTTTTTTCCACTGCGAATAAACTAAAATAAAATCTATGTTATTACTAATCACAATGGTACAGGGCCGCAGCGAGGGGGGGGCACCGGGGCACGTGCCCCCCCGAAATCCAGAAAAATAAAGAAATTTTTGTCTAAAATTGCTAAAATTTTCGCCCTTCGCGCGAAAATTAGCTCATTTTTTTGGTGCCCCTACCGAATTTTTTTTCTGGCTGCGGCCCTGCAATGGTATTTAGTGGAGGACAAGTGCTAGGATTTCTTCTCCACAGAATTTTTAACTACAAACTCTTGGACACCCTGGTACCCAAAAATTTTTAATCGTGAATTTAACTGGTCTCTATAGAAATCCTTAACATCTATTATTAAAACTACGATGTAGATATTAGAAAGTTTTCTCAGGGAGTAAAAAATACTGTCTGGCTGTGCAGCTACTATTTCTCATACCATGTATATTTAGAGAGAAACGAATTGATGTAATTAAATACTTCTGCTAACATGCGCATGATAACAACCGATGTATTTAATTCTAACTTTCCAATGTTTAACTTATGTAAATGTACTTTGCATTGAGTACCGTTAATTTAATTACCAATAGTATAAAACAAACGGGATGGGCATAAACAGTACTCACCGAGCCACCATAACCAATCTATTGTAAGTAGTCTTAGTGTCTACATGTAGTACACAGTACCTACCTATATTGAGTTCAAAATGCTTAAGGTTTTTATTTTCATATGGTACGCATATTTTTTAGACAATAATAAGTTAATAAATTCCTCTGGTATGCATTTTTTAATGATTTTATTATCATTGATTGTAGCCCAAGGATTGTTACCACTGTGTCAATTGAATACATGCAGTTATGTATTTCATATTTGTTTATTCTGTAGTTGTTCCATCATCTAAAACCCTTAAATCTAATTAAAAGCTTTAAAAGCAGAAAAATTTATGTAGGATGAAATTTTCAAGCCGACCAATGACCATTGTGCTATATATTGGTATTAATGACAATGTTGGTACTATGTCAACTTCTTTCTAAGTAACACAAATTGCTTTCCCCAAACAACAAATTGCTTTTTTAATTTTTAATTTTGCTAATTACTTTTTATTAATGAAACTTAACAGCATAATTCGCATAACTTTCTAATTTAGCATTCTTATTAATTCTTCTTAATTTAGCATAGATACAAGTCCAATAATTCTGTTATTAATGCAAAATTGTATAAAACATTGGAAATTAAATATTCAATACAATAATTATGATATATTATTATGATAGATTATTAATACAAATTATGCCATCCCGCTAGGCCATTTATGCACGTCAACAGTTAGCATGTTTTGTATTTTCTCCAAGAAAGATGCATTGTAAGTAATCATTGACTTTTTAAATCTTCTTTTCTGTAAAGCTCAAGTTTTTGCAGCAAAATAAAAACCATTTCTTGAAAGACAGTTGCATAATACAGAATTTTACAATATATTTTTATGTCACAAAATAAAATAAATATCTTTGGCTCCCAAGAGTTTACTTACCAATGGTGAGAGGAATTTTTAAGACACTGCTGAACCATTTGTCAGCGTTTGATTTCCACACACGAAAAGTATTTACAAAATTATTTTATTACTTTTGCAACAAAAGATCAAAAATCGAGAATCTTTAGCTCTGTTAAAGATTCGGTATATAAAGACCATCCTTAGGAAATAGATATAAAATTAAACAAATGGGTTAGGAAGGAGACTAAATAAATTTAGTTGACACAATTATATAAATTAAATAGTAAGCGAATAAATGTGGTTATTCGTAAGTAATAAATATACTAATAATCGGATTTACAATTCACTTAAATGCACTTTAATAATATTTGTTTAAAAGTTCCAGATGGTTAAACCTAATTGATAGTCGATAACAAGAATTAAATTACCCACCAGATAGTTATATTGAAAACTCCTTTTCGAACCAATATTAACAATTGTTTCATTTCAAACTGATTTTTACACTTATATAATTAATAAATTCTGATTATTAACTAATTGATTATGCCAAACAATGGAGCAAAAAACGCCATTTGAAATGAATTCAATGCTGATTGAAATGTTATAAATTTGCTAGTATGGTGTGAGGTGTGATATAGATTTATTGTCAATATACCCATAGACAGAGTGTGACGTATACTGACAATACTTGCTCAACTTGAACAACTGAATGTAAAAATAAGTCTTACAGACGTCATAGTACTTCCCAGTTTGAAAAACCCGCAGCCACTTTGTGTTAGGTCTAAATTTTCAATGTATATAATACTTTAAATGTAAAAATTCGTCTTTATGGATTTATTTATTAATTTGAATTTGAATAGGTTGATTTGTATTTTGACATTGACTTTGTCATTGACCTTGGCAGTGGCATTCACAATAACTTTGACACTAGTTTTCAAAAGTTAGTAAACAACAATAACAACAAAGAATTATATCACCGGCTCTTACACTTTGTTACATTTACTGCCTGCTACAACTATAATCTCGTCTGGGCGGAGAGTAGCTAAGCATTCAGCTAATTCTCATACTCAATTGCATGAATTGTTGTGCACGAGATAATTGACATGATTTTAATTGTGTTACACAGCCACGTTACACTTTTAATTTCAACATGCAATGTTTTTCTCTTTGAAATTATTCATCGACAGGCAGTCAATCGGCAAAACTGTTGTATAAATACTACATAAAACTTTGTTGTAACCATCTTAGTCTCCACACTCTCTCATCATGACTCTCAGATAAGGAAAAATCTTCAATTTCTCCCAATTTGCGGAGACTGAGACTTGGAGCGACCCGGAATCGTCAGACTCTGAAGTGGAAGAAGAGATAAAACCCAACAGCGAATCTGACTGGGAGGCTACAACACCTACAAAACCATGGAGCGACTGCGGGCCAGATGAGTCTCCAGCAAGTCTATCGTCTAAACAGGTATCACTCTTCCTTCCATTACAGATTTTACATTTAGTTGATAAAAGCTTTGTGTATCAAAATTGATTTGCATTAATTAATTATGATTTAATTCTTCTTTCTTTTCTTTAATTTTTAAAATCTTAATCAAAGAAGCAAAGCAAATTTTTCACCATAGTTATATAATACATAATACAGTTATATAATTATTAAGCAAAGAAAATATTAAGTTATATTTTTGACATGACAGAATTAAGTGGTAGAGTTAATTTTCCAGAGTGCTATAATTTCTTTAGTAGATACTGGTATGGAAAGAAATTGAAAGTTTTGACTAAGGACTATTTTAAATTATGCCGATTGTTCTTTGGAATGCTTAAAACGCTCTGATTTTTTGAATATTTGCAACAATACAAGTGTGTGCTCACAATGTCACTCCAAATGTACCAAATAAACATAAGCATACCATATACATACAATATGTTGTACAGGTTTCAAATGGGTGATTCCTATTGGTTATAGCTAAGAAAAATCTTTGATTATATGAATATGAAAATATGAAAATGTTTAAAATTTCTGCAAACGTGTTTAAACGCAGTAGTTCATTAAAAAGGGAGACATGCCAAAGAGGATAGATTAGAAAAACAGACAAAATAGCAGTAGGAGGTATACCCGCCTCCCAGGCAAAGCTATTGTGTACGTATTGCTGTTTTAAATGCAACAGGTTTGTAGATCTAACTGCTCACATTGAGTTAAATCATCACTGTTTTCACTGCTACGTACCCATCCATGCAATCAAATAGGAAGAAGCAAGTCTTGTTTGCCAACAAAGTGAATACATCTTTCTTTAAACCAGCTAACTAACTAACTATCGGAAAAAGTGGTATTTATTTAACTTATTAGTGAATTGTTGTGTTTTCGCTCTGTGCCCGTCCGTGTAACAGCCGCCGTCTTTAACTCTTCGCAACTCTTCCTGATAATCTGTATACTCACGGAGTCTCCACTAACGGTAGATGTTATAAAAGAATACTACTTACCTACATGAAGTTTGACCCAGACCAGCATGTCGCCACGAACTACATGGATTCTTATAAACAAATTGCAAACACACAACACTGGAAGGATCCAATCAAAGCAATCAATTTCCTCTAATTTCTGGTTACTATGGCCAATTGCTGGTACCATAGCGAAAAGGCCTGGTAAGGAGACTCGAAACGTTTAGAAGTCTGCATTTAGCAATTACTTGATTCAATTACTTCAATTATTTTTTTATGATAACTTTAAAGTTGGAATTAAAGGGTCTTAAAAAACGAGTCCAACAGGAAGGCGGACCTGTAGCTTATATTTAGCTTGATTTTATTCTTAATTATCATTTAAGTTACTACTATGAAATTTAAGTGCAGGGATTTAAAATATAAATCTTCCTGATAGACAAAAGTTACAATTGAATAGTAAAAATAGAATCTTAAATCTTGTTTCCTTGTTAAGACAATTATACAAATATGTTGCATTATTGTTATCAGTTATTGGTCTGTTCAATTAATTTCCTTTTCTTTGAGTTCGAAATCATTAAAAAAAATAAGAGTCGCTCTCTCTGGTTCTAGAGTGGAAAATGTGAAAATGGTGATGACGGTTTCCAAATCTGTAGTTTCATACCCCAAACTATAGCGGTCAATGAACTTTAGTTGCCTTGGCATTGAAGGTTTAGTTGGTTTAGTATTGAAACTTGTGGAAAAACCCGTCGAACTAGTAAACAAGTTGTTATTGTGAAAGGAATTTTTATAAAAAATATTAAAAAAAAGACGCGTGGACTGTAGGGAATAAGAGGTGACTAAGAGGAATAAGACTAACGGGGCTATTGTAAAAATGCTATAAAAGAGACTCTTGTCTTCTGTCTTTTCTAACAATCCTCATTCGAACCCCATGGCGCATACTACATTGCGCTCTCCCTGTTTTATAGATTGTGAAACGCCTTACTTTATTGTACACAGAAATTTTTCAATCGACCTTTGTTCTATTAAGTTCGGTGTGTGCAATCACACTATGGTTTATATTGATGATCACAAGTGGAAGCAATAAATATCAACAAAGTGTTTTTAAATAGTTAGAAACTCATAAAGAAACTATTTCTTCATGAGAATAATTTAAAAGTAGCTGGGAACATATTGCTTTGAATTCAAGTTTTAATAGATTATAAAGCAATTGAAAAAGAAGATTGGGCTTGACTGTTTTGAGTGTCGAATATGTTTAAAGTGTTTGACTGGGATTATTCGCGAATGTCCAACTTGTAGTCAAAGAGTAGTTAAACACGATCTTACTTCCGACTTTGGAGAAATAAAACATTTTTGCGAAGGGTTTTCCCGAGATTTGATCGGAAAAACAAACGAAATTAAGATTTAAAACAAAATTCCACGAATGTAATTCTTGCGAAAGTCAAAAAAATATTGATCCAGAAAGCGGACTGAATTATTCTTTTGCCATAGTTTAGCAGTATCTCCCCATTGAAGATGTGTGAATATAGGAGTAAATGCTGGTTGTGTTGTATTGAATTTGAAAAACTTTGGTTATGTGGAAAATGTAACGAACACAGATTGGCTACACACGAGATCAAGTCAAGACCTTTACAAGAACAAACATATTTTCATTATTATTTCAAAAATTGTACCACTTGTTCTGAGCGCATTGACGATATTGAGTTGTATCAATAGTTTATTGTTATATAATGTTTTTGTTGACTCGTAAAACATGGTTCTATGTCCATGCAAATTTGATTTAGACATTGTGGTATTGTAAAACTTGCAAGGAAAATAATTTAGCTAGGCATTCGTTTGAATTACTTAACGCATTCGATTGTGTTATAATTTGCTGTCGATGTAATAAGTATTTGAAAACTATTTGTAATTTTAAACTATAATAAGTATTTTAAAACGCGTGGTTGCCTAACATAAGTAAT
The DNA here is from genome assembly GCA_020055645.1 of Tomocerus qinae. Classification (NCBI taxonomy): domain Eukaryota; kingdom Metazoa; phylum Arthropoda; class Collembola; order Entomobryomorpha; family Tomoceridae; genus Tomocerus; species Tomocerus qinae. The sequence goes on from CM034546.1 coordinate 61,671,931, forward strand.
AATGAATGTGATCTATGTAATTACAAATTAGATAAACTCTGGCTTTGTGTTAATTGTGATGGGCATAGATTTGCTCAACATTGTGTTGCCAGTAATGAATATTATAAATGTGTAATAATATGTTCTACATGCGGACACAATATTGCAGTTGTTTTAAATTAAAAAATAGAAAATAATTAACTTTTCAAAGATGTCTGAAAACATGGATAGTTGTTGGCTGTGCTGCTTTGAGTTTGATAAACTTTGGTTGTGTGATAAAAGTAATGATTATAGATTGGCTACACATGACATAAGAACTTTAACAGTGCAATCTGTTGATTTGAATTATTGTTTTAAATATTGTGAGATTTGTTCCGAACCTATAGATGATAGCGAGTTGTATCAATAGTTTTCCGAGAAAAATTTAAACTTAAGCAGCATGATGAATAATTAAATACTAATAGAAAGTAAAAGATTGCAAAAAAATTTAAATTTTCTTGAAACACTGTAACATTTGTGCATTTAACCTTGCTGTTAGAAAATGTTCTAGCGAAGAGCTATTGACGATTCTCGAATGTGTAATTAACTTTCCCGACTTTCAAAAGTCTTAGACAGAATTTGAACGATTTACCCCATATAAAAAAGAGTTTGATAAACTGTATGCTCAGATTTCGAGTTCGAATAAGAAGAAAAAGGCGGTTTTATTAAAACATAGAAAATTGGTAAAAGAAATAGTCACCTTTATATCTTTGAAGCCCTATGTGTCCCAAATCAAGTATGACTAGTATTCTGATTTCTATTTCGATACGGAGTAACACTACCTTCAAAGGCACTAGAAGATTCTGTTTCACCCGATACGGAAACTGTGTTCGAACGATGGATCAGCTTCGAGGACAGGAAAGTGAAGAAGACTCTCAACACTGTAATACTCAGCCGGTAGCTTTCAGAGGCTCTTATCATCCTATCTCGATGCTTCCCTTGATTGTTAATTGTAAACATGACCCTTGTGATCCCTTGGTGAATAGGAAAGCAGAGAATGATGATGGTTTGCCCTTTGGTTTCGCTTATATACCATTTTATTTTACATTGGAGACCGTCCATGAACTCTTTTTTATGTTTACACGTGTCGAAGTTTTAAAATTCAAGATTAAAAAAACATTTTACATATTTTCGCTTTATGCTGGAGAGTGTTCATCAACTCTCTTTTATATGTACACGTGTCGAACATTTAAAACGCGTTTTAATCGGGTTTTTTGTTATCACAACCAGGAGTCAGACAACAACTATATAGGAATAGTTATTGAAATACACTTGCTATGATAGACTATTTTAAGCTCCCTTCCAGATCCGCTGTTACCAACAGGTAACAAACATTAAAAATATTCTAATTCATTATTTAATAACAAGAAAGTATATCATTAAGGTTTAGGTATTTGTAAGTTTAAACTAAAATCTTTTCGTTCTTTTTTAATAGCTATCAACCAAGAGAACTGCCGCGGCTTTTTCTTCGATGAACGAAGAAAAAACCGTGTGGCTCCGTTATTGGGAGCACGAAGCAGTTAGCGATGCGTCCTCGGCCACACCTCCCCTCTCTCCTTCCCCTCCGGTCACTCCATCTCCGTCTTCCTCTCCGGTATCAAGTCCGGTCACTCCATCCCCGTCTGCTTCTCCACCATCAACTCCGGATATGCCGGACCTAGAGCAGGAATCTGCTCTAGATCTGAGCACTTACAGCTTTGCTTCAACCTGCTCGTGGAGCATTGCAAAACCCCAGGAAAAAGAGGAAGACTCATCCATTCTAAGATTCGTCTTAGAATCAAAACCCGGGCCAAGCAGGCCTGTTGAAGATATAGATGAAACGGCGCAGAGTCCGTGGGGTTCCTTTGTTTCGCCATTACTGGAATTTGTACCGAAAACGTAAGTTAATTTAAAGTTCTTTTTTCTTTTTCTCATTCGCCTCTCCTGTCTACTTTGTTCTAAGTCTCACTATTTCCCGTCTCCCCACTCTGTCTCCGTCTTTGTAAATAGCTACAACTTTTGTTTTTTTCAATCTAGGTACGAGACTCCCACAAGCTTCGGAGATTTATATTCGGCGGACGACTCCTCCACCACCTCGCAATGTATCGAAGAGGACCCCGACGCAGTCCTCACCGTTGAAAATCTATTGTTAAATGATATATTTACAATTGAGAGCATTAGTAGGTGGCAACCTATTATGGATCCCAATTTGCCGCAGAAATTGATACTTTTTCAACAGCTGTAAAGGCTGTTGAAATTACTCAAATTGTTTCCAGAAGCTCTACGCCTCGTTAATGTTTGCAGAGAAATGCAAACGATTAACTAGAACAGAAACTATCAGGTTTCTAGAAAATACTCTCAATAAACAGGAGGCTTTTCTCATTTTGTATAATTAATATTTAATAATTTAAATGGTGAAGGTAATAAATTTAAATGGTGATGGTAATAAATGTATAAAACAAAAAACATGACTTGATTGATGTGTATTTTTTTCATCATCATATATTTAACACTGCCTGTCGTATTTCAATCTAGCCGCCAACACGTCTACCGCAGGTGTTATTCCTTGTGTCGACAACGGTCGTGCATCCATCTCTCCGTGCAACCGTGCTATATCCATGCCCTCCAACCCGTTCGCGAAAAACACAAAATTTCCTTAATCGTGTTTTCAGGTTAATTCCTTATTATATAATACTACTGATGTTATTACTTGCTGAGTAGGAGAAAGCAGATTTTATTTTAAAACCCTCAAATACCACTTGAGCGTTGTCAGTGTTCAGTTTATTGCTATTTTAGGTTTCGAAAAGTAATTTGTGTTTTTAAGGTCGATAAGCCAACTTTCTGCCGTGGTACCCGATCTGGGTTTGTTATTAAGCTTATTGTCATATAAATCTTCATTTTCTACTTTGTTTCCGCACTATACTTAGGTATACAATTATACGATTTCATTGTAATATGTATAAATACTTAATACATTATAACATGTTATTACAAATGGTATATTGTACCCTACCATGTTTATCATACCTAAACATGGAAAGCTATACACACAATTGTATAATATCATAATTACTATGCGTAAGCATACTGTGAAATTTATGGAAATTACCTTTCTGATCTAAAATGTCTAACATTTTACATGTAACAAGAGTATTCTTAAGGGGTTTTGTATTTTTTTTGTTTATAATGGTAGTTATTGTATATAGAAAAGGAAAAATTCTTTAAGTTATCAGGTAGCATAAGGTATGTCACACAAATTTACACCTTTCTACAATTGATCTCTCTACTCTCTATCCCAATTTGCAACTGCTGATAATATACTACTACTGACAAATTCATTTCCCTTGCATACGTAAATCTTACACTACATTGTTTTACTACTAATTGCACGCTATATACTGCGTCAATCACGACCCTCTCGGTCATCTTCAAGTCAGATCTGCTTAGAAAGTAGCAGAGAATGTCAGTACTGCTGTAAATTACACCATCATTTTATCATCCGATCTTTAATGAATTCTCCAAGTAATTTCTGACTGGTCATTCTAAAACAAAAGAGTACTTGAACTACAACATTCATAAAATTAAGAGCTTTTTATGTTTAAGCATAAATATATATTACAGATTATCAATAAAAAACATCAAAAGTGTATTGTTAATAGTACTTACCTCATTAAAAGGGTGGAAATTTCTGCTTCGTAGATAACAAAGAGTTGGAATGCTGATTGGTGAATAGCATGACATTTATGATACTCCGATGCCCAATAAGACTCCAGTGCTCTGTGTTCAGTAGACTTTACAACATCTCCTGGAATTATAATTTATTCTAGTAAAATTTGGCAATTGCTGAAGTCAAATTTTGATTTCCAAGGTTAGTGTATTAATTGCATACTATAAAATTAGCATTTTATTAACTTATTAAAAATCACTTCTAACTCAGTTGCTTATCAAATTTCAGATTATTTTATTAATAAATTCTTTTAATTACTTTTAATGGTTCAATCGATTGAATTCAATTTGTATGGATAAAGGTAATAACAAAGAATAAGTTACGATTACAGTACGAGTACGTGATTGTATAAGGTTGACTTGCGTTCTTTGGATAGTGTCTGGTGATAGTTTAGTTGTTTTTTAGAACCCATTATTGTAAACCGATACCAATATGGGCTCAATGAAGAGTATGCAGTCAAAGACTGTATATATCATAATTCTTTTAGAGCACCTAGAGCTAATAGACTTCGAATTCTTAGATAGCTGTTCAGAGCGAGTATAATGCACTTATAACTTCATTTATGCTTTAGTGCACCAAAATGATTGACTGAATGCAATTCTGAAAATGTATTCAAAAATAAAAAGGGTATTTTTCTAATGATTACGTTGCCAAAAGTGGCTAAACTTTATACAAATACTAATGCGTTCTACGTCACAAACCCGAGTTAAATGATACTTAATGTACTACTTCGTTAGCAATGATAAAATCGATGCATATAGAAAATAAAATTAAAATGTGTAACAATTTACTCACCTTTTAAATTTGGCAATGGGTGTGATCCATTGGGGGAAGAGAAGAGGGAGCAACCATGAGAATCCCAAATTGAACCTACAATGTTTCGATAGAATGTTCGTAACAAATCCAATTTGTGAGCTGTGTTGAGTGAGTCGTTAGGTTTTTCAGGAAAAACCGAAAAGGCACATCGTCGTTTTTCCAGATTCACTAAAAGGAATCTGCAAAGTATTCAATTACCAAATAGTTTACATGCCTGAAAAAGGTTGCAACAGTACTGTACTAGTATTAAAATCATTGTTTTGGCGCACAGAAAAATAAAGGAACTATAGTCACTAATTGAATAGTAAGCATGTCAAAATAATTATTCTTACCCTGAAATGGATTTTTCTATTGAGAAATAGCGAGAGTAGTGAGAAAAGGGGGCAGTTTTATCATGGAACATTTGAAAAACATCCGAAGCTGTCTTTTTTAATTTCTGAACTTCTTTTTCAATAAATGGCATTGATGGTTCTTGCCCACATAAAACACAAAGCCGCACATTTTCCGTTAATTTAAAAATGACGAAACGGAATGGCAACTGTAAACGAAAAGAGAAAATAACATTTTGAGATATTTTAAAGCTATTCGAACAAATAAATTAACAATTATCATATTTACTTACATTTGGACTACTTTTTGGCAAAAATACAGGAGCGTCACTTGAAGGATAGGGCAACTGGTGGGCTGAAGTCACAAGAAGATACAATTCTTCACCGCTGAGTGACCACCAGTCTTTTGTCGCTGCAATTATGGAACCATTTGCTGTAAAACAACCATAGCCACATCCAATATTTTCCATAAGGCTGTCCAATACGTTCTACATTAAGGTCAAGATAAGAGTACATTTAGATGTGTCATTTTCCAATACTGTGTAAGCTAAAACTTTTAATTTACTAAAATTCATTTTAAAAAGCTGCTGGAGTATTTAAATAGGAAATAAATAGTAAATGGTAAGTACGTAATTTGTTCACTCAGCAACAATGCTTTATTGACCAGTAAAAATTTCAAATCTCAAAATTCGCTTATGTAGCTATTTTAATACATTTTAGCTCACTTATGTATAACTGTTTCACTCTCAGGGTAATCTCTTTGTATTCGAAATACAATGGATCATTTGTTGCATTACAATGGACCTCCCACGCTGATTTGCTCGACTCGAAGTTTGCGCTGAAGTTAAGTCTTTTGTATGGCTACATAATAATATGATCCATTGTCTTTCGAATACAAAGAGATCAACGTGAGAGTGAAACTATAATAATTTGGATGGGTTGTTATGAAATTCTACTGGCATTAATTTTAAAATGATACCTATTTCATATCTACCGAATATAGCTTTTCAGAGTTTTGTATAGTAGTTCTTTAAATGGCAATTTTGGGCACAGACCTGAAAGTTTGAATGCGATTCTGAATGTAGTGCCACGTCCGCACAAGCCGTAAGATCTCCGAAGTACAACGTCCGTTCAGTAGGTTTTAGTCCTTGTAAAATTTGGTCAATTAATGGATATGAGCCCTGGTTAATAACAAAATTTTCGTTACAAAAGATCATAATACACGTTTCAGCTATGGAATAGACGGGTAACATATTTTTGATTATTGTAAATATGTGTTGCAATTTCATTAAGTTTTAAAAACTATTAAATTAAGAAATAAAATTACTGCTTCCTTTTATAGATGATTTGGAAGCTGATATGCACTTAGGAAATGAAGATAGGTATCCAGTACCTATACATTTTGTGGTATTTTATAATAGTTTATAGTGGCATTATCAGGACTAACTTGCAAATCTTTCATCCAAGAATCGTAGAGTAAAGTAGACTCAATTTAAAACATTGCCAATATTAATTGGGAAATAATCTAATAACATTTATAGTTGTTTTGGTAGTATTAAAACTATAAAGTTATTATGACGCGGATTGTAAGTTGAGATTTATGTATATATTTTGTTATGTATGTTTGGTATTAAGGAGAACCCGGAAGGAAAATGTGCATGTACACTTACTTTAAAACATCGAAAATCAAAAAAACATTACATGGATTTATTCTAGGTTGCATTTAGCATTGTTACTTTTCATTTCAACTTTATAATTTGTACTGCACATACCTACAACTCATAAATGATTTTACATATAACATATGAGAGTGAGTATAAGTGGAAATCTTATCAAATTAGGAAGATTTTTGAAAGACAGATTTTAGCAATGAATTACTATTAAAATTTATGAAATTAGTATTTTGCAATAGTAGCCTTTAATTTACCGGTGAGTTAAAAATGTTGGTTAGTAATCCTTGGCACGATCTTTCGATTAGTATAACAATTTTCTCTTCCGCTATATAAAATTTTTAAAACTCCGAAAGTTCAATAAGCTATATCATTTCTATAAATAGAATTGTCTCTTAATTTTTCAAGACAATGAATACTATAAAAATAACTTTCAGTGTTGAATACAAGTCAATCGTGTACTTCTCATGTACAAAGCAGCAGTTTAAATACAATTACAGGTAGTCATTCGATATGTCCTCTCAAGCACTATGAAATAATGAAATTTCATCTCAATACTGTAAATGCTGCACTCATCAGTAATTACAAAATGCGATTTTATGTCTATAATCTTTTACTTAAATAACATGTGATGCCCCCAGTACTATTAGACATCTAGTTTACTATACATAAGGTAGTACTGCAATCAATAATTTGACGCAATGTGAGACAAACACTTTTCATGTCGGTGAAGGCCTCAGGCAGTCAGTTGCCAAATTTGTGTTAAGGCAAATCCGGCTTTGTTTTAGTTTGGAGTGAAATGATGATGAATAACGTTACGGATTGACTGCGTACATGTAATTATACTAGGGAATTGAAATATAATGACGGTCAGAACTGCCTCATGAATATGAAGCATTCCAGATATCTTGTTTTTGCTGATTAATATACTGCTATCAAGACTGTCAAAGCTGAAGCAGTTTTTTAGCCCTGAACCCCTTTGTATTGAATACATAATACTGGTCTTATTTTGGTTCGAAGGACAAGTTTGGGTATGCACATTTTTCCCTTAGATTTTAAAATTGAAAACTTACCCTAAATTCCTTTTTGAGCTTGTCTACGCTTTTTGTCATAAGAATTTCTTCCAGACCATTTTGAAGCACGAGTGCGTTGAAAACGTTCTGAAGGGCCTGCTCAATATGAAAATCACTTGGAGAATCATTTGTTCCGGCAAAAATTAAGGAGATCCTGCAGAAAAAATACTTTTTAGTTCACTATAAATTATTAATTATTAAAATATAGATTAGCATACTAATTAGTGGAGCACATCCCCTATGGGAAAGTAGGAATTTGTATGGGACACACATGACTTTTGTATGGGAGAGCTAAAATAGATAGTTGACTTTGTATGGCGGTTTATGACTTTGTATGGCGGTTTATGACTTTGTATGGCGGTTTATGACTTTGTATGGCAATCACTACTATTAGATAAACGGCAAAAGTCAGTCACGTGACATATGTTTGTACTTCCGTGTGTTGATTTGCCGTAATTCTAAAACGCAGCTAAGCACATAATAACGCACATACTGAGGCAAATTACAACACGTCCAAAGCAGAACAATTGGTGGCAGTATACGCAATTATGCACTGCGCGGTCTATAGTCTCCTACGACTTACAAGGCATAAAAAATTTCATAACAGGAACAATATGTATGAAAATTTTTCCAGCTTTCAGTGCGCTCAAGGTTTCTATTACTTCATGTGCGGGAAAATTCAATTTGGCCATTTACATTGATGTTTTGAAATTTGAATTGGTTTAATAAAAGTTAGATTCTCAAAAAAGTAAGTCATTTTTCGATTCTGTAAAACAAATTTTGCACCATTTAAGGCAGTGGTGCAGGTTTCAAAAAACTGTTTTTGCCAAAAATAGGGACGCTGCTAGGTAAGCAGCAAAAATTATTATAGAGGGTGAATGGGAATCGCGAAAATTCGTACTTTTTTGGGAAAGTCCTAAAGGATCTGAGATTACTGGTCCTACGTCCATGTAGTAAATGTAAAAAAGATTCTTCAAAACTTATTCTAGAAGTTATACTTTGAAAACTTCACATTTTTGTCTCTGGCTTGAAGATATCACCGTTTGAACTTGAAATTGATACATATTTCTGTATTTGCATTTTGTCATCCATGTGTCTTCCAATCAATAACAAAATTGTGAAATTTTTAAAATATAACCTCTAGAATAAGTTTCGATGAATCTCTAATGAATTTACTTTATGGGTGTTGGATCAGTAATCTCGGATCCTTCAGCACTTTCCCAAAAAAAGTTAATGCACAATAATATGATAGTCAAGAGATCATTTACGTTTGTATGCACCAGGACTTTAAGCTCCAGGTACCTCAGATTTGGAAATCTCTGATGATCATCAAAATACATGTAAAAATTGCCTTACAACTCTTGCAATTCTGTCTAATAAAGTTCTTATACCCGACTTTCTTGTGAGGTACAGTTTTGGAATCCTGAATATAATGTCGACCATCACAATGTATAAAATATCCGATATACATTAATGGTATAATAGTATGCTCAATGAGTTACTCCAATAGTCAAAAAATATTCAAAAATTTCATGTTACTACTACCTAGGGTCAATAGGCATCGAAAAAATTATATAATATATATTGTCCTGTGATATCATTGCCCCCTCCGAAATCGACTTCTAAATACGGTACTGCGCTTGACGCTACATTGCTAATTAAGTCCAAGGCTAACTCGGCCTTAAAATGGTCCATTGTCAAGTGATGGCAGTATGTATAATGGTGATTAAAAGTATCCGAGTCAAAAATGTGGTGGGTAACCGGAGTAATTTGCTAATAGCTAAATTCTCTTTCTAAACAAAAGGTTGACCATAGGCCGTACTAATGCGAAGTTTTGGAATATTTTTTGACTATAGCAATGTAACGTAAAATCTGTACCTCTGGCCCTGGCCCACCTAATGTGAAAGCATGAAAAGGTCAATTGGAATTAACATAAAAATCTATGTATCTGAAATACATTCTACCCATCGTACAATATTGCCCCGGATTACACACTAGCTTTATTTATGGCAGGACTTGGGTCCTGTGACCGGTACATTATATTGAACCCAATTGAATGCCGGTGTAATTGGCCTTCTAGAAACCATAATTCTTACAAAATTGTTTGTAGATGCACTAGCCTCATGTACTACAGGGCCTGGGTCCTGTGACCGCCTTATTGAATACTAGCCGGTCACAGGACCTATGCCCTGTTATAAATAAAGCTAGTGTGTATTTCGGGGGTAATATTGTACGATGAGAAGAAAGTATTTCAGATCCATAGCTTTTTCTAATTGAACTTTCCATGGTTTCTCATTTAGTGGGTCGGCGTCGGAGGTAGAGATTTTACATTGATAGGTGTAGGGACTTTGTTTTAGAAAACTGTCCGTATCTCCGGGCAGGAAGGAGGTACTTGGCAAACTTATTGTTTTGTATCATAATTTCAACAATGTAAATGGCCAAATTTTAAATTTTTTTCATATGAAATAATAGGAACCTTAAGCGAACCGAAAGCTGGAAATATTTGCATACAGAACGCACGAACTGCTTTGTTATGAAATATTGAAATCTGTTGGGATTCACCATATTTAGGTAACGTTTAAGATTGAGGTCTGCTTAGCTGTGTTATCAGAGTGGCAAATTAATACACGATAATATAAACAAACATCCCTACGGAATTTTTCACTGCGCAAATCGAACAAGACGATTATATTATAGAGTGATGCATGGTAAGTTAATTTAGTTGTAACATATATTGGTATATAATGTGGAGGATCATTAAAATAGTACTTTGTGCTAACTCCTGAAATAGTAACATATTTCAAACTGGCTGGGTAACTCTTACTAGCAAATTTACTTGACCCGGCCATGGTACTTATGTTCACTCAGATGCAATTTCTAACGAAATAAAGCAAACACAAATGCAGAGGAGAGCAATTATACAGATTGGAAAAATAATGATAACATGCTAATTTGGAGATAACTTCGGAGCTCAGAGCCTTGACTAACTATGGTGATATATTATATCGTGTATCCATATACTATGCATGTGTATATAAAACTGTCACAATACATATTAATTATTTCCATACAAATTCATTAGGTGAGTCATAACACACCATACAAAGTCACACTAAATGTCAAAAATTCCTCCATACAAAAGTCATGTGTGTGCCATACAAATTAATTGGCACCCATCCCCTATGATCTACAGGTTGCGGTATATCATAAAGTTAACCCTGAATTGAAACTATTCATCAAATGGTAAATCTGTATCATTTATTGTAGGTAATGTTATACTGTTGTATGAAATTCGTTCATTTTGAAATTATGAAGTACTAATAAAATTAAAAACCTAATTTTTCACAACTTTTAATATATTATGGTTAAACTATAACATAATAATATTATGTATCTGTAGGTCATTTAATGCCCAGTAATTGTCATTAAATAAATGCCATCAAAAATTGTCTAACGCTTCGGGAAAAAATTAAATAAATTCTTGGCCCAGAATTTTTCCCATCAAAATTATTGAACTTTTCAAACTGGCACATTAAAATTAAAACATAAAAACTTGATTCTCTTTGATATGAAAAATTAAATTAAAAAATCGTTGTAATAACGAATTAAATATTTCGTATGAATATTTATAAAATAAATAATAATTTCACAGTGAGGTGTTAGTGTGAGAGATAATAGCAATACATAAAATGTAAAATGTATGGCAGTATTAAATCTTACTTGTCGTAAAAATCCTTCCAAACGACCCGACTACTTTGGGTTACAGTTGAAATCAATTCCACTCGATTTGCTTTGCCGAAAACTTTAACTCCATTTAATGAAGCTGCCAATGGGAATGCTATCTGGAAAAATGAAATAGAATAAATTATAGATAGAAAAATATTTTATAAGTAGAATTAGTATATCACAATCACAGACAACTTTGACATTTCAATAGACTTACAGGTGTCAAATCCCCAACTTTTCTTGCAAAAATGGGAACTCCGCTTTCATAGGATATACAAAGCAGATATCCTGCCATTGTTAACGCAGTAGACAGATTCAAGTTTCAACACTTATTACTTCATGATTTACATATTCACATATTCACAGAAAAATTTCCCTTTTGGCTACAGCCACCAAGTTAAAAATTACAGTCAAATCATGACAAGAAGGAAAGAAAATCTAAACTAAGAATTTAATATTTAGCGCAACAACACACCAACTAACCAACCTGGCTCTGTCTGACTGAGAACTGAAGCCAAGACGATGCAAGATGGCAAAGAATGAGTAAATATTTGCCCAACGGCAACAAAAGAAGATGACCATGAACAGGTAGAAATACCTACAAAAAATACACCTGCTGCACGAGGGTCTGGGTGATATATCTAGATATATAGGTAGTTAACCCTAGTGTTATTATTATTATACACAAAAACAGCATTCCTGACAGAGTTCAGTTCCAGGTACTATGACCTTGGTCTACTTATTTCTTCTACTTCATTTTCGACCCTTCGCTCTCCGTTTGACAATGCATTCTATTTCTTATTTTTAGTATTACGTAATATTATGATTTCATGGAATATTATTGTCCCTGAATTAAAATATAAACTTTGACTTTAAAACACATTCAATAAAATAATATCTGCTAATTATTTGTAATAAACAATATCAAATTACTATTTACCCAGAAACCTTTACTCTTTGATATATCTAGGTATATAGGTGGTTAACCCTAGTGTTATTATTATTATATACACAAAAACAGCATTCCTGACAGAGTTCAGTTCCAGGTACTATGACCTTGGTCTGCTTATTTCTTCTACTTCATTTTCGACCCTTTGCTCTCCGTTTGACAATGAATTCTATTTCTTATTTTTAGTATTACGTAATATTATGATTTCATGGAATATTATTGTCCCTGAATTAAAATATAAACTTTGACTTTAAAAAAACATTCAATAAAATAATATCTGCTAATTATTTGTAATAATCAATATCAAATTACTATTTACACAGAAACCTTTACTCTTGGTTACAAGATATTATTTTAGTGGCACGGCCACAATTCTAAAGTTGTTCACTGAGTCCTGATGAAAAATTGCAACCATGTAAAAAGATAAAAAACACAGACAAAAGGTAGTTTCACCCTACTACGAAACATTCTGTAGATGCGACTAGTTTTAAGCACTTTAGTATTACACATAGAATACCGAAGGTGGCTGTGAAGCTGGCGCTTCACTATAGAAGACCAGCTTCCATAAGAGAAATGGTCCACACTTAGAATACACGTAGTTACATACGAGAGCCAATGAGAGAGCGGCTGCGTCCGACCAATAGCAAAACGGCTGCGTACCTTGTAGCAACAGCAAGGAGCTCTTGATGAGAGATATACTTGGGAGACGTACAGAAGCCTATAAGCTGGTCTTCCTCTTGTTCCTTGGTATTACACTAGTGAACCCTGCTAAGGGGCGAACCTAGCACTCAAGAGAAATTCAGCAGGCCACCAATCACAGTAATAAAAACAATTCCGAATAAACCATCGGTATTTCCCTTAGGTTATTATACTAAATTTGTAAATACAATAATTTAAATATACTTTTATTTTCTACAGTGGTTGGAAAAATTAGCTGCAGTTCCAACTTCCTGATAAAAAGCATCAAATACAGGGGACAATGAAAGACTGTTTTTAATAAACAGCTCAAAAAGTTACCAAAAAGCTCCCATTTAAAATCAGAAAACTAAGATGGGATGGGAAAATAGGAATTTGTATGGCACACACATGACTTTTGTATGGGAGAGCTAAAAATAGATAGTGTGACTTTGTATTGTGATTTATGACTTTGTATGGCGGTTTATGACTTTGTATAGCAATATAGAATATGCCTGCATGGTAAGTTAGTTTAACATAATAGGTAACATATATATTGGTATGTATTGGTACGTGGAAGATCATTAAAACCACCTTTCAACTCCTCCACTCCTACCACCTTTCACACAATCATAATATTCTGTACATGATGTTTTGTATTTAAGAATCATTTGAAATATTTGTTTGCACTTCCAGATTCGTAATTCGTCAGTGTCAATTATCTATGTATGCAATAACCTTGCCTTCTTTTCTTCATTTTCTATATTTGCAACGTCACCTGTGTGTCGTTGTCACTGCCTGTTTCGTATTCCAAACTTACAAATTTACTTGACCCGACAACGGTTCTTCTATTTACTTAGATGCAATTTGTAACGAAATAAAACAAACACAAATGCAGAGGAAAAGAAACATACAGATTGGAATACTGATAACTGATAACATGCTAATTTAGAGATAACGTCGGAGCTCAGAGCATTAACTTTACTTTACCCACATATAACTAACTGTCCATACTTTCTACTTTCTGCATGGCTGTGCGGTTTCTACTTGGGTACTTGATCCTTCTACAATATATTCTTAGACTTGAATATATTTACCAACCCATGGTGAATATATATCTTGTATCGGTAAACTATGCATGTTTACATCAAACTATCACCATACATAGTAATTATTTCTACAGAAATTCATTAGGTAAGTCCCATCATACAAAGTCAAACTAAATGTCAAAAAATCCTCCATACAAAAGTCAATAAGTCAATGTGTGTGCAATACGCAGGCACGTATTTAGAAATTTGTTCAAGGGGGGCGGAAATAAAAATTATACTAAACGAAGCGCGAAAAGATTTTGCAATTTTAGGCCAATTTTAGGAAAAAAATTCTCATTTTCTCAGATTTAGGGGGGGCTGCCCCCCCCCCCCCGCCCCCCTAATAAATACGTGCTTGGCCATACAAATTAATTGACACCCAAATAAGATTCCCCCTGGGATTTTGGAGAAACGTACAAATCCCATGAGTGCAACTTACGATTAAATATTTTTGAAGGATAAATAGTGGCTCCCAGTGCTGTTATTTAATTCTACGAAAAGGTGTGCAAGCTGGCACAAAGGAACCAAGGGGATCCAGGGGGTAATAAAAAGTAAAAACAGCTCTTTACGAAATGTTCCCTTTCGCCAAATATTTCCATCACAAAATTATCATCTGATGTAAATTTCTATTTTTGTTTTGATGTTATAATAATATACCCCCGGTACCATTGATGAATTTCAAAATGATTATGCATATTAACATTGTCTAATTTTGTAAAAAGTTAAATGTTTACCCATAATGGACTTCCTTGTTTTATGAAACATGCATTTTTATACGCGCATGAGCAATGCAACAAAATGCCGCATTGTCCATGGCATAGATAGATACAAAGATTCTGCGACATAGGAATAAATAATTTTATTATATAGAGATGCTTTAAAAACGATCATTATATTACAAACAAAACTATATAGAAAATCAAGATAGTATGTAGTCACTATATAGCTACAATACTACATCTACTAAGTATTAGTAGTCACTAAAGGTTTATAACGAATTTTTGGTTTAGATTAAATAGGCAATGGGCAAAATTAAATAATAAAATGTGGTCAGATATATTTTTCAATATTTATGATTCGTTTTCAGCAAATGATTCATTAATGGGAGTGATTTCACAAAATGCAATAATAAATTACCACTCAAATATAAGATTTAAGTATATTTTGTATTTAATGATTAACCATATTATACCTATAGTATCAGCTAAAAAAAATTAAAAGTTGTAGATTACATACGACAGCGTAATAAAAAATCGTTATTTCATAATAAATAATTAAAAAATGAGATACAAAGAATAAAAACTTGGTTTTCATGGTTGGAATTACTTCATTAGCCAGCTAAACACACACTACTCTCAGGTTTGGTTTACACCATTTTAAAATTATGGCTCAGCAAGACATTACAGATAATAATATTTCGATTGTGATTCTCTATGGCCAGCAAATTAAAAATTCTTGACACTGTATTGGTCATAATATATTCAACCAACACCAATTCACCAATCTTCAGTTTCTAGCATGAGAAAAACATGTCAGTTAAAAATTGTACTGATATACTTATGTAAAATATTTGTTTGAAATAATTACTTGCGCTTTCTTCCTCGTTTTCGTGGACCTCCTTCCGCTGGAACTGGAGCCCTGAAAGAATTTCGTGTATTTATCAGTTAATAGTAACTTGCGGTTTGTTATAACATTTACCAACAAATTTAAGTTAGGGAGATGTGGATAAAATGTTTCTTGTGTAGATGGTAGTACATTAAGTGCATAGCTGATGAATTACCTGATTCCGTGATGTTTTTGCAAAATTAATTGTTGTTCTACAAGTTCGCCCAATTTACCCTGTTCCGCTAACATTGAAAGAAATACGCAAATAAAATCGTTGTAATCATGCGTTCTTCTACAGCCATCAATCTGAAATTGGTAATTGAAATTATTATTACAATTTAGCTTAGATTTGTCACCACACTGCCAATAAAATTTTCCATAAATTATGCAAACCTTATATTTCTTCCTTTTTTCAACTTCATCAAATAGCATAGATTCAAACTGAGATATTTCATAATCTAAATTCTTTAGTAAAAGGAGCAAATCCTTAGGTGCCAACTTTATATTTTCCATTATTTCTGGATATTTTGTTAACCATTGGTCACCTGAGTCGGAATCATTTTTACTAGATTCGCCACCTACTGAAAATAGCAAATAATTAAGAGTGGAGATTAATTATAAATTAAATATCTCCCAAAATATTTGTTTTTGTCTTAGACACGTTAACAAACGATGTCAGTACCTCCTTCGCCAAAACTGCTCACTTCGCTGATTTTCATATCTGAAACTAGTTTTCTAATATCTTTGCTACTTAAATTAGAAACTTCGGATGTGGGTGATGATGTAGAGGTAACTGATGATGATGCAGAATTTGAACGGGTCTGTTCTTCCATTTCTGCTATTTGTATTAACTTAGTGATGGATTCTAATACAAGATTTCTAAAATATATCACACACAGTTTAATTTAACTTTTAAACAATTGTAGAAATTAGACGACAAGTGTAAACTGTTTCTAGATATAATTAAGTTACCTATTTGATTTTAGCTGCTGTACTTTCTCCACAAGAGCAAGTCTTTTATCAGGTACTACAGCCATCAGGTTAAACCGAATGTCGTGATACGGCTCTCCTCCCGTTGCAATTCCAAGACGTTCAGTTATTACACGTCTAAATTGTTCTGTCCACTCCTCTTTGTCATCCCAAGGACCTTTAAGTATCAAAAAGTCAAATTAATACAATGTTAGCGTTAGAATAAAAACTTTAATAATTAAACTCACCATGGTCAATTGGAAAGGGTTTTAACCCATCTAATTCAAACAGTCGGCCATTGATCGGTACATAACTAACAAAGTGAAAAGCTTCTCCTGTAAATCTTCCAGTTGTTACAGCTGGAGTTTTGTTCTCATTTTTTGGTTTTGCTGCATTAGGTGTTGCATGGGAATTATGGGCCTTTGCCAGTTCCGGAGTATTTCCAATCGCCCACCCCTAGACACAAAATATTATTTATCAAATATTATGATGTCATTTTCTTCTCTGTCAACAATTAACTGTATAACTGTATCTGATACCATGACGGTAAAGAAATATTTTTTACGTTGGGAGTTGGGGGTGCCACTCAGGGGGCTCAAAGTACTTTATAAGATAAGGTTTTTCAGAAATGTCGTTTTTAAGATGGTCTGTTTCGAAGATATGGCAGTATTTTTTTATTTTTTAATTTTTTGACATAAATCGTTGCGTGCAGCCTAAACGGCTGGATGGAATTGGAAATTTGTTTTGTTGTAAGTGAAGACCGTAAGAGCATTGACTCGATGTATGACCTCAGAATTGAGCTGCGGGTTGAAGGTTTCATTTTAGCTTCTTGGTGTGTAATTTCAGAATTGAAATACAAGGTATATCTTCGAAACGGAGCATTTTAGAAAAGTGTAATTTTGAAATATCTTATATTATAAAAGTATTTTAGGTCCCCCAAATGGCACCCTCAACGTGAAAATTGTTTTCGTACCTTCAAAGTATCAGATATAGTTACAGTCAAATATAATATTACAATACTCAATTTTTGTTTCAGGTTCAAATGTCAAATTCAAATAGAAATAATCTATTATTTTCTTAATCAATTTCTGTTGAGTTTATCCACAGTAAAATCGTAAATAATCACTTGTAATTTCAACAACCAAATTGTGGTCACACAAAATGCATTTTTAATAATTCAATTTTAATTTAATAATTTAATTAATTTAATGAGTTTTAATGAAAGTTAACTTTTGAACTTGAACTCGATTATTTATCTAGGTCTAATATGCACAAGTTTGCATAGGTCGGAAAAATCACATTTTTGCAGATACAATTTTAATTGTTAAATAATACTTTGCAATTTGCAATATAAGTAGGCTGAAAAGTATCTCAGCGTTTTGGTAACTGTCCACTGATAAATTGATATTTAAAATATTTAAATTAATTTTTCGAAACTATAGACAAACCTTATTTTCCGGATTCATTCCCGTCGTGTGTTGTTTGAGGCGGTTTAAGGTAACCCCTAAAGTTAAATTCGGACAATTTAACAAGACGGATACCAAAGCATGGGTAGCGCAACTGTTAGGTACCATCTGAAATTATTACAATTTTTTATTTATATATTATCATTACATGGTTTCAGCATAATATATTGCACCCTATAAAAACCCCGGCCAAATACCCCAAATTAGGATTTCAGTATAAACCGTCTAACAAAGGAATGGTGCCCCTTTTTACGTTGTTTACATTTAAAAAATCAGGAGACGATTTTTGACTTAGCTAGCTAATGGATTTAGTTCCCCATATCGCAATAATTCCCCAGTTGGGGAACTAAATGAATAAATTTGGGAAAATATTATGGCTCTCCAAATGTTTAGTTCCCCATATCGAAATAGTTCCCCACCCTAAAACCCTAAATTAAAGGACTTAGCCAGTGCATCTGTACCTAGTAAGTGCATATGTGCCAACCACTGTACAAAATACCATTTGCCATTGGTAAGTGGTTTTTAATGGTATTTAATGTTATTTACTATCACCTAAAAATTGTTGGTAAATGGCATAATTGATAAGAAATGGTAAAAATAGTTTTATTTAAATTTCGTACAGAATTTTGAATAAAAGTCGCCGCTAGTACATAAAATACTTTTGCAGCTGAAGATTGTTGTCTCAAATTGACTGCCCAACTTAATGTGTTTTAATATTGATAATTAATCCAAGAAGGGGTCAACTAATTGGGACACAATCATCCTTACTAACTTATTGAATAATTAATTTTAATTAAATAAGAACTTTTTCTAAGTAAATGAAAGTTGGCTGTATACCAAGCAAATAATGTCGTTTAAATGACTGCTTCATTACTTCAGTGAACATTCAAATATAATTAGAAATATTTTAGAGAAAATAGAGCATAAAACTTATTTTAATGTGTCGTTTGTGTATCTTTGGTAAGTATTCACTATAATTTACCATTTTTATCATTTAACGCATTTTTACCACTGTGAAGGTAAAAAAGGCTAAAAAGTGGTATACTTTGTAAAGTAGAATGACGATGATGACGAAGAAATGGATGTTGATTTAACCCAACCTATGGGCGGATCTCTATTCTCTGACGACGGCGTTGAAATCTAAATTCCTACTAATAACCTCATTCACTATATTTACAATTTAATTTTGCTTTGAAGTAATATAAAAATTTGACATGAAAATGTTTTAATTTGCCATATCATAATAATTCCCCATGTGGGGAACTATAACAATATTTTTGATTAAAAAATGGTCTCCAAATGAGAGTTCCCCGGGGAACTAAATCGATTAATACGGTAGCTATGTATACTACTTTTGTTTCATTTTTATGACATTCAGACGGTCTTTTTCTTCTTCACTAAATTAAATTCAGAAATAGCATAATATCAGAAATTATCATAATCATAAAATGGCATAAAAATTAGGCAATTTAGAATAATTTTTGCTATTTCGATTAGCATCTTATTAAGGTTGTCTTTATATTATTTGTAAACGTTCTTTTTAATGAATATTTTAAGTATGGGAATTTTAAAGACTTTTCAATACTTTAATATTACTTGTATTTATTCTAAGACCAACCTGCTGAGCAAAAAATATGGTATTCACTACGCTTTCGTCACGAACAAGAAAATCGTTATCTTCAATGATTTTCCTTCTGGATCGGCGCTCTTCAATCCAACGAAAAAGAAAAATAAAACCATACACAGGGCCGTCAATTGGTTTTTGTAAATCGTATATTTCCTCTACTTGAACCCCTTCAACTCCAAAGTCTTCCAAGAGCAGTGTGAACAAACCTGTTGATGAACAAAATTAAATGGTATGTCAGGGTTTGCAATTTCTTTCCCATTACTATGAGGGACTATTGACTATGGATTAATCATTTAATGATCAATGGAATACTGGGATACTATATATATATTTTTAAATTATATTTTATCAATTTTAATTTCATACATAGAATGAAAACAATTTTAACTAACCAGGATCACTCTCCAACTCCAACCACCCTTCCGTCAAATTTTGTATTTCAGTAGGCATTTTTTAAATTAAAATAAATGCGTGAAAAGTGGAAATATTAATTACGTGACTAATTATTATCTATTGAATTATTAATAGCTTTTTCAAGTCTTTATGACAACAATCAACGAAGGTGCCATACAAATTAGTCACATTTTACATTTACATTTATGACTACCTATGACATGACTATGACCTATGCCCTATGCAATAAAAATTCGATAAATATCAAAATTAAGATTAGCAATCAACAGCAATGTAAAACTTGTGATATTCAAAGTTTGCCGCCTGAAGCAATATTGGGCAAATGACAGTCTTTTTGCTTACGGCGGAAGGGTTAAGAAAATTACCCTTCGCAGTTTGTAGTTGTATGAATGTGGAGTTTATGGAGATCATTTTTATGAGGCAAGTTGAGATGAAAAGTTGGAAAGCCAACAATAACAATTTAAGCAAGCAAGCGATAGCAAAGCTAAACATGAGATTACGGAGAAGAGAAAGCAGAGAGGAAAGTTGCAGTACAGAATCCTCTCTCTCTCCCGTCTCTCACAAGAAGTGTCTCAAGTTTTACCAGTCAAAGCATCAGTATCACTCATTGCATTGTTCAGCCTACATCTCACCGTCTCACCTCACCTCACAACATTATTTTACTTACATCTCACATCAAATCATAGATACAGTACAAGGACGTATTGAGGGATGAGTTTTACTACGGGCTGAAGCCCCCACCCCGAATATAAAATTTCTTTGCCATTTTTAACTCATTTCCGTCAAAAAATGCCAAACATTTTAATATAATCAGATTATCTATTGGAAATCTTAGCGCCCCCCACCCAAAACTCAGTTCTGTATATGTACGTGCTTGGAACAAAAGTGTCACTTGCAGGCTCAAAGTGTTAAATCACCTTTTAACCCGAAAATTTCAAAGTTGTTCTCAACTTTCTAATATAAACTTATTTAGATAAATATAATTTGGAAAAGATTGCCACTAAGCCGAAAGATCTAAATCATTTAACAGATTAGGGGATTGCTAAAACAACTTCTTGCATATATCGTACATCCCGATCGCGAAATAGCAACACCTTTTTTTTCAGAACACTGTAGACAAAATTAGTAATTAGGCTTTTCAACACTTTGTCATCTTGCCACATCCGTAGTCAGGCACGTATCAAGAAATTGGTCAAGGGGGGCGGAACCAAAAATTATAAGTTTTGCCTGTTTTGGGAAAGGGGGAGCCCCCCCCCCCCCGCTCCCTACTCTACTGGATACGTGCTTATCCGTAGTCCATCTCGTATCATTTTAGTTCGACGCTTTGTCAAAATTTGAATATCGAAACTAATCGTAACAGCCACAGATAATAATCATGTTTTACCAAACCTAATTAACATATTCCATAGGACAGGTTCAACGTCCAATGTCCAGGTTACTAAAACTTGATCCTTTAGCATATTCCATGGAGGTCCAATGTCCAGGCTACTAAAACTTAATTAGCATATTCCATAGGGTTCCAAGGTCCAACATTCAAACTATTAAAACTTAATTAGCATATTCAAAAGAGGTTCAAGGTCCAATATGCAAGAATTCTACGCAAACTCAGATGAGATAGGTTACGCTTGTCACCAACAATTATCTCCTTTGTCTCCAGACTTCATTCCTCATTCTTGCCACAGTCGTTGTCTTGACCACAAGTGCCTATTTGACTGCTCTTAAAAACTACCAATTCGACTGCTCTGTGAAAATCGATTTTTGGCTTCAGACAGACTTCATTTAATTTTCTTCCTTTGTGGCGACGTTCGTTTGGATTTTGTGGTAAGGTTTTCCAACAGCATTCATTTCTCTCAAGTTTTAGTTGTAAACTTGTTACTACAATATTTGAACTTTGTGAATTGTGAATAGCTATTCATAAAATTTAAACTCAATAAAATGTAATATATTGATTTTCGTTTGATTAAAATCTAGAAAATGAATTGTCAGCCACTCGACCAAACTACAATTATCGGATCAAGGGGCACTGGGGGAATCGATTCTGAAGCAACCTCAGAAACTCAGATGACCATTCACAAAGACACGATTGACAGTTCGGACTTACCGAAGTTCATCACCATATCTCAGCCTTCGCAGAAAGCTGGATTTTATCCGCCGATTCAGTGTGGTAATTTATGATATTATATTTAACAGCACTTCCAAAAAATATAGAATTTACATTAATATCATATATGAGTTAAATTTAATTGGAGATATAAATACGATCATTTTTATAATATTTCAGGCCAAACCACCATAAACGTTGCAAACGCTCCATTTTCTTCAATCAATACCCAATCTTCTTCGTTAAATTCTGGTTTTCTTGAGCCGATTTCCTATGGTAATTTCATATATAACATTTAGCAATAATTAAGAACAGTAAATTTAAATAATAAGGTTTATTAATTTGACATTTTAGCGGAATAATTCATTCATGATACTTATTGATGTTCTTTTGTCATTATTTCAGACAATGCTAATGTAAATGTTGTCAATGATGCTCCTGCGTCTTCAATCAACACTCAATTGCAGACTTATCTTAATTCTGGTTTTCTTGTGCCGATTTCCTATGGTAATTTAAAATTTAATATATCACACATGAAGCAATAACTAAGAACATTAGTAACAAGGTTAATCAATATGATATTTATGAATCATTTATTAATGGTACTTATTATGCTCATTTGTTATTATTTCAGACGGTGCTGACGTAAATGTTGTAAATGCTCTTGCTTCTTCAACCAATTCCCAATCGCAGCCTTCTTCGTTAAATTTTTTGCTTCTTGTGCCGATTTCCCATGGTAGTTTAAATACTATATCACATTTAGCAATAGCTAAGAACAGTAAACTTTAGTAATAACAACAATAAGGTTTATCAATATGATATTTTAAAAGAATAATTTATTCATGATACTTAATATGCTCATTTGTTATTATTTCAGGCGATGATAACGTAAATGTTGTTAACGCTCCTGCTTCTTCAACCAACACTCAATTACAATTACAGCCTTCTCTTAATTCCTTTACTGCTAATTGGGACCACACTAATGCAAAGGCCATGCCCGAATCCAGAGATGAGAATACAACTGAATTGCCTCAGCCAGCCATGAATTTGGAAAGAGAAGAAAGCACTGGAAATGTATTCGAAAATGATCCCATCGCCGAGTTTTTTCAAAGCGAAGGCATAAATTTGGACGAATTTTTCGAAACCCCAGAACAGGAGCGTGATGATTCCAATATCAATAACCAAGTTGGAATCGAAGAACTAGAAAACACCATCAAGAAAATTGAAGAGAAGAGACGCCGTGTAAAAGAAAAGAAAGTTTCGTCAAATTCCGACTTCACCCCAAATCGTTTCTCTTGCAGAAAAACATTCAGCGGCGGATTAAACGAAAATGACAAATCCTTCCGGCCTAATACATTCAGAGATGGAATATTAATCCCCGAAGTAAATTCTGAATTTTACACAAAATTGGAAGCCTGGAAAACGTTTAAGCCCGAAAGGATTTCGCCGGAGGATGTTCAACAACCAAGAGCTCGAGTTCCATCTAAAATCAAAGGATCCGAAAAATCGTACATCTGCGAATATTGTTTACGGGAATTTGAAGCTCGCTACAAATTGAACCTGCATGCCCGCATTCACCAAGGCCCAACACTTTTCAGATGCAATTGCGACAAATGTGGAGTCCCATTTCGTGATGATCGCACCATGAGCAAATATCACCGCCAAGCATCCGAGAGAAACTGAAGATCACCGCAATTTTCTTCAACACCTCACATTTCTAATAATCGATTCTTGTTAACCTAATCTAATTATGTATATTTATTTTATAATCAATTTTCCACTACTTTGTAGTTTTAAAGTCTCTCAAGTTATTACCTCATCCCAATGAATTTTGATACAGTTGATTTATATATTTATTCCATTTCAACAATGTTGATATTTTTGATACTCAGTATTACTACACTGATTTTATAATGAATTGCAAACGTTGTTGCATTAATTTTTAATGAATTGTGATTTTAATGAATAATCAATGAATTGGAAGTTCAATAAATTCTCGCCGAATAAAAAATATTTTATCATAACAAAGTCATTTTTATTTAAAAAATACTGTTTTGCATTGATTCCAGCTTTTCATTAGCTTTAACATTATATTTGGTTATCATATTACAAAAATGGATATTACTTTTAGTTCACATTTAGGCCGGTCTTTTGAAAAATGCTATTTCCTAATTTGATGAACGCTCTAGATTAGAACAACGACTGTTAAAATTTTTATCATGAAAGATCTGTCAGGACTAATAATATTTCTCATCACTGTTAGAATACTAATTTTCCAGATTCATTGTCAGTTTTTATTATGCAATATATAATCTTGGCTATCTATGGTAACCGAAAAATAGTGAACCGTCCAATGGGTTAGAAAACTGTAGGGACTAATCAGTACCTACTTTAAAAAATATTATCACCACTACTAATTTAAAGAATGGCCAATTGCAAAGCCATGAGAAAAAAGAATACAAATGCCATCCACAATATGAATTCGAGGAATGAATTCTTGATCATTTTTCTTAGCGTATGATAAAATTGCGACCACCAAACTAAACTTTATTTTTGCGTTAATCCAATCTCAATACATTACTAATATATAAGACCAATAAGCCATATACTATTACTATATTATACAAAAATAAAATGAGAACAGTCATATTCTTGTCAATGCCTTTTAGTTGCCTAATGGTTGGAAAATATTGCATCCATCCATATGAGGTCTGTCAACGCAATATGGGATAATTTTTACTTGGTCTAGAAATTGAGAGGTGCATATTAGGTTAGGTTATCATTAATAGCATAATATATATTATCCGACAAAATATATTAATTTGATATCCATGAGGATTTTTCATATTGGAAAGCTAATGGTTTTAAGTTGGTTTAGCTTGCTCTGCTTGTCTATTCTAGTCCCCCAGCCCAGGTTAGTTGTTAGAAAGATATGTCGATGTCGAAGCCCAACTTTATGCTATAAACGGCGATACTGAGTACCTTCAAAACTGGTTTGCCAAATCCGAATTCTCACTCTGTTTTGACTATATCGATCCAAAAATCTCATTGAAGGATTTCTTACTTCATACATACTTCTAAAGTTTCTCTTTAAAACCATGTCATAAATTAAAGTTAAATATATAAATTAACATACTTTGGATTGGAAGCCTGTGTACATTAAAAATAAACGAAATTGGAAATTTGGAAACCGAATAAATTATGACATACACAATGACATATTATTATACTAACATTAAGGTAATCAATACATTTTAAGCATTAATCTATGCACTAGCATTAATCTAACATTTCATATTAATAATTTTAGTGAAACAAAAGGTTAAAAATATTTTGTATTTATATTCAATTGGCAGCTCAGCTCGATAAAGTCGTTCCCGTCTTCATTTGCTAACTGAATTGAATTGTTTGAATATTTTCATTGGGACTAAACAGACGGTACCACAACTAAATGAAAATTTATAGTAGTACCACCGACAGGTGACAGGAGCAATTAACTTACCATGATAATTACTAAATACTTTTTTGATTACTAAATAATTGTAATTAAATACAATCACATCACTTCTGCATTTTCCAAGCATAAATTCAGGTAATTAACTTAAAAACTAAAATAAATGTTCTCACGTCTCAAATTGACAGGAATTAGTTTCTTAATAACATAAATACAGCATTTATACTAACGTCCGTTTAAATAATATATTGTTTTAGATAACAATGCAGACTGAAGAGATTCAGAATTACCTCAAGTTCCACCTTTTACTCGTGGACACTATACCAAGTCACCTGCGTAAAATATTCCAAGATACGTGGCTTACTTTTAGTAGAAATCCATGGGGAAATACCCCAACAGACGGAAAGGAACTTGTTGGTAGACTTGGAAAAAAATTTTACAGCAAAGAAATGAAGATTCAAAAGCAGTATTTGCAATCAGGAGACATAAACAAATGGGATTTTCCATTTTTGGCGAAAGTTATTAATCAGTTAGCTAGTCAAGATCCGTCTTTAACACCTGAAAATATAGCTAAACTCCAGGCTCTAAGCACGTTGGTACAAATCAGGAATAAATTTGGTCACATTGGAACTCCTTTTCTGTCAGCTGATGACTATAATTCAAATTGGACTGATGTAGTGGAAGTTCTGGAACAATTTGGAATAACCGAGGAAGAATTGGAAACGTCTTCAACTTCACAGATAGTTGGCGTAACCCAAGTAAGCCACAAAAATACGAACGAAGCAAAGAAAATTAAAGAAATTGGAAATAAATTGCTAGGTAATGGAGATATTACAACGGCTATTGTCCGTTATTCAGAAGCTCTTCTTTTGACAAATATTCATCCAGATGAGCAAGCTATTATTTACTCCAATCGGTCGAAAGCGTATCTTGATTTGGAGGTGACTGACACTGATCATGCAATCGAAGATGCCGAGCAAGCGATTAATCTTCATCCTCGGTGGTGGAAATGCTATTTTCGGTCAGCCACTGCCTACGAAGCAGTTGAAAATTTTCAAAAAGCAATTAAATTCTTCAGTATTGCACTGGCATTAAACCCGGGTGGAACTGAAATTGAAAAACGAGTGGGATTTTGCAGATTCAGAAAATCATTGAGCGAAATCGAGTCAAAAGATTTGTATAGAAGTGTGAAAGAATGTGCGGAAACGTATTTGAATGAAAAGGAATCTAAGAATGAGAAGATTAGTGATAAAATGATTGAGGAGGCAAAGGAAAAATTAAAAACAGAAAATTCCTATTTGGGATTAATAGTCAAAGGCCATGAGAACCGAGAATCGAAAAAATTCCAAGAAGCTTACGAATCTTTTCAACAAGCAGAAACTATGGGTAGTAATGGGAAGAATGCAGAAGCTTTATATAATTTAGCAATGCTGAAAATGAACGAAAGACTGAAAAATGGGACTATTACTGAAAATATTCAATCCCTTGAAAAAGCTGCGATGCAAGATACTAGTGGGAATATCGGAGTTGCAGAATCTCAATTTATTCTTGGACTTTATTTCCAAATGACTACACAGAGTTTTGAAAAAGTACTTTTATGGTACAAAAAATCTGCAAAGAATCTAAATGGTTTGGCTGCTAATCAACTTGGAATGTTGTATGATGAAGGAGTTTTATTTGCAATGAACAAAAATATGGCAGTTGAATTCTGGAATAAAGCAGCGGATTCAAAACAAAAGGTTCTTCCAGCCATGGAGTCATTATCTAGACATTTTCTCGAAACTTTCGAATTCGAATTGGCAATTAAATGGCACACAACTGCTGTTGAAAATGGAAGTAAAGTTTTATCAGTAGGAAAAGATAATTTTAAAGCTGATGTTAATGAATTAGAGACTTATTATACGGATTGGAAGATGACTAAGACGTTAGAAGAAAGATACAAGTCACCCGAGGATATTGAAACGGCAAAGGGGTTGAAAATCAGAGTTGATGTGAAAATCAAAAATATTCTTCAAGATCATTTCAAATATCATCCTCGAAATAAAAGTTCACCGTTGACTTTAACTGCCGTTACCAAGAAATTTTCAATTTTCTTCCAAACAAGATAAAAGGAACATGCTGAAAAATATACAGTGCTGTTAACACTACAACGTAGATAAATTACTATAGTACATTAAATTTTAATGAAATTATGTGTGATATTTGTTACTGCCAAAGACTGATTTGCTGTTATTTTGTTATTGATATTATTTTCAAATTCTATTATTGGTCTCATTTTGAAAAATATATCCCGAAGCCACTAGTACAATAGAACTGCAGTTATGCGACTCAAAACATAATTTCAACTGAAAATACACAAAGATATTAAAAGATGATGGCCTACAATGTAAAACTTACAACTTAAAATATTTATTATATAAACCCGTATATCAAAACTTGAAAATTGGAAAGTCGAAGGTTTTTTAAGTTTTATTTATTTTTTTATTTACTGAGTGAAATTAGTCAAAAATTGTATGTACAAGTATAATATTATGAATTATGAATGTACAATTAAAATTAAATCCATAAATATGTTGTTTTTCCTTGCTTGGAATTTATTATTCCTCAGGTCAGACTCAAAAAATAGTAGTAAATTGTAATTGTAAATTCCTACTTAGGAATATGATAATTTTCAATGGCGTTTCCTTTTAGATTTTCGAAGACATAATAGTCTGCCATTTTGTCAACTTTCTGAGCTAGCTGACTAGAGCTGAAACGAGCCTCACTCCAGGCGAAAGGCCCAAGATAAACTTTTTCCACAGACAAATTATTCTGAAGGAAGCTTAGAGCATCGTCATCAAGCTCAAACATTTTCATCCAGTTGATAACTAATTGGCTGGTTGGCTTGATATTTTCTAGGATTCTTTGGCTATCAGCAAGAGTATAATGTTCCAAAATCAGATTTTCAACATTCAGAAAGGAATTGCCTATGATATTTCGAATTCCTTGCATTTTGATTTTCCTAACACTTTTAGGTATCCAGTCTGAGTCAATTGTGTTATCGTTTGCTTCATAACCATATGTTCTAGTTAAATTGAGGTTGACTAAACTTTCACAGTTTAAAAAGTGATGAAGCACAACGAAGCCATCTCCACTGCTGAGAGACAAGGTATTCAAGTTCTGAAGGAAAATTGGTCTACTGCAAAGTATATCTGATGTTATAAAGCCACATTCAAAAGAAATTTCTTGTATTCCTTGTGGTAGAATAGCCAAATCTATTGAAGCATTCTTAAAATACAATTTTTTGATTTGCATTCTTGTATTTTGCAAGATAGGCATTACTTGGTTTATTCGCAAGCTGTTTACATTACACTTTGAAATATCCCAATTCTTGAGTCCGGTCAAATTCAAAGATAATTCATCAATTTCTTTAAAACTTTTGTCTCCTAAATCCAAAAATAAAGCTGAACGTGCACTTGAATGGGAACAACTCAAAGATATTTCTTTGGCATTTTCTACATTAAAATAATCATTGACACGAACCCTAGGAAGGACGTTGGCACCCTGACAAAATAGTACTGATGCCAAAGTTAAGCGGGTAGGAGAAATTCGAATTCCGTCTCGAACTTTAACTTCACATCCTATTAACTCCAAACTTTTGACCAAGTTCAACTGATGCAGAGACACTGAAAGGAAAGGATAACCCTTGCCTTTTAAATTTATACTCAAGGTAGAAATACAGTAGTGGGATATTAAAACACTAATGTCGTAAAAAACCGATTTTTCAAAACGCAATTCTTGTAGATACAATTCTTTTATATTTCTTCTATTGCTATGCATAAAATCTTGGAATTCTGAAATCTGCATATTCATTCCAGTGAATCGAAATGATGGAAATGGTAAATTGCTTTGGCTGTTATTGAATGTTTCAGTGAAATCCAAAAGGCTGCCCAAAAAGTTGACAGAAGGTTGTGATCGAAATGTAATTACTGACCGCCGTCTCAGAAAAGGCTCAGCAATATCATTCCAAGTGAGACATACGGAACGACAAGTTTTAATATCACGCA
This sequence comes from Tomocerus qinae, assembly GCA_020055645.1. Classification (NCBI taxonomy): domain Eukaryota; kingdom Metazoa; phylum Arthropoda; class Collembola; order Entomobryomorpha; family Tomoceridae; genus Tomocerus; species Tomocerus qinae. The sequence continues at coordinate 61,701,663 of CM034546.1, forward strand.
GGTTGAGGTACCGAAATAAGCATTTAATTACCTGTAAAATGGTTTAAAATTAATATTTTCCTCTATAAATAATTACACAGCACAGCCGACTAAACAGTAATGATGTGATTGATAAAGTACACATACATTATCAATTATTATCTCTAATCATGCCAATTATTTTACAAAATCTTACAACCTCATGAACCAACAAGGGATTAGTTTGATTTTCTAAGGTCGCTGAAGTTGAAATCTCATTACTTGTTTCCATGTTGATTTTATCATCCATTTAATCTTCAAAACTTAGAAAAGTGACAAACAAATACAAAATACCAAGTCACCAACCACGCCAACCAGGAAAAGTTGAACTACTATAAAGACAAAAACACACATATGAACTATTGAATAATGTAACAATATGACCAGAAATAAAAAAATAAAGAAAAATTAGTATGGTAATTAATGGTAAATATAAATAATATATTATTCAGACCTTTCACCTAAATTTACCCTGATTTCAAAATTAATACTATATTTTATAGCAAAAATAAATCTCCGCCAATTTGGAAGGCTCAGTTTTAAAAGACGCGCACAATCGAGTGCGTTTTAAGAATGCAATATTTATCCTTATGTATGCAATTTCACTTGGCCCCAACAAATCTATTTCATAGTTAATTTAAACGTCCAATTAGATCATTACATCAACAGACCTGATAAATATCCATATCCTAGATTATGGTCGCCAAAAATTTATTCTTAAATATGGTGAGAAAAATGGACCAAACCAGGCAGTACAGAGTACAGTGCATTATTGCTACATTCGAGGAGAAGTACTATACTAAAGTTAAAAATATTCAACTTACCTATAACTTATTATAGTTTAGTTAATCTAAAGTTATGGCTACTATCTATGGCATTATAATATTATGATTATGACACTGCCGGTTATAAAGTTATTCCTAATATATCTTCACATATTTATTATAGTGGCAATAGTTAGTATCAAATTATATAACGGAAACAATGGAATATGTTAGTTAGGGTCTAGGGTAGTCACAACAAAATTTAGATTTATTTGCTATAGACATTTTTTGGAGATTAATTAATTAATGTGGATATTAGTTCTTTTCCTTCTGCTTTAAACATTATGGAACCTGTCGGTGTCTGTATAAATTAACTTTTATATTACTGTTCTTTGATTTGACAGTATTATATCGTAATAGCAAAAAGATGAACAAAAAATACAACTCCATATAGCACAAACCATTATACTACTCCAATTCCGAAACACTGTGCCATTCCCTTAACACAGATAAGATAAATTACTCCAAAGCCACAATATCTTTACCATTCTTACTCTTAGCAATCGTAGACATAGCCTGACGTACACATAAGTATGCTTATTTATTTGCATTGGAATACTTAACAATTCGTCATTGAGTTTATGATATCTCATGCACTACCAGAGTAATTTTTTAAAAACAAATTTGTTTCGGTATCCGCCCTGCCATTTTTACAATGGCTGAAGAAATACGAAATAATTTGGTATTTCTTACCGAAAATTTAACTAATCTGCAAAAGGTTTTAATCCTTTGCGTACAACATTCAATAATCTCCACTGACGAATGGGAAAGAATTGTAAGTTAATTATTTACAGACAGCAATAAAACCATTTGTCAAAATGTACGTTCACTTCATTATTTACACATAATTATTTTGCAGATGGCAGGTGAAACGTCTTTAGACCGAAATGTTCGTTTTTTTAACCTGTTAGTGAGAAAAGATTGGGAAGAAATCAAAATAACGATTGTTAAAGTTTTGCGAGACACTCTGAATGCCCACTGTGCGGACAAAATAGAATATTTTGAAAAATCCCAAGCAGTTGACCACCCAAAAGAAAACCTGCAAAGTATTCAACTCAAACCTAAAATATTTGACTCTAAATGGTGGCCAGAAGAAAAACGTCTTCCAATGGCATTTCAAGAAAGAAAATCGGATGACAACAAATTGGTTGATATTTTGAAAGAGAAACTGACTAAGAGTAAAAATGGGTCAACCGTTATAAACCAAGAAGCTGCTGTATCTGGAATGGGCGGTGTAGGGAAAACCACAGCTGCAAAATGGTTTGCCCGTGATTACCAAGATTCTTACGATCACATAATTTGGATTGACTGTGGAGAAGGAAATCTTATGAGTTCCTTCATAGAATTGGCTAAAGAATTAAAGATTGACGGAAATCTTCGTCTGAATTTATTAGCACGAAAGTGTTTTTCAAAGCTGGATGGTCTGAAATGTTTATGGATCTTTGATAATGCAGAATGCTACCAAGGTCATCAAGGGATACGAGAAGTGCTTCCTAAGAACGACAATTTTCATTCACTAATTACATCAAGGACTAAAGAATGGGGAAGCGACTCAGGAGATGGGGAAATTCCAGAACTTCATCTGACTGCGTTTTCCCAATTTGACAGTATAGAATTCTTGACGAAGAATTTGAAAGATGATTTGTATACATTAGATCAATCAGAGGAATTGAGCGATCTGCTAGGAAATCTGCCACTAGCTTTACAAATAGCTGTGACGACAATCAACAGCAAGAAATTAAGTCTGGCCAGTTACATCGAAAGAATAAAGCAAACAGATCACATCATCAACCAAAACTTTGATGACTATGAAAAAACTATCAATAAAACAATGAAGATATCTTTGGACATTATAAAAAATCATGAATCAGATCCCAAACAGACGGCCCATAAAATTCTCCTCATTTTAGGCTACATCAAACCTGATTATGTCGATTTTAAATTATTTGAAAGCATTGGAAATCTATCAACGTTTGAAGTGGCAGAAGCAATGGAATTGCTAGAAAAATATTCTTTGGTGACAACGCATGTCAATCGATACTGCAATATTCATCGGTTGTTACAACAAGTAATCCGTCACAATGGAAAGGAAGACGAAGAAAACACTCTCAAAATGATTTTAACTGCTGAAGGATTTCTTGAGTACAAGTTACTTCCTTATTTGTATGCTAGCCCAGAGGTTCAAATTCAATTTCCCAAAATTCGCGCTCAATTGATTGATCAAAGAAAACTGAATGATTTCATGGAACAACGAAGATTTAGCGAAGCAGTGGAATTATCCCGAATGATCAAAGATATAATAATGACACCTACAGCAATGTACAACTATGCGGTATGCCTAGAAAAAATGAACGAATTGTCAGAAGCTGTCAAGGTTCTTGAAAAACTCCATGAAGACATCAAAGGTGTCCCAAACTCAAAAATGCTCCAGTTGGACAATAATTATAACACGGTTAGCCCCGATATAAATAGAATAACTTTCAGGACAGACGGAAATGGAATTTTACAATTGAGTCTAGAAATGAAATCCGAATTGATTGGTGGATTATTATTTCTAGTTTATACTCGCCTGGCAATGTTTGACGAAGCCAATAGAATTGCAGAAGAAGAAAGGATGCTGATCATTTTCAAAACCACGACCTCCTTGAACTGTGTGATAAAACTTTTGAGAGATCATTCTGCAATTGGTAACTACCATGTAAACAATTCCCAAAAATTTATATCATTGACCTTGGAAAGAGAAAATTATGGGAAAAAAATTTCCCTCCAAAATTGTTGCCTCAGCGAAGATTTCCCAAAAGATTTGGATCATTTGTTGCTAAATTTCGTGGATATGCTCAACGCTGATTTACAACCTGAAAAGCACTATAATTTAACAATTTCAAAAAAGCTTAAAAAACTGGAAATTGAATGTAGTGATCATTCAACAAGGTTTTCCATCCAGATAAATGACGATCTTCTGTCTTGCAATATCATCACTTTGAAAAGTTGTACCATTCTGTTGAACCATGGATGTCGTTTAATTCCAAGGACAATAAAATTGGACGACATATTATTCATCCGAGATGGCGACGAAATAGAAACTGTTTCTGTTAACGAATTCGTTGATTTTCAAAACACGAATCAATCATCCCTTTACGGAAAAAACTTATCGTTGGATTTAGGAGAACCATTCAGCGTGGAAAATGTCTTTCTCTATGGATTTAAATCCTGTTTAAATTGGGGTCAATTTAATTGGACAATCGATGAGCTTACTTTAATGAGCATGGACGTCCCTTTGGTTGAAAATGATGTCACTTTGAATTTAAGTACCCTTCATTTGAGGTATTGCTCTATTCACTTGACTTCTTTATTCTTTCTGTCCAAGAATGTGAAAAATGTGATACTTTTCAATGTCGAATTGGAGTTTGATCAAACTAGAAATCAAGTACTAGTTGCCACCGACAAAATCAAGTTAACAGATATAGAACTCATTCAAAATTCAGTTAATGTCATCGGAAATATTTCCTTGGGCAAGATTTTTGATTTGGCCAAAATCAAAGAACTTTCGGTGAATTGGTCAGAAGAAAATTCATCGACACCAATATTGGACCTGCAGGAAAATATTTCTGCTGCTTTGTATCTGGAACGAGTAAAAATAATTAATTGGGACAAATCCAATGGGGAGATTGAGGATCTAACCCTTAAATACGTCGAAATTCAAGACGTATTACATTCACAGTTCAGAATCACTGATAAATTAACGATCTTAGATTCTGTTATCGATTTAGCGTCTCTCAACACTATCTCTTCCGCTACCAAAGCATTGGATCTGTACAGAACAACAATTAAATTGACTAACCAGGGTGAATCATTGTCAAAATCCTTCCATTTGAATGGTCAAGTTGAATATCTTGACTTCCATGAAATGACCGTTCTTAACGAAGGAGAAAAAGTTGACACTATTGTAATTAATCAATTAGTAAATATCTCCAAACTTAACATTATGAAGTTGTATTGTCCTGAGGGGGAAAAGAATCAAATTGTCCTGGATATGGCAGACGAAAATATTTCTTTTGACACTCTTTCATTATCAAATGTCAAGATCCTCAATTGGGAGAAGGGAAATGGGAAAATTGAAGAATTATCAATGTTCAATAGTCCCTTTCTGAAGAAAAATCAAGTAAAAATTAATTCCTTGAATTTTGGAAGCTCTTTAATTGACCTGTTGTGCTTGCCGGACAATATTCAACGAATTTCATTATTTGGAAACAGCACAGTCACATGCAAGGGAAAATTAGTACTTAACGGTTTAACATACGTTCACCTGAGCCGTGATCACTCAGTATTGAAATACTTTTTCAACTGCAGAAATTTGTCTAAAGTCGAATTGGGTCCTTACAACGGTAAAATCGTTCTTGATTTACAGATGATACCTAAAGGGGTTAAAGTAATGAAGCTTTATCAACACCCCTTTCCTAGTTTACCATCTGGGACTTTATTTGAGGCATTGGGCATCGGGAAACATTCACTGAACACAATCATATTTGTTAACTTCCCTTTGGCTGATATTGAATTTGCTTTGACAAGATTCGAGACCGAAAATATAATTATTAAAAATATGAACATAAGACTCAACAAAATGTCGGCCAATTCTACTCCCATTACGTTGATCACGTCTTACCAAATGAAAACGTTGGCAATCGGTCGATTTAATTGGGAGACTGATGAGGAATATGAAAACTCATGTTTGACTCAATTTCTTGAAGAGAGGGGAAATTATTACATTTTTAAAAAACAAAGGGGATCAGTCATTCATGAACCAGAATTTGATAAACTTGCGGTCCTTTAAATCATTTACGAAAAATAATAATTTATGCCTAGATAGATGTGTTTATCACGAATTATTATTTTCATGTAAATACTATAATTACAATGTACATCGTTATTTATCGTAATAATTATTATACAATTCCTCACCTACTATGTATATTTTACACTCAAAGGGAATGAATTATAAAAGACAGTAACTAGGCATATTTAATTTAATATCGTTAAATGAAATAATTATGCAACATTATAGTTTCCTAATCAGCCTAGCATAATATCTGACGTAACCGCAGTACACTGCTATTTTATTTCAGTTCTTTTTAGGACGATGAAAATAAATGTAGAGTATTCAATATAGGTATTATCAGTGAGTGATAATATAGCTAAATAGCTATATGTCAAATATGTCGCATAATTTGCATTTATGTAATGTCTGTCTCTCTCTCTCAAATCTCAAGTTCAGGTCTGGTTACTCAACCTCAACTTGAGACGAGAGAGTAATGCAGTATTGTAATTGTAGATACTAGATAGTGTATATAGTGTAGTAGTCGTGTATATAGTATATAGTAATATACGTGTATAATGTAGTAAGTTAAGTTATGATTAATTATAATGTGTGTATGTGTGTCGTTTGTATGTAATGTAATGTAGTGTTTAGTGGACATGTCTCACAATCACAATAATAGTTTTGGAGTTGAGACTTGAGACTGAAAGCGAAACTGAATGACAGTTTGAGAGTGAAATGAAAATGAAAGTGAGCCAATAATATGTTAGACTAAAATCTGGGACTAATATACACACATAGTTTTGCTTCCGCTCTCTCTATAATATTTATTTCGAATCGAATGAAATAAAACTGAAAAGTGGAGTTTACTACTGACTACTGGGCTGTTAGTTGTGTATTTTTAATTTTCTTATTTCCATTGAATTATATTTGAGTCATATTTGATAGACGTTCCACATTTTTGAAACTATTGACTGTAGTTTGTTAGGAAAATGGACAGACATAAATCAGCTGCATTTTTGATATTTGTACCTGTAAGTTTAAACACTTTGTGTATCATTACTGTTAAATACCTTACCGCTGACTGATGAGTTAACGTCAGCAAACTTAACTTTTAAATATGTTGATTTAAAACGTTACTTGCCAATATTTTAAAGGTAAGTGGGTTTGATTTGTTATTATTCATTGAATCCATTCATCCTTATCAGCCATGAAAGAAGGTAAAATGCTATTAAGTTATAAATAATGTTGAATGTTTAAATGTTTTGATAGGATCCGTCATAGCCAAACAAATCAATTAGTCGTGTCAAAAGTCACAAAAGGGTACGATGGAGACAGAACTAATCTCAGTTGCGAATATGGAGAAGAGTCCAAATAAAAATGTTACATTGGAATTGGAAGTAGAAGTAAATTGTCTAAAAAGCGAGTTTTGGAAATTAACAAATCGTGTTTGTCTTCTAGAGGATTTTATTCGAGCACAATTTGGTAATTCAATTATCAGTTATAAATTTATAATTTACGATTTATAATTTAATTTTATAAGTACCATAAAAATTACATACTCATATTACATAAAATATAAATAGTTTTATTTTCCTTTTACAACACCAGCAACTAATTGTAACTATAACATAACCAAATCAAGGCTAGTCCTACGGTCAATAGTGAACAGAAAACATAATAGAAGTTTCTCACAATTGGTGACCGGTCACCAAATTAACATAAATAGGTATTGAAATGTCGCTAATACCTGTCTGTGTAATCCTTGAGTTGTGAGAAACGTCTATTACATCGTAATTCTGTCCCAAAAAATACAGAAGTAATTATATTTAGTTATTTTTAAAAACAGTATTTGTGCATTCATTACAGTCCCCAAATTATTAAGTTTCAAAGTTTATTAAAGTAAATTGTTCAATTATACAAGTCAAATTGGATAATGGATAATCGTAATAAATATATAGTGGCCTAAACCTATATAACCTAAAATTAAAGACAATGTAAAAAAACTAAAATTTATTAATAGTCTTCCTTAACTAAACTAATCCTCTTCTTAGCTGTCCACAATCAATTTGCATTAGTCATTGTGATAAAATCTCAACTGAAGCAAGAGTTTTTCTTTAATGCTAAGCCCCCATCAATTCCGTGAATTTTGAAAGATTTTTATGTTACCATGGAGCAGTGACATTATTTTTTTTGCGATGCGTCCAAGCAAACATACGTGAATATAAAGACATATAGCAATACTCTTAAATAATTGATGGTAATTGTCAAATTATGTTGTATTTTTTGTAGGTCAAGTACTTGGATCTACTGCTCCTCAAAATGTGACACCTGTTCAGCCATGTTCAACTCAACCCAATCATTCCTCTTCTGATGAAATTGCCACAAAAACATTTGAAGTCATAATCGAACCTCCTAGCAATAGTATCTCGTCTCTAACTCATGGTAGAAGGAAAAGTATGTTTAAAGTTTTAATTTACATTTCATTACTGATTTGGTGACACTCTGTCAGAATTTCGATAATACCTTGTAATGTTATAATTGTAGATATATATACAATATACATACGCTTATATACATACCATACAATCATAACTATATAGCGCTTCTATATTATTCTAAAAGGAAAAACTCCTGCCAGTAGCCCATCAGAAGACAAATATAAGAAAAATAAAGTAAAGAAAAGCACAAAAATAAGGAAAACTACCGAATCTAATCCAATGAGGGCAACAGATGTCGAATATATCCAAACTATTGAAGATGTAGATTCGTATGATATTGATGATAGTGAAAACGACGTATTAGTTTTGATCCCCAGTAAGTAAATATAGTTGATTTCGTATATTTAATGATATAATATGTGGAAGAAGATGTCTGTTTGTATTGAATACAAACTAGTCAAAGGTGATATTCAAAATTTTTCAAATGCGTTAAGAGCTGTCAAAATATTATTCAAATGTTTAAATAAGACAATTTTCTGATAAGCTTTTGTGTAAAACCTAAATGAGCACACTCCTAATATATTAAATGGCTAGACCGAATTTAATATCACTAAAAATTAAACATTGAAGCCATTTAAGACAAAAAACTTTTGAAACGGCAAGACATAAGTCTTCCGTATTATATTAGTATTATCAAATCTGTCAAAAAATGCATTATTTGACCATATTAATAAAATTTTGGCAGTTTTTAATGCATTGGGAAAGTTTGAGAACGCCCTAGTTTGTATTTTTCATCAACACAACAATCACAATCATCTTTAACTGCAACCATACAAAGTCTATTATAAAGTGAAAGTGTACTAAAATAGACCATCAGAAGCAGTAAGCGAGCTTTTATTAGCAAATCTGTAATATTGAAGTACGCAATGCTAAAAGGCTACAAAATATATTAATGTAGAATTGTAAAGATAAATATTCAATTTAGGTATCTGTTTGTCCATTTTATTAAAGAAATAGAGTCTGAAGAGATTTGTACTTCTGCCGAAGCTGTTCAAGTTAAAACAGAAGATATGAATGAAGAAGAGGATTCATTTCAATCAAATTTTATTTGGGATACTGAATCTCACTATGCTGAGGAGAATGAAATCAATTCAATTGACGAAAATGATTTTATTGTTTTTATTCCCAGTAATATTTTAAAGGGCAATTTTTAACTTGTTCCGATGATGAAAATTATTGTCATGATTTAGTGGAAAAATTATAATTTTTTGCCTTTAGAAAAAACGACAGATGACATTGAACAAAGAATTGAGAATGAATATGGTACAAATATCGATATCCCTGTTGGAACCGTAGAGGAAGAAGCGTATTTTGTGGTTCCTAAAGTAGTCAAAGTAGTCGATCGACCCCGACAAAAGAGAAGGGGTAGCAAAAAGAAAGTTGACGTTGACGGTAAGACTGAAGAATTTGATTTATTTTTCAAATTGTTGAGTTTTTACATGTTTTTCAATTTTGAACCGCTTTAAATTTTTGTTTTATTTATTTGGTGTTAAATATTCGTGTTAAAATGATAATATTATATTTAAAGTTTTCTGACTGCTGTGTGGCATGCATTATTGTATCTGTAATACGCATGTTAAATACTTTTAGACGGAGGATCCTCTTCTGGGAGAAAACATAGTATTAGAAAACGAGGGGAGGGATTAAAATGGACGTTAGAAGAAACATTTGAGGATGAAAATAGTGCTACGGAAAGTTTGTTGAGAAATGATTGGGATTTGCGAGTTGATTTTACTAAACTGGCTCCCGGGGGTAAAAAAGTATTTTATAAATGCCAAAATTCCTGTAATGCGAAAGCATACTTGCTAATTCCCAAAGATAAAACACAGCAGATTTCTTTATTTACGAACAACGTTCCTCATAGTGTCCATCTAAAATCTCGTGGAATAAACAAATTTGTACGACTGAGAATAAGGAAACTTATTGAAAAAGGAGTTCTACTTATAAAGGATATTCAAACACAGTTAAGCCAAGAAAATATTCCTCTACCTGAACGGAAAAAGCTGAAGAAGTTTTTAGAACACTACAGAGCAAAGAAAGGAAATGTATCTGAATCTGCAACATTAAATGTTGAATTAACAAATTCTGATTCAACTTTTGCTGAAGAGCAACAGTTACAGTTACCACTAGATTCAGCACCCATTGTAATTTACCAATAAAGCGCTTAGTATTTCAACAACTCACTCGAAGGCGAAAGTCCCTTTCATCTATACGATCTCTGAGACCATTCTCACTTAATATTATAACACTCTAGTTGGATTATTGTTACAAGGATTTATTTTATCTTTTCATTAGTACATTGTTTTAAACGATGGTTACATTTTACAGGATTGAATCCTTACACACAATAGTCTTTTACATTACAATTAGAAGTTTTCATGCTAAAATACGTTATAATTAAATGTTTGTTAATTATTTATAGTTCAATAAAGAATTTAACATTATTATCGAGTTCACATTAAAACCGTATACCAGCTATTGCACAGGCAGAGAGATGAAAGTTTAGTCGAAGTCGAAGAAAGTAGGAATGAAAGTGCTCTATCCATGGACAATACTGAACGAGGTCGTGCGTTCTTAGTTCTTGCACTACACAATGAGATGAAAACTTTATCATCTTTATTGGCGCAATTCACTCTAGAAGTTCAAATAAAATTCAAACTGAACATGAATCTTCTGTCTGTAAGAAATTAACGAAGGATGAAGGATCATTCTTAAACTTCACTCTCACTTCAACTTCAAATGTTTTTCTTGACTGTTTGTCTTTCAATAATTTCAAATCGCTTCTGCATATAAAGGTAAGTACCTTATTATATCTTTACCAGTAGTAGCTTTACCACTCAAACAAACGAACACAAGTAATTGATGATTGAATCTAAAATCTAATGAACAAGAAGTACAACTCAATTTTAAAAATGAAAACAAAATGTTTTTTATTGTTGTTCTTTTGAATCATAAGTAATTTAAGTAAATATATACCGGAATTATGATGTATCACTTATCATTTGGTTGTAGCTCAATGATTCTTGTTTACAAATTGATAGAGTCGACTATTCCAAGGTTCCAGACAATAATAAGAAGTCGAAAATTAGCTAAAGATGCCAAAGAAGAAGGCAAATGTAGAAAGAAAACGTAGAAAATGGGATTGCTTGTTTTGTTTCAAGAACGCTGAAGTTGACAAGTCCAATGGAGAATGTACAGAAAGTATGTTCAACAGTTGCTTCAGACATTTGTCATCCGATGTCATTGATTTACCAAAGACATTTGAAGAGTTTCAAAGCAACCATGGCCCATTCTGTGTCATTTGCTTTCAGGCTGCTCAGCAGTTGTCTAAAAAAAATGAATTTTTGGCAACAGTTGAGAAGGAAATCAAACATTTCGTTACAAGCCTTACTGACTCCATTTTACAAAATCGTAATTCCTCGGTCAACACTCCTTTTGAGTTCCAATCAAGTGTCATTGTAATAGAAGAGGAATGCAATTATTCGGTGGAAGTAGTCGAAGCAAATAGTCCTGGCCCAGTTGATGAAGTTCAATGCTACATGGAAGTACAAGAAGTTGAAACCGAAGAACAAATTGAGTGAGTGACTAATGACTATAATACATTTTGAAAATATCATAAACATTTGTTTATGATATTCATGTCAAAAATTGTCAAAAATGTTCTTTTAAGTATATTCTTCCCTTTTCGGAAAAGATTTTTAATTTTCTTTAAATCCAGGTGTATTTTTCACCAAATAAAATGCTGTAAAATTAACGACGACTATTACTAGCCAATGTAAATGCAAAAATCAAGGACAAAATCAAATATTTTTTTTTTATTTCGGCACAAATAGCATTTTTGTGCCAAAGTGAATATGCTAGTAAACCAATGGGGAATTTTAATTGATTTGCCCTGACAACCTGATCCCAGTCTCATCTCAATAACAACTCCTAGGTAATTATCTGGAGTTTAAGGGGTGGTATCAGTAAAATTGATTAAAAAATTTGTCATTTAGTTTGCAAATTGGTATTAATAATATAATATATTATGTAACATGTATCCTAATCCTAACTATTCTATTACAGTCACGCTGATTCTAGTAATAATGATGCTGAACATCTAAATTGTGAAAGTGAAAGCCCAGTCACTGCCAGCAAGGCTTCTTCTCAGGATACTAAAAATGAACCTATTATGAGAAAGATTGTGATGCAAAAAAATGACGACGGGAGTAAGTTTTTAATATATCTGAGCCTGAGCATTCATAAAAATAACATAATGTGGGTATAATCTATGACCTACCAGAGTTATTATTTACATATACATGTGAAAACATTTGAATATACGTAGAAAAGCTTTTAAAGTATTATAGCAAAAAATCTAGAAAGATCTCTAACTTTCAATCCAAAAGTGCAAAATAAAAAACAAAAATACTATGGTGCCAAGTAATTCTATTGAATTTGGAACAGTAAATAGTCAAAAAGAAATACATTTTTCTTAAAAATATTTTCACAAATTCAGGCTTCATCAAATTCATCATTTGATTTGGGAACGGGAAAGAAAAAAAGGGGTTTTAAGTTTGGGTGGGTGTTCTAAAGGTTACCAGTTGAACATAATGTTAGTAAATTTAAATAATTAATTTAAACTGACGTTATAAAATAAAATCCTTTTTTTAATTTCAGAAATTGTAATGACAATTCCATGTGATTGTGGCTTGTCGTTCGACAATGCTGAGGAACTGAAAGATCACACATTTTCGTGTAGTGCTAGTAAGATTGAAAACGATGCAGATGCATCTCAATTTTCTGTCAAATACCGTTGTGGAGTGTGTGGATTCTTGGCAGAAACAATGCCAGATCTGAAGAAACATAAAATACGACACATTAAGAAATACCCTTGTAAGGAATGTGATGAAAAGTTTCGAAGAAAGTATCAGTTAGAAGAGCACATCATAGCAGTTCACAGAGAACCTAAATTCACGTGCCAAGTGTGTGATAGGCTATTTAAAACAAGAAAATCCCTTAAATTGCATAAAAAAGCCATGCATAAAGCTGAACCGGACAAAATTGAAGACAAAGACTGTTTGGAGGAGGAACAAGTGAAGCGTATAAAGCTAAAACATGAAGAACGGCAATGCGATCTTTGTGGAGTAGTTTTCAGATCAAAAACTCATTTAAATTACCACGTTATCATCAAACACACCGACGAAACGCCTTACGAATGCAAACATTGTGACAGAAAGTTCAAAATTCGCCGTTTTCTTAATACCCATATGCAAACTCATAAGAAGGTCAAAGATTATTTGTGTGCGGAAGACGGCTGCGGAAAATCTTTTCCTAGTCTTTTACATCTTAAAAAACATACACGACTGGAACACAGTGACGATCATTTCAAATGTGAATATTGTGGTCATAAGACGCTGAATGAAAAACGTATGAACGTTCACAAAGCTCATTTTCACGATCTCAACAAAAAGTTTGCTTGTGACATTTGCGGAATTCGTGTTTCTGCATTGAGTACTCTTCGTAACCACGAAAGAATTCACACAGGAGAAAAACCGTTTAAGTGCAACATTTGTGGAGAAAGTTTTCGAACGACTGTTTACTTGAATATCCATAATAACCGGATGCACTCCGATGGGAAATTTAAATGTCCCCAATGTGATTATGTAGCTGGATCGAATTATATGCTAAGTACTCATTCCTTAGTTCATTCGGATCACAAACCCTTTAGTTGTGAGTACTGTGGCAAAAGATATAAAACAAAATTTGCTGTGCTCGAACATCATATAGAATCATGCAAAATGCAAAATTAAACCGTGCTGAGTTGGCTTGGACAGTGCAGTGACAAAGCAAAAGTGGTCATAGGATTTGACATTCAGAAATTGAAATTAAAAGGCATTTTATTTCTCAGTTAGTACCTTTTTAATGTAAATGGTTTAAAATTATTTCATATTTTATTATTTTTTGCTCTGAGAAATTATTACAGGGAAATGGCTCATTCGTGAAATTTCCACATAATCTACGAAATAATTAAAATTGAAGTGTCATAGGATATTATATTCAACATTTTCTTACTATACTCGAATTCTGCTTCCTCTTCTTCGTTAACCGATAAAATACAATTATTTTCATACTTTTAATAAAAACCTTAGGCATTAAATTTGTTAATTAGTTATCTTTCCATAAACAACTTAAAATTACAATTATTGCCACAGTATTCCATTTCTATCTACAATAAACTACCATTAATGCGCTTTACTTAAGCTATTTAAATGACTGATTTTTTTGCAACGTTATCGAAGTCAGTAAAATAGATAGGATGAAAACCTACATAAAAGTATCGCAAAAGAATGAGTATACAAACTAAATCGCGGTGTTTTAAAGTCTGAGCAGTGGAAGAAAGTAATAATTTATATGCATTAACTTGTTTGCACTAATCTATTTGAGCTGATAGTGTGTTTAATAATTTTATGTATTAAAATAAACATGGACTAATCATTTGAAATACATTGGTTTAACTTTCTGCTGCGGAATACGAAGTTCTAGCCGACAAATTGGCGACGAACGTGTAAATAATTTAGTTTGAAAAACAACACCATAATATTAGGACTTTGAATTAACTAATTGATTAGATATATAATGTATGTTTGCTTGTCTGATGAACCGAGGAACATAAAAGGACCTTTTTTGGTTTTTTACAAAAAAGTGCAAAATTATAAAAACGGTTACCTTTTGGTTTTTTTAGATTTCTAAAAGTTCCAATAAAAAATAAATAAAATGTCTTGTTTTGTAGTCCGATATTTCTAGATTTATGCATAGATAAAAAAGTAAAAAGGCACCTTTTTTATTGTGTAAAATAGGTATATTGCTTTTTTGTTCCTTGTGTTGTACAAGTTATCGCTATATTATATTTATTTATTCGAGGCAGACAATAATATATCTATACAAAGGGAATCTCACGAACAGAAAGACCGTGGGTTAACGTAGCTTAGAATCTCCACCTCGTACTGGTTTACTATCAGTCGAAATAACTATCATAACATGCATATGCTTTTTAACTTTGATTACATATATTACATATTACATATATTCGGACTGTCACCTTTTATTTAATGTTTGATTTCCTGTGTTCTATACAATGGACACGAGTCTAATACTGTATGCAAACCTAACTTACTTTAACATCTCGAGGAATAAGGCCATGAGTCTAGCCGACAAATTGGTGTATGGTTTCAAAAACAACACAATATTATTAGTATGTATGTAATGTCTTCGCTTTTTCTTTTGTTAATTCAAGTAGTATGAAACTGAAACCCGAATAGCCGAATATTATGCTCCTGATATTTTATGTGGTAGAATGTTGCATTATATTATATTTATTTATTCGTTCTTTGAATTAATGCGAACAATAGCTAAAAAATGTATCATTATTTTCGAGAAGTTTTACATTTTTACAGTGATATTCAACTGTCTATTTTATTTATTATTTATATTTTGCTTATAGTACTGTGTTTAAATACAATCTTGTATAATTTGGGCTTATTCGACTATATACTACTACAGGGTGTGCCAAGTTGTTGGCTTTCTAGCCTAAATGATTTTTTTACTGTGTTATTATTATAATATATTATTATTGTAAGCAATTAATAATTGAAATAGGCTGTAGTTCATACAAGGAATTTTTTAAAGAAAATTCTAATGTATTTAAATGAAAACCCACCATAAATTATGCTTAATGGACAGAAATGGATTTCGGATATTGTTAACCTCTATGGGATGTCTAAGGTCAAAAACCTTCTAATGGCGAAAAATACTGATGAGGTATCATCCGAAAGCTACGGATGAGCCAAATTCCAAAAATATATTACTTTTGTATATAATGACCTTGGGTGAGGTCAGAGGTCATGTTTCTGAAAACTTCAATGTCTGATATCAGGTTATGAAGTTTTAGTTGCCGATGTACGCCGAATTTGGCCAATCAAGTTAGGCCAAAAAGGAACACACATTTAAGCCACACCAGAAACTCTGAAAACCCACTTAAGCCAATAAGAAAGTGGACGCTTAGACCAAAACTTTATTTAGCAGATACATATTTTTGGCACACAAATGGGAGGTCCATTATGTCAAATACTCTCCTTATTATGTATAAACAATAAGTTATTACTTAGAAGTTGACAATATCGCGAGAAAAGAAAAATGCCAAAGCCACCGTCACGCAAATAAATACTAACAAATACTAAGAACCCCCATCCCCATCATAAATAATAATTCGACTTAAGTATATGGCGAGCTGAATTGAAACCAGATGAAATGGATACTTGGCTTACAATTCATAAGTTATCATTTGCTGGGTCTTAAATACGAATTCGAGCAGGTACAAAATCTATGAAGTAAATAAGTTTAGATTAGCCAAGGTTGCACGCTATGCTTTGGCCAGGGTATATCATTCTACAGTTAGCCTTAAATGAGATTAAATGGCACACATCCATTATGGAAAGTTGAAATTTATATTTCATGGATATAAATAAATAGTATTAGCAAGGAGCAGTCGAATAGAAAGTAAGCTGTAGTTTTTTGCCCACAATTTCAATTACTTAACCTATGTATTATTGATACAAATATTGTATAGCATATAATATACTTGATAGTGTGCTGAACAATGTGAAAACAAAATTCGCGGAAACTTTCATATTATTACTAGGTCCCCAGTAGTGATATCGAAAATCTAAAAGTACTATTTAGATCAATATATGGTTACTTAATTTCGAAAAAGCTAAAACCAGAAGTGCGTTTTAATGTTTCGTATGCAATTATGTGTATATCAAGTACAGAGGTCCTAGTGTATTCTGGCGATATTAAATATATTATGTATTTCGCGATGTCCGGAGACAAAATGCGTATGCACAAACAAAATGTGACGACAAAAACACAAAATTTATTGCAAAAGTTAAAGGCGGCAGACTATGCCGAAATTTATTCAAGCCAACTGGCAGAAATAGGCAAATGAGCCTAAGCAAGAAAATAATTGAAACTACGAGCTACACTCAAAAAGTGAAGAAAAATGTCTCGCCACAGGAGCGAAGAATTGTCTACAATCCAAGAGTTGACCAAAGAGTCCTGAGCCCAAGTTTACTCGCATAGGAAATCGCCAAGATTTTCTATGCTCTTATAATATATATATTGTCATGTCATGCATAGTGATACGGGTCAATTCGTGCATGCATCCAGGTTTTTCCTGGTAATTTGTTGTGGTGGGTGGGGCAAAAATGGAACCAACCGTGTGCAATCCAATGGGATTGCGACAACTGAAGGAAAAGGAAAACTGAAACGACCGTTTACTACACTAGTTGTCTTTGCATATATCTGACAGTATTTTTCATACAACTGTTAAATCATAATTTATCACGAAATTTTTTGAGAATTTTCAGAAGATTTGGCTTTCTTATGGTTTCTGTACTAAAAGGCTAATGCTACATAATAATTTTTACCATTGCATCAATTCATAATTTTATAATTATTATTCTGGTATACTTTTATCATACCGGTTGTAATATTATTTTTGGTTATCGTTGTTTACGTTAAGTTTTTCAAAAAAGTACTGTCCTAAAAATGTCACCATCAATTGATAGCTGTACTAAATATCTTCTTAGAGCTTTATCTCATTATACTCATGAAAATATTTATAGATATAGGATTATTTTATTGTCTCAACATCGACTTATGTCTGGGATATTGCGTGGACAATATAATTATGTACTTTTAAGTACATTTAATTCAATCACTGTAATCTGGCTAATATAAGCTTAGTCAACTAGTCAAAATAATTATGTTTGATATCGACTTTAGCCGCACTAGAACTATTTCGACGTAGCACAAGAAAATATCCGTTAGCAACAATTTGTGTATGCTACTATTTGGTTTGAAAGCAAGAAGATTTAGAAACCATGAAATAATGGGCATAAATAATTTTGTGTACATTTTGAATACCAATCACAGCACTGTAATTCAAATTTTGGAACCTGACTTTGTCCAAAAATTCTAGTAAAAGATTTCAATTGAAAATGCCTTACAAATCTTCTAAATTAGTAACTGTATCAGTATAATAGATTATCATAGTTCTTTGTGGTGAAGTATCTAATAATTTAAAAAAGTGGTTTTTGACACGCTAATACACCAGAATGGATCGTGATAAAATAATTAAATCAACGATGCAAATATTAATTATAGTTTTCGTACTGATAACCAAAACATCATGTGCCACAACTCAGACATCCAATTCTGAACAAGTTATTTCCAAGTTCCTAAATGTGTATCGTGAATGCGCTGTGCACATCTTTTTCTTTGACACAGCAAATGCCAAAGAAATTTCCCTACACGAAATAAAAACTCCTGTGACAATATCAAACAGTGACATCAAAACTATACGCAACAATTCAAATTTATACAAAATGATAACCAATCCTTACAGCTTAGACGTGTTAAGCTTCGAATATGGATTTAACCATTATGACTATTCAGGAGTTCCTAATATATATATTCTATCATCTTACAGGGAAGACCTTCTCAAAGACGATAAAAAGTATTTGAAAATTAAACGTCACAAATACCTTCGATGTCTCTCACACATATTCATTCATCCTCATGACCAGAAAGAAAAATACACAGACTTTCAATATTTCTATGCGTACTACAAAATGTTCATGGAATGGCAACTGCCCCCAACGTTTTTGAATTCTCCTCAGAAAACTAATATTAGCACAAATATTTTAACTACTCTTCTGTTGAAAACGAGGACATTTGACGATGGCAGAATACTGAAAAACCATCACCAACCAAATACTTACGTAACTATTGTAACAGAAAAGTCAAAGCATGATCTGGCTTTTCTTTTTAGATTGGTAGCCCGACTTGAAGAAAACGCCCTGCCCGAGAAAACCTTTTTCTATTTCACTCCCTCAAATACACTTTTAGGGCTGTGCAAATATTGCAATGCCTTCGGAAAAGAAGGAATCCCTGTCACTTTTGAATTTAATGAGAATGATGGAATATTCAACCATTTCCCATTCGATAGCCGGAATCCGAAAGAACTCGTCATGCAGCACATGTTCTTGCCTGTAGATGTCAATTTGCACCAATTGGATCTACAGTTCCTAAACAAATGGAAAACGGAATCAATTTGGAAATTGAATTTTTGGAATTTTGCTCGTTTTATGTCACGTGATAATAAATTTTGTTCTGGGTTATGCTCTCCCTTGAAATTTAAAGATATCTCAATGACTAAAGAGTATGATGAGGAGTTTATTCTTTGGGCACGTCTCTCGTCATTTTTTGAAAATTTAGAAAACATTACAATGTTTTCCACGACAAAGTTTAAATATCTGAATCCTAGAATTCATAAATATCTACCAAATGGTATCGACGTGAAGTATAAAGACCAAATTGAAAAACACGTCAACTATTTGCTAATTGACGAGGGGAGCAATGTTGGATTGA
Organism: Tomocerus qinae; assembly: GCA_020055645.1. Classification (NCBI taxonomy): domain Eukaryota; kingdom Metazoa; phylum Arthropoda; class Collembola; order Entomobryomorpha; family Tomoceridae; genus Tomocerus; species Tomocerus qinae. The sequence goes on from CM034546.1 coordinate 61,721,291, forward strand.
CATTCGTTACGTGCATCACTTCCGAAGATGGATTTAATTTCTATGCATTCTACAATCCTTTTCAACAAAATCTTTGGATTGGACTTTCGATATTCTTTCCGGTTTACATTCTTGTTTCATCTTATCTTTGTGATCCGGAAGTCTTGACATCGGGTGGAATCAACATTAAGATTATATCAAATTTTTCATTTAATATATTAATCTCTCTTTTTGAACAAGGAATGTCATTCTCATCAAAATTCCAAACCCAATTTAGATTTAAGATTTTATTTTCCTGTTACTTGCTTGCTCTTATTGTTTTGATCAATGCCTACAAAGGAATTGCGATAACTGACATCACAGCACCAAAACCATTTACAAAATTGAAAACATACAAGGACATTTTGAAGAAGGAAGACATTAAAATTCATTTTGAATTTCCATACACTCGTATGTCTTTAAACGAGTCGGTGATGGTTTTCAAAAATTTAAAGGAACATTTTGACACAGTCATGGATGAAAACTTATATAAAGTGGTTGTTAAGGCTACCTTACCTCCAAAAAACCAAACCATTCAAATGAGCATTGCCAATTGTAAAGATACAGTTTATACAAATTTTGCTACGGACCAGTTTTATGCCAAAGAATCGTGGGAATTTCTATTCGGCACAGGTCGTCAACTTAAAAGACCACTTTATGAAATTAAATCTCAAGTAGCAATTCGAAATCAATTTATTTTGCTAAGTAACTTTCATTTGCCAGAGTTTTTTAATCTAAGGCTTCAGATCTTACAACATTCAGGACTGGCACGTGGTTTGGAAATTCTATTTTTTTCGCGTTACTATTGTCACCAATGTAAGCAAAAATTATTTGCTTATGATCGAGTAGGTCGTGCAACGGCTGTTAACATTCATAGCAACATTATCGTTGTCTTTATTACATTTGGTTTTGCAATTGCAGTTTGTTTGATTGGCTTTGGTCTCGAATTTCTGAGGCCATACGTTAAATATATCTGGTGGAAGTTGTTGAATATAATATCATTATGTAAGCTAAGGTTAAATTTTAACACAATTTATAAAAAAATGTAAATTTAAACGTAACACTGCTTCATTAGCCTTGTAACTTTTTGAAGTGTTTACCATAATCATGGCCTATATATTGATCAATTTAGTAAATAGAATAAATGTTGAAGCATTCATCTCCCTTGTAGAGCAAAACTGTTTTTGTATCATTACCGAATAAATAATAATACCAAAATTGCCCTGCCGGGCAGCCAATATCTACTTTAGTGAATAAAATATGTCGGTACATCATACATAATCACTTCATAGTTTTACATGGTTTAGCAAAGTATAGTAAAGTTTTTCGACGTATTTTCTCTTGTAATTTTACCTTTTGCCCACATCTGGGTTTAACCTGAACTTGTTACAAGGAATTAATGTTTTCAATAATGTACCCCAACGCGTACCTTCATGTGCTAAATTTAGTACATAGAAGTATGCGTTGGGGTACATTATCGAAAACGTTAATTAACTTTTGAATGGGTTATCCTTATAAACAAACGGCAAAAGTCTAATTCCGTAGGTTTGTTTGTACTTCTGAGTGTTGATTTGTCGTAATTCTAAAACCCAGCCAAGCACACAATAACGCACATAGTGAGGCAAAATCCAACACGTCCGAAGCAGAACAACTTCCTGCCAGTGAGGAATTATACACTGCGCTCTCTATAGTCTCATACGACTTACAAAGGCACAAATATTTTCATAACAGAAACAATGCATGCATTCTGTATGCAAATTTTTCCAGCTTTCAGTGGGCTCAAGTTTTCTATTATTTCATTTGCGGGAAAATTCAATTTGGCCTTTTACCTTGACGTTTTTAGTTGTTTTAAAAATATAAGATTCCTAAAAAAAGAATCAGTTTTACTCCCACTGGTGATGGCAATATGTATAATATTATTAAGGTAATTCAAAGTATCCGAGTCAAAAATGTAATCATGGTGGGTGACCGGAGTAATTTGCTATATTAGCCACAATTCTATTTCTAAACAAAATGTTGACAAAAGGGGTAGTTTTGGAATATTTTATTTAATTTATCTGAAATACATTCTACCCTCGTACAATATTGCCCCCGGAATACAAACTAGCTTTATTTATAACAGGGCCTAGGTCCGGTGACCGGCTAGTTTCCTATAACGTTCTATTGGGTAGAACTTTAGTTTCATATCATTTACGTTTTTGAACCATACCAGGACTCCTAACTCAGGAGATATCTGAACTAACCCATTACTTTTTATCCTTAGATTATGTACAGAGTACAGAGGGAAAGTTTGAACTGATTATCTTCAACAGTCCTTAAGTTAGAGGCTTATATGCGGGCTCATCCTATGTACCCGACAGCCAACTACCGGACACCCGATACCCTCCCACCCGACGCCCGACAGGGGCCAAATACTTCCCGTCCGACACCCGACAGCAATCTACACGACACGCGATGCCTTCCCACCACACGCCCGACAGCTAACTACCCAACACCCGATGCCCAAACAACTGACACCCGACGCCTTCCCACGACGACAACTGACGCCCTTTTACCCGACATTTACATTTTTTTAACTTAAAATTTTATCATGTAAATTATTTTGTTTATGACAGTAGCTATGAAACTATGTCTGCCTGGGTGTTTCCCATATTTCTTGGAGGCCTAAATCTAAACTTGAGTTGGGAAATCGGATTGTAAGAAACCTTAGAGTAAGTTTCAATATATGACATTGAAAAATTTTGGAAATTAAAGTTGGTCCTAGACCCCTCAACCGACCAAGTTTCGGGCTCTGCATTCTCCAAACGATTTTTTAAGATTGGTATAACACTCCCTTAGCGAACCGTATGGCCATAAATTGAGTTGCAATATATGACATTGAAAAAGTTCAAAATTAAAGTTGGTCCTAGACCCCTCAACCGACCCAGTTTTAGGCTCTGGATTCTTCAAACGATTTTTTAAGATTGGTATGACACTCCCTTATCGACCCGTATGCCCATAAATTGTATTGCAATATATGACATTGAAAAATTTTGGATATTAAAGTTGGTCCTAGATCCCTTAAACGACCCAGTTTTGGGCTCTGCATTCTCCAATCGATTTTTTAAGATAGTTATGACACTCCCTTAGCGAACCGTATGGCCAATAATTGAGTTGCAATATATGACATTGAAAAAGTTTCAAAATTAAAGTTGGTCCTAGACCCCTCAACCGACCCAGTTTTGCAGTCTGCATTCTGCAAACGATTTTTTAAGATTGGTATGACGCTCCCTTACCGAACCGTATTGCCAAAAATTAAAGTGGAATGTATGCCAATTATTTACATTTCACCTAAATCTTTGGGAACACGGTTCGCTAAGGGAGTGTCATACATATCTTAAAAAATCGTTTAGAGAATGCGGAGCCCAAAACTGGGTCGGTTGAGGGGTGTAGGACCAACTTTAATTTTTAAACTTTTTCAATGTCATATATTGCAACTCAATTTATGGCCATACGGTTCGCTAAGGGAGTGTCATACCAATTATAAAAAATCGTTTGGAGAATGCAGAGCCGAAAACTGGGTCGGTTGGGGGGTCTAGGACCAACTTTAATTTCCAAAATTTGTAAATGTCATATATTGCAACTCAATTTATGGCAATACGGTTCGCTAAGAGAGTGTTATACCAATTACAAAAAATCGTTTGGAGAATGCAGACCCCAAAACTGGGTCGGTTGAGGGGTCTAGGACCAACTTTAATTTCCAAACTTTTTCAATGTCATATATTGAAACTCACTCTAAGGTTTCTGACAATCCAATTTCCTAACTCAAGTTTAGATTTAGGCCTCCAAGAAATGTGGGAAACACTTAGGCAGACATAGTTTCAAAGCTACTGTTATAAACAAAATAATTTACATGATAAAATTTTAAGTTAAAAAATTCTAAATGTCGGGTAAAAGGGCGTCAGTTGTCGGGTGGGAAGGCGTCGGGTGTCAGTTGGTTGAGCATCGGGTGTTGGGTAGTTAGCTGTCGGGTGTGGGGTGGGAAGGATTTGGCCACTGTCGGGCGTCTGGTGGGAAGGCATCGGGTGTCGGGTAGATTGCTGTCGGGTGTCAGGCGGGAAGTATTTGCCCCCTGTCGGGCGTCGGGTGGGAGGGTATCGGGTGTCCGGTAGTTGGCTGTCGGGTAGATATTATGAGCCTTATATGCGGACATGTAGACAGTTTGGACATAAATATATTCACTTTCATCCAAATGGGATAGTTACGTTACGGTAAGGTGATTTTAACGATTATCGATGAGTGGGATTAAAATGGGGATTTTAGTGAATTTTTATTTTAAATAATACTACGGGATGAGCTTAGAGTATCCCTATAGGCAATAGGGCTGGCTATATGTTGTTCATTGTAGTTCGCTTGGGTTCACTCCATGTCCAGAAGGCCTTCTGATTGCCAACTTTTCAACATTTACTTTTTATTTATCCTTTCTAAAGACTCCCGTCGAAAAGTGAAATATTTTTCATATCAAAAATGCTATATTATCTTTGACCTTTAGAGGTCAGAAATGTAAAATTTTAGAAACGTGAGACCCTCCAAAATATCCTACCTTCATAGTCCTTATACTACCAAATTGACCGAGTTATCTGAAAATGTGAAGGCAATGTTGTTGCCCACTACCTATACCCTATACCTATACGCCTACCCCAGCACAGTGTTCCATTAGCCACGAGGTTTTGGCATTCTGTATATTTTTAGATTAAAAACATGAAATGAATTTTTAACATTTTCAAATTAGAAGCTGTTGTAGACATCGCCAGCAAAATTTTGTGGGCACAAAAAAAAATTTTTGTGACCGTTATACCAGTATATATGTGCATATATTATCATCTGATTACTATGGACTCTTATGGAAACTGGATAAGTTCCTATAATTATTGTTCTCCCCACTTCTCCCCTTTCATTCTAGTATCGAAAATTTTCTAATTTTATGAAGAATTTTTTGAAATTATTTCCAGCTGCACATAGCTATACCATTTTTAGATACAGCTTACCCGAAAAAACAAACTTATAAAACTGGTCTTATACGGTCTTATAACGATAGCTCTCGAACTCATTGACGGATTTTGACTAAACTTTACAAAAATGTTGTTTATAAACCATTGACGAAACTCAGTGATTCTGGATTAAATCGGTTCGCCGGCTATTGAGTTTATGCGGCCCCAATACTTGGGCGGGCTTCTGTAACTACTTAAAAAGTGAGGTTTTGGATGATGGTGAAAATATGCTTTCAAACCTCAAGCCAACTAGTTTGCAAAACTACTTGGTTAATTAAACTGGTTTTTAAAACGAATAAAAGCATATTAGACAAATTGCCAAAACCTCATGGCAAATGGAACACTGTGCCCAGTCTACACTAACCGTATAGACAAACTAAAGAAATTCCATAATATTTAAATACTTAAACGAATATTATGAAAAAAATAAGCGATGTGAACTATTTAGAAGCTGACAGTTAGTGGTCAAGCCACGGAATTAGACTATTATTAGTAGGTTAAACTGGAAGAATAATGCTATAGGAATTAAAGTGACAGAATGGAGTAGAGCCCTCTAAAGGTAAGCGATTTAACTACCGTGTTAAAGTAATGCGACGGACCTGGAACAGCAGCGTCTCTGTAGATAAGCTAATTCAACTACGTCAAACTACAATGGACAATTGCTGTTCTATTAGTCCATAAGATTTAACTATACTTTCCAGTGGGTTGGGTCAAGCATATTTATAGGCGTCATAAAGCGCAGTGTTCGATTTTATCCGGCTAAAAAGCTTTTTGACCAACCAGCCTGCTAAAATGGTTAAAATGGCTAAAATGGTAAAAATGGCTAAAAATGTCCATATCCTTGAAACCTCCTTGATTTTGCAGCACAGGAGTTCAAACTTCAAGCCACAGCGCAGCGTCCAACAAATGAATAAAAATAGACTGGCGCCATTTTGCTCTGTGTACTCTACATTTTTAACATTTAACTACATTTTAGTTACGATATCAAATACTGTTACATTTCTATCCGATTTTACATAGTTTTCGCAGATAATGTCATCAAAGCAAAAAACGAAACGAAGAACCCCGGCACGACGACGCTCTGCTGCAACCGCGTCACGTTTTAGTGCCCCTGCTTCAGCAACACTTCCTGACCGTACTAATTCGCCAAGAAACAAGACTGACAAGGTTTAGCGTAGTCTTATGTCTTCACAACGGTTAGTTGGAAGAATTGTGACCAGAAGATTGATTTGTAGATTGCAAGTATGTAGGCCATTCTTAAACAAAATTAGTTTAAACTTTGGTGTAGATCAAGGATAGGCTAATCTAGGCAGAATAGGGTTTTACTTTGCCCCATTTTACGTATATTTTATTTTTGACCATTTTAACCAATTTAGCCATTTTATCCGCCAGCTAACAAGGGTATTTTGCCAGCCGGCTAGCCATTTTAACCTGACCATTATAGCCGGCTAACCGGCTGGTCATCGAACACTGATAAAGCGGCTAGGCTATTATAGTTATGTTTTGTTGTTAGTTTGTGTTTTGTATCTTTTTTGGGGCTAATATTATAGAGGTAACTTCTGCGTACTGTGAGTCTTGGCGCCACCACTAAATTTGAATTAAAATTCATTCTGTATCTAATTTTGAACATAAATACAAAAATACTCGGCTCAAGTTTTTGTTATTTATTTAGAATATTTATAATATCTAAAACGGTGGATGAAACTCTTTTCCACAGAAGTTTTAATTTTAAAAACTTTGAAAGTTAATGGGGTAAGTTTAGTTTAAGAAATGACGATATTACTATCGAAACTTCAGAACAGAAAGGTGGGCGATTTGTTGAATTCGTCGGTTAACAGTTAATAAGGATTGAAAAATTGCATTCATTTTGAGTCAATCAACAAATCTGCCAGATGTAATTTGCCTGAAGTGGACAGTAGTAGTATTTATGATTGTCTCTTTGGGGACGCTGCGCCCCCCTCCCCTACTGGATACGTGCTAGATTATATTATTAATTATTATATAGTATTTAATATTGGAAGAACAGATCACATGTTTTATAGCTTATGGGTAACAAACATATCATTTAAATTAATAAATAATAATAATAAATAATAATAAATTTAATAAAATGTTTTCAACAGACTTCCAACATCCAATGGCCTCACCAAAAGCAAAGAAACCCCCGCGGGAAAAAGCCGTGAAGAAATTGGAGTGTTTATTTTGTTTGAAGAAAGTTGGGAAAGATAGAATGAGTAGAGAATGTACCGAAAGTTTATTCAACAGCTGTTTCCGCCGTTTGCCTTCAGATATCATTAAGAAAACTTCTCTGGACGAATTTCTAAATAACAATGGCCCTTTCTGTGGAATTTGCTTCAATGCCGCTCAACAATTGTCCAGTAAAAATGATCTATTTGCGATTGTGGAAAAAGAAATCAACGATTTTGTTTCAAGTCTTACCTTTTCAATTTTACAAAATCGGGACTCTTCCCTAAATACTCCCTTTGAGTACGATTCAAATATTCACATTGAGATTCACCACAGAGTACAAATTTGTGACACACTGACTGTGACAGCAGATGACATTGTCAGTACAATTGGAGAAGAGTTTGACTGTTTCGAAGTGGAAGTTCAAGAAACGGATTCTACTCTCCCTGGTACTAATGAGATGTAGGTATTTAATTACATAATGTTTTATTTTACGGTGAAAACAAAATACTACATGAGCCATGATGCTAGCTTTGGCAGAGAACTTTGTAATCTTCCAACATTTACTTTTACAAAATTATTTGAATTCCAGAAATTTTTCCACAAATCACGTTAATAAAGATAATCATTTTAAAAATGTCATTATAATCGATTGTTTATACAGTCCTGATGAAGTATCTGTTCCTGTTGTGGGCAATGCTGATGTAACCGAAGAAAAACAAGATAATGAGGCCAACAATGTTAAAAAGCCTATTTTGAAGAAAATTATTTTGCAGCGGAATGCTGTTGGGCGTAAGCATTTATTATTAAATAAAGCTAGTTAGTTTTTATGACGCAATTTTATTTTTTTATTATATAAAGCTGTTTTTATGACGCTTTTATTTTGTATTATATAAAGCTGTTTTTATGACGCTTTTATTTTTTATTATATAAAGCTAGATAGTTTTTATGACGCTTTTATGTGCATAAAATTACAAATGGTAATTATATCTACTATTCAATCACAAATAGTTTGTATAACTTATTATTTTTGTTAATACTTTCAGAAAAACCTGATTTAGTATCATGTGAATGCGGTTTGTCATTTGAAAACGAGGCTAAATTAATAGAGCATGGTATTTTATGTCCGAAAAATGATTCGTATTTAAATGAGGCAGAGAAAAGTGAAGCAACGAGCATCCGATACCGTTGTGGGAATTGTGGTTTTCTAGCGAAGAGCCTTGAAGGACTAGACGAGCATAAAAAACGGCACTTTAAGAAATATAGCTGTAAAATATGTGGGGAAAAGTTTATTAAATTAAGATTATTAAAAATTCACAAGCGACACCACAGAGAATCTCGTCACACATGCCCCACATGTGGCAAAAAGTTTCTATCTCAAAGATTACTGTACCTGCACGAAATTAAGCATACAGATGGTAACGATGAAGTAGTGGAGGAAGTCATAACGCCATCTGACCTTTGGAAAAATCCAAAAACCCCTAAACGACCTCCAGAAAGGACGTGTCCAACTTGTGGTGAGGTTTGTCGTTCGCAAGTTCACTATAATTACCACAAAGCGTCAAAACATCCTAATAGAGAGCCTTATGAGTGCACAATTTGTCATCGGAAGTTCAAATTGCAAAAATTTCTTAAAAATCACATGCATCAAGTTCACATTGCAGTAAAAGATTATCTCTGTGCGGAAGAGAAATGTGGAAAGTCTTTTATTTCTCTTTTGCTGCTGAAGAAGCATACCCAACTGGAGCACTCTGACGACAATTTCAAATGCGAACTCTGTGGATTCAAGACTTTAATTCAGAAAACAATGGAAAATCACAAAGCACATTATCATAACCCTAAGAAGAAATTCGAATGTATTGTGTGCGGAGTTAGAGTCTCGGCGCTAAGCAGTCTTCAAAATCATGAACGAATTCACACGGGAGAAAAACCTCATGAATGCAGTTTGTGCGATGAGCGATTTCGAACGAAGAGTCTTTTAAAAATTCATACAAACCAAAAACACATGCCAGGGAATTATAAATGTCCTAGTTGTGATTATATAGCTGGAACTTTAACTCTCCTTAAGACTCATTCTATATGCCATTCGGAAGACAAACCTTTTGATTGTGACAAATGTGGCAGGAGATTCAAAGCCAAAGCCACTATGATGAAACACCAACGGATCTCATGCAAATCAAATAAAACTATGGAATAAAATATAGCATTAAAGCTACATAAATTGTCCAATAAAGTACTTTTATTGTATTTTATTAATTAAACTTGAAAATGTAGTTTTATTACGCTAATTAAATACTGTTTAGTAATTTTTTGCGTTGTTAATTTAGTTGTGGGTTTCTGCAAAATGCTCCCTGAGAACATTTCGGGAGGGGAATGGTTTGTTACAGATAAGACAGAGGGTGGGTTCTTTAATGTGAGATTCACGATGTTCCTTGTACTCTCTTCCAGAACGGAATTGCATTCCGCAATTAATACATTTGTGATGGCGGGCGTGCAGAGTCTGTTGATGATGCTGTAGTCCGACTTTAGATCGAAAATTCTGGAAACAAATAGTGCAGTCATAACCTTTTTTACAATTGTGAGAACCCAAACTCTCGTTACATGGAAATATCTCCATACAAACTTGACATTGGAAGGGTAGAGGCATCTGCATCTCAATGTTGTGGGATTCTTGATGTTTTTCTAAATTCGCCACGTTAAAAAATGACATTTCACACATGCCACACTTTTGTAATACCATTTGGTCGCCTTGCAAATTCTGACGATTTAAATGTTCTAATTGATGTTTTTGTAATGCTTCAGCATTGAAAAAACCATCACCACAAGCATCACATGAAAACATTTTCACACTCCCTACGTGTTCACTGAAATGCACTTGTAATTCGTAATTGCTCTGAAATACTCTATTGCACGCTTCACACCCGAATACCCGGGATTCCACTCGTTTTTCAATGGGTACTGACCTGTTAACAAGTTCATATTATATTTATATCTTAGAAAATCGTTACAGTTATTTTTGAAACAGGTTTATCGCATAAAATTCAACACCATGGATCATAATTGTTAATTACAATGTTTTGAATGTTTAAAACGAAAAATAAAAGGTGCAAATTGTTAGACAATGGTCTAAAATTAAACCTGTCTAACAGCTTGCATTTTTTTCTGAAGAAATTATTTGAAATTAACGGTAATTAAAAAATTCAGTATTAAATAAATAAATAATAATGTTATGCATACTTTGATGTAGAAGTTTGTGGCGTGTTGGATTCAGTTGTGTCCGGAACAGATTCACTTCTGGTTTCGTACTTAATTTCTATATCATCTGCAGTGATTAGCGAAGGGCCAAGGTCCATCTCAAGAATTACCTCGCTATTACTTGTACTGTCATCATTGGTAGTTAATGGTGTTCCTGGAGAAGGATTTGGATCTGCTGGAGACGTGCCTAGTGTTTGTCGTACTTTTAAGGCTGAAGAAACATAGCACTGAACAAAATCTTTGATTTCTTTTTTCATTTCCTCCAATTGCTCATGCATCTGGAACAACTGCTCCCCAAAATGAAAGCAAACTGGACAGAAAGGGAAGTTCCCATTCTCCACTTGCTTAGAAAAATCTTTGATAACTTCCCCGTTCAAATATCCACAACAGTTATTAAAAATTTTCGTAGAATAAGGTGACGGTAAAATCTTGCCGTTTAAAGAGTTGTGACATAGCAGACAGTTTTCCTTAACCGCTGATTCCATTCTCAGTCTATGTTCTTCGATATACTTTTTGATGTTTTCAGTCAGTCTGTTTAGAATATATATTCAAACGAGACTTCTACGGTAGGAGACTGATATTTAATATCCGTTCAATTCTTTTCCACTACTAGAAACTATACACAAAAACAAATCAGTTTATATCCTTACAGCTGACAATTTTATTTTACAAATTCAAAATATGATCAAGGAACCCCGAGACGGCAATTTGGCCGTTTTTGTGTTGGAATTAAGAGTATTGAGGACAGTCTACGTTATTTACACGTAATTTATTCCAATCTTATATTTTCGCAGTTTTAAATTGATGTTGAATTTGAATTGAATACATTTACCTATTCTATATCTTATGATTCTTATCTATGATCTTAATCTTACCTTGATGGTTGCTACTAGTGGCTTCTCTATTTGATTGAAATGGTTAATTAGATCATTTTAATTTCCAATTAAGAAGTGATACTTTTCGTCAGAAGACACTGACCAGTACTAATTATCTCTGGCTGTTGTCTTCTACGTAAAAATCATTCCCAAAAGCAAACTGAAAGTTTTATTTTTGCACACACCAGCAGTTGAATTTCGTAACTTGCGGTTGGCGCCCTTCGCAGTTTTCCCTTGGAACAAATATGAAACGAGGGTTTAAAAATCGACGTCACACTTGGCGTTGGGGTATTGTTATACATTCCGATTATATTATTCATTCTATCCTATCATTCATAATGAGAATGAATGATTGACATTCCCAATGTTGTATTAAATTGTTTGCAATTTTTAGGCGCCATTGTTGACTCATTTACCCACGTTCTACCCGCAAATATATATAATATTATATATATATTTTAGATATCCATAGCCCCCCTGAAACCCAGTTCTGTATACGTGCTTGTATAATATTATGAGCTGCGCTGTAAATATACAGTTATAAAGCAATACTAGTGCATATTATATAAAACCGAATAAAACCGCTAATTGAATTATCTACGATGAAAAATGCATATCTCAGATGAACTTCGCGTTACCACACAAGGGGAGCTTTGTTAACTTCGGCTAACTGCAGTTATCCGACCAGGTTTCCCCAGCACCTTGAAAATGTTTCAGATTTTGAAAAAAACTCTCAAAATCTATTTTTTCCAAATCTGAAATGTTTTGAAAGTGGATGTCTATATTTTCATTTAGGTTAAATCAGTATATAAAACGGAAGTGAGATTAGCTTTGATACACTGAGTCTGCACCCTTTCACCCCAGCACCTTTGCACCCAAGCTACCCTGCACCCCATTACCCCTGCACCTTGAAAATATTTCAGATTATCTGAAATATTTTCAAAGTGGATGTCTTTATTTTCATTTAGGTTAGCGGCAGGAGTGCACGTTGTAGGGGTGCAGGGTTGCTGTGGTGCAGGGGTACAAGGAAAACCTGGCCAGATAACTGCAGTTTAGCCGGTAACTTTTTACTTCTTGGCAGGGCCGCAGCCAGAAAAAAATTCAAGGGGGGCACCGCCGATTTTTTGCGTTTTTAGACAAAAATTTCTTTGTTTTTGTGGATTTCGGGGGGGAACGTGCCCCAGTGCCCCCCTCGCTGCGGTCTTGCTTCTATAACATTAATTAATATAAGTTTTCATAATGTCTGTGGAAATTATGTTTTCTTCCCAGAATCCAAAATTTTACCAAAATCCTTCCCGGTTTTGAGGCATTTTTTCCTAAACGTAGTGGAACCAAGCATAGTTTTACTAAAAGTCGTATTCTGGCAATTTTTGGGGAAATGATTTGCCGAAAAATGATTGAAAATTATTCTTTTCAGATTTGTGGGCCGCCAGTCCCTCCCAGCCTCCCTTTGCAAACATAATTGAATTTCGTTTAGGGTTAACATTTTATACAGGGATTTTGCTATATCAATTCGCGCGTAGAGCGATAATGTTTGGCTTTTTTTTTAAATTAAGTCAAATATGATCTAAAATATATAGGTATACAAAAATAAATATGATCTCTTCCCTATTTGTTTGTTCTTCTTTTCCCTTCTCTTCCATATTTTTTCTTCCCTTCCTTCTTTTTTCTTTAATTCCCTCTTCCTTATTATTTTTCCTTAGTATCCGGTGCGGCTTAGCCTACGACGAAGCCGAAAATTTCCCAGTATCTAGGATATCTAGGATATGATACCATCGATCACGATACTGCACAATTTCCACCAGCGTGTCATGATGAAAACAAGGCGAACACCGTGCCCAGTAAGGAATGCCTCTCCGTCATCTTTACCATTTCTCCTTTTACCCGACCACAAGAATCGTATAAATATAATGAAGCTCGCAGCAGCCAGGGCAATACCGACAGCGTAGATATTATCATAAGGATTTTCTTACTCTCGGGGGTCAAACGGGACATAGAGGATGAGAAGAGGAATTTAACACGACACTTAGGAAAAACCAATAAGATCCAATTAAGTCTCTTTCATTGATATGCGATAATATTATGGTGAAGTCGTGTACACAGCAAAAATATTAGAGCCAGCGAATATCAAGGTTCAAGCACGTATCCAGAGTGTGGTCCCTTTAAGTTTCCAGGAAAAGACGATTTTTTTGTCATAAAAGATTAAAATTCAAAAAATTTATTATGCCATAATTTTACTAATATATTTTGGTGAGTCCCCCTACGTCAAATTCCTGGATACGTGCTTGCCAAGGTTGGTCGATATGGTAACACACTCTAGGTACTAGGTAGATCATACTTGTTTGAAATATCATCCAAAACCACTTATGAGGGTCAAAGGAGGGCAGCCAAAGATTTTATCTCTATGGTATGACTCTCAGGGCATGAAAAACCATGGGTTTTTGGTTTTTTGCCAAAAAACAGGGTTTTTGCTGTTTGCTAACCAAAAACCCTGGTTTTTGGGCTTTTCATGCCTTGGTGTCTGTTCGTTTCCCCCATTAGTGGCTTTGGATGATATTTAGTATCTAGACTAGATATGCTGGTTCTATACTATAGGGGAAGAGTGTGTTACCATATTAACCAACCTTAACGGACGCTGCCTCCAAAACATTCAAAATACATACTTTGGGTACAGTACAGCAGTCACTGCTTCACAGTTTCCCATTTTGATTTCTGTTTATCCCAGCAACGTTTCAACGACCAAAACCTAATAAAACCTATGGTAGAATCTTTTGAACTTCGTAAAATATCTCAATAGATAATTGACTTAGGTAAAATGTAGTTTAATTACAAATTCCTGAAAACTCGAAGATCTCCAGAAAATGAAAGTGACACCTGGCCTACAAAAATGTTATAAAATGTGGCAATGGCCTAGTGGTAATAGACCGTAAATTACAAAAATGAAAATACCAAATAAAAAAAATTCAAGTAATGAATATCATACAAGACCAATTTATCTATTACTTGCTAGACGAGTATTTTTTTCGGATACATACACTAATTTGATTGATACATTTAAACATATTAAAAAGAAGAAAGAATTGGAACAAGGCATGAAAAAGGTTGCCTTTTGTTAACTTTTTGCCTTATTGTGCCTTTTTCCTATGACATTCACTACATAAATAATTAAACTTGAGGTTGTTACAAACCTACTATTCACATGACAGAAGTAATATTGTCATTTTCTATAACTTTTATAACGTAAAACATAGAAATTGTAATTTATTTCATATAATTTAAAGTAACCAAAAAGGCAAATAGGTTATTTTTTTTGCTAATTTTGCTAAGGCAAAAAGGGAACCAAAAAGGCAAAAAGGTAACCCTTTTGCCTTTTTCATGCCCTGAATTGGAAGCACAGAGAGTATTGATACAAATTCCGGGAGAATATGCAATTTTCGATTCAGAGGAAAATCTGGATTACTTTTACAAATATATAAAAAAATATAACCCTGATACTACATTCGTTTTAGCAAATTATTCACAGGCCTTTTGCCATCTGTTCACAGGTCATTTACCAAATTGACTTTTGCCAAATTGACGGGCATCTCAGATGCATGTAGTGTCAAGAACCAGTCAAGCCATCCAGCTGAGATCTTGAGGCTTTGAGACACGGACAGATTCTTATTCTTATAAGGGTTCTTCGTCCCTAATACCAAAATGTTCTCCTTGTTTTCAATCAAGGGGCTTCAGCAACTCAACATGTAAAGTTAAAGCACCTAAATTCTCAGTACGATGCTTTATGACTTGCATTTGACTACCTATTTAGAAGATATTGCAATTGTGAAGTTAAAAGGAAGTAGGAAATGTGAAATGGATTTTTAATGACATTAGTGATGCAATACGATAATAGACTGTAACGTTCTTTCATAACTCAGTGAAGTTATACGCTAATATTTTATTTTTTAATGAAAATAATGTTTTTAATCGCGATCAAAATCGGAACGATTCTGCTAAAAACGGGACGAATGTTAGCCTTAGCCAACATTGACTGAGAAACTGAGGACGAACATTTGCTAATTTTAGCTTTACCATTTACGTGGCCATTGGACTGCTTGATGAAGTGATTATTAACCCAATAAAGGATATAGCTTCAGCAATAATTACCGACAACGATTATGATGGCTTTAAGAATTAATTGTTTTGAATAGTTTTCAATTGAATGAATACCCTGCACACACTGCACAGTAGTATAGAGAAATATATATGAAGGAACAGTTACGTCAACTTCTTTCTCTATAATAGTTTAATACCTGTACAATAATCTAGCACTTGTATAATATATCTTCATTGTCTTGCTTTTATCAAGAATAAGTTTTGTCATTTCAAGGTTACTATAATCTTTAAAATGAAATTACTGGTGTTATAATTAAAACGACGTATTAAACTTTCATACAGTAGGTATATACATCTGCTATTGATTAAATATATGCATTTGATTTGGGATTATTTCGATACAGCGAATTATTTATTTGGAAGTCTGGTTTTGGGGAAAATACTCATATAATTCATTAACTGGTGAATTAACTGAACTATTTCGATTAGGTGAACTGAACTATTTCGATAAGGTGAACTGAACTATTTCGATTAGGTGAACTGAACTATTTCGATAAGGTGAACTGAACTATTTCGATTAGGTGAACTGAACTATTTCGATTAGGTGAACTGAACTATTTCGATAAGGTGAACTGAACTATTTCGATTAGGTGAACTGAACTATTTCAATTAGGTGAACTGAACTATTTCGATAAGGTGAACTGAACTATTTCGATTAGGTGAACTGAACTATTTCGATAAGGTGAACTGAACTATTTCGATAAGGTGAACTTAACTATTTCGATTAGGTGGACTGAACTATTTCGATAAGGTGAACTTAACTATTTCGATAAGGTGAACTTAACTATTTCGATTAGGTGAACTGAACTATTTCGATTAGATGAACTGAACTATTTCGATTAGGTGAACTGAACTATTTCGATAAGGTGAACTTAACTATTTCGATAAGGTGAACTGAACTATTTCGATAGGGTGAACTCAACTATTTCGATTAATAAGTTTTTTGAATTAGGCTAATTTTTTGCACTAAGTGCTAGAATAACGCTAAAATATAAATTTCTAGCGGTTGCACATTGTCCCGAAATTCATCGACAGACCGATGGTTATCAACATCTTAAAAGTTACTCTGCATATATTCCCTGCACCTGCGTACTAACACGATTACAATTTATAGCTGTTTTAAAACAAGACGTATAAAGCATTTATTAGTGCGATCTGGAATTTCAATTATGGCTTTTATATTGAAAACAAACTTTTACATGTTGTAGGATAACTAATAGTTGCCACCATTTTTAGTTATTTTAATTTCTGAATTCTTCCCCCACACAGGGGGTGTCACTAACTGTGCCCATTTACGAACGTGGCCTCCATATTTACCTGTAAATTGTACCCTGAAAATTTGAACAGTCTAGCTCAATTTGAGCGAGACTGTTTAAATTTTCAACTGTTTGACGTGCTCAAACGGCTCGAAAGTTATCGTGAACAGGGATTCCCAAACAAACAGAAGAAGTAAAACTATATATATATATACAATCAGATAAATTGTTTTGAAAAATCCTAACATATAATATGATCAGGGACCTATTACACCGTTATTTTACACTTTGCAAAATTTTTGTCCAGATTAATTTTTGAAGCGCATTTTCAAATTTTTATTAAAACCTTCTCTAGAGTATGAAGGGACATAATTTTTAAAAAAAGTTTCATCCAAATCGGTCGATAGGTTTTCTGGCTAGAAATTATTCGGATTTTGCTCTTTGTGGCACCCCTACCCCTGACGGGTAAAAATGATTTTTTTTCCTGAAAGTTGTTTTCTCCTAATATTATGGGCTACCAAAATACACATTCCATTTTTCCCACCGTTCCACAAATTTTTTGACTTTCCGATATTAAATAATATCTGTCAACATACAAACATCCGTACATACCAAATTCCGATTACGTTTATATTATTGTCATAAAAGATTCACAGCCAATGTGTTGTGTTTGCTGTCCAAGTCCAAGTATGCATGTCTTAGCCAATATTATTTTTTATGTCGCTACTTACGAAAGCTTATAGGTCGTACTTTGTACTAAGTACAAGTAGGTAATTTACAGTTACGATAATGTTTCCATAATACCTAGTAAGAATCCATAAAGGTTTTAATTAATTGCCTATTAGTATCAACCAAACACATTAAAGTATAAAACACCATTTCCCTCAATTCAGTACCGTAATTAGAACTCAATTTCGGAGGGGGCAAGAATTGAAGATTTCGGACATCATATAACGATAAGTGGTGCGCATATTCGCGCAGAGCGCGATAAATTATGGCTTATTTTGTGAAAAATGAGTATGAGCCTAAAATGGCCTAAAAATCCCAGCGCGAAATTATTTGGTACTTTGAGAATTTTTTTTTCTTGTAGCATTTGCCCCCAATGCCCCCCCTCAGTACAGCCTTGCCCTCATTGCAGAATCGAAAAGGCTCCTAAAGCTATTGCTACTATAGTCATCCATAAATAATTTTCTCTGTTCCCTCACTTCTTATAAGAAATTCTTGTTTCTATTTTTGGCGAGAATTGTACACCCACGACACCCAGATCCAATTCTGACTTCATTACTATCATTACCAATATTCCTACATCCATATTAATTGACAGTGCTAAAAAGCAATATTATACTATAATCTAAAAGAGACGGAAAATTCTGCTCTAGTTATTGAATAGTTTTCGACGCGAACGTCTTTTAATCAAACAGAAATTCAGAAACATTAAGAGAATCGAAAGAAAGGACCAACTAGTAGATTTCAATACCCATAACGTGAGCTTTTCAAGGTTTGTGGAAAAATTAATTTCCATTCTTTTAGAAATGCAGTTGGGTGAGATAAATCTTCGAGTGCAAAGTAGGTCAATCATAATTCTCTTTCTATTAGCAAATGTTACACATCTTGCATCCCCAAGTGCATCGTCTCAATATTTTCCTATACTCAGTGAAATGGAGTCTATATCTAAGTTCTCAGCCGCAATTGTGAAAAAGTACTTTTCGCAATGTGACTTATTTTTCATCAGCCAAGAAGATCATAAGGACGAAAAGACAAAAATCATAAGAAGGACGGAAATAGCAGAAAAAATTATGTCGGCAACAAAAAGAGATTCTTTCGTCGTGGCAATTTCTAATAAAATAAAATTGCAACACTCAAGTTTCGATTTAAATTCTCTGTCTCGAAGGATTGGAAACAGGATGCACTGTTCTGTTATCATCACTCATTCATTCATGCTTACTCCGTTGTTTTCAAATAAATTTTTGTCCCTTCTGACCAGTCATGTTAATTCAGTTACGAAAAAAGACGAAGATCACTACATATTTATTACAAGCGAAGGTGACCAGAGAAATATTTTGTTGTCTGAATTTGCAAGGCATTTCCGTTACAAACTAATTTTGTACCAGGATAGAAAAACTCGACAAATGATCGGGAAAAGTGTCTGTTTTTACTGCTTATCGGGAATACACGCTATATTCAATGTCAATACTGAAAACGCATTGCAAAGCCAAACGGAACTGTTCCCAGACTTTACTTTAAATGCCTACGGACACAATCTCGTTATATCTATCTCCACAAGAGTAACATTCTCGACGGAAATCGAAGAAATTAATGGGAGGTGGTTGTTCAAAAGGGGATATGTTAGATATGTTGTCGAGGAAATGGTCGGCATGTTCAATTACACGTACAAAATCATAGCATCGACTGGGAGAGGCACAGGGGCCAGATTGCCAAACGGAACTTGGGTAGGCTCAGTTGGGGACGTATTAAGTGGAACGGCTGATTTGGGAGTACCGGTCGGTCTTAATTTGGCCCGATTTCTAGCCGTAGGGCTTACAAATTCCTTTTTTGATGACAGCTGCATAGTTTTCATAGTGGGGCTACCCAAACAGTATTACACTTGGAAATCCATTTATCTGCCATTTAAAACTACTTTATGGATTTTTATTGTTCTTTCGATTATTCTGGTCACCTTAGAGTTTTGTTTGATTCAAAAGTTTGAGTTTGTGCTTGTTGGAAAATTCTTCAGACATAAATTTTTACATGTAATTTCAGTATTGTTGGAACAGAACGTAGAATTTCCTACCAAGATGTCCCCGAGGGTACTTTGCATCATTTGGATGCTGATGTCAGTAATCATAACCACTCTGTACCGATCAAAGCTTGTGGGGCTGATGACCTTTCCAGTTTTAGCGACCACTCCGTCGACATTTACCGAACTGTCAAAATCCAAACACTTTGAGTGGGGAATGGACATCTCTGTCGTAGCTGGCTCAGCAATCCCCTACTTTAAAAATGGAGGAAGTACACTAAAAAATATTTATTACGGGAGGAAAATCGGCTGGGAATCCGACTGCATTCTGAAAACAATGACAAATAAATTCGCTTGCATTTCTTGGAAGGAAAAAGCCGAGTACTTTCTGTTTAAGAACTTCAGTTCAAATTCTGGCAGACTGCCGCTTGTATTTTCGAAGGACTCAATTGCTCCCACTGTATCTGTATTTGTTATGCAGCACAGAGAAATATTTCACAATAACTTCAATCGAGTAATTAGCGCTATAAAAGACTCTGGATTAATTTTAAAGTGGCATTCGCTAGATAGAGCTTCAGTAAGGAAAAATCATTTGCAATGGACGAAGGAGAATAATGTGACTTCTGTTCATGAGCGTGAAGGACCTGCAAAGCTTATTTTTGCTGAAGTGCAGGGGCATTTTTATTTACTATTCGTCGGCAGTATCATTTCAGTGTCTATATTGCTATTAGAAATCGCTTCTGTGAAATTGCGGATGCTCCACTATTTCATTAAAAGTTTCTGCGGCATTGAAAGGCCATCTGGTTATTTGTGTCCTGATTACTAAAATATTATGACTTATATAACCACCGTTTTAGATAGAGCAATAAATTTACCTGCCTATAATATATCTATGCATGCAACTATGTGGGGTAGGGTAGAAAGCAGGAACAAATAAATATTTGTAATTTCGAAACATATAAATATTCGTATGTCTAATACGCATGATTATTGCATACCTTTCAAAATTAAGTCATGCACTTCACTGGGGGCTACTAGTTGTAAATATACTAAATATTTTGTTATTTATTGGAGCATTACTTTACAAAACACCCAAAATATAATCAAAATGAAGATATCTGGTCACTCCAATTTCCTGATTCCTGTGATTACTAGAAATATTATTAGTAATTAACGTTCTGCAAACAAACTTTAGCCGATAAACGCCCACCCACTGCGATTCCTGGCTTATCGCGGCAGCAGCCACAGCCTTATCAAATCTAATCCTATGTAGTCTGCATGCACGATCATTGATCTGTATTACCCGGTAAAGTATGCTTATTATTATTCAGGTGGTCATATTTGACGGTGATATTTTTTATTGGAATAGTTATTTGCACAAAATCAGAGTTCCTATGATTTAGTGTGAAAGTATAAATACTACCTTGAAAGTTGAACTTAACGTTAAACTAAAAGTTTGTACTGTTAGTTCCCTGATAAAATAGTGATAAATTAAGCCGACACGGTCATTTACACGAACTGATTACACATTGACATTGCAGACGCCCAAAGTTAATTGTTGCCTGAATCATCTGAGTCACACATAATGAAAACCTTTATGCAGTGTAATTGATTTGTGATATACATAGTTTCTCGATTAGATAAAAAAAATTCTGATAACTCTGTACAAATTAAACTACAAATAAATAAATATTAAGCAAACATTTTGCTCATGCAGGCATCAAAAATTTGTACTAACTAGGTTGGTTGTTATAAAAATATGGACCGAACAACATGATTACACTGCAACTATGTGGATCAAAAGTTTAAAAATAATTTATAAATGCAGGGATTACAGATTCATTTTATAGTATGTAAACTTGGTTAATGTTGGAAATTCCAGGAAAAGTGTTTAAAATTTCGGGCGAAAGTTGGAAATTTCTGAAAAAATTGCATAATTTTTGGAATTTTTTAGAAGATGTTGAATTCAATTAGGAGGCGGGGCCTGTATCCTTAGGGATTAATGTATTTTCGATACCTGCATGATTTTATGTCTAGACACAACTTATATGGACTATAGTTTAGCCGACCTCTATTTAATTTACAAACAGTTGTCTTCACTCCCATTATTCTGATAACATTAATCGGATGGTATTATTTGTACTTGTAATAATAATGTAACTTTCCTGCCCTTCACTATATAAACAAAATATTTTGTCAGAGCATCTGTCATTGAAAGTTGTGGGTTTGCTTCTTCTGCAAGTATTCAATCAAAGTAGGCAACTTGTTTTCCTTTTCAACAGATTTTGGCATTTGGAACGGATTTCAAAACAGAAAATTAATTTCGAATTATCTACTTTATTTTTCAGACTTTCGTATTTGATCATGCAGTGGGTTAGGAAGAGTGGAGGGGACTACACCAGAGTGGGCCATGTCGGAGGAGTTCTTGCGGGATTGGACTCTGGCCAGGAGCTGTACGTTGCAAGAGCCCATTACCAAGGAGCTATCGTGCCTGGAAAACTTCACGTCACACACAAAACTGCATATATTCCCTACAACATGAAGGAGGTTAGTCCCTTAACCTTTTCTAAAACTATAAACGGAATTTGATCTTTAAATAATTGTATAAATTTACCATCGTTAATTATTTGACTTTTTATAGGTCCCGATGACTGATTATGAGGTAAATACACTTAAGAAGGCAAACGTTTTTGGTATTTCTGTTAGCGTGACTTGTTTTGCCATGAGAGTAATATCCGTTCTTCGCAACATGTTTGGAGATATTATCAAACTGCGAAGCGAGATTACCTTATCTGTGTACGATTATAGGTGCTTATTGCCCCTGCTGCTAGTTTAAGCTGGGTGGAGTGCCATGGAGGTCAAGTTCCACACAACGCTGTCGTTGGAGGTCAGGAAACCAATGGAGAAAGATTGTACATTGGCCGTGTGATTCATGGGAGAACTGTCACAGTTGGAAAAGTTCATCCCAGTCATAATACTTGCTACTATCCTTATGGTAAATGGTAAATTAATACTATTTAAATTATATATATTAAATTACTGCTATAATAATTATAATATTCCATTTCTCCCTTTACAGACGGAAAGGAGTTAAATTCCGCCAAATACGAAGTGTTGGTCAAGAACTGCTTCGGCGTGATGTTGGGAGTTTGATCGAGTCCAATCCGGCAGGAAAGATCTTATTCAGTGGTTTCTTCAAATGCACTTATAATGTTAATATTTTTAATTGGTCATTATTTAAAGCGAAAATACATTTTAATTTAATTTAAAATTATCGTGACTCACAAGTTACTAAAAAATAAATTGGTTGTCTATACTGTTCAGAAATTTATGATTAAAAACGCTACTTTACGCTACGTTACAAACTGAATACACATTTTATGTCTGCGCTAGAGTTTTGTGTTCCATTAATTACTTTAGGTACCGTGGAATTTTGATATCTCTTGAATTTACCGATAGTTTTTGTTATTTAATACGCTGTCATTCCTTAATCTACGAGTATTGTTATTTAAGTTACACTTTAAATTAGGCAACAAGTGACGCAGGCGGGTTTCGTTGTTTAGCATATTATTACCAAAGGCGAAGAGAGAATTTGTTTTTTTGCTTGATAAAAGATTTGACACAATTATGAAATCGATTGCATTGAACCTTGCGCTTTCATCACCACTGATGGAACAACTTAATTTTCTTAATTAATTGCATGGTGTTCATTGAAAACGTGGTTGTCCTTCTATTCCTGATCAAAGTTATGAATAATTGATTCTTACCCAATCATTAGTTTTCGTTTTTATGTGGCAGCCATTGCCACTATCGCAAATTACATTCTCAATCTCAATTACCCTAAATGATGTTTAATTCTTAATATATTCTATATTTATTATTGTCTGGGCATCGAGAAAGTCAGTTTAACTTAAAAAAGTGAGTCTAGGATCACATTTACTTGTTCTTGTTGGTCTGTAGACATTGAATTAAAATGAAAAATGTATTTTATTACCACAAAACGAACTGCAGTTTTTTTCTTGGTGTTTTCTTAATTTATTTGCTTAAAAGTGCTCTCTATTATTCTGACGCCCAATCGAAACATTTGATTACTAAATACTTCCAGAGTTGTTCTTACTTACATTTCATTTCGACACAAAGTACAGAAAAAGAACGGAATTCGTTTATAAATATTTTTGAACTGCTCCACGAAAATTATCAATCTTTAGCATTTACAGTGCCTGAAGATTCGAATTTTGCACGTGCAAATACATCATCAGCTATCATTCCTTTTCAGGAAATTGAATTTAGAAGGTTTAAACGATGCTCGGTGCAAATTTTTGTAATTTCTGAAAACTTACGACATGCACATGCTAATTATTACTTGTTAAAACTTGTGCAGAAAAATATTGACCCCGATTTAATTGTTTTTGCTTTGGATGAAACATTTTCTATTTCTTCTGAAGCATTCGGAAAAAATGAGTTTTATAGTAACTTGTACAAATATTCACTGACATCTCAATTTTTATTATTCACTCTTGAAAGAATTAATTACGCATTCCATTACATTTGCCCACATCGTCAAAGAATTAGCAACGCGAATAATTTGGAAATGATTTCTAAATTAAAATCGGAATGCATCAACAACCTGCACGGAATTCCCATAAAATTGGAAGCGTCGGCGGGGACAAGAGTAGAGAGATTTAAACAATTTCAGCGGATTGAATCTTGTGGCTTAGCTTACGACAAAAAGGTAAATGTTGTCGGATCTTGTGCTCTACGGACGTTGGCCACGAAACTTAATTTTACATTGACACTGAATGAAAACGATTCTTCAGCTGTTTACAATTCATTCACTTATAGCTACGGTTTTGGTGGCACTTTGATAAATCTATTTTTTTCTCCACATTTGAAAAACTACAGCGTGAAATACGAGTGGCTGCCGGGCTGTGAGAAAGCAGAAGGATTTACATACATTGTGGTCATGGATCGGCGATCTGCCATGAAGGGATCCTCCGCTCTCGTAAATTCATTCGATACGGCTACGTGGACTTTCATCTTCCTTTGCATCGTCGCCAGTTGTGTGGCTCAATGCCCCACCAAAAGAAGTGTTTTGAATATAACTTCCTTGTCAGTTGCCAACGTCTTCGAACAAGGCCATCCTCAATTTACAGCCAGAAAATTATCCAACCACACCTTAATATTTTTCATCCATTTCATCCTAGTGTTGATAGTGCTAAGTGGGGCATACAAGGGAATCTATTTCTCACTGCTCACTAAAATACTTTCCCCGGATATTCCTCAGAATTATGAAGAATTGGCATATAGCAAACTCCCTTTATTGACCACCTCTTTCTTTTACAGTGGAAAGAATTCGTCTTCCAAAGAATCCAGTTTAGTTGATGAATTTAGGAATTTGTTAGCAGGGACGCCAGGTGTTGATTACCCTGTATATTACAAGATGTTAAACGATTCTATTTTATTTGTCGACTTGAACAAAATGGATTTCGTTCTGAAATTGAAAAATCTTTCTTTATTCTCAACCAACCAAGGCACATTGAAGTTACCCAACAAATTCGCAATTATCGAATGGACTAACGATGCAAAATTATTCGCAGAGCACGTGACAATATTAACCCCACAGAACTACATTTACAAAGGACCCAGACTACTTGCACTGCTAACAAGGATACCCTGGATAGTCATTAAGAACTATTTGTGCGAATCTTTGCTGGCTAAGCTGTCTGCTCTCCACTCGGCAGGAATTTATTCCAGATGGGTCCAGCAGAGCAAGGAGTTGTTTCCTCTCAGATTGGACCCCAGCATTCTGCAGACCTATAAGAATGACGTAGGCACAATGAAGAGTCTCACCAATTTTTTCCATATCAACTCTAAAAGCCATTTACGTGAAGACGAGCTGGACAATGAGCCCCACCCTCTCTCACTGCACAACCTTTTAGACTTCTTTCATCTTTACAGTTTACTGCTAGCCGCATGTTTCGCCATTTTCATACTGGAACTGTCCAGTTATCAAATTATATGGAATAAGACTCGGAAATATGCCCATTTAATATATAAACACATTGTAAATGAATTCTATTTTACTTATTATAAATATACAAACTCTATTAAAAGTAAAATAAAGGGAAATCATTAAACATCAAACTTCCCTTCCCTGTCGATTCGATTTGCCACGATTCCTTATTCACAGCTCACTGCTTCGGCAGTCATAAACAAAAAACCAATTAATGGGTTAAAAATGAGCTGGAAAGGATCGCTGACGATAGTAATATATTGTGACTTGGGATTAATAGATTACTAAAGTAAACTACATACTAAGAAATAATATGAAGCTTTGTAGGAATAGAAGTGTTTATTATATAAACCTAGATGAATAATTTGATTGTCAAATTGGAGTGCCTAATTGTTAATTTTCTTGATTACTAGGGAATGTACACAAGATACATGAAGTACAAATATTTATAAATACTTTAGTTTACGAATTTATATACTTGCCCATAATATTTTCATCACCCGACAGACTAGAATAAATCAATTTTTGGTATGATTCCACTATATGCTATATCTTTAACCTCTTATTCAGGCTTTATGAATAGTAGCAGAAACCTCAACTAATTATTTAAGTTCACCGCAAATTAATTTCATTCACAAGCAACACTTAAAATAAAAAACTCCAAAATATAATTTCGACATTTGTCAGTCTGCAAAGGCTGACTCTGTTGGATAACAATTTCTGGAAGACTATGCGACATATTCCACAGTACCTACAGCAAAAAACGACCCCATAAAATAGCATTTTAACGAAAGTCCAATTTAAATGTCAGCGAATGCCATGCATAAGGAAGATAATAGAAATGTATTAAGGCTCCTGTTCCTTTCCAACTGGTTTAGTATCCCCATTGATGATTTGAGGGTCGACCGCACTGAATTTCTGAATTACAGTCAAATCACTACTCTCAACAGGCGTCATGCAATTCTCTTTGCCGGGTTTCTGGACGTCTCTCCTAGTTTCCTTAGATGTAGTAGGTCACTCATATATATGAGACTTACAGTGGAAGAATGGGCCTTGAGACATTTTGACGTTGCTGTTGGCAGGAAACCGGGGCTGAAATATCCCAACTCGTTCTGCCTACATTATGGCAATCTAAAATGAACATTTAAATTAGCAACATGTGGACATGCACTGAATAGCGACCTAACTTTTTAACCTAAGAATCAATCTTTTACAATAATTCTAAGAAAATTGGGCTAATTCCTAGTATAATGGCGCACTGTGGAATGGACCGATATAATATATAGCTCATGAATTCGAAAGAATTCGTCGAATACGTAACGAATATGGTATTTATTTTTGGGGCAACCCCCAAAATAAGAAAGTTATGGTCGATCAAAGTTGAAAATATGACTATTTCGATACACACATTTTCAGAAAAGGAAGAGTTACAAGTTCTTTAGAACATCGTTATTTTGCTTTTCATGTTGAATTTACTTGTAACTATGGCAACGTAGCAATAACAACATGTAGGCTTGGTCTTGTAAAATTCTAAATTGCACTAACTTCTAACTTCTATTTTATTTCAATATTTTTGAATATATTTTAGGTAACTATGGCAAGGGTAAGTGCCATGTTCAATTTTCATCAATTTTAATTAGGTTAGGTTTAAAAAATGGAAATTGTGACCACGTGCCATGTTCAATTTCCATGAATTTTAATTGGGTTAGGTCTAAAAAGTGGAAATTGTGACCAGGTGCCATTTTAAAATTGATGAAAATTGAAAATGGCACGTGGGAACAATTTCCTTTGCAACAACATTTCCAATTTTTAAGACCAAGCCTACCTGTTGTTATTAGCTCCGTTGCCATAGTTACAAGTTAAATTCAACATTAAAAGCAAAATATCGATGCTTTAAAAACTAGTGGCTCTCTCAGGAAGATACAGCATTGTCAATCTACCTAACCTTATTCCTATTGCCTATATCTATTACCTAAGAAGAGTACAACTTTGAGAAAAACTTAAATCCTTTAATTCAATAATATATAAAATTAATGTATGCTATGTCAATTACATTTCCAAAAATCCGAAAACCATTCAAATAAACAATTTAAGTACAAAAAAGTGATTATGTATATCCATTTACAGTAATTGAATATAAATTAAGCATAAATATGATGTCCCATGTCATTAGGCGATGAGTGGCAGAAAAGAAATTCAAAAATTAGTAATCCGAGGGAGGAAACGAGTCCACCTAGAATAATAATGTAAGCAGTGAACACATCATGGTTCTTCACGGGGTCCAATTTAGTAGTTCGGCCTCCTCTGTCCACATTGCAAATAACTCCATTTCTGTTGTCATAGTCTTTCATGTATTTCCGATTCAGTCCTCTCTCCTTCAACATCATTATTCTGACAATAATCACAATTCACCATCAAAATTACATTAGTCTCTCTCACTTAGAATTAATGGAGTGCAAACAACATTTGACTACGCACTTGTGGCTAAACATCTCCACGTAGGGCGATCCTTTCTTCATGAACATCCCACTTCCAAGAGGAACTGGATTGACAGTTATGACCGAGACATGACTACACAAAAATTTCTCGTCATATTTCAGGCTGTAAGCTGTTGAGTAGAAAATGTCAGGGAACGAGAGAAATGCCTTTGGTCGCCCAATAAAGTGTTCTACTTCCGATACCGTGTCTGTCGTCTCAATTTTTTGTCGAAGTGAGTACCGATCGATAAGACCCTTAAAAATAGTAAACACAAAATTACAACCTTTAAAATCATTTTATACTTTCGGCTAGGTATTTGGCATTTCAATAATACAAAATGATCCTCATAGTGAAAAAAACGATTCTTATATCCAAATATCTGGAAAATTATTCTGCTTAGCTTATTACAACTCTAA
The DNA here is from genome assembly GCA_020055645.1 of Tomocerus qinae. NCBI lineage: Eukaryota > Metazoa > Arthropoda > Collembola > Entomobryomorpha > Tomoceridae > Tomocerus > Tomocerus qinae. The sequence continues at coordinate 61,749,708 of CM034546.1, forward strand.
ATTGGCCCTTTAGATAATATTAAGTAACTCTGCTATAAATTTTGCATTATGATGACAACAAATACCCTATTTTTACTTGCAAAACTTGATTGATTATAATTATGTTTCATTTACAGATATTAAAATACTCATGCTACTGCTTTAAACACATCTGTATGTTGTATGGCTATGTAAAACTGATTTTTATGTATATCAAGTTGCTCCTTTGGGAATGTAGCAATTATAGGGAACAAAAAATGTACTCCTTTTTTAGAAAAGAGGTAAAAAGTAATACTTTTTCTAAAAACCAGTCCTTTTAACTTTTTTACCTTATTTACATGTAAAGTGGAAGTAAATAGGGCAAAGCTGCTACATCAAAAAAGGCAAAAAGGACTGCATTTTTAAAATCTTACTCCTACCTTTTTTATAAAAAAGGTAGAAGGCAAAAAAGGCCCATTTTTGTTCCCTGGGGTCAGTTGCACCATCAACTTTTGCTTTTTACTTTACACTTTTGTAAGCCATTTTGCAAAATTGTCATTGCACCAACATTGGAATAATAGGAAAAAGTGGATTTACTTTTTACTTTGCATTTTTTACAAAATGAAAAGCAAAAGTGACAAGTGAAAAGGTTAGCCATGGTGCAATTGGCCCCTGGTAGTTATGTTCCTAATTTTAGACAATTATACTAACATTTAAAAGTAGCATAACATAAATGACACAATTAACTTTCTTTTCATAGAAAGTATTTTCTAGACTTTTGACTGTTAACTACTACTACCATGTTAGATTCATTATAATCAATCAGATATAAATAAAAATGATGGAAATTGCCTTTAAAAAGTCCTTCATAGGCCTACTTTCGTTATGTACAGTCATAACATAGCCAAAGCGTAGTAAATCTGATACGGTGTGGATAGGAATGATAGTGATGGCCAGAGAGGAGACGATGGCAGCAGAATAAGCAACGAAAGTGACAAGACCGCATATATAGCCAATGAGAAAAACTGACTTTGTAGAGAAAGAAAACGGACTTGTGTGCCAGGCTGAAATACAAATTGATTATTTTCTCTTTTAGCTCTCCAGTTTCTAGAATTTAGGTTTGATAAATATGACAATACATTTTTGGCAGGTTGCAGCTATTGCCCACATTGTAGCTTCACTTCCGAAGTTTTCGTCTACGCAGTGCAGTTGATGGAATTTCCACTTGATAAACGAAAAAGTCTTTAGAGTAATAATTGTGAGGATCCAAGTGATTAGTAGAGCAACCCAAAGTGATGTTTGAAAAGGGGCTGAAATGACATTGTGAAGAGTGCTGCTGTCTGGCTGAGTGAAAAAGGCTTTAATTCTGAAACTCATCAACACGCAATTAATTATTTAACAGAAAATGTGAATCGATCAGGCAATGACATGAAAGCTTTTTATTTACAATGAATAGTAAGTGGGTTGAAGGAAAGATAGCTCCTTGGCACGAAATTCCGTTATTGATGCTTGAATCACAGACAAGTCTGCTTCCTCTTTATTTAATTGAGAAGCAGTTAAAGACCCCACCCAATCCCCAATCACTACCTTTTCTCTATATTTGAAACGAATTATACTTGTCAAAACTAATTAATGTTATAGTCTCTTATGAATTAAAACCAAAAAATCATCATCAATATAAATACATTAGTACTAATTAAAAGTAAAAAATACGATGAATAATTTTCTTACGTAAAATTAAGCATTTTCATGAAATCATTAAAAATTTGAACTGAAAATCCACTTTCAAATTGCACCGTGCCGTTTTCCGTGGGCTTCACTTTGACCCAGAGTTCGTATGATGTGTCATTCTAAATAATTAAAATAATCATGGCAATTTCAAGTAAAAAATTACGATAAGACTAAATTATAAATTTAATAAATAAGTTAAAAAGCATGTATAATATCGCAGTAATTATAAATAGCTTACAAATGTTGTAGCCACAAACTGCAATCCCATGAAATCTTCCCTTCGACTTAATTTACTGTTGTTTATAGAAACATTCTTATTTTCTATGCTTACAACTTTCCGAAATATCTTCATTTCCTTCAACCAATAAAGTTCCCAAAAGAAAATGCGGTCGCTTTGTTGATAGAAAACTGTATAGAAATTGCTGTTGAGTAAAAATTTGTGGAATGGAATACTTTTGAGACTATTTTCCATCTCAAGTTCATTTTGAATTAATGTTGGCCACAGAAGAATAAAATGCATTTTCCAAAAGCCGCTGACTTTGGTTTCAAGAAATGTTATCTGCTTTATAACATTGTTGTTATTTATAAAGATATTTTTGAATTGTGCTTAAGTAAAAATTCTATAAATCTGATTAAAGAACTTACCTTTTCGAAAATTGAACCAACATTCTCATTTTCCTCCAGAATGTAAATAAAAGCGCTTCTGTTTCGTTCATTTATGAATGTAAATTCAAAACTATCGTTAATGTAAAATTCGGCCAGGGAATACAAAATTGCTGACTTTCCAAAAGTTATATCTGTCAAAGAATGTAGAAAAAATATTTTAATTTATACCATTTGAAATAAATTATCTGATGATAAATGAGGAAACGTACCTTCAATTTGAGAATTGGCACACATTATAATAATCTCGGAACAATGAAGCTCCTCTTCTGTAACTTGGACTACTTTTTCCAGAACTGTTTTTAAAACAGAGATTTCTCCAGTAGTGAAAACGAGGAAGAAAGGAAGACAAAAGATACAGGGAAATGTTATCATTGTCGAGAGGTATCCCTTACAGTGTAGTACATTTTAAACAGATATAAATCGCTTTGCTACAGACGACTAAAAGAAATTCAGAACATTTCCCAAAGACTCTAACATAAAATAGGCACACGTTTTCATAGGAATTTGTATTGATTCTTTGTCCCTCTACCACTTTAAATTAATGATTGACAGTCAATTTAGTGGTCGAACGAATGCCTACTCTGAAAGTTTGTAAATAAGAATGTAAACTGCGTGACAAAGTTAGTATTGGATTAGCGGAGCATATCTAGTTCATCACCAAACATTATATTATGAATAAAAGTAGGTAAATAAAGTAACACGCAGTCAAAGGATGGAAACTTGCGTTATTTACATCCAGGGCCGTCCCGAGGCATGTGCCACCCGTGCACCCGCACTGGGCGGCAAATTTTAGAGGGCGGCAAAATTTTCGTTTTAGACTATATAATTTGGCACTTTATTGAAATTAGAAAAGTTAAAATATTGGACAGAAATAGAATATTATAATCTGAATAGGAATTAGAGAAATATTTTAGTCGCAAGAAATCCTTGATCTTCTGTTAGTTACATCAAACCAAAATAAGGTGATGATTGATTACTGTGATGAAACATGAGCGCAAAAACAAAAGACTGAGTTAGATTAATTGAATTTAAAAATTACAAATAAAGAACAAGAGCATTTAAGTCTTTAATATAAATGTTTTTAGAAGTAAACTGTTATATATAATTTTGATGTCACTAAAGAAACGGTCAGATAAATTGTCTAGGGCCGAGTATAGGCGGAAAAGACAGCATGAAGAAGATTTACTGGGCAGTTTGAAAAATTCGTTGGATAAGTTTTTGATAAAAGTTCCAAAAAATGACAGTAATGAGAAAGCCCTGAAAACTCTGAACAAAAATAATCTGCTTTAGATGTCAACACCAAGGCCGTATTGAGGGGGGGCATTGGGGGCAAATGCACCCCCCGAAATCCAAGGAAAAAGGAAATTTTTTCTCAAAATACCAAAAAAAATTTTATGTGATTTTTAGGCTATTTTTTACTCATTTTAGACATATTAAGCCAAAATTTCTCGCACCTCGCGCAAATATGCCTAATATATAGTCTTATCATATCATTGTCCCCTCCGAAATCGACTTCTAATATGGTACTGGTCAACACACCATCCGTATCCGAAATTGGGCCAACAAACGACATGAGAAAGGACAAAAGAAATTGCTGATGTTATTGGGAATTCAAATGCCGATATGTTTGTAAAAGCATTTTTGTGGTTTTTTGTGTCTCTTTAGTTACCATTGTAAACAGAAATAAACAGTGTCCCTTTTTAGGGAAAAGAGAGAGGTGGCATTATTGCATTATAATTAATTTCAAGTTCAATTAGTTTTAAAATGTATATTACTACTATATGTGACCCAGAAATAAAACTGCTGGCCACAAATGAAATTGCTGACCAGAAATAAAATTTTTATTAAGGGCGGCATTTTCTATTTTGCACTGGGCGGCATTTAACCTAGGGACGGCCCTGTTTACATCACACCTACACACAATGACAATAGTAATCCTGTCACACCTACCTACCAACTAATGACATCAAGCCGTTTTGGAAGTATGAAAGAGGAGAATATCCCAAGAGAAAGTGACAAACTACTATCCTGATATACAACAAATCATTATATAAAATCTACTTCAAGAACTTGTATGGGAATATCAAATTATCATTTTATATAGCTTTATGGATTAACAGAGTAGAATAGTGATTATAAAGCGTAGGTATGAGCTACTAATACAGATTACAAATTTACAAGGTCTACTCTACGCTATAATTATATGAATCTACTGAATCTACTCACAAAATAGTGGTCCCATTATTCCGTTTTGGGGAAAATGAGAATACATACAGTATACTGATTGTGTACCTATATATATATATATCTGTATTTACAGAGTTAAGTAATGTCTAACCAAATAAAGTGTTAATTGATAATCGCAAATCAATTATTTAATTGTTTGAATATGGTAATTAAATATTGGTACTATCTCAAGGAAAGATAATCAAGTGTAAATGGATTAATTTGTAAATTCTGTTTCTGACAGCTACTATTAAGAAAGATAATTTACGTTTTTAAATCTATTATAATTGTACCCAGAAATAAAAACATAAATAAATTATGGGTTTCATTTAAAAATAAATTAATAATTAAATTATGAATTTCGATTAAAAAAATTAATAAATACATTATGCACACTTAACAAGAAATTTTTACTTCGATTTCATCTTGCAAGCGTTTCTTTGGTGCTCGTTTGCGTTGTATTGAGTTTTAAATTTTTTGTCACAATATTTACAGCTAAAGAGTCGATCATCCGTATGGACGAAAAGATGACAATCCAACTTATATTGAGTTCCGGCTTTATAATCACAATGAGGACATTTAAATTTCCCTTTCGAATGCACTTGGTTTTTATGTATTCTTAATTGAATCGATGTACGAAAACTTTCTTCACAAATTGTACAATTAAACGGCTTTTCTCCTGTGTGAATTGTTTCGTGAGTCTGAAGACGGGCAAAGGAAGCAACACGAATTCCACAAACTTTACATACAAAATTTTTACTGGGATCGTGAAAACGGGCATTGTGTCGTTCTATCTGTAGTTCTGTCAGCGCCTTGAAACTGCAATGTTGACACTTTAAATTGTCATCACTGTGCTCAAGTCTGGTGTGGTTTTTAAGATGTAGAGGACTAGGAAAAGATTTTCCGCATCCGTCTTCCGCACAAAAGTAATCTTTGATTTTCAAATGGGTTTGCATGTGGGTATTAAGAAAACGGCGAAATTTAAACTTTCTCTGACAATGTTTGCATTCGAATGGTTTTTCGTCGGTATGTTTGGAGATAACGTGGTAATTTAAACGCGTTTTCGTCTTTAATATCATTCCACACTGCCCGCATTGTCGTTCGCCATTATTCTTAGCCTCCATTCCTTTTTTTCGTTCCGGCTGTCTATGCATTGATTCTATATGTTTATTTAATTCAACCTTTTTTGGAAACTTTTTGTCACACTTTTTACACGGATATGATTTTAAGTGCCGCAATTTATGTCTTTCTAACTCTTCCATGTTTTTCGACAGATAGCCGCAAGTTCCACATCGAAATCTTATGACTGCCACTTCTTCCTTCCCATTTTCGGAGTTATTATTGGCGCAACATGAAACCTTGTGTTCTTTAAGTACTTCAATATCTCCAAACGATATACCACATTCGCATAGAAATGTCTTAATTGGGCTACTATTATTGGGAAGACGGGCATAAGCATCCTCATCCATTATAGCAAGGCACTCATATTCAAAGTTAGCATTGGAATCACTGCAATTAGCATATGAAAAATTGTGAATTTTAAATAATAAAATAAATAGCGTTCAGTAAATTTAATAAAGTATTTCTCGTTTACCACTGTTGCTCTTCAACTGCAGCATCATGAACAATTTCAACATCATGAACTTCCTCTTCGTAACAATCATAAATAGTATCGCTGTGAACTACGCTGTCCGCTTCTTCTGTAGCCTCCGTGTCATTTATTTTTGGTTGAATTAGAATGAGAATGTCCGATTCGTATTTAAATGGAATGTTGACGGATGAAATCCGATTTTTCAAAATCGAGTCAGTGAGGCTTGTGACGAAATCTTTGATTTCCTTCTCAACTACTGCAAATATTTCATTTTTTTGAGACAATTGATGTGCAGCCTGATAGCAAATCGCACAGAATGGGCCATGATTTGTTTTAAACATTTCAAAGTCTACAAATCTACCAAGGATTTTGGATAATAAATATCTGGAGCAACTTTTGAACATACTCTCTGTACATTCTCGGGTAGATATATCTTCGTCTATTTCTTTTAGGCAGAACAGGCACTTCCATATTTTCCGTCTTTTTTGTACTTTTGCCATAATTAGTAGGTAATAAATACTAATTTTGAATTACTTGATATTCCGCACCCACAAATGAGAAACTGAGATAGAAGTTCTCCACTGTCTAAATTCGAAAAAATTCAAAGTCAAAAGTCAAAGAATTAAATTTTGTACGCTGACCGATCGATCTGCTCGTTTCGTACCAGTAGATTCTTAGATGCAAACTTGCCAGTTTTTTTGAATTTAAATATATTATATGCACGCACACGGCATGCAGGCAGTTACTTACCAAACTAATCCCGATTATTTAAAAATTATCTTTATGATACTACCCCACTTTCTATTCACAGATTAGGAGAAGGTTTAGAGTTCAAACCACAGACCGGACTCAACCGATCAAACGAAGAAAGATTTCGTGTTCGCTCGAAAATTCGGCGTATTTAAATTGAAACAATGCCGCCTCAGCTCTTGTTTGAACATGAAAAGGAATACCGCCACAACTCGTATTAAGACAAGAACGCGATTTTGCAGAGAGATAAATAAATTTATTCTTCCTTCACGATCTTTTTCATCACATCATCGCATTACAAACTTTGCAAGGCCTAGGCAGTAGGCAATGTATGTATGTATGTATGTATATTTATTTATCACGAGAATTCATCAATTTTCACACAAATGCTTTTAAATCAAACAAAGTTTGGAAATAACTACAAAATGTTTGGTATGGTCGACTCAACACTCTCGGATAAGAACTTAAACATAGGATCATAATTAATGTAAGCTTTGTTAAAAGTTGAGACTATGAAATTAAGTGGTGATCGAGCATGTCTTTTATGCTTAGGGACCACCGAGGAAAACAAATTTGGATTTTTGCGAAGGTTATAGTCACTTCTAACAAGGCTTTGTTTAGATCTAAAATTATTAACAACCTCATTATTAATGTAGGCATTGCTTAAATTTAAATAGTATGTATTAATAGTTAACCTAGGATTGTACAATGGCAGGAGATGGCGGAAACGTGTACTTTTAAGTATAGAGAGACCAAATTTGAGTGAGGCATTGTTACGTCTTTCTTCCAGGGTATCAATATTGAGTTCTTTTAGTGCACTTTTATAATTATTTTTAGAGACATGGTGTTCTACTATTATACTTACAGTTTTTTTCTGAAAATTTTCTAATTTGATTATTTGACCTAAAGTTAATGATGGGGACCAGCATACCGCACCGTATTCGATGATTGGTCTTATAAAAGTTATGTAACAATGCATGAGATCATTGCGACTGAACCCATATGACCTTAATTTATTTAACATGAAAATTCTTTTACTCGCTTTGGATATCATGTTATTGACTTGCTCATCCCAATTTAATTTTTCGTTGAGATATATACCTAGAATTTTAGCAGAAGTGACTCTAGGAATTGTTTCATTATTAATTTTAAAAGTCCAATTTTCAGAATTAGATTTGTTTCTGGATGTGTCAAAAATTAAAGATTCACATTTTCGGGGATTAATTACTAAATTTTGTTTTTTGGTTAGTTCAGATAAAGTGTTTAAAATCGATTGAGTCTTGGGAGTGGCTGTCCCAAATACTCTTTCTACAATGGCTAAATCGTCTATGAAAGTGTAGAGTGAGAGGGATTTTTGGGAAGTAAGGAAAGCCTCTTCAAGGCCTTTAAGGATGGGATTCATAAGAATGATAAAGAGAAAAGGCGATAATTTTGATCCTTGGGCCGTCCCACAGGTGATTTCGTGTCTTTTTGATAGCATTTTCTCGCTTTTGGTACATTGTGACCTTCCTTTTAAAAAATTCTGGATCCAAAGGATATCAGAATCCGGCAATTCCAGGTCCAAGAGTCCTGTGATTAGGGTTGTGCCATCTACAAGGTCGAAAGCCTTTTTTAGGTCAATTAAGGTTACAATCACTTTACACGAGGGGATTTCCAAAGATTCCGTGATGAAATTGATCATACTGGCTAAATGGTGGGACGTGGACGACTTTTTCAGAGCTCCGTATTGGTTTATGCTGATTTTGTCAGAGATTATTGGGTAAATTTTTTGATAGACAAAATTTTCCAGAATTTTGATAAAAACATCCGTTTGCGATATAGGCCGGAGGTCATTAAGGCCTGAGAAAGGTGAACACTTGATTAGTGGGGTTATAAATCCAGTTTTCCAGTCTGATGGCACGACGAATGATCCCAAAGACATGTTCATTATTTTCGTCAATGGTCCAGCTAAATTTATTGCACTTTCCCTTAGAACTTTGGTTGGTACGCGATTGATAACGTTTGATTTTGAAATTTTGAGGTTGCTGAGAGCTTTGTAGACGTCAAATTCCGTCACTTGAAGAATTTTGGGGTCAAAAGGTAAAGGATTTAGGTAAGGGGTTAGGGTTGAGGGATATGTACAATTTATCTTGGAAAAGTGATCGTTGATTAAATTTAAAATTGATGTTGAAGACAACGGTTCTACCCCTTTGTCTACAATCCTAGAAACAGAATCTATAATATTAACATTCTTAGAGTCACCACATACTAACTTAACATAATGATACCAATCTTTATGGCCAATGTATGATATTTTATTACCTAAACACACTCTATAGTTACCTTTACTTTCCTCTATTAGATACTTGATTTGCTTAACTAGTTTGAAATACTCCACATCTTTAACTGTCCTGCTGTTTTTGAGTCTAATTAGTTTTCTAATTTCCGGTGTGAACCAGGGGGGCTCATTGTCGAATACATACTTAGAGTAAATGGGGAATGCCTCAATATAAGCAGCGTTTAGTAAATTGTTGAATAAATTTAAAACTTTATCAATATTTCTACTTTTTGGATTAAAATTAAAATTTTCAGTTAGTAACAAAAAGTGACTTATTTCATCAGCCGTATGCTTGCGATAATAAATAGTCGATTTAGTGGATTTGTTTTCTAATTGTGGAATGGGTTTAATAGAAATACAGATATGTTGAACTTCCTGAGGAGTTGGGCACAAAGGGGGTAATGGTTCTGGTTCTGAATATTTATTATCACAATCGGTGAGGAAAAGGTCAAGAGTTGACATTGAATTTGTGGGCTTGTGAAAAAAGGTTGGAAAATTAATGATTTGATTGAGCTTGTATTTTGTGCATATTGGGGATACATCTAATCTATTAAAGTCACCACTTATAAAAAAGGCTGGTCTATCATATTTATTTTTTAAAATATCGATTAACCGTGAAATGCCATCAAGAACTAAATCTATACAATTTCGCATGGATTCATCCGACAATATAGTTTCTAAATATTAATTTAATTCGTCCTGTCAGTCCTATTTACTATTTTAACTAATTTTTTTTATGTCAGAGGACTTTTCAATATTTTCATTATGGTAATCAAAATCCAAAAGTTATGTCAACATGGACATAAAATGAACTTAATATTTTAAATATATTTTGCTGCTTTTGGAAGGAATAACAGACAAATAAAAGAAATATTCCAGAGGAAAAATTGCGATTTTATGTCTGAGTCAATTCTGATAATAATTTAATACCTATATAGTTATATAACAAGATAATGATACAAAGGTATATACATTTAGACCATTTTATCTTTGCACTTTGCATGTGAGTCTTTCATGCTTCATCATTGACGATTTCACCTTGAAAGTTTTTCCACATTTGTTACACTCGAAAGGTTTATTTTCAGAATGGACCAACGAGTGTGAATCCAACAGAAACTGAGCTCCAGCAACGTAATCACAACTTGAACATTTATACTTTTCTTCTGCATGAGTTCGATTTCCATGAAGTCTTAAAAGAATCTGAGTCCGAAATTTTTCTCCACAAATGTCGCATTCATGAGGTTTTTCTCCTGTGTGAATTCTTTCATGGCTTCGAAGAGTAGATAATGCAGAAACGCGAATTCCACAAAATGAACATTCGTACTGTTTGGAGACATCGTGGTAACGAGCTTTGTGAATTTCTATTCTTTTCTGGTCTAATGTTTTGAAATCGCAAAGTTCACATTTAAAGTGGTCGTCAGTATGCTCCAGTTTTGTATGTTGTTCAAGAAGTCTGAAGAAAGCAAAAGACTTTCCACAGCTTTGATCACCGCAAAGAAAATTCTTGACTTGCAAATGAGTTTGCATGTGGCTTTGTAGGAAACGTTTAATTTTGAACGTTCTATGACAAACTGAGCATTCGTAAGGCCGTTGATCACTATGTTTAGATATCATGTGATAATTTAAACCCGTTTTAGACTTCAAAATTTCCCCACAAACTTGGCATTTTCTCCCATTAGGTTTTTCCTTACACGAAGCTTCTCCATTTTCATTCGCTTTGTGCTCATCTTCATGGTCCATCCGTAAACTCTCGGAATAAAACGTTTTTTCACACTTTGAACATTTGTATTGTTGTCGATGAACTGCTTTCCTATGTACTTTTAATTGGACTTTTAGCCGGAATTTTTCTTTGCACGTGTGACACTCGTACTTTTTTGCGTGACGAATTTTGTGCGTACCTAATTCGTCAATGCTCTTAGCTAAAAATCCGCAAATCCCACATCGGTATCTTATGTCTGATTTTCGTATTACACTCGCTTCCGAATAATTTGCTTTTGGACACGATAAGCTGTGTTCTTTCATTTGCTTTTCGCTTTCAAAAGGCATGCCACATTCACAAGGGATTGTTAAAAACACTTCTGAAAATTAAAAATATATTTCATTACATTAGTATTTGCACCTACGCAATTTTAGTTGGACATGATATTGATACACGCTTTTATTAATGCACCTTATTATTATTATTATTCAATTATTCAATTTCAATTTCAATTATTGAAAATCTAACATAAAACCGCATTTAAAATGAATAGAAACAAATCTGAAGCCTTAAAATATAGATTAATGATTAATTGAAATAATATAGACAATGCAAAATAAAAAAGGGGTATAAATCACTAGAAGTTACTGCTGTTTAGAAAAACGATGGCTAAAGCAAGCTGAAGATATTACACAGTATTTTATATCTACGGAGGATAAATAATTTAATTAAAATGCAAAATAGCATATACTTACTTCCACTAGGCGTTTTATGTAAGACTATGTTTCTCGTTACTACTTGGTTAGTATTGACAGCTGTACCTTGATCTCCTGTTTCGCTGTGAACAACGAGTTCGATATTCTTTATATTATACACCTAACAATACAAATAATAAAACAGCTATTGAATAATTACTTATTTTACCAATTTTGAAGTTGTTCAACTCCTTGATCTCCATCTTCGCTTTCATCTTCCACATTAGAAGCAAATCCATCTCTGTTTCACAAGAAATTCGAATTACAGAATGAAAAATTAAAAACAGCAGATATACATCTTTTAATTAATGATAGATACCTGCTGTCTTCCTGTTCGTCGATTTCAATTTCCTGAACGTCATCCTCATTTTCAATTTCTTGAACGTCATCATCATTTTCAATTTCTTGAACCTCATCATCATTTTCAATTTCCTGAAATTCATCATCGTTTTCAATTTCCTGACCTTCATCATCATTTTCTATTTCCTGAACTTCATCATCATTTTCAATTTCATCTTCACTTTCAATTTCCTGAACTTCATCTTCACTTTCAATTTCCTGAACTTCATCTAAATTTTCAATTTCCTGCATTTCATCTTCACTTTCAATTTCCTGAACTTCATCTAAATTTTCAATTTCCTGAATTTCATTCTCATTTTCAATTGTAACAACAATTTCCCTATAAATGTTTTTAATCAAGACAGAAAATTAATTTCAACAATTCAATGCTAAAAGAATTAAATTATAGACCATAATATGACTTTTATATACTAGTATCAGATGTGTAACGTACCTCATCTGTTCTTTTTCACCCTCGTCTTCCTGGATCTCTTCTTCGTAGCAGTCAAATACTCCAGCAGAACCTACTTGAATATCTAGTGTGTAATTCTGTACTTTTTGAAGGATTTGAATATCAATATTTGATTCATACTCAAATAAAGTATTTACAGGAGAATGACGATTTTGTAAAATTGAAACAGTAAGACTAGTTACAAAATCCCCGATTTCTTTCTCCATGATTGTTAGCAGTTCGCTTTTTTTGGATAATTGTTGAGCAGATTGGAAGCAAAGAGCACAGAATGGACCATTGTTGTTTTGGAAATCTTTAAAATCTGGAGGTTCTCCAATAACATTAGATGGCAAATGTCTGAAACAGCTGTTAAAAATGTTTTCGTTGCATTCTTGAATATTCCGGTCAACTCCTACCTTCTTTAGACAAAACAAACACTCCAATTGCATAGGTCTACTATGCCCAGCCCCTCTCATCATAATTAAATACGATCAGAAACTATCGGCCACTCAGCTAGAAAATAAAATAAACAAAATAATATTAAATGGTGAAATGTTTTAAATATTATACTTACTTATGACTTAAGCTAACTAAAATAATAAATAATAATGTTTTCAATTTTTAACCGCCATACGTTCAATTCAAATTTTGAGAGTTCAGTTCTTCACAATACTTCACAAAAGTTCTTCAGTAGTCCATTCCCAGTCACTCACAAGTGACAAGACACAAGACAGCAGGTGTGCAATGCAAGGGTATCATACATCATACAAAAGATAGAATATCAAATATTCAATCTACACGATGCGCGATGGAAAGTCTATTTTAACAATCAGAGAATTATTTATTATTGTTTGTTTTTTATTATTAGCGATATAGAAATATCAAAATTTTAATTTTATAAAATGGTAAGCTACTGCTACATTAAGATTTTGAGTTGTAATATTACTATTGTGTATGAGGGGTTCACTTTTATTTGAAATCTTCATAGTGGCGCCAACAACGGTGAAAGTGTCTCAATTTTTTTATCTCCTTCCGCAATCCGCAGCCGTCCGGAATCCGCGTAGTCCGTTCCGTAATACTTTCCCCACATTCGGAACTCAATATCTAAACGAAAAGTTAAAAATCTCTGATGATAACCACAGACTGAGATAAAAAGCAATTACTTTACCTACCTATAACTATAAATTATAACTATAAATTCAACTGCTATGAGTAGAATTTGAACATAATAATTTCAAAGTTAAGGACGATATTATGTGCACCGAATTGCACTGAATTGAGCCGAATTGGACCGAATTGGACTGAATTGGACCGAATTTGACTGAATTGGACCGAATTGGACTGAATTGAACCACAATGGGGCAAATTTAATAAAATACATGTTTTACATGAAAAACTAAGTTAAATAGTAACTTAATAGAGTGTTAATAAAAATGTGTTTACTGTATGTATACATATATAGTGCTAGGTTATAGTGCATTATAAGTATCAATTAGGTACAAACAGTGCAGTGGTCGGGAGTTAAACTGATTTAGTCAGTCGAGTTGCTACTGGACGGAACTTCAGTATTGATGTTAATGACAATGTTGCCATGGGTCTCATTGATAGTTAATTGCAGTCTAGTCAACTATATGAATCAATGACTGATTTAAGTAGAGGGAGGTTACATTTATTATTAATTATAACAGCTTCTGAAATTATTTAGAAGTGTCAAGCATTTCTTTAGTTATAGCACTGAGACAAACTCAATGCTTATATTTCGTGTGTGGGTGTAAATGTAATCGATTCATTCTCTTACATTTACATAGCTAACAAAGCGACAACGGGTTGTCCATAAATTTTAAAAGCCAAATCCAAGTATTTCTCACCTGTCGCCTATTAAATGTACATTGCAAATGATGTAGACACAATGTCTCCACCTATTTTAGAATGACTTTTTACCATGCATCAAAGAACTGAAGATTAAATATTAATGGCAATATTGCATAATCCATAAGCATTCAGTAAAGCTGCCATTCATTCTGGTCTTCATATTAACAGCTAGCTGTGTCATTCAACCGCATATTATAGATGAGGTTACACAATGAACACAGTAAATACATAATTAAGAAAATATGATAAAATATTAAAGATAGTATTCCAAGAAAAATATCATTGTCCATCTTAAAGTTTACATAATAAAAATAATAAACATCCTTAAGAAACTGGTAAAGACTACAAACGACGTGATTAAAATATTCCCTGTCATACTAGATCACGTATATATAGATCAGACACCCTTACCTTGGTTACAGAGCTGCATTTTGCATTTTGCTTCTTAAGTAAAAAAGGCTGAATTAACTTCTTAACTTGACTGATTTAACTAGCTAAATAAATTTCTTAATTAAACCTCAGACCAATCTTAATTGCATGACTTTTTGATTTTAACCCCATTGCTTTTAGAAATCTCATTCCTAACTTGAAAAATTTAGAATTGACAGAGGTGGGCAATAAATATGGGTAAACAGCCAATAAAAACAGTTTTCCAAAATAAAATTGGAAATATTGTTCCAGAAAAAATCAAATCAGTCCGCCCATCAGACTTTAGAATGGTTTGGATTTTATTGCACATTGCTATCCAACATCGGAGCATTCCCGATTAAGTTTAACCCATGCAGTAAATTATTCGAGCCATCAAACGCTTTATCTTAAGCTTATATTGGCTCTCCTCTTCTTCACAGTCTATGAGATTATTCAAATACGAAACAACATGAAAGAACACGGTATAAACACGGAGACCGTATTCATGATTATTATGGCTGCAGTTTATGTACTGGCTATGGTCATTACCTGCAATTTTAAAGCAAAGACAGCCGAAATTGTGTACGTGTTGAATCAATTTGCTTTGGATGGCTACTCTGCCATTCTAAATGAAGGTACGATTTTTTTCATTGAATTAATTGATTGACAATTAACTTTCGAGAAATTATTTTTCTTTCAGGTTGGTCCAACGTCCATTCAAAAACTTACAAGATAATTCAAATCGTGGAAATCCTATTGTCAAAATGGATGCTACCATTTATGAATTTTGGTTTCTTCGTGTCTTGGTGTTTGCTATTCTTTGATGTAAAGGGGAAACAATCATTTGCAGCTATACTGGAAGATCTGGAATATTTTTCTCACGAAGACGATAAAAGAGACGTGGCATTCTTTACCATAACAATAATACAGATTGTGGTGACAACATGGTGCATGGCCTGTGGTTTGACGTTGTTTATCTACACACTCATCTTTGCCACACGCCTTTCGTTTTATTTAATTGTCGTCAGGTTAGTAACATTATATGGATTTTTGATTTTTATGGCACATTTAAGCATGATTTTTATTGTTGATTTAGAATATATATAGAATTACGCATTAAGCTAATCCATCCTCTTTAGTGAATTAATTAAATCGCATGAATGAAATAAGTCCTATTTTTAACTAAATAAAATCAGTTTAGATGTTTTACAATACCAATTAAATCAAAAGTCACTTTTTCTTGTAATTTTACATTGGCAAATACCATTTTTGGAATTCTGAGTATTAGTTATTAGAAATGAATTATCTAATTTCAAATTAGTGACCTATAGTTCTATTAAAGTGAGAATCTAAAAAAATAATTAAATGAAAAGAATTTTCCGGCAAATGGTAACATTCTTGAGTTTTAATGCATCACTTTAATTTGATTGTTTTCAGGACAAGTACTGCTGACGTTAAGGCAAAAATTGAATCCTTCAACGGACTAAAAATTCTAACAAAAGGCTTTTAATGACAGTTTACTGAAGTCATTCCTACCTGTGTAATATATTTACAGTATCAGCGATGGCCGTTTTTGGGATTTTTTCTCTTATGAACATGATTAATTATTCCTGACCAATTTGATTTTCTTTGGTATTTTCTCTTTCAATTGTGTAATGTCTATCACTATTTTCTTGTTCACTTTATCTCTTTGCTGGAAAAATTCATGCGATACACTCCAAGAACTGCAAGACGAATATCAGTCAAAAACAAATCATCATCTTTATTACAGTAAAGTACTGACAACAGCTCTGCATTTGGAATTCGTTATGGAATATTCAGGGTCAAACATAAACATGTTTTGGACTGCTATGACGCAATGCTCAACAATTTAGTAACTCTACTTGTCACCTAAACAAACAAAGTACATCAGTAATTAAAAAACATCTCTAACCGGGTATCATTTTATCAACATAATTTTTGCCTACTGCATAATTTTTGGAAGAAATCTTTTTTGGTAGTAGCGTCATTTATTTGTTTACAATACACAAGGCTTGACACAGGTAGGACGTATTATAATATTCAGCAATCTCAGCACACTCAGCATTGCTAATACAAAGTATGTATTCAGAAGTCTAAATTGTTAATACAAGTGTCAAGACATTGCACGTAATAATTGAAGAATCTATACAATCTTAAAAACATATACGCCTATATGCCAATCTTTTACCAACACAGTTTTAGCACCTTTTCGTCAATTAATTTTTTAAGAATATGACTTCTTTAGGGATATGTATAAATATTTTACATACAATTCATAATAGTGTATAACTGTATGACACATAATATGATGTTCAACAGTTTCAACTTCAGCCTTCTTGATACAAGACAGACTTAGAGCAATATTAACGACCTACGCCTACTACTGCCTACGCAGATAATCAGTCATTCGGACACATATATATCCGAATAACTGATTATCGTGATGAATTGCATAAATGATAATCCCATTCATGACTACTAACAGTTAACTCGATGTGATAAAATTATAGTCTTTCTTCATGTAAGCTTACCAAGCACCGTCGTCACATTTGCTGTAACTAATATACCTACGTGCAATTGTACATAAATGTAGAAGACCAAATAATTGATGACACAATAGTGATACTAAAATAAATTAATACTGAAAATCACACTCTTGTCAACATTTACGAATTTATATCTGATGGGTAACCATAGTCAAAGAAGAAAAATAAAAGTTATAGGTTTCTATTCCTGGGCTACAGCTAAGAACATAATATTCAAAACTTTAATGAAACTGACATTTCGCCTCAGCCTTACTCAATGTCAATAATTTATAATAGACTTTAAAATATTATCTGTTTACATTGAGAGCCTTATACAGTGCAACATTGAATTGAAAAGCAATTTTCTCCAGAAGCCATGCACAGCAACAACAACTAAAAGTAACGTTTGCTTCGTTCACCTCTACAACAGAGAACTAAATACCGCAAACAGGTTTAGCCAAAGAGTAAACTCATTTCAAAGATAGCTAATAATCTCCAAAAGTGAAAACTCTCAAAAGAGTGTTTGTTGTTTGCCCATTTAGTTCTCTTCTTTCTCTGTCATTTGGGACAATATTTATTTATTGGTTTATTTTCTTGTTCTTTGTCATTGTCAGAAACGTCAAAGTGATCAGAGATAGGTCAGAACTTCAAATTTTTGTAATCGTAAGTTGGAAAAATCGTTAAATTGTCAATATATATTGTCAACATAGTCAATAGTCAATAGTGTCAGATTCTAGTAGCGTTAGCAGTATTTTTACCGAAAATCGAGGTCTTACGAATGACGAAAAAGGGTAGATTCAAAGTTTGCAATGTCAATCTAATCTAGTTGTCCAATTGGTGGGATTTCTTGCATCTGGTGGCTTGGCTGTTGGCGAGTTAGCATAATTATCTTGACAAAAGAAAGGTAAGCAGTGAAATAAAACTTGTTCTTTACTTTTGTGTCTTGGATAGTTTTATGTGGCAGTCTGTGATCTGAAGTATCAGCTGTCAGCAGAAATGTTAAAATTAACTGCACATCATTGCACTAAATTGTACATCTATGGATTTCCGATAAGTATCAAGTATTTGAAGTTTATTAAAATCGTTTTATTTACGTTACAGAAAAGACAACAGCAGAGACAGCAGTTAATGAATTTAAACAATTTCTGCCGATTGAAAATCAGTACTGTTCACCATCCACAAGGAGTAGAAATTGTATGACGTCAAAACTAGTGTCAGATTGAACAGCAGAGCCTTTTGATTTTGAGCATCATATAATGGATTTGCCTTATTTGAATTTAAGCCCATCTAAGCTTAATAAGATAAGGGCACATGAAGCAAAATTGGCGAGATATCGAGCATTTGAAACCAAAGTGACGGATATGATTATTGAATTTTTAACAGCTGCGCTAACAATGATTTGTCGAGACAAGAATTTAGTACCTAATCTTGACGATGTATTTCGCTATGATTTTAAATTTGGTATACATATCCCGGTAAGTAAAATAGTATAATGATTTAACTGAAACTTAGAATTGTGTGAAGTTGTGATAATTATTTAGATCTTTATCTAATCAAAACATTTTAGTGGTTTATTACATGGCGTGACCGATTTTACCTTTAAAATAATAGATTACCTTTATTATTTCTTTTAGACATTTCTTAATCCACAAGCTAAATTGTATATTGAGGGCATTGTGAAGAAAACTGTTGCTCTAATTCGTCAAAATGCTCTACATGCTTGTATTTTCCACGTCAAAGAAGCCAGATTGTATTGTCATCAGAGATTTGTGTTTAAAGTAGAAGGAGATTGGTCTATTTTGGAATGTAAAACTCGAGAGTAAGTGAAATGCAACAAGTAATATAATTCATCAAGATTTGTTTCTTCAATTTGAAGTAAAAAAAATATTTTTGCTGATTGGCTTCATTTCATTTTCTTTTTGCAGTCCGTCAATTATTATGGAACGTCTGGAGAATCATTGCCACAACTGTTTGTTGAAGCTTATGGCTATTCAACATGACCTAAAAGATTTACAATTTCCTCAATTCTCACGTTGGTCAATTTCTCTGGGGATACGAGAAGAGTTTATGTCAATACTTAAAGAAAATAACATACAAAATCCGTTTCAAACTGATCCCGATCATCACTTTCCTTGGAAGCGTACAGTTCGGCCATCAAAAAGTGATTTAGCTCAACAGTTAGACAATTCAGTAAATTATGACAGCGAATCTCATCACCCACCACCATCCAGTAGTAATAGTAGTGATAGTTCTAATTCCGCTACGAGTGTAAAATTAAGTGATCATTTAGTTCCAAAAGAGGATCCTCCACAAATGTCGTTAGGAAGTGTTGATCCTGTAGAAAAAAGCCGTGTAAATAATGAAAATGATAGTACAGTATTAACTGATCATGTTAAATGTAAAGACGACGAAGTGATGATGGATCTCGATGAAATACTCAACAGTGATACTGATAAGGATAATTTTTCCAGCGAATCGTCTTCATGGGGTGATGAAGACGATGGAGAGGAGGATGAGGATGAAGAGTCCGTGTTTTTAGTTCCAATATACTCCTTTAAAGTATTAGAAGGACTGGTTTTCAATATATTTGCTCTGGATTATTCTGAGATTGTGGAAAAGCAAATGAAAGTACTAGGAGCAGATCAATTCTTAGCAAGCACTAAAGGTGCCTGAATTTTAAGTGGTTATTAAAATATGTTGGAAATACAAAGTACCAGTAAGTCGTGCACAAATTGTGTATGCTAAAAACTTTAGAGGTAGAACAGCTAGGGATAAAAATATTTTTGGAGATTTGGTGATAAAACTTTCTAACTGAAAGATTGATGGATAAACTATAGTTATTTACTAACAACTATATTTAAAATCAATATTTTTCCAAAAAAACAATTTATACATTATACATGTCTAATAACTTTTGCCTAGTCCACAATTTAAAAGTAAAAAATAGCGACTATAATACTTAACAAAAAAAGGTACGGAAAAAATGTTTTCCCTCTTTCAACGCCACTTAAGTTTTTCCAAACTTGTTTCTTGTTTCTCTTTTCTAAATACTATTTGATTAGAAGAATTAAAATTAAAACTTTCCCCGCTCAGAAAAATCCAAAACTAAAAGTCTTTTAAAAATTTTTTAATTGCTATCCCTTCCTCCTACTAATGTAGCGTAGAAAAGAAAGTTAATGAAGGCATAATAAATGTAAGATAAAAAGTTTCTCCAAAAAGTGACAATTTGGTTCTAAAGCTGTTCTATTTAGTTTTACTTGTGATGTTACGTGTATAATGCGTGCACAACTTATTGGTACTTTGTATATCATAATAAAGCATACAGGAGCAAGAGGAATGACCAGGAAGATGCGACTGAAGAGGCGGAGGAGACGTGATAGGCTACTGTCTCCTAGTTGATTTTACTATTGATAAGAATTGTAATAATATAAATGTAGTCTCATTTTATATTTTATTCTGTCATAACTATGAATCCGCTATTTAACTATCTTTTGTTCCTCATGAGACCTAAAACTACAAAATGCAAACTTAAATGCGTATTACAGAAAAAAATACTGTAAAATTAACCCGAGTATTATATATATTAAATTATCATTCTAGTGAGTAAGCTAAATGTAATTTTAAAGATAATAAAAACTGAAGATTTAGTAAAATTTAAAATGTACCTATAAATAATTTGATTGTACCTTAGTTAAATTTTTATCAGAAAGAGTTTTAGCCCGTGAACAATGTCGTTTTTAATGGAGAAACACGAAACGAAACGAAAAAATTGACATCTAAAATATAGATCTAAAAAGAAAGATTAACTTGGCATTTAATAAAGTGTTTAGTTTCCCCTGATAGCTCTACAGATTAAAGTAGATCCACGTTCACGATTTTAATATTCCAACAAGTTTTTTACAAATATGGTGTATGTATCTGGCAATACCATATAATTTGGGTTTTACCAAGAATGTTACCATTGTATAGTTTAGATACAAATCCCAGTTATTTGTTTTTGGGCTCCGGAAATAATTTTCCGCATTTTTTAATAGTAAATATCAAATTTTTGTGCCAAAATGCTAACATGATATTGTACATTATATAATGTAATGCAATATTTATTAAATAAAACCTTCGTCTACTAATATTAGCAATAGATCACTGTCATTGCTATATTGACGTAAATTGTCCAATCACCAAAGCGTCAGTATTCAGTAATAATGTAAAGATTCATGCATTATGGCGAGCTTTTGATTATACAAAATTTTACAAAATAGTTACACAATGACACAGTTTAAGTAAATGCTATTGTCACTTGAAGGTTGTATTTCCTATATATTGTATATAAAATTGGGTTTCCGGGGGGAGACACTAAAAATTGTAATTGTAGGAAATATTTTCCTGAAGTATTATCACAAATCAATAATATTCAATGTCCGGCGAAATACTCACTTCCCTGTTACCATATATAAAAGGAGGATGAACTTTTGGTTCAGCATTCATTCAACTATTAATCATCGGTTATCTAATCTACTCATAACTATATCATTGGGATACGGTTAACCGACCGACTACTTGCAACATCATTTGCGCTTCGTTTTGTTGTTAAACATGAGTCGTATATTATTAATCTGTGCTCTTTCCTTCGTGTGCTGCTGGGCTTATGAACAGGAATTTACCTACTACACTGACTCCAATTATAAAGGCGATTCGGTTACTGTAAAATCGAAAAGACCCGACTTAGTGCCTTTAGCCCCAGAGATTATTCAAAACCATAAATCATTTTGCTGGAAAGGACAGTAAGTAAAAATTTTTTAAACAGCAATTAATATTTCTAATTATCAGTTTATGATGATAAAAATATTTCCAAAATTAAAAATCGGGGTTAATTGATATGAAAACACTTGATTTATGATTAAATAATTTACATTGTCAATTATTTTGTATTTTAGTCTGAAATTTTATGATTTTTCAGATGGAAAACATTTACAGCAAAAAACTATGCCAGGGAAGGAATCTATGAATCATTTTTCATTTCGCCTGGAACCTGCTATAACATTTCATCTACTACCATTGGCTCCATTCGCTATTTGGGTCCTGCTGACACCAACACTCAGAGCATTTCATTGTATGACGATAGTTTTCATCTTGGCAATGAAATCGTGATTGACAGTGCTTATGCATTCGTTCCATATACTCCTCAATCTCTGATCACAACGGCCTGGTCCAACTGGACATTGTACTCCGGGGCTAACTTCAACGGAACGGCGACATGCTACACATCAGCAACCGAGTACACTGCTTTGCACACGTTGAACTCAACTTTAGCTGCAATTAGATCTGTATTGAAAGGCTGCAACAGGAACATTGACGTCTATGTGCTTTCGAATGAAATAGGAAAGATGTAATTTGTTATCTTAGCATTTTCTAAATCTGTAAATACTCCAAAAAGCATCGCTACGGATGTTAGATACAAAACTATTTATATGAATTGTATATTTAGATCTTAGGAATAAGTAATAAATGTATAACGTTGTAAATGGTTTCGAATGTATTTTTAAATATTTAGTGGTGACTTAAAAACCCTTGCTGTTATTGTCTCTGACGTTGACATATACCACTGAACAGGTTAATAATCGAAGTTACGAATTCACTGTTCTTTTTGTTATTCTACCATAATTCCCTCATAGAACTAAAGTGCTAATTTCATAACTCAAGTTGAATGAAGGCAGTTTTCGTTAAAACTGATATTGCTACTTTTCCTTTAAATGGCTATTATATTCCATTGTCAACCTCAAAGTGGACATTGCTTGCATTACCAATAAGAATAATATCTAAATGTACTTTTAATATTTTTAAGGTACATAGTCAGATAGAGTGATAGAGTAAGATGAGCGTCTAAATTTAGAAGTTGACATTGCATCTTGGTGCCTAAGCCAATTGATTCAAGGACCAGGAATTTCTGTGTCACTTGGCTGGTAATTTCTTGAAAATGTTAGTTACTATGCTAGTTGAGTAGCGATGTTGTGAATTATAGTGAATACTATTACTATAGTAAATGTAAAATTCCATTTTGTTCTATTTGGTTCCATTTTTTGGCTAATAATGACCTCTCAAAGAGTTTAAGGGTCATGCTATGCATTAATATATCAACATTGATACATATATGAACACTCACAAAATCCCGAGATAATTCCAAAAAAATATGCATATTTCTGCATTTTAAAGGCTACCATGTCTCATCTATCATGTCGTTTGGTGTCATTTCAATGTTAGCACAGCAATAAGTAATACGTGTAGGCTGGCAATGAAATTTCAATATTAATGTCGCGGCCTTTATCCGTTAATCTTTACCGTTAATCCATGTATTAAGTATACATACACAAAATACACATGGCCAGGCAGGGGCCTACCTGTGTAATTGTGTATTAAATCGTATTCAGGTTACGGGTCACTGCACAATTAAAGGTGATTATAATAACCCTAGTTTGTGAATTCGAAATAATTCCGTGTGCTTTTCTGATGACCGAATGACATCCAAACAAATGTTAGATGACAAAGGACAGAATTTAGTTTAC
Source organism: Tomocerus qinae (assembly GCA_020055645.1). NCBI lineage: Eukaryota > Metazoa > Arthropoda > Collembola > Entomobryomorpha > Tomoceridae > Tomocerus > Tomocerus qinae. The sequence goes on from CM034546.1 coordinate 61,773,577, forward strand.
AGAAATATGCATATTTTTCGGAATTATCTCGCGATTTTGTGTGTTCATATACATTAATGTATTATTATATTATATGACCCTTAAACTCTTTTAGAGGTCTTTATTAGCCAAAATAATGCCTTTAGCGACATCGGGGTCCTTGTTAGCTTTCGATTGATACCTCAGACGATGAAATTCTACACAATAACAAGTTTTAACCCTTGACACCCAGCAGGGGTCACCGAAAGTGAAATACTTGTTATCCCCCAAAGTGTAGTTTTATATTCTCTTTAATTTGAACCGAGAAAATTTTCAAAATAACTTTTTATTTTTGTTAAAAACCCGAAAAAATCCACTTTTTGAAACTTTGCCGGGTCTTTTGAAATCAAAAAACTGAAACCTTACAGCTCTTTCAAAATACCTCTGTATATATACTTATGACGGGGCTCAATACCAACTTTCATCAAAATCCGTCCAGGGATTCAAAAGTTATTTTGCTTTCTTCCTTTTTAAGAGGTCTTTTTCATATAACTACTGACAGGGTCAAAAATGATTTTTTTCCCGAAAGTCGTTCCTATTGTCATTCCTCACATGTAGAGAGAAGAAAATGGCCTTTTGGAAGGCCATCGGGAAAACCATTTACCTATATCAAATAAAATCTGCCAATTCTCATTCTCAATATTGTAGCATGGTCCGGAAAAAATCTTTCCTCTTTTCATCGCCCCTTAAAATTTTCCAAAGTTGTTTATTGTTTTCCTTTTCTGTAATTGTTATATGATTGGAATTGAAATTAAAGGTTTTGCCGCTCAGAAAATCATAAACTAAAGACTCTTTGAATTTTTTAAATTCCTATCTCTTCCCCCTACTAATGTAGCGTAGAAAAGAAAGTTAACGAAGGCATGAAAAATATAAGTTAAAAAGTTTTTCCAAAAGGTGACCGTTTGCGTCTAATACCTGTTCTATTTAGTTTTACTTGTTATGTTACATGGATAATGCGTGATGCGTGCACAAATTATTGGTAGGTACTCTTGTAATATTATAATAAAGCATACAAGAGCAAGAGGAATGACAAAGAAGGTGCGACTGAAGAGGCGGAGTTGTTTCAAGTTGATTTTACTATTAATTATAAAATTGCAGTATAAATGTAGTCGCATTTAATATTTTATTCTGTCAAAATTATGAATCTGTTATTTAACTAGTTTTTGTTCCTCGAGAAACCTAATACTACAAAATGAAAACTCAATCATATGCGTATTACAGAAAAAGTTACTGTAAAATTTACACGAGTATAAAATATTAAACTGTACCATTCTAATGGTGGGCTTAGGCTTAATGTAATTTTCAAGAAAATTAAAAATTAAAGAATTATTAAAAAATGTTAAATGTGCGTATATTATTTGAATAGTAGTAAATTTTTATCAGAATAAGGGTTTTAACCCGTGAACAATGTCGTTTTTTAATGGCATTGGTCACGAATCAATGGACATTAGACCAGAAAAGGAAAGTGATTTTGGCATTTAGTGAAAAGTGTTTAGTTTCTCCTGACAGCTAAAAATTAAAGTTTATTCATGTCCACGGCTATAGTATTGAAGCAGGTTTTACAAATAATATGATGTTTGCATCTGTAAACAACTATGCCATACAATGTATAGGTTTTTAATCAAGACTATTACCACCATAATATGCAATTTAGGTACAAATCCTAGTTAGTTAGTTTTTGGGCTCCGGAAATAATTTCTCTTTTATAAATAGCAAGTATCAAATCTTTGGACCAAAATTAAAGGTAAGCTTGTTTTGTATTTGTATTGTATTGTATTATACATTATTTTAGTGTAATGCAATATTTATTAAATAAAACCTTCGTCTATTAATATTGGCAATAGATCACTGTCATTGCTATATTGACGTAAATTGTCATGTGTCTAACAAATGTCTGTCTACTCACCAAAGTGTCCGTATTCAGTAATAATAATGTAAAAATTCCTGCATCATTGTTATGGCGTGTTTTTGATAATACAAAATTATACAAAATAGTTACACAATGACACAGTTTAAGTAAATGCTATTGACACTGGAAGGTTTTATTTCCTGTATGTTGTACATAAAATTGGGTTTATGGGGGGAGCAACTAAAAACTAATTGTAGGAAATATTTTCCTGAAGTATTATCACAAATCAATAATATGTCCGGTTAATATCTACTTCCCTATTACCATATATAAAAAGAGGATGAACTTTTGGTTCAGCATTCATTCAACTATTAATCATCGGTTATCTAATCTAATCATAACTATATCATTGGGATACGGTTAACTGACCGACTACTTGTAACATCATTTGCGCTTCGTTTTGTTGTTAAACATGAGTCGTATATTATTAATTTGTGCTCTTTCTTTTCTGTGTTGCTGGGCTTATGAACAGGAATTTACCTACTACACTGACTCCAATTATAAAGGCGATTCGGTTACTGTAAAATCGAAAAGACCTGACTTAGTGCCTTTAGCCCCAGAGATTATTCAAAACCATAAATCATTTTGCTGGAAAGGACAGTAAGTAAAAATTGTAAAACATCAATTAATATTTCTAATTATCAGTTTATGATGATAAAAAGATTACCAAAATTGAATTGATTTTATTGACCAGACATTACATTACTTAAGCATTACATAAATTACATTGACAATTATTTAGTATTTTAGTCTGACATTTATGATTTTTCAGATGGAAAACATTTACAGCAAAAAACTATACCAGGGAAGGAATCTATGAATCATTTTTTATCTCGCCTGGCACCTGCTACAATATTTCATCTACTACTATTGGCTCCATTCGTTATTTGGGTCCTGCTGACACCAACACTCAGAGCATTTCACTATATGACGATAGTTTTCATCTTGGCAATGAAATCGTGATTGACAGTGCTTATGCATTCGTTCCATATACTCCTCAGTCTCTGATCACAACGGCCTGGTCCAACTGGACATTGTTCTCCGGGGCTAACTTCAACGGAACGGCGACATGCTACACATCAGCCACCGAGTATACTGCGTTGCACACGTTGAACTCGACTTTAGCTGCAATTAGATCTGTATTGAAAGGTTGTAACAGGAACATTGACGTCTACGTACTTTCAAATGAAATAGGAAAGATGTAATTTGTTATTTTAACATTTTCTAAATCTGTAAATACTTCTAAAAGCATCGCTGCGGATGATAGATACAAATCTATTTACATGAATTGTAATTTAGATGTTATGAAAAAGTAATAAATGTAAAAAACGTTTAAATGGTTTCGAATGTTTTTTAAATCTTTAGTGGTGAGTTATAACCCTTTGCTTTTATTATCTCAGACGTTGACATATACATACAACAACTGAAAAAGTTTAAAATTGAAGTTACAAACTCAGTGTCCTTTTTGTTAGTCTACCACAATTCCCTCACAAACCTAAAAGCTTGTGAATATGTGCTAATTTCATTACAAACTCAAGTTGGATGTAGTGTAGGAGCCATTTTTCTTCAAAATTGATATTGCTACTTTTCTTTAAAAAGTCTAATTTCCATTTCTAACCTAAAAAAGAATTGCTATTATTTACATTGCCAATCAGAAAATAGATACTTAAATATCTCCTAAGGGACGTAGAGTCAGGTAAGCGTCTAAATTGAAAAGTTGGTATTGGTTCTTCGTGCCTAAGCCATTGCGCTTTGATTCAAGACAAAAGGAACCTACAGGTATTTCTGTGTCACTTGGCTGTCGATAATTATTTCTTGAAAATATTTTTATAAAGTGACTACTGAACCCATATGAGGGGCAAATCTAGCACTCCAGAGAAATTCAGCAGGGCACCCATCACAGCAATAAAAAAAATTTCGAAAACATCCTATTAGGTTGTTATATGTTATGTTAACTTTGTAAATACAAAGTACATTTAAATTAATACACTTTTATTTTCCACAATGGTTGGGAAAACTTTTTACATGAATTGTATATAAATATGTAAATGTTCGCGAATATATTTACTACCTATTAAACAACTTTCTGTTCCTGAGAATGCCCCAAATTATTTTTATTTATGGCCGCGGTCCTCTAAACCACATCAGACAAGTATATCAATAGTGGTTTCAATATTACACGAATTTAACATAAAGAAAAGGCTGAGATGTTACATACAGTTAGTTTAAAATACTGGAGTTGCTTTTCAAATCATACATTATTTACACGATTAGCACGAATAGGTTAATGCAAACAAGTTAAAACATGCATGCAATGTGAGTATTACTTCCTTCGACTGGCCAGACTTTATAACACTGCGAGAAGAAAATCCATTTATTTTGTAAATTCAATATTTTTAAGCTTTTAAAATATCCTGGATGTAGTTCTGATTAATGAATAGGTGGAATGGTGGGAGGAGTAACGAGTGTGGGAAGACTTTTCTCGTTCTCTCTAAGGAAAAAGGAAGTGCGTGAAGAAAGAATAATTACCATTCTAAAAAAGTCTCATCTAAACTGGTGATATTTTAACTATTCAATGGAGACAGGACGCTATATAATATTATGACATTACAACTGGCAGATTTTAATTGATATAGGTAAATGGTCATTCCGATGGCTTCTAAACTGCCATTTCTTTCTCTGTATATGTGGGGAATAGCAATAGGAACAAACAACTTTCAGGGAAAAAATCATTTTTGACACTGTCAGTAGTTATATTAATGTAAGTTGATTTTTCGGATTTCTTTCTACATCCTTGTATATTAATCTTACTATATGGCAACTATGTTAGTTTATGCCAAATAGCGAAAAAAAACTTCATTCCAATAAGGCAAGGTGGGAGAAAGTTTATGCCAATGTGGATTTTTATGCGAATAAGGGGATTTTGTATTTTACGCCAAAAAGTGTATGTTAGGTGCCTTTCCTTTTCAGAGTTTAAAGTCAAATTTAAAAACCAGAAGAAACTGGTAAAAGTCTAGCTAAAAAATGGTGCTTAAGTGCTAATTTCAAATACGAATAAGTAAGGATATAATGCATCATTTCTTCTACCAAATTAAATAGGCAAAAACTCCTTATGAATCATAAGGAGTTTATAAGTTATGATGTATCATGCTACTTGAATTTAACACTGAAGCTGAAGACGTTACATACTAAAATATTATAGTCTTGTTTTTCAGTCCACATTATTTGCACAGGTGTCGCCAATTTGTCGGCTAGAACCCAGAACCCATTATTCCTCGAAAGGATAAACCAAGTTTGGTTTGCAAACAGTATTAGACATGTACTCATTAGAATACAAGGAATCAAACATTGAATAAAAAATAATAGCCCTAATATTTCAGTTGAAGTCAACAAGTTATAGCATGGAAGCTTTGTTGAAGGTTATTTTGGCATATAATGTATATAATGTATAACTAGACGGAACCTCTAAAATACCTTGAACATCTTTCTGTTTGTGACAACCGATTAGTATATTATGTGCCTGAAGTATTACACAAATATAACACAACATTACCTGTACAACGCCATATCAGACAATGAGCAACATTGGTTTCATATTACAAGAATTTAAAATAACGGAAGGACAGACATTACATACAGTTACTAGTTAAAAGTCCTAATATGGTAATGCTTTTCAAGCCAAATTATTTGCACAGTCGTCGCCAATTTTTCGGCTGGAATTCCTTATCTCGCAACAGTAATTTAAACTTGTGTATTTCAAATAGTTGGCCTCTTCCTATTTCAATACTTTGTAACGAACCATTAAATACACTCTATCAGCGCGCAAATAGTTAAAGCATGCACGCAATATTACAATATAGTCATGTTAGCGTTTCATATATACGAATGTATACATCTAAAATAATATGTATGATGTATTTTAAGTATAGACGAATGTCTTTGTCAATATAAATGTTCACCACTCAAAGGGACGCTATAGGACATTATAGCTGTATGTTCACTACTTGACCACTAAATAACAAGAAAAAGATCTAATAGCAAATTAGAATTCACTCATTCTTTTACCCTGTCAAATCAGTCATTTAAGTAGACTAACTAAAGTGGATTAATGGTATTTAATGGTCTATACAAATCAAATAATATTGTGGCGAGTTCAATTTTGAACATCACCACAAGTCTAAGTTCAACTTTACGGAGGTGGCAGTACCAGCATTACCAGGCCACATTAATCTCATTAATTTATATCGTTCTATAACAGTCAACTCGTCATTCTGGACTAGTCTTCGAATCTGGACTATATTTATTTTAGGATTTTAGAAAAATATTTTGTCCTTCTCCACTGAATTTTAAGCAGATATTTTGGAAATGAAATTATTTTGTTATTATTACTACTGATATCAAATTAACCTAAAACTAGCAAATAAGGTCGCTATTTCATATTTAATTAGGATCAGCTTTAAAAAGCGACCAAGCCAGTACTAATTTACTTAACTTGTTTGCATATTGACTTGAATGATTTCAGGGTATCATATTGCAGTCAACACAACTATAACAGAAATAATTACACATTTATATTCGATTTAGGTCTACCAGTTTACCATTAAATTGTGGAAATATTTCAAAAAAAATATTGTCACTTGTTGATATTGTGCTAAATGTGTTAAAACTTTTGATAAATTTTGATTGGGCTTCATTTACAATCCGGAAATGTTGGCATATTTGGTATTATTATTTTTGTTGGCTGAAATGGGTTTGGGTTGGAAATTGAAGGACGTTGTGGAATTTGAAAAAGACTGCCACGTCAGTCTTCTATTCCAAAATAATGTCTTTACTGAAGCATTGGAAGAATCATTGCAAGAGGTAGATACCCCTTTTGCATTTACAAGGCTGAAATTTCTTTCTGAATTTTCTAATTGTTCAATATATGATGCTGTAGACATCACTTATAGCATACCACCAGAGTGCATTAATGAAATAAACAAAATGAACCCACACATTTCTTCCCCTCGGCCCCTGAGCCGTTTTGTTTGTGTGGCGCACATTTTGGTGAATTCCAATTCTATTAAAATCAGTGAATTATTTTTAATCAATTACATTAGCGAAACTTTTTCCAAATTCTCAGAATATGAACTTAAAACGGGAGTGAAATGGCTCAATTGGTACAACTTTGAAGAATATACTTCTATTTACTTGATTGTCGAGAGGAATATTCTAGAGACGGCCATGTCAGGTCACAACATATTTATTGATGACAAAGAATTAATTAGTTTGGATGAGTCAACGTACAGTTCTACAAACATATATCGTTTATTTCATCGTAAATCATGGTTTATATTGTCTTTGGATGACGAATATAATCAAATTATGTATTCTATTTGTTCGCAAACACAAGAATATAGATATAAGTTTACATTCAAAATAATTCATTTATGTTCTGGAAATTATTGTTTTGGTCAACCGTTACGTCAATTGGGTATCAGAAACTTTATGACAAAAAGTAATGTTCCAAACACATCATTTTTGAAAATTTATAACGGTGATAGTTGGGAAGGAGATATTAGAACGTCTGTGCACAACTGTAAACAACTGATTCAGGAAACTTCATTTACAAAACCTTTTTTGAATGAAGAGGTTGGAGCTTCGATTCCAATTTCTTCAATCATTTTCCAAAATATTCCAAATATTACAATAAATTGTTGGAGTCAATCTAGCACTTTGACTTTTGATTTCCAACAAGAATCTGATTGGGAATACTATGGTCCTCACTACATAGTAATTCCAACAATGGAAGATTCTATCAATTTTATTTCCTGCGTTGTTTTGGAGGATGAGAGTCTCTGTTTCTATGGATACATTAAACCATTTCAACTCGATGCATGGATAGGGTTCCTAATTTCGGTGATTATTGTGACTGCTTTCGTTTACGGAGTAATGTTTTATAAAAGTTATAATAATTTTCCGTTTGCTTTAATTATCTGGGCGTATGTGTTGGAAATCAGTTACCCGTTATCATCGCAGGCCAGTAAAACTATTTGGGTCAAAATGATACTTTTTCCTTTGCTGCTCATGCTTATTGTACTGACAAACGGGTACAAGGGAATTGTAACTACAGATTTAGTTGAACCACGTCCAGTTAAACAAATTGAATCAATGGAACATTTGGCTAACTTAACAGATATTACAGCTCTTGGTGAATTAATAGATAATTATGAGTTCGATGCTTTCAATCTCGATCGAAATAAAAATGACACATTAAGGGAATTAATAGATTCTTCTAAGAGAGGATGTCAGAGAAATCATCTTCATGATTTATCTGAATTGTGTGCTTATTTACGGAATATGAGCAAAAATATATACGATGAAGTTGACGATAGAATTATTGACTTCTATAATACTATTGAATCAGACAAAAAGTATATTTTCAAGTTATTCGATTACTTAAATTCGTACATTTCAAAGAATAACAAGACTTTAAGTTTAAATACATTGAATTCTGTCACCGCAATTATCAAAACTTTTCGTATTCTACCTGAATTCTTTTCAAAAAGCCCCAAAGAATGGATATCCCAGTGCAACAATTCTGTAAATTCTGTATCTGTATTCATTATCAGAAGTTCTCGTCTGCATCGAACTCTGGACGATTCTCACTGGAATCCAGAAATGGGAGGGGTTCGACCTCTAAAGCGATTATATCAAGGAAATGAAGAAAATCCTTTTCTGCCTACGACTGTACATACGTCTTTTAAAAATAAGCTAATTCCAATGTTCACCACATTTCTGAGGCAAAATTTACGTTATGTCACTCACTCGGGACTTTACCAAAGATGGATAGATCATTTTAAGGAACGTATATATAATTATACGAGATGCAGAACTTGTTGGGACAGAATTCCTCCACGGCCTTTAACCTTTTATAACTCCAATATCGGCACAATATTTCCTATTTTTTCTTTAGTTTTAGTCATATTTGTAGTAGTATTTACATGGGAGAATAGGGCAAGATATAAACAATTTATTTATTTCGTGGCATCATGTGGAGTTTTTAATTGTGTAAAAACTAAATATCGTGCTGTTTGGCTATTTTTTCACCATCTGATGGCAAATAATCAAACTGCTGTCCGACCGTTTGTAGAAACCTTTTGAAATACAGCATGCAATAATAATAATTAGATAATAAGAAACATAATAAAATATATTTATGTAACAACTCAATTCGAATTCAGTTGTAGGACTAGCTACAATAACTCTTTCCTCAGCTCGAAGTCCCAAATAATTTTTCTATTTCCGCAGATAAACTGTTATCTTACTTTTACCTACACTTATCTTTGTTATGCAATGCTCTGGGCTTTGAGTCAATCAAAATCAACATAATATTTGGTTCAAGTTAGGGTTTAACGATCTTCTTGTCGAGCTTTATTGAACAGAGCCCTAAATGATCCAAAGTCTTAAGTCTTAATGAGCCAATTCCTTATCAATCAATCAATAAGCTATTCATCGAGCTTCGAACCAGGCATCGAAAATCTCTTGCAACCTGGTTGCTGTGGAAATCGGCCTACGCCCCGCCCACATTATGCCCCGCCCCATAGTAGGAGGACCTTACTTATTCTCAGCCAGGGGGCGTGGCTAGTGGGCGGAGCTAAAGTGTGGAAATTAGCCTGTGGGAGGGGCCTGTTACACTGAAAATTTTTTCGATGCCTGCTTCGAACACTATAATGCTAAAATGTTATCTTTAATGCTAAATATTATTAAACTGCTAAATATGTTATAGCTAAATATTATTCAATGTTCCATGTAGTATCTGCACTTTCATCATTGTTCTTACTTATTTTAGTGTATTGAATAAAATAAGTTGATATTTTGGGACTTTAGGAGTATTGGTATTTTAGTGATCCTTGCTGTGCTTGTTGTAAAAAGTTTATTACAACATGCAATATTGCGCATAAAGTACAATCAACTTGTATAACTGTACTAAGTACTAATATTACTTGAAACATGTATTGAATCTATAATGTAATAATATTTTGAATGGAGCCACTTGCAATTCATGCGTTCACTTTCTAAATATTTAATTCTATGACATCGGCAATAAATGTAATTATTATAAATTGTACCAGGATTTCATGCCTGACATGCGTAATTGACACAGAAATCAAACCACTTGCACAGTGTCACTTCACGTTTATACTATATATAGCCATGATTTCATCTACTATAATGTATAGCATTATTTTAAAGGTATAGTCTTAATGTTATAAGCAGTTGAAAGACTTATAGGCTTTAAACACATTTTGTTGTATGGTTTTAGTAGTAGGTTAAGTTAGGGTAGGTTGGAATGATGAAAGAGACATCACTGCAAGTTATAATAGTGTAAATATTTTTTATAAACTGATTTTTGATAGGAACTGCAAAAGGTTTAAAAGGATGGCTTGTATGTAAATCTGGAAGAATTAACTTTTGCACGTTGAAGTAAAAATATTGCGTTTCTAAGAGTCAATATTATACTGGTTCCAGGATCCAAGAAGGCTCAGAGTTATGATTTAGGAACAAGTTTTTTTGTGGTATCTATGTCATCCACACAGTGGTTATCTATGTAAATATGTAACATGTTTTCCCAGAACAGGTTTTGTCGTATTTATCGACGAAGTTCTTCAGCCAGTTAAATTTATATGTAAGAACCATGTATAAGATTTTCCATTTTCTAAACCTTGTAGCCAAACTGTGTATCATTTATATTGGTAAGCTATTTCGGGAAATGTGCTGTCTGTTCAATCCAATTCACTATATCTGCACATATGTATGATGTGTTTGGTAAACAAGTTTTCTTGGATAATGAAGGTGCAGCGGTGCAGGTGTGTGCTATAGCATGTTACATATATTACAGCATTTATTGTAGACACAGACGCTAGACAAGTAGTTGTGTTAAGGATTTGCATTTTTTTTTCAATAATTAACAACTGTCTAAGTTCATAACTATGCATTATCAGAGTAGATTGCTGGCCTTGGAAAATAAACCCTCAGATGATTTTAATTCCATTAATAACTTTCCTGTGAGAGTTGCCAATGCTTATGTACAATCAGTGTTCGGCGACCAGCCGGCTGGTCGGCTAAAATGGCTTGTCGGCTGGTTGAAATTGTTTGTTAACCATCAGAGGCTAAAATGGTCAAAATTGTCGAAATTAGTAAATTAGGGCTCTGTGAACTGATAAAATCATTCTTAATATGTGACAATAAATTTAAAAACAATGATTTCGAGCCATTTTGACCTCTATTTCAGTCATAGCTAGCTGGTGAAAATTAATTTCTACCGGCTAAAATTGAACCATATGCACAATACCTTATCTTACTTACTTTTCGAAATTGAAATCCGAATGTTAGGTAATTGCTGGTGATAAGACCAATCAATATCGTTGGAAAGCTAATTTTTACTTTAATAGACCATAAAAATCATTTGAATTCCAGGATACACTTCATTTTCAGTAAATCTATTCATGTATTGTTAATTAAGTGCAACAGTAGAGCAATGTGAAATTGTGAATGCATGGTGCATATTATGTCATAATATGGTGGTGGTGTTGAAGACATCCAACAGTATTTTCTTGAACTTCTGATCATATAATAGCCACCAAATGGTTGGTTTGGTTGTTATTCATGTAAGAAAAGATGTTGCATTATCCCACTTTGCTCAAGGTTGTAATTCAGTCAAGATCAAGATACCACAAAAATACCATTATCTGTGAAACAGGTCTGGTATAAGTAAATGATAATATTATATGTATAGTCATATTAATTTCTACCTAAAGAATATCATTATTTGAAATATTAATAATATTATATTGTTTGTTTGAAAAAATTTAAAATGTACAAAATTATACACTTCCTACTACTATTTTTGACAGTCTACATGTGTACTACAGTAAACGGATTCTCACCCGATAGGGTAATTGTTCCATAATATATAATTTTTATCTAGTTTTCTTTAGATAGTAATAAATGTTTAATCCTCAACTTTGTAGATACATACAAAGGAGATGTACAGAAAAATAGTGTGGAATTTATTCGGGCAAGGTATTTTCCTACATAATATTTGGCAATAATAAACGATGTTTTTGTGTCATGTAGTATGTAGATAATTATCTTTCCGTTTCCTTGTGCAATGATTATTGCTAATTAACCTCTAACCTGAAAGTTATTTCAGCTTAATATGTTGGAAACAACAATAGAATTTGATTGAAGGGTTTTTTTTATTTCCCAGATAATTCAAATAGTTTGCATTCATCAAAGGAAAACAATCTTCATATTTCTACTTCTACCATCAATGGAAGTAGTAATGGGATTCTTAGAAAACGTCGTTCCTCTAACTCGATACAAGAGTTGTTTGTTGCAATTTTGAAAGTACCGAGAAGAAACAAAGTCATTTCTGAAGAAGATAGACTTGAAGAAATTGAAGATATTCTCAGTGGAGGAGAACCAGACCTTGTAAATGCTAAAGATGTTAACAACAATGGCAGTACACTCCTTCATGTAGCAGTAGATCGCAATTATTCATTAATCATCGACTTTCTATTAAAGTCCGGAGCAAATCCAAATCTGAAGAATTTCAAAGGCGACACACCAATAGCACTTGCAGGACTACAAAATCCCAAAAATGACACTTTAATTGAAATTTTAACACTGAGCGGAAAAAATCACCCGGAATCAAACGAACCTGATTGTGAGCAAGATCCAAGTCCAGAAACATCCAAGTCGACAAATGATAAAGAATGCACTTCTATAGAAGGTACATTTAAGTTACTAAATCAAGGTAATGATTTAATTGAACTTAGCGAACAGAAAGACATTATTTTATTGCTTGGCAATACAGGCTCAGGTAAATCCACTCTGACTCAATTCATAGCGACTGACAACAGTAATCTATTTTCTGTAAAATTAAAAAATGGTAACTATATCATTCAAGACACGGGAAATAAAATTAGCAGGTCCACGACTAAATCTAAAACAATATTTCCAGAGTTGGTAATTGATCGTAATAGAAGTGCAGCTTATTATGATTGTCCTGGATTCAGCGACACTCGCTCAACGAGTATAGACATTGCTGCGAGTTATTTCATTAAAACCGTTGTTGATTCTGCTGATAGTTTAAAAATGGTTTTTGTTGTCAGTTATCCATCAGTTCGAAAAGGCGTTGACAGAAAATCCTTCATGACTTTAGTTAAACATGCTGTAGCATTTATTAAAGACGTTGACAAATTCCAAAACGGCATTTCAGTTGTAATTACGAAAGTTTCTAATTATAATGATGCTGGGAACCTTCTCACTGACGAGGAAATTATTAATGGGATTGTGGAATTTTTGGAAGATGCAAAGCAACAAGAAGTGAAAGAACTGGAAAAATCGGGGAATAATAGTGTATTAAGTGGAAATTCTTTTTCCAAAAAAGCTATTAAGTTTATAAGCATTCTTTTGACGAAAAAAGGTGGTACCTACTCAAGGATAGGAATATTTAGAAGGCCAAATAGTTGCGGAGTCTTAAGTAGAATACCTCTTTTGAAAAATGGTAGAGACAGAATAGAAAAAATTATTTGGGAAGAAACAAATTATATAAGTAAGTCCAAAAATGACTTTGGATACAGTATTTCGGATAGCTCTAAGAACGACGTAAACCAATTGGTTGAAAACATAAACAATAACATCATTTTAACTATGAACAAAATAAAAATGGAATTGGTCAGGCACCATATTGAAAATTTGAAAACCCTTAAAAGATTTACAGATCTAAGTGATTTGTTGTACCAAGAATATCGGGACATCAGGTCCAATTTAACAGAAATTAGTGGTAACGAATCCACAAAAGAATTCGCCGACAAAATGTTACCAACCTTAAACAATAGTGGTAGTGTAAAAATCATTTCGGAATTACTTGAAAGTATAATAACTCAGGGTAAATACTTAGAATTTCTTGAACTTGTGAGCGAGAAAACGCTTGCAAGGCGTCAATCAGAATGGAAAAAGCCAGTTGAAGAATTCTTAGTGATATTAGAAGAGTCAAGTAATTGGTATCAATTTCTCGTTAACCTTTACAATGAGTTGTCCAGTTTCAAGATACAATCAAATTTGACATTCATACAAAACGCTCCAGAAATTAGTCCCTTTGTACCAAATAAAACGTTATCTCAGTACAATGTTAATTTTTTAAAGACAATTTATGGTTTTCAAAGAGTTGAAAATTCAATCCTAAATTCAGTTATATATGAAAAGCTTGTTTCAATTGTAAATTTTACGCTAAAAACCCCACTTGTTATTAAATCTTGTGAACATGATAACAAGTTAATTATAAAAGGGAACTTTATAAAAATCAGCGAAGTAAATCGAATACGATTTTCAACTTGCTCGGAAAATATAAAATCCATAGAAATATATTCATTAGATACTGTATTTGTAGATGATAATTTGAATGCGAAGGGCAAAAAGTTGTCTGTTGTAATTATGGCACTTAAATGGGTGATAGAAGGCAATAGAACCATATTGTTGGATGGTACACCAGGTGAAACTACAGTTGATTTAGACAGTAATGCTAATAGTGGTTCACTTCAGTATAATCATTACGGAATGAATGGAAAAGATGGGAAACCAGGGCAACCTGGAGGGAACGCGGGATTTTTTTACGGAGTAGGAAAAACATTTGTCAACGGACAGCATTTAACAATCAGTGCCAATGGGGGTGACGGTAGTTCAGGGCAAAATGGAACGGATGGTCGCAGAGGAAAGGATGGTGAAGATATGACTTGGGAAAAATTACCAACCGCTGCGGGTTCTTGGGAGGGCCATGAGTATGAAGAAATAGAAGGGACGCTTTTAGTAACAGTTATTGCTAATGGACGTGACTATAAATTTTTTGGGAAACCAGGAGAGGGAGGTGGTTGGGGAGGTAATGGCGGTAAATTTGGGTTAGGCGGAAAAAATGGTAGTATATCTTTGATAAATATTGGAACAGATGAATCCAGAGTACATTTACTAAGTAAAATAGGAAATAACGGTTTAGGTGGAAAAGGTGGGAAAGGTGGTATAGGTGGGCAACATGGGATGGATCTCAAAGTAAGGTGGATTTCATTGCTTCCTTTCGCTTTCGTACCGGTGTTTGACAATAATTATCCGGATCCAATTACAAATACCTCAATAGCAAGTACAGGAGGTGATGGGGCTGACAATTACAATGATAAAGGTCAGGAGGATGTTGATAAAGCAGTCTCAGAAATTGATCGCTTACAAGCGATTATCACTTACAAAATGTGGTTAATTCAAAACTCAGATGTACATCCATTGTCCAATTATATACATGAATTTTTATTGCAATTAGAAAATAACAGCAGAGTGAAGGAAGCCTATAATACCTATGGGCTATTTGAAGAATTGTATCATTTAGAAAATTTATATGCCACATCAAAAAATTCTCAACGATTGCTTGTACAATATCAATCTTTACTGAGAAGAATAAAACAATATTCAGGAATTCTTAAAACCGACAAAATATCTGAATACCGAAAGGCTCTAGCTTACCTTTATACAGCCACTTTATGTAAACTGTGTGCTCTGAAACAATCCTCAGGTTTAGGATTAGTTACAGATATCCAGGGCTACCTCCAGTTTGTCACTAATAGCATAGAAGAACTGAAGAATAAAGAAAAAAGTGTTGTTGTTAGGGGCCATAGTAACAATTACAAGACGGCTATCGATAAAAAAATTGAGGAGGGATTACAAATCATTAGTGAGTCGATTTTGCCTGAAATAAATTTGATTGAACAGAAAATAGATGACAAAGTACAGTTGCTAATTAACGAAACTTTGAACTTGATTACAAAATCAGAAGAGCAGAAGAAAGAATATGAAAGAAAACAGAGAGAATTAGCAAGCTCACTAGTTTTACGAGGATTTCTCAGTGTTTGTAAGGTAGTTGGTCAGGGACTTAGCTTTTTGGGTCCTGAATGTGCAGCAGCAGGAGCTATTATTGGAGGAGTTAGTTCTGTAACCGAATATTTTGGTCTTGACAACGCAGTTTCCTTAGGCAAGCCGTTACTGCTACCATTAGGAGTAAAAAATTTGGTTTCAAATGTGGAATATCAGATAAAAAATGATAAAGAAAAACGATTAAAAGTACTAGCAGCTCAAACAAATCTGATATCCAAAGTTGTCAGCAAATCAACAGCAGAAAATTTAGATGATCTCAATACTGAAATCAATACTCTAAAGAATCGTATTGAAACTGCAAAAGTGGAATTAAATTCTCCAGATACAGAAGTTGAGCCAACAGAAAATGTTGAAGAGTTAGAAAAAAGTCTTGATAATGCACTAAAGAAAAAGACTGCTGCTTTATCCCTAAAAAAGTAAACTACAGAGGCAAATGCAAATAAAGCTTTAAAAGTCATGGGGACAATCAATAATGTTATTAAAACGGTCGACGTAGCTGTGGACATTTATGGTAAATATAAAAATGATGTCAATAAAGTAGAAGAGATAGGAAAAAGTATTGCAGAAGCCGAAAAAAATACGCAGCAGCTAAAAGAGTATAAAAAATCAATTCATGATAAGTTTGAACCGCTAATAAATAATGTACAGAAAGATATGAAAAATGTTCAGCAGTCCCTAGAAACAAAGTCTAAAATATCTCTTCATGTCAGCAAATGGAATGTACAAAGTACACTTAAAGATGTGAAATCGCAGATAAAAGAATTCACAAATGGCTATCAAATGCAGGAAGATATGTTAAGCATTTTTAACAAGTTGGACGAAGGGATGACAGTTCTTATTGACATTTATGACAGAATGGAAAATTATCAGGAACAAAAACAATTAGCAGATTACATTGCAGATGTAAATTCAGCTGGGTCCAATAGAATCGTAGTTAACGATCCGCGTTTAAAAAATGCAATAGTCAAACTGGATTTCACAATACAGTCGAATATTTTTCTTGGGCAATATGAAAATGCAATGCATGCAATTAAGCAATGGGTTTTCCCATTTGCAAATCGCTACATGGAAGAGTTCAAATTGCCTCCTGAGATTTTATATCCAAATCAAAATAATGAAACTTCTAAGGAAGTAATGATTAATGTGGGAGTTGATAGAATAGAAAAATTGTCGAGAAAATTACAAGAGTACAAATCTCAAGTGATTAAAGGGCAAGATGAATTTACACACAAAAGAGAATTCTCAAGTAATTTTGTATCCACCCAACCATTTTTCGTTTGGGAAAATATTCAATGGAGGCACACAATATCAAAATTACTTGCTGGCGGTGTAGTTGACCTTAAAGCTGATATAACTAATGCCCCGATTAAAAATGCAATTAAATGTACACTAATTGAAATTAATTTTAAGGCACAGAATTCTACCTTGCAAACTGAAATTCAAAATCAGTTAAATCATTTTGCTGTAAATATGACTCACATGGGGAATGCGCATTATAGATTTAATGATAAGTTCTACTTGACTTTTGGAGAAAATCAAACCATTCACTATAATTTTGAAAAAGATGTAAAAGGTGAACGGGTTTCTAAAAATGATGTCTATGAGAAAATTCGAAAGGGTGATGCTTTGTTAAGCCCTTATGCAATGTGGAAAATACAACTTTACAAAGCAACACCTTCCGCAAGTTTCAATAATTTGAAACAATTTGAAAACATTGTGGATTTAGAATTGGTTGGATTTGGATCTTATGTTCCTCATGGTGTCAACTTGGCTAAACTTAATCTACAAGATTATTATGAAACTGATGACACGATAATTGACAAGCCAAAAGATTATAATACAGGTGAAGATAATGAGTGTATTGTACAGTAATATATACTGTGGTATATGGTATTTGGTGATGCTTTATACAGGATTAATTAAAATTATTGATAATAATGTTAGCATTACTGTTAGTAATACAATTATAGTAGTTTATTGAGTATATATTTCAATTGTAAATATTTATAAATTTAAAATAAATTAATACCTTTTCCCTGTTTTAATACTTTCCACTAAAAAAATAACTATATTATGCTTACTAAGAACTAAGTTGTAATTTAGTAGCTAGTGACAAACTCATTGGAATTCAATTTCTATTAAATTGGAGTCTAAAATATTTGTTGGAGAAGAAAAACTAATAAAGATTAAAGAACTGCCAAATTTAGCTTTCTGGGATTGAGTCCTCCTGAAACTCTGCATTATTTCTTTTAAAAAAATAGTAAACATACTTTAAAGAAATGTGCCATATTTTTATTTCAATGTGCAATTTAGATTATTATATTATTTTTATTTATCATCGTGAAATTAGAAACAAAATGTATTTGCTAATGAAAAGAAACTTTTCTTTCGCATTATCTGAAAAATACCTATTTCCATCTGTAAATGATTAATGGTTATCCTGAATGTAATTTGAAATACTACTCAACCTACAAATGCATTCGAAATATACTACTTACACCATTTTGAGTGTAAACATTACAAAAGCCAAGCCCACTGTTCTTTCCACTGTTAGCACACTGTTCCCTATAGCGATTGTGAGAACAAACTATGTCAACTTTTAATGATAAAAACGTATTACGATTACTTCTAAATAAGTTAACAAGTCTGTATCTTGTTTACTTTATGCCACAAATAGTATGACCAACATAAATTTATCAATTTTGAATTATGCAATAAAACCTATGGCCTATGTAATGGACTTTTTAGTCCACTTAATATTTTGGTGATTTAGGGTTTTGGACACTTTAATTTTCAACATAAGAATGTAGCGTAATAAACATTGTTTCAAGATTTTATATATACTACATCAATAAATGAAATTATGTCAGTAGAGACCAATTTCTTTGAGTTGAATGCGTTATCAATAGCAAAGAGCTGAAATATCGACTTCCACGTGACTAGGAAGCCCAATTGGATTGATGATAAGCTTTTGCTTCCAATCATTGGGATCTTCAGGACACTGTCTAAGGGTCACTTGCACTTTAAATGTTACTGTTGCACTATCCGGCAAATCACATTTGTTCGTTTCCAACTCGACTTCTCCTGCACATTTGGAGAAATATGTTACTGTTATATCGTCAGTCAATTCCGTTGCTTCAAGCTCCACTGTTGAACTGAGATCTTTGTATACTTCCTTAATGACTGCAATTATATTTGAAGAATCGCTGGTCAGATTAGCTATTTTTGATGATTTTAATTGCTGTGATAAATTTTGATAATATCCTGTAGCGGAGCTTGTGGCTGCAAAAACCGCAGTGATATCATTTTGATTAAGAATTGAGACTAGCTGTGAAATGGATGGATAGTCTAGTCGGGCATCTTCTGTGTATCTGCCTTGTGCATTCAAATGGCATTCCCCATCAAATGGTACCAAACCACTAGCCTAAATAGAGAAATTACAAATAAAAACAAAAATATTGAATTACGTAAGCCGAGATAAATATCCTTACTGTCTGTAACTCAACGAATAAGTATATACTTTTCAATTATACATGAATATTTTTTAATGGTAACTAAAATGATAACTTTAACTTTAGTTTCGGCTAAGCTGCGATTTTACCAACTATAGTAAACAACAGTTAATTAATAAAAAGCGATAATTAAAAGTTTTTTCTTACCACGCCGTCCCCAGCCTTGTGAAAACCAGCGTCGGTTGTCAACAGCAAAACTCGTCGTGATATACTTCTCCAACCGATTTGGGAAATGCAACTACCAATTTGAAACAAAGCGTCGGCGGCTCCTTCAAAAGTATCTCCCCCGTTTAAAATTGGTGTTGCGTTTATCGTGTCCCTGAAATTTGATGTTTGGTTGGAAATCGGAAGATGATTCCAGAAACTGTAACTAAAATTGAAAATTTTTTGCTTTTTAAATAGCTGCCAATTATCTCGTAGGGCACACATATGACTTTTGTATGAACGACTTTAAGACAGAGTATGACCTATGATGTGTCATACAATTTCAAATTAAAAAAATTATTATTAATTAATATTTACGTAAGTATCGTTTAAACTTAAGTAACCCAGTAAGTAGTAAAATTCATACTCATTAGACGATCCTAATGGGGAAACAGGTTTGTCAACATAAGCTCCAAACCCGATTGCGTAGTCTGGACTCATTTCTTGCACAGCTTCTATCAGTTGTGAGCTCAGAGCAACTAAATTAGCTTTATCGTCTGACATCGATCCGGAGAAATCCATTAAGTAATATAAATCTATGGGATGATGGGCCAGTTGAAATGTGACTGAGAAGTTTTTTTTCATGCCAGGTAATAATGGAAGCTCTATTTCAGGAAATTCCACCCCCGGATCAACAATCACTTCCTCTTCGGGTTGATCAGGGTCGTAAATGTCGGTACAGTTATTACTTTCTGTATTTTCCACTGAGTCACATTTGAAGGGTTTCTGTAAGCAGAGAGTACAGTTGGTATTTGCACTGCAGTCGACGGGACTTGAAGTCTGACATTGACGAGCTAAAAATTTGCAAAGTTTTCTTTTTAATCATTTATTAATTAGTGAATGAGTTTCCTTAGGAAATGGTAGTCTAGCAAATTTTGAAGTTCATAATAATGTCCCTGTTGAAAAATATTTCTAAATATTGAAAAGTGCAGCCATATGAATTGTTTTTTGGTATGTCACCGTGGCCCAAGATCCCTATATGTCAGATCTAATCCTAAATAAACTAAAATACAGAGTAAAAATATAAGAATTTTAAGTTAATTTGAAAGATGATACGTTTTAGTTGATCTTTGAGGAGTTAGATTCAAACCATTGATATCTAACTGCAAAATAATCATAAAATGAAAGCAGAATAACGGTTGTATTACTTTTTAACTTGCAGCTGTTCATTTCATGTTCATAGATATAACCGATTTAAAGAAATAATTTACGTTTAGTGTGAACCTATTTATATAAAAAATTGGGAGTCTGGTTGTAGCTGGAGTCTGGTTGTAGCTTTGTTAGAGAGAGGTACGTGTGCTGTTTCGTTCCGATAAAAAATTGAATTTCTGGAGTGAAGAGTGATTCTCGGATTGTGAAAGTGGTACCAATTTGGACTGTATGTGGAGCTGGGCCCGAAAAAAATCATCATTTATAGTCAAAAGTAAGCTATTTTTGTGAAAATTCGAGTTTTTTGGGAATTGCCATGCCGTCGGTTTGGAAAAAAATTGTCTCTGTTCAGTGAGATACAACGGCCTTGCTTTGGAAGTCATGATAGTCAAATTAAACTATGCAGATACGTTCCCTCGATCTAGCATCGCATGAACAGCACATGTACCTTCTAACTTAACGCCATAAAATAGCAGTGAAGTATAAGCACAACCAGGCTCCCCCATCCAATTGCACTTGGATTGGGTAGAAAACAGCACGAAAGGTATTTATGTTAAGAAAATTTTGTTATCTCTCGTTTATAAAAGCTTTCATTATCAATAGCTGATGTTTTGTATATATCTATATTGATCAAAGTATGTAACTGCGTATACTATAACTATAACTGTACAGATATAGAGTAGTAGACAGGTACGACTAGTAGTAACAATTTTTACTTAAAAATGTTTTAGTTGAAAACTCCGCAAAAGTTAAATGTAATGGCTAAGGAAAAAATGCGGAATTAGTAAACGGGGTTCAGTAACTTGTTAATCGAAAATTCTACAACCAAAACGTATAGAAATTTGTAACAGGCAGAATTAGTAGATGAAACATTACTTTACTCTACGAAAATCGCCCGAAAATCTGTGAAAGTATGTGAATAGTAAAGTGTATAATGAAATGTGCTTTATCTTATAGTAATACTGTATACCTATGTCTACTGTGAGTAAACGTGCTGTTAACTATATTATAGTATGAAATTGTAAATCGAAATGTTTGTCTAATTTTGTCATAATGAATTAGAGAATGATAATTTAAAATTATAATATTAAAAAAATCAATGTAACAAAAATTGCCATGTTCTATGGGCTCATTGCCCGAAAGGAATATCTAATAAACAATATATAAAATATATACCAAATACCAATACCAATATAAAAAATTGCTATCAGTTATACTTTAATATTTTCTGTATATGCAATCCATGTAAACTTTGGTATATAATGTAACTACATGACTGCGTTGGTGAAATTTAAAAAATGTTTGCACACCATATCACAATAGATTAACTAAGGAATAACGAATATTGTATTATGCTTGGCTGATAGTTTCAGTGCTAGTTTTGGCTACGACATCAGACATTTTACAAATAGACAAATAGACATGTGTAGACATGCTTCACATACTGTAATAGACCAGTGTTTCATTTTAGCCGGCTAAAAACGATTTTAGCCAGCCAGGCGGCTAAAAATGATTTTAGCCAGCCAGGCAGCTAAAAATGATTTTAGCCAGCCAGGCAGCTAAAAATGATTTTAGCCAGCCAGGCAGGTAAAAATGATTTTAGACAGCCAGGCGGCTAAAAATGATTTTAGCCAGCCAGGCGGCTAAAAATGATCTTAGCTAGCCGGGCGGCTAAAAATGATCTTAGCTAGCCGGGCGGCTAAAAATGATCTTAGCTAGCCGGGCGGCTAAAAATGATCTTAGCTAGCCGGGCGGCTAAAAATGATTAAAAAGCCAGCCAGTTAAAACGGTTTAAAATAGTGTTTTTTGTATTCCACCAGATCAAGGATGCTTTTTTCAGTGTTGCGCCCTTTGGCCGTTTCAGCAAATTTAGCAAAACTATGTAACAGAAATTTTAACCAGCCGATTGGCAATTTAAACGAATGGTAACCAAACACTGCATTAGATGCTTAGTTTTTACATTTACAATGAACAAATAATTTGGGTGTAAAAAGTATTTGAAGAAGGTATGTACCTATAGTTTTGCACTCGACGTTGGAAGGCCAGTCACAAACTTTCAATGTGTCATTAAATATCAACTCAGGAGGACAAGTGACAAGATAAGGGTAACTATTAGGTTCACATTGAAAGTAGGTAGTACAATTTGGATCATTTTGATTAATCCACAAGTCGTCAAACAATCCACACGGTTCCCCTGTAATTAAAACACGAATTTATTTCTTCAATTAAATCCAAACGTAATTAAATGTGATTAAATGGATCAAGAAACTATAAATGGATTACGTCTTTTTTAAAATGACCTTATATATTATTTTGAAAGAAATGAGTTTATTAGTTATTTTGAAAAAAATAATGTTATCTGTTATTTTGAATTTGAAAAAATTATGTCATCAATTATTTTGAAAAAATTATCTTATCAGTTATTTTGAAACAAAATAATTTATTGGCTTTGAAAAATGAATATAAAAATTAATTAATTTAAGTCAATTGTAAAAATCAATTATATTTGGGACAATTATTTTGAAAAATGAATGTAAGTTGTATAGAAAAATTGTAATATTGAAAAAAGCGAAAAAATAAAATTAATTTATATTGTAGAAATGAATTTAAATCATATTGATGAAATGAGTAATTATCTATTCCATCGTACTCTTAAATATTAAAATCAATATATATACTACAATTACATGGACTTGGCAAAAAATAATTTTCCACAGGTTTATGATGTTTTGGCAACAAAAGTGCAAATGAAGTCACAACCAACAAAATTGTAAAAATAAAAGTAACCTTCCACATTTTCAAAAAAAATTGTGGGATATAGCTATGCAAGAATGTAAATGATCTTGATTTTCTACCACAATCAAACTGAATGAGGAGGCAAAGCCGAGCTCTTAAATAGTCGTTTTTTATCAATTTTTTTATTTCTAAGCAAACGTCAGTTATAAACATTTGATTCGCTGCGCAATTATGTCTATGAATTATTTTTATATGAATGCATATTTATATGTTATATTATTTGAGCATTGCCTATATTACTTGCATAAATTTACGAAATAGTGTTAAATAATCTTGCTGCCCACTTAAATATCTAAATGTATACACAAACTAAATACTTCAGGTAATTAGTAGCGTAGAGAGTGAAAGGTACGGCTTACTAGCTCATATCAATGCTACCACTAGTTGGGAATGCCCCGAATTCCACAACTTCAACAAGTTTAGCCAATTAGCCATCAACGCAACATTCTGAATTTTACATACATATTATATTATTATAGTAAGATAAATATTTAGCCTTTTAGTATTATACTACAATAACAATCATCTCACACAATTTTTTGGCAGCTTTTCGGAGTAAGTCACATGTGCACCTAAAAATTTTATTGCATTTGAATTTCATGAAAAATATCCTATTAATATTGTTCCATTGATGCGTTTATGGCGGCCTTTGGTCGCGTGCTCATTGTGTAATGCAGTAAATAACACTTGTTTGTTGTTCCGACAAAAATTTTGTTTTATTGATGAAAATGTGTTGACAGTTAGGGAGTGAATTCTGTATTTACAAGTTAACACTAGTTACAAGCTTGTAAGTTAATACTTCAGAAATGTAAAATATATAGATTGTCCGCTTAGTATCCTTGCAGTGGTATTGAAAGTTGATATATATTGTATCTGGCTATCGCTGTCCTAATGTCAATCATGTTATAATTCTCCCCAATACCATAACACCATAAAAAACTCATCCATAGTAGTGAGTGACCTAGTGATCTTAGGCAGGGCAGAGGGTACTAAATAAATAAATTAACTTTGAATCTTTTTCCGACTTTGTGTGTATGTGTGCTAATATATGTATTTTTTTAATTTTTTTCTCAGTTCGCTGTGGGGGGGGGCTTTGCTTTTAAACCTAAGCATCATCATGGTTTTGTGTGGAAATGAAAAAAGTTCGAAATTTGTCATTGGGAAAAGTAGAAAAAAAGGGCTAAGTGGTTGAAGAAATGAGATTTAATTAGAATGCAATTCCGTGACATCTTTTTTCCAATTTCCACTTATAAGTAATTCTAACCATCATAAAACAGGCTCTATACGGCATTTGTACCCGTCCCGACAGCCGAATTTAAATGCAGCAGATTATTTAAATTTCCGGTTTTTACATAATATTCCTTTTACTTGGTTGCTCGGATGGCAAAGTAGTTATATTAATGATGGATAAATTGTATGAGATGTTCCTCAATCATCTGCTGCATTTTAGTTTGGCTGTCGGGACCAGTAAAAATACCGTACATAGGGTCTCTTTGTTTGATGATTCCAACTTTTCCCTTTGTCCAACAAATCTTTCCTTGTCCAAACTTAAGAGCATAAGATATATCTTGTTTCATGCTAAATTTTTGTTTTTATTTTCATTTTTGACTTGAGTAAGGCAGAGGGAAAATCCTAACGTATCAAGGAATTAAGGTGATTATTTTAATCAGGTTCTCGAAAACGGGTAATGGTATGCGCTGTGTATTTCATAATACGATTTAAAAAAATTATCCCTCAGCCTTATTTACATACTTTTTTATTTTGAATTTAGTTTAAAATTTTTGGGGGTGTCAAAAATTGTGAGGTCGCGAGTATTTTAAGCCTAAAATACGTCATATAATTACAGGTAATCGTACTGGTCAGTCGGTATTTATTAAGTATCGGAACTGCTTTGTAAGAATGACAGATCTGTCTGTCTGTCTGTAAGCACGATAACTCAAGCTAGCCAGTTCAAAGTTTTAGAACGTCATCTATAGGGACAGAAAGTGAGACAGATTCCGAAAATGGACAAAATTGGACACATCCCCTACCTGTGGGCGTGGTTCAAAACTAAAAATAGATATTACTTTAGATACCGAAATGGTAGAACGTCATGAGATACCTCGTTCGAAAGGTTATTCGATAGGTATATCAAGGTCAAGTGTACGGGTCAAAAATTCAAAGGCCATTGAAAAGTGCGCTCAAAAAGTTATTTAATGTCCCAAAGGTTGGTTATCTCCGCTACTTTTATACATGCATTTGACATTTTTTATTAATATCTACACAAGTAGAGGTTCTGATTTGAACATTTGTAAAGATACTAAAAGACTAAAACATATCAAAACGGGTATAACACAAAGCAGTTTATTTGGGCGCTACCAAGTGTTTAGAAATGTCTCAATACATAATAATTAGCTGTCGAACAAGCTTTTACACGACCTTGTACGATGAATATAGAAACTATGGTAAATTTTCAGTTGTTTACCCATTTCCCCTATCAAGGGATGATTGTAACAAACTCAGTAGTGTGGCAAAACATGTCAGCTGTCGAATAAGCTTTTACACGAGTTTTAAGATGACGAGAACTGAAGTTTAGTCGATTTTTTGATAATGATATTTGGATTTTTAAACCCCTCCTCAAGGGAGTGTAGCCGCTCTTTCTCATTTACAAATTCCGTTTTATCTCAAGAAGCAACCCTGAAAATGTGAGCTTCATAGGTCAAACTAGTCAGATAGTTATCGTGTACATGTATTAACGGACGGACAGACAGAAATAGTATTCGCTTACAAAGGAGATGAACTACTTTATAAGAAATAGAGCATGAATTTGGTGTCGCAGTTCATAAAATGGTCTAACTGGAGCGAACGAGGTCAAAAAAGTAGTTACAAGTCAAAAGTGGTTGGTAATGAAAAAGTGCTAAAATATTATCAAAGTCGAAAACATTGTGTAATAAGCTGTCCTCTTTCGATAAAGCTATTAGACGACTTTCTACGATGTACAGAACAAAAGTTGCCCACTGTCCTAGACCAATTGTGTGGCCAATTTGACCCATTAACATCAAACTGATCTGTTTTTAGACCTTGTCTTTCAAAATCCAAAGACAAATTGCAAAATTTTTATTTGATCAAAAATTCTCGTCTAATCTATTAATTATGGCGAAATTGGTAAGTGGATACTACATAGTCAGACAGAAAAATCATTGTCATATAGGAATTTCTCAATTCCTGATTAATCCACCCGATAATTGTCGTATCGAGAAAATGGGAATTTATTTGTTAGAGAACATATTATTTATAAAAATTTACAAAATATCAATGATAATACACTTATTAATTTTATACAATTACGCATATGCATACGACAGTAACGAGAAAAGTGTTTGTTATACAAGACCACTTCAAACAATCAATTATATAAGAGGGATTTGGCAATTTGTTTGGGAATACATGTTTTATTTTGTTGATAACTAAATGCGTAATGTAATTTACATGTGAATCGTTGTAGCTTTTCTTTTTTATCTCAAAAAGTGAGACATTTTCACCGAAATAAAGTTTCGAAACTTGGAATTTGACACGGATACACCACGTTATATATGTTAATAAAACGTGGCATTCTGGAGCTATTAGTTGTGTCAGATATGCATGACAGGCACCCAACAGGGTATTAAAATCCTGTACATGTACTTTCAACTGACTACTTTACTGTTTATCTCGTTTACCTTTGAGCTCTTGCAAGGCCTTGGATGCAGCCTTGAACACTTAATATTACAATTGACAGCTAACTATTTGTTTTTCCACATTAATAATCATTATCGGGTTCGTTTCATACATTGTATAACCAATGTGCAAACAATTTTAAGTGATTAACCTACATAATAAATGAAAAATGCATTCCATTTAACAAATATTTACTCCATTGTGTCAATAATTATTACCTACATTCGGATTTTAGGAATTTACCATTTGCAACAACATTATAATACATCCACACAGTAAACAGTGTTTCATTTTAGCCGACATTTTTACATTTTAGCCAGCCAGGAGGCCATTTTATTTGGATAAATGGATAGTGGCTAAAATGACCATGGTCAAATTTACATGTGTTTTCATTTTCCTGGCTAAAACTCATTTTAGCCTGGATAAAACCATTTTAGCCACTACCATTTAAGCCTTTAGCCGGTGGGTAGTCAAACACTGACAGTGGACATCCGGACTAAATGCATTATCCACGGAGTAAGATTTATTATCTCAAAATATCAAAACTTTTAATGTCCGATTTAGTTATGCTAAGAAATGGTTATCTCATGAGAGAAGCTCCAATTTATTTACTCGATTTCTAAGAGAATAATGAACACTGATATATTACGTGTAGCGCCTTTTAGTAGTTACACTCGAGTTAAACGTTTTAACTACCTTAACATGTAAGTAGTTGACCCATATTAAAAGTCATATGACATTTCAGCATTATTTATTGTTCATGGATGAATAACAAAATAATATATAAGATAAAACTAAACTTATCGTAAATAGATAGACATTTGATAGCATTTGATAGCCATTTGTAAATTCTTTTACCTGCCAATTTCACATCGTTAAGGAGGCCGTCTTTACAGACTTGCCGCATTATTTTCCCAGGTGTCGTATTGTAGATTTCACGTACAGATTTCAGATTGAACTCCTTCAAGAAGTTCGGAAATCTCTCCAAATGGCGCATGGGGTCAAAATGAGTTGGGAGTTTGGAGTACGGGAGGATCGTAAAAATGTAGCTCCTGCCTCGGAGGAAAGTGTGGACTGTTGTGGCCTCGCTCTGCTCCTCCGTGGGATATCGCAATGTATTAGACAAAATGGCTCAGTGAAGCCATTTCACACACATAACACGCATCGTATAGCCTAGTGTATTATAACTGCTACCAGTCGTATCTGGATTTTTATAATGCTTGAGCGGGTCCATTGCATGTTGAAAATTCTTATAGGTTAATTTCGTCCCATTTAACCATTAAGATTTTACACCATAGAATAGGCCCGCGCAAACATTATAAAAATCCAGATACAACTGGTGGCAGATTTAATACATTGGGCTATACGATGAGTGTTTTGTGTGATTTCTCGTCAAACCAAGACTTCCTGAATTCCATTCTTATTAATTGGTGTGCAACACCGCTTTATAGGAATGTCTGATCTGTCTGTCCGTCCGTCTGATTGTCTGTTAGCACGATAACTCAAAAACGGTTTGGGATAATCAACCCAAATTTACTGTACGTGATGTAGGGATGAAAAGCGAGGTCGAGTTCGAAAATCGACTAAATCGGATACACCCCCTGCCAAATATTTAAAATTGTTGTAACTTTAGTTATTGACAATGTAGAACGTTATGGGATAGCTCGTTCGAAAATTTTATTCGTTAGGCCATGTCAAGGTCAAGTCACAAGTGTCAAAAGGTCAAAGGTCATTGAAAAAATTAACTAAAAACGTCATGTAACGTCAGATAATTAGTTCAATCTTTTTATACAATTTCACACCACTTTTTTACATCCATTTGGACATGATTTATTATTTCACAAGGCCTCCATAGTACTAATTCTGAATTTCAAAATGATTACGCATTTTAAGCTTCAGGGGTGGTTCAAAATACGGGGAAATTCAATGGGGGCAGGTTCTGGGGAAGTATCTATGGTATGGCTACGATTTTAAAATACAGAGTTATAGAAATTTACTTTATGACGTTTTTTAAAAAACTTGTATCTAGTTCTAGAATAATGGTCGTAGAAAGACAAAATTGGTCTCCAAAAACGCAATAAATGTCAATTTATAACGAACTGCACTTTGATTCCTTATTTTTACCTCTGGTTACAAGGTGTAAATGTTTTCATGGGAAATTTGCAATAACTCGCAATGAAAGACAAAAATTAAGAATCTATAAATCCAAAGTGCTATAAATTGGCGCAAAAAAAACATCAACGTTTTATAAAAACTGAAACTGACTTTGGGAATTTGATTTTTTTATATGCAACTATATCAAAAATCTAGTAACTCCCTCTTGTCCCTTAGATAGTCCAAGATTCCAAAAATGCAGGTCCTATAAAAATCGGACTAATCCGAAGCAGAAGAGAACTTTTTAATCTAGGGGACTTTCTAGCATCCTTTTTTATTTTTCCAAAAAGTTCCCGAAGGCAAATTATTATCATCAAAATTAATTTTAAATCATCATCTTCATTAAATAACAATCAGTACCTCGTTGCCGGTCACTATTTTTCGGTCTTTTTTGACCTAACCTAATTAAAAATAGTTTATCTTTTATTAGGTTAGATCAGAAAAGAGGCGAAAATAGTGACCGGCAACACATACAACAAGGTACAACCAGAGAGTTGGCAGCCTCTGCACAGTGGCACCTTTATCAGGCAAAAAACGAATTTTAACTAAAAATTAAACTTTTGATATTACTCTTACATTTATTATGAAATAAATAACAGATGCTTAAAGCATTTAACTGTGAATTATTTAGTCATCTGAACCAGTTGTAGCCATGTAATAAGCATTGTAACCGAAACCAAAACTTTGTCTCCCATTTAAATTGCATGGGAAATTTTGACTTGAGTTTTAAAAACAATCGAAAGCTGTCGAAAACCCAAAATCATTTTTAACGCATAGGCCTAACATCTGAGGATTAAACTTACTTAAAACAAAAGTGCCAAACCGTGCCATTTCAGAGAAATCCTAAGTCAAAAATATACGATAAAATGTGAAATTACCCGACATCCACTTAAAATGTGCTCGAAAACGTGTTATAAGGTTAAATTAATATACTACGATATCATTTTAGAGCCGACTAAGCATCTATAATGGCTATTGGTATCACAAAAGTCAAAAACCAAAAAATTTCACATAAACATTCACTTTTCTTTGAGCGGTATTTTATCGGTTTAATATTATTAAATTATGCCGATATGAGGTCTAAATTGTCTAAATTTGTAACTTCTACATTTAAAACGTAATTTGAGAGCTTATAGAACGCTTTAATTATGATTGGTCGGATGAGTTATAAGGTGCCTTTCGGGTAAAATGCAGATAAATGGAATTTACAATAAATTGTCTCATAATAACTTTCGGCAGCTAAGTTATGTTACTCTCCGGTCTAACAAAACAGTTTTATCGCCTTCCGTATCCATGAGTTCGCTTTTGGGTAGCCAAAGGTGCCTGTGTGCTCTGGCTCTAAAGTAGAGCCAAAACCGTAATGCCTTTCAATGGTACAAAAATAAATCCCTATTGTCTTCGATTATGCATCAGTAGGTATGGTAAAAATTTCGCGCCGTTTTACGGCGGAAGTTGTCGGATGTATTAGTAGGTATCGGTAAATTTTCGCGCCGTTTAACAGCGGAGCTATTCATCAATGTTATAAAAAAAATATTCTCCACTTTTGCTCTATTTCCCTGTGTATTATTAGAAGCTCTTTGGGTACAACTTTTCTTGTACTAGTCACTTGTCCAATTATTTCCTCCACCAAACTCAGACGGTTTGTTTGTGTTTTGTCAGTGTCAGGAAACAATAGCATACATTCATAATATCGCGCACAATCTGACGTCATTTCTAACGGTCGTACCGTTGAGGCACCTACGAACGGATGATCGAACTCACAGAGCGAGTTAATTGTACACATTTACATGTAATTTTTTTCGAAATTTATTTGAGATGCAGGGCCAGTTCTATAATAGCTACGGTGTCATGCGAGAGGTCAAAAATAAGATAATCTAATGACTTGGTTACACAAAGAGGCGGATTTTGGATATCCGTTTTGGGAAAGCCGTAAAGATAACCTTTGCAAGTGTCCTCACAGTTAGCGATCTAAATAAAATTTTGAAATTTCCCCTTTTGAGTAACCCCTAAATGCGATTGGCTTTTTTTTGAGCCATCACTCGTCTTTGTAGCTATCGTAGATTTTGAGAAATGTCACAGAGTATGACATCAAGTCGAGCATGATTTTAAAACATGAAAAAGGGCACTCTTAAGTGTGCTCTGTACTTCCCATTTGCTGACATAAAGAAATATATATAATGCTTTGTCTGCAGGGACTGTTGAATATTTTTGATGACTTTCTTTCTGTACATTATTTATTAGCGGTTCAAATTTGTAATGAATGGATTTTTTATATTTTTTATATCCTTTTTTAGCTTCTGTGCTTCACCAATACATGCGAAAAATTGTCTTCGGATTTTGAAAGACAAGGTGAAAACACAAGATCGAGTTCGTTTTAATGGGTCAAATCGGCCGCACTTCCCGTCTGGGAAAATGGGTATAACTTTGGTTCTGTACATAGTAGAAAGTCGTGTAATGGCTCTTTCGAAAGAGGGCAGCCTACTACATAACGTTTTCGACTTCGACCGTATTTTAGCCACTTTTTCACTTTTAGCCATTCACTCTGGGAGGAGTGGAGGAAAAAGTGGTATATATTATGCTTGTTATAACAAATATCACTGATTGCAGTCCTAGGGAACCCTAATAACTAGTATCTAAATTTCAGGGTGAAGTGGTCAAAGTATAGTATTAGCAACACAAACATTGAAATAATGGACTTTCTTTGGTATGATACGTTGTTGATGACTTTATTCCATTACGCTTTCTTCTTAGTAAATTATATAAAGTAGCCAGTGATGACATCATTGTCACACGAATTATACCTACCCCTTTAATTAAAGTGCATGTTTAATTAATATGTTTGATTGTTTATATTATAGTGTATTATTGGAACA
Source organism: Tomocerus qinae (assembly GCA_020055645.1). Lineage (NCBI taxonomy): Eukaryota > Metazoa > Arthropoda > Collembola > Entomobryomorpha > Tomoceridae > Tomocerus > Tomocerus qinae. Next base: position 61,805,850 of record CM034546.1, read on the forward strand.
TACAATTTCTATTGAATTGGCTACACATTATTATAAACTTAAATTTATCGGGACGGGAGGTAAAACTAATAAAGATCGAATAAATTCAAAATTACTGTTTTAATTTTCTAAGATTGATCCCTATTAAAACTCATTGCATTATTTCATATTTTCTTAAATAAAAGATATTTTGGAAAAGAAACATTTTGTCTATTTTAGTAAAGGTATAACTATTATCATTTTTACTAGTGAAAAATATATGGGGCATGTAAAGACGGTTATGGGTTAAAATGCAAACAAAATAAACCGCGCATTCACTAATCATTTAAACAGTCAGTCAGAAGGAGATTCTGGGAGGAAGTCCAAGGAATGAACTAGCGAATTAACTCGCCTTCAAAATTACCTCCAACTGAGGTGGTCGGAGTTTTGAGGGCGAGTAATCCCAGGCTGAGGCCGAGATTTCTACTTAATGCTATACCTATAATAATAACAGTATATATATAGCAATACAATGTTAAAAGAGTAGGGAGTACACTTCCTCCTTGGAGGAAATGTACTCCCTACTTAAATACATTGGTACCATGTGACTCATCGACCATACACTAGGAATGAACCAGTTGAAGTTGAAATGATATTTAATTTTTGTTGTCAACTTTGATTTTGTGTTGAAAGGAAAAGCTATTATTTAAGGCATGGATAAGAAAAGGAGTCCTTCTGGGGAACAATGTTTGCTATGCACATCACATGCAATGTCGTCTAAAGAGAAGAAGCACACGGCCAATCGAATAAAACATCAAGTTCGGACAATTTTTGTTTTGAGGAAGCTTTTAGAAATAAAAAGTTCTACTTGTTCTGATCTGCTAAAGACATTTGGGAATCCTTCCGAATGGGTATTCTATTGCGTCGAATGTTTTGAAACAGTCATCAAAGCAGAGCGAGTGCTTTCTAAATTGGTGAAATTGGAATCAAAATGGAATAATTTAAAGCAACGAGTGGAGAAGAAGATTTTTAAATATTACTTTCAAAATGAGGACAAAGATACATCCTCCACCAAAATGACGGACAGTAATGCAGACATAGTTGGCCGAATTTGGAAGGAAGCTGCTGAAAGTATCAACATTTAGCCATAAATAAAAAAGATGTTTAAAAATATATAGTTATTAGTTAAATTTTAATTTTGAAATTTGAAATCTTTGTTAGGGCTTCTACCAGACTCCAAGACTCTGAAAGGCAATTCCCTCAATGTAGAAAATGTGATAAAAGTTGAAAATGACAATTCTTACGACAGTATTTCATTACCTACTATTGGCGATTACATTTCCAATGAAGAAAGCAGTTCTGACAATGAAAGTGAGAATGTCAATCAGAAAATGGACTGCAATGAGGATGTTGAAAAGGAAGTTCACGCTGCATATGAAACGCCTCTAGGATGTAGTAATGAAAAAAATGTTGGAAAACTGACCAGAACTGGTCGTTTAATTAAGTCTAAAGATATCAGGAGTGATACAGATGATAGTGACTTCAGGTGAAAATAATTAAACATTGGCCAAAAATTGAATTAACATAAGTTTTGTAATATTTTGTAAATTGTGATTCTAATATTATTTATACTGTTACTGATACCCCAAAGGGACACAGATTTGGCGATGTTGTAAAACTTGTAATCAATAATATAAATTACATTATTTTGTTTTCAATTTTAGGACTGATGATGATGATTTAAGTAGAAACAGTGAGATACATGATGACTCAGATTACGAAAACGTCAATGCAGTAAAAATCAGAAAAACTCAATCAAGTAATTTGCAGTGCCCACAATGCAATCGTGTTTTTAAGAGTAAAGGGGGGCTCAATTATCACCTTGCTCGTTGTCATGGTTAGAAAGATTAAATTTTCATCATACAAATTAATAATTGTCTTAAAACGACATTTAAATTGAAATGTGATATTAAGATAATTTTTTAAATTTATTTTAGCATCAGATGTTGAAAAGAAGTATCAATGCAGCGTATGTGGTAAGGGCATGAACTTTCTCCAGAGCCTTACTCGTCACATGGAAAAACAGCACACTGTTCATGATAAATCAGAGGAATTAAGTGGATCGAAGCCTCAAGATCATTTCAAATGCAAAGAGTGTCAGAAAAGATTCCCGACATTTGTCGGTTTAACCAAGCATCAAGTTTGTGCTCATGGTTAGTTCTCGTTATTCTAAGTATATTAAATAAATAATATTAATAACCTATTATTTACTTAACTTTTGTTTTACAATTTGACAATAACTCGGAGACTGTTGTTAGGAACGCAATTTATTATTGCTTTTTATTCCAATATTTAATATTTAAAAATGTGTGTCAAAAAGAGCATAAAGAAACAATTTTTCTAATGCATTTTTGTATTACAAATGTTTAATAGTTTATAGTGTTTGAAGTACACTAATCTAGGTATTGACTTTGTCATTGTAATTTATCCCTGTGTAAATAATTTGAAGTAGGTATATTTAATGACAATGGCTGCATGTTAATGTTTCACGGGTTATGAAATACTTATCAAAATAATTTACTTGTAAATATCCTTAGTACTTGCGGTAATGATAATCTCTTCTTTTTTGTATTTCAGTTTCAGGAAAACAAAAGCCACATCCGTGTGAAAAATGCACGAAAGGTTTTTTCTTTTACCACACACTTCGTGAGCACAAAATCCAGAAGCATGGCGAACAACCTGCAAAAACTGTCAAGGAAAAAGTCATCAGAAAAAAGTTTGGATGTTCTCGTTGCGAACTCCGGTTTACGTCGGAAACGGGTCTGGAGAACCATATTATACAAGTACACGATAAAAACTTCAGTATTCAGTGCCCTGAATGCCCAAAGCTATTTAAAAATAGTTACGTCATGAAGCATCACATTAGAATTGTGCACCGGAAAGAAAAGTTAGAATTTAGAATGTCTTCTTTTAATTACAAGCATTTAATTAATTTTGAAAATCAATATTTGCCTAATAAGCTTGTATTTTAAAAAAGTTGATTAGTTAAATTTAATGCATGTAGCCTAAAACAGTTTATACTTTCTTATTGCAGAGACTTTATTTGCGAAGTATGCAGTAAGGCATTTACATCTAAAAAGCAAATGAAAAATCACCAAATGAGAGAGCACGAGAAAAGTGAAAAACTCCAATGTAAAGAATGTGGACGCATTTGCTCTGAACCTAACAACTTAAAGAAGCACATGATGATTGTTCATAATAAAGATCAATGTCCATATAAATGCCCAGTCTGCGATTATAAAACTATTTACAATAGTGCTTTGAAAGTCCACTTGATAGCGAAACATACAAATGAAAAACCATACTCGTGTACTGTATGTGGAAAATCTTTTGGTTACAGTAAGTCATTGGTAGGCCATATGCGAACCCACACCGGAGAAGTAAGACCAAGACCGCATAAATGTCAGTTTTGTCAAAAGGGATTTTACACAAAGGAGAAGAGAAACAGACATGAAGAAGATTTACACTCCACAGGAAAAAATTACCAATGTGAAACTTGCGGAAAGAGATTCCCTTCCAAGCATTATTTGGCAACTCATGTGTACGAAACTCATAGGAAGAAACAGAAGGATCCAGTACCAGAGAAAATCTTAATTGATGCAGAACTTCTCAAACAAGTTATTAATAATAACGACCCAAAAGAATGAAACCACATTGTCCTTTTATCATTGTAGATTAAAGTTATTTAAATTCCTAGTTCAGTCATCTTCCGAATCGAAATAAACGTTATTTAGATAGTCAATAGTTATAGAGATGAAATTAAAGTAAATATTTGAAAAAAAATTAAACATTATATTTTCATGTGTAATAATTAAATAAATCAGGCGTTCAATCTTTCGCATTTCGAAGTATTCAGCCCAGTTATTTGTAGGTGGCCTTTAATTTCGTTTCAATTCAACAAGTTTCCAATATTATTTTGATAACTTGCTTACATTTTTTATTACAACTTTTATTATAGATATACAGATACCGTTAGGCAAACCTTGAAATACTTTCATCATTCGTCAATCATGTCACATAAATTTTCAGTAATTAATGTGATAATATTTAGTTATTAACTTTAAAATGTCTACTATGGGGTAAAATGCAACCAAAGTAGACCGCGCATCTGCGGCATATTTAAAAATATCAACAATGAAAAAGGATCACAAAATCACCACCATTGTGTCTTTTTAAAGATGAAAGATATTTGTAAACAATCTTTAACAGATTAAAAAACCACTTAAAATTTATCAACGAAGATATTATGTCAGGACGGCATCGTCTTGAAGAGCCTTGTGTACTATGCACATCGCCAACAGCAATGACGTCCAAAGGAAAGGAGCACACGGCCAATCGAGTAAAACATCAAGTTCGGACAATTTTTGTCTTGAGAAAGCTTTTAGAAATACAAAGTTCTACTTGTTCTGATCTGCTAATGAATTTTGGAAACCCTTCCGAATGGATATTCTATTGCGTCGAATGTTTTGAAACAGTCATCGAAGCGGAGCGAGTGTTTTCTAAATTGGTGAAATTGGAGTCGAAATGGAATAATTTAAAGCAACGAGTGGAGAAGAAGATTTTTGAACATCATGGTCATATGAAATTAACCCGCACATCTGTTAACAAGACGAGAACTAAAAAGGACATTGTTGGCCAAATTTGGGAGGAAACTGTTCAAAGTAACTCAACATTCAATTTGATTTATCAAAATATTATCTTAAAGTTTATTGCAATCGTCTTAATTTATTTATGTTTTGAAATCAAACGTTTTAGGACTTCGTTCAGGCTCTCAAAATCGGAATAGTAATGAAGAACTTCGTTCAGGCCTGCAGGATAACAATGACGACTTCATTAACCTAGAAAATGAGATAAAAGTTGAAATTGCCAATTCTTACGACAGTGATTCCATCCCAACTAATGATGGTTATCTTTCTAATGAAGACAGCGATTCTGATGAAGAAAGTGAGGATGCCAGTATTTCCAATCAGAAAAAAGATGACAATGGGAGTAAAGTTACATCTGCACCTGAAACGCCTGTTGGGCGTAACACAGAACACAGAAATTCTGGAAGGCGAACCAGAAGTGGACGCTTAATTAAGACTAAAGTAGTCAGCGATGCAGATGATAGTGACTTTAGGTGGGTAAATAAACGCATCTTACTTAAAATAGCTTTTGTAATTTTTATTTATCAAATAAACTATTAGTTTTGTAGCATTAATATATAGGCCAAAAAATTGAAACAACCCTAATGCTATCAAAATCGGAAAATCATTGCATTTGTTTTTCTAATTTTAGAATGGACGAAGTAGACGAGGAGGCTGATGACTTTGACAAAGCCGACGATAAAATCAGAAGTACAAATAATCATACAAGATTTAAGTGCCCACAATGTAATAGTGGTTTTAAGAGCCAACAAGGTTTCAATTATCATATGAGACGATTTCATGGTGAGCAAAAACAATATCTGTATAGAATTTAAATGAAATGATGTCATGTTTAAAAACATGTTTTTAAATGTTTCTCTGTGGATGTTTTTTAACGGAGTTTTGTTTATTTTATTTATTTGCTCTAGGATCCGACACTGAAAATGTTTTAGAAGATCCACTTTCTAATGTCCCTAAAGGAGCATTTCCTTGCACAGAGTGTCTTTCTTTTTTCTTAACCAAATCTGAATTGGAGAGTCATGTCCACAATAAACACAAAGATTCCGAGTTTTGGTTTCAATGCACTCTGTGTAAGAAAAGATTTGTCACTGCCGGAATTTTAGATATTCATATCAAATCTGTTCATGATAAATCGGAGGGGTTAAATGAATCAAAGACTCAAGACTATTTCAAGTGCAAAGAGTGTCCTAGAAGGTTCCCATCATTTGTCGGTCTAACCCGGCATCAAGTTCGTACCCATGGTTTGTACTTTTATTTTCTACCCAATATAATAAATATATTATTGTATAGAAATACATATTGATCATTTAGTTTACCTTAGGAAAAACCATTATATATTCGAAATTCGACAATCAAATATCTTTGTTGTATTAAAAACCCATTCATTCGTACCATAATATGGAAACTATTAAAGCTAGTTAGCTCTTGGTTGAGTATCTCATGAGTTTGCCAGCCTAAATTTTGATTGATTGACTATTATTTTTTACATACATTGTTAATTTTTTATGAATAGTTTTTAGAATGTTTTTATAATGTATCTGGATATTTAATATTAGTCGATTAGTAATAATTGATATCCAATTAAAACAAGTTTAAAACTTCTAAAACTGAACTGCAAGATATAATTCTAATATAAACTTTTAGTATTATGCATTCATTTATACATTATACATTTTATTTTTTTAGTTTCAGGAAAGCAAACGCCATATCCTTGCGGCAAATGCCCAAAAGGTTTTTTCCTTCGACGCAACCTTTGTGCACACACTCTCAAGGACCACAAAGGGATGCTTACTGAAAACAAGCAGGAAACGAATACCCTGGAAAATGACGAACAAATTGCGCCTGCAGAAGACAAGAAGGGAAAAAAGACAATCGCAAGCGATCAACAAATAACGTGTTCAGAGTGCGAATTAATGTTTAACACCGAAGAGGACCTTGAGATGCATATTTTAAACACTCACGCCCACAAGGAGAATGAAAATGAAAGTGCGGAATTTTGGTTTAAATGTACTTTGTGCCAGAAGAATTTCATTACTGCTCAACGGTTGGAAATACATACACAATCTGATCATCATAAGCCTGAAGTGTTGGGTGAAGCATCCACAGTTCCAGTAAATTTTAAATGCAAAGTATGCCAAAGAATTTTTCGGACACTTACCGGTCTAACGAAACACCAAGTTCGCATTCATGGTTTGTTCCCTTTGTCCTACTCTCTTATTACTACTTTCATAAATAGGTTTCAACTGAAATCAGAATATTAGAGTTATTAAAATTGTGCAGAACTTATTTCAATTTATTTTGCATGGTAAATATAGATAATATATATTTTTCCTAAATTGCCATTTTATTGTTGTCAAAATGTAAATTCTGTTTTCTGCTGGCATAAATTTGCCACCACTCCGAGAATACTAACCTTAGCCGACTGAATTAAATTTTTTATTGATGTGAATTACTCTAAGTAGTGTCGGTCCAATATATAGTTTAAAATTAAATATTTTAAACATCTGATACATTCATGGAATGTAAATAAGTACTTCTGCATAAAACCTTAACATTAAGGGTCAAAGAATGCAATGTCTCCAAAATTAGAATCAACACTTATTATAAAAAATACATGTAAATATTAACACTTTTAATTTTGTATTTCAGTTTCAGGGAAACAAAAGCCATTTCAATGTTCCCAATGCCCTAGAGGGTTTTTTTTCTACAAAGGATATGTTCAACACAGTATCAAAGAGCATAATGCAACACCTGAAAAAAGTGTAAAGGCAATCAAAGAGTACAAAAAGATTGCCGCTAGGGACCGTAGGAAAATATTTGGATGTTCTCAATGCGAACTCTTATTTTCCTCGAAAAGAAGACTTGAAAGGCATATTTTAAAGGAACACGACAAAAACTACACAATTCAGGCACTAGAAAACGACAAACAAATTTTGTGCTCAGAGTGCAACTTAATGTTCAACACTGAAGAAGATTTCGAGACGCATATTTTAAATGGTCACCCCAACAACGAGGATGAAAATAAAAGTACCGAGCTTTGGTTTAAATGTGCTCTGTGTCCAAGAAAATTCGTCACTGCTCAACTATTGGAAATACATACACAATCATTACATCATAAACGTGAAGAGTTGGGTGAAAAATCTACAGTTCCACAAAATTTTAAATGCAAAGTATGCCAAAGAATATTTACGACACTTTCTGGTCTAACCAAACACCAAGTTCGCATTCACGGTTTGTGGCCTTAATTACTTTTCTTTTTTATTATCTATCGGGGAAGGTTTGCTTTAGGTTTTTGACAAAGTCTAATATACTTAATGCAAAAAGATTTTAAACTTTATGGGATAAAATAAGATGCCAAATCTCCAAATTAAAATCAACATTTATATAAAACAAATAAATATTAACTCATCAAATTTTGTGTTTCAGTTTCAGGGAAGCAAAAGCCATTTCAATGTTCCAAGTGTCCTAAAGGATTTTTTGGCCGCAAAGGATTTCTTCAACACCGTATCAACGAGCATAATGAAGCACCTAAAAATAATATGAAGAAGGTACCACAAAAAATTGTCAGTATACAACGTGAGAAAACAGTTGCATGTTCTCGATGCGAACTCAAATTTACCTCGGAAGGAGGTCTTGAATCTCATATTTTAAAAGAACACGACGAGAACTTCACTGTTCAGTGCCCTACATGCCAGAAACGATTCAAAAACAGTTTCCTTATGAACTATCATATCAAAACTGTGCATCGAAAGGAAAAGTTAGTACGTTTTGTCGTAGCCATCTAATGCATTTAATAATTTTACAATTCATATATATCACTTCAAATAATTTCATATTGCAGGGATTTTGTTTGTGAAATATGCAGCAAGTCATTCACACTAAAGGCGGCAATGCTGCATCACCAAATGAGAGAACACGAGCAAAGTGAAGAATTGAGGTGTAAAGAATGTGGACACATGTCCTCTTCTCCGTTCACTCTAAAAACGCACATATTAAATGTTCACAATAAAGATAAATGCCAATTTAAATGCCCAGTCTGCGATTACAAAACAGTCACGAAAAGTTCTTTGAAGTATCACGTAATGGGAAGACACACAAATCAGAAATTGTATCCTTGTACCGAGTGTGACAAATCCTACTCTTATTGTTCCAGTCTGAAGTACCATATGAGAAGGCATACAGGAGAAAAACCATTTAAATGCCGATTTTGTCAAAAAGGATTTCACAAAAATCAGAAGAGAAAAAGACATGAAGAAGATTTGCATTCTACAGAAAAAAATTACCAATGTGAAACTTGCGGAAAGAGATTTCCTTCCAAGCATTATTTGGCAACTCATGTATACGACACTCATAGGAAAAGACAGAAGGATCCAGTACCAGAGAAAATCTTAATTGATGAAGAACTTCTCAAACAAGTTATTAATAACGACCTAAAAGAATGAAATCACATCAGTTTTTGATTAAAGTGTTGTAAATTCCTTGTTCATTCATCTTCCGAATCGAAATAAATGTTATTTAGATAGTTAATAGTTAGAGAGCTGAAATTAAAGTAATATTTAAAAAGTTTCGTTTCAATGCAACAAGTCTCCATTATTATTTTGATAAATTGCTTACAATTTTTGTTTCAACTTTATGATAGATGCAGATACTGTTAGGGAAACCTACGTATTCTTTCATTCTTTCCTCATTCGGCAATGTAACATTAATTATTAGTATAAATTATTATGATATAACATTATTAGTTAGTAACTTTAATCTAATAATTATTGTTAGATGTCCAAATGGACAGAAAAGTTTAATGTGTTAAGCTAGGTTTTATGTATCACTTTCCCTTTCACTTCACGCGGAAAAAGTACCATTCAGTTGCTTATTCTGCCTAAAGTCCCAAAAACCCTCACCTGGGGCAACGGGAATGTTTTATTTATATGTGTGTTCCTTTGCTTGTGAAATGAAAAGGAAGTGACACTCAAAACCTAGCTTTGTGCAATGAAAAATGGAATTAATACGACGCAGAATTTTAACAGATATTGTATTTGGGGCTATGGGATAAAACGTAACCAAAGGAAACCGCGCATCTGCATCATATTTGAATATATCAACAATCTTAGGATCACAAAATCATCACCATTGTTGATTTATCTTTTGAAATTATTTAAAACAATCTTTAACAGATTAAAAAACCACTTAAAATTTATCAACGAAGATATTATGTCAGGACTGCATCGTCTTGAAGAGCCTTGTGTACTATGCACATCGCCAACAGCAATGACGTCCAAAGGAATGGAGCTCACGGCCAATCGAGTAAAACATCAAGTTCGGACAATTTTTGTCTTGAGAAAGCTTTTAGAAATACAAAGTTCTACTTGTTCTGATCTGCTAATGAATTTTGGAAATCCTTCCGAATGGATATTCTATTGCGTCGAATGTTTTGAAACAATCATCGAAGCGGAGCGAGTGTTTTCTAAATTGGTGAAATTGGAGTCGAAATGGAATAGTTTAAAGCAACGAGTGGAGAAGAAGATTTTTGAACATCACAGTCATAAGAAATTACCCCGCACATCTGTTAACAAGACGAGAACTAAAAAGGACATTGTTGGCCAAATTTGGGAAGAAACTGTTCAAAGTAACTCAACATTCAATTTGATTTATCAAAATATTATCTTAAAGTTTATTGCAATCGTTATAATTTATTTATGTTTTGAATCAAACGTTTTAGGACTTCGTTCAGGCTCTCAAAATCGGAATAGTAATGAAGAACTTCGTTCAGGCCTCCAGGATAATAATGACGACTTCATTAACCTAGAAAATGAGATAAAAGTTGAAATTGCCAATTCTTACGACAGTGATTCCATCCCTACTAATGATGGTTATCCTTCTAATGAAGACAGAGATTCTGATGACGAAAGTGAGGATGCCAGTATTCCCAATCAGAAAAAAGATGACAATGGGGATGATAGTAAAGTTACATCTGCACCTGAGACGCCTGTTGTTGGGCGTAACACAGAACACAGAAATTCTGGAAGGCGAACCAGAAGTGGACGCCTAATTAAGACTAAAGTTGTCAGCGATGCAGATGATAGTGACTTTAGGTGGGTAAATAAACGTATCTTACTTAAAATAGCTTTTTAATTTTTATTTATCAAACTATTAGTTTTATTATATAGGCCTAAAATTAAAACAACATTAATGCTATCAAAATCGGTAAATCATTGTATTCGTTTTTCTAATTTTAGAATGGACGAATTAGACGAGGAGGCTGATGACTCTGACAAAGACGACGATGAAATCAGAAGTACAAATAATCATACAAGATTTAAGTGCCCACAATGTAATAGTGGTTTTAAGAGCCAACAAGGTTTCAATTATCATATGAGACGATTTCATGGTGAGCAAAAATAATATCTGCATAGAATTAAAAATGAAATGATATCATATTTAAAGATCTGTTTTAAATGTTTCTCTGTGAATGGTTTGAAACGAGTTTTGTTTATTTTATTTATTTGCTCATCTAGGATCCGACACTGAAAACGTTTTAGAAGATCCACTTTCTAATGTCCCTAAAGGAGCATTTCCTTGCACAGAATGTCTTTCTTTTTTCTTAACCAAATCTGAATTGGAGAGTCATGTCCACAATAAACACAAAGATTCCGAGTTTTGGTTTCAGTGCACTCTGTGTAAGAAAAGATTTGTCACTGCCGGAATTTTAGATATTCATATCAAATCTGTTCATGATAAATCGGAAGGATTAAATGAATCAAAGACTCAAGACTATTTCAAGTGCAAAGAGTGTCCTAGAAGGTTTCCATCATTTGTCGGTCTAACCCGGCATCAAGTTCGTACCCATGGTTTGTACATTTTATTTTCTACCCAATATAATAAATACATTATTGTATCATAATAATAGAAATACATATTGATCATTTAGTTTACCTTAGGAAAAACCATTATATATTCGAAATTCGACGATCAAATATCTTTGTTGTAATAATAACCCATTCATTCGTACCATAAATATGGAAACTGTTGAAGCTAGTTAGGTCAAGGTTGAGTATCTCATGAGTTTGCCAACCTAAATTATTCATTGATTGACTATTATTTTTACATAGTTAATGTTTTATGAATAATTTTTACAACGTTTTCTTAATGTATCTAAATATTTAATACTAGTCGATTAGTAATAATTGAATATCCAATTAAAACAAGTTTAAAACTTCTAAAACTTGTGAACTGCAAGATATAGTTCTACTATAAACTTTTAGTATTATGCATTCATTTATACATTATACATTTTATTTTTTTAGTTTCAGGAAAGCAAACGCCATATCCTTGTAACAAATGCCCAAAAGGATTTTTCCTTCGACGCAACCTTCGTGCACACACTCTCAAGGACCACAAAGGGATGCTTACTGAAAACAAGCAGGAAACGAATACCCTGGAAAATGACGAACAAATTGCGCCTGCAGAAGACAAGAAGGGAAAAAAGACAATCGCAAGCGATCAACAAATAACGTGTTCAGAGTGCGAGTTAATGTTTAACACCGAAGATGACCTTGAGATGCATATTTCAAGCACTCACCCCCACAAGGAAAATGAAAGTGCGGAATTTTGGTTTAAATGTACTTTGTGCCAGAAGAATTTCATTACTGCTCAACGGTTGGAAATACATACACAATCTGATCATCATAAGCCTGAAGTGTTGGGTGAAGCATCCACAGTTCCAGTAAATTTTGAATGTAAAGTATGCCAAAGAATTTTTCCGACACTTACCGGTCTAACGAAACACCAAGTTCGCATTCATGGTTTGTTCCCTTTCTCCTATTCTCTTATTACACTACTTTCATTCAACTGAAATCAATATACTAGTGTTATTAAGATTGCCCAGAACTTATTTCAATTTATTTTGTACGTTAAATAATATGAATAATTTAATACTTAATTTAAAATTAATAATTTTAAATATCTGATACATTCACGGAATGTAAGTATGTACTTGTACATAAAAAAATTTAACATTATGGGTCAAAGGATGCAATGTCCCCCAAATTAAAATCAACTTTTATAAAAGTACAAATAAATATTAACTCTTCTTTGTGTTTCAGTTTCAGGAAAACAAAAGCCATTTCAATGTTCCCAATGCCCTAGGGGGTTCTTTTTCTACAAAGGATATGTTCAACACAGTATCAAAGAGCATAATGTAAAACCTGAAAAAAGTGTAAAGGCAATCAAAGAGTACAAAAAGATTGCCGCTGCCGCTAGGGACCGTAGGAAAATATTTGGATGTTCTCAATGCGAACTCTTATTTTCCTCGAAAAGAAGACTTGAAAAGCATATTTTAAAGGAACACGACAAAAACTACACAATTCAGCCATTAGAAAACGACAAACAAATTTTGTGCTCAGAGTGCAACTTAATGTTCAACACTGAAGAAGATTTCGAGACGCATATTTTAAATGGTCACCCCAACAACGAGGATGAAAATAAAAGTACCGAGCTTTGGTTTAAATGTGCTCTGTGTCCAAGAAAATTCGTCACTGCTCAACTATTGGAAATACATACACAATCATTACATCATAAACGTGAAGAGTTGGGTGAAAAATCTACAGTTCCACAAAATTTTAAGTGCAAAGTATGCCAAAGAATATTTACGACTCTATCCGGTCTAACCAAACACCAAGTTCGCATCCACGGTTTGTGACCTTGTTAATTTTTTCTTTTTTATTGCTATGTGCGTCTCAAATGCATAAGGTATGGGGTAATTCATTTGGTGATCTAAACATTATGTGAGGCTAGTTAATCGGGGAAGGTTCGTTTTAGATTTTTGATAAACTCGTACATGAATATGTAACTTATACACAAAGATAATTAACTTTATGGGTTAAATTATGCAGCATCTCCAAATTAAAATCAATATTTATACAAAACAGATAAATATTAACTCTTCAAATTTTTTGGTTCAGTTTCAGGGAAGCAAAAGCCATTTCAATGTTCCAAATGCCCTAAAGGATTTTTTGGCCGCAACGGATTTCTTCAACACCGTATCAATGAGCATAATGAAGCACCTAAAAGGAATATGAAGAAGGGGAAACAAAAGATTGTCGGTATACAACGTGAGAAAACAGTTGCATGTTCTCGATGCGAACTCAAATTTGCCTCGGAAGGAGGTCTTGAAGCCCATATTTTGAAAGAACACGACGTGAACTTCACTGTTCAGTGCCCTACATGCCAGAAACAATTCAAAAACAGTTTTCTCATGAACTATCATATCAAAACTGTGCATCGAAAGGAAAAGTTAGTGCATTTTAATATAATAATTCTACCATTTAATGTATTTAAAAGTTTTAAAAATCATTAATATTACTTCAAATAATTTCGTATTGCAGGGATTTTGTTTGTGAAATATGCAGCAAGTCATTCACACAAAAGTTGACATTGCAACATCACCAAATGAGAGAACACGAGCAAAGTGAAGAACTCAGATGTAAAGAATGTGGTCACATGTCCTCTTCTCCGTTCACTCTAAAAAAGCACATATTAAATGTTCACAATAAAGATAAATGCCAATTTAAATGCCCAGTCTGCGGTTACAAGACTCTCACGAAAACTTCTTTGAAGCATCACATAATGGGAAGACATACAAATCAGAAATTGTATCCTTGTACCAAGTGTGACAAATCCTACTCTTATAACTCCAGTCTGAAGTACCATATGAGAAGCCACACAGAAGAAAGACCGTTTAAATGCCGATTTTGCCAAAAGGGATTTAATAGAAATGAGAGGAGAAATAGACACGAAGAAGATTTGCATTCTACAGAAAAAAATTACCAATGTGAAACTTGCGGAAAGAGATTTCCTTCCAAACACTATTTGGCTACTCATGTGTACGACACTCATAGAAAGAGACAGAAGGATCCAGTGCCAGAGAAGAAATTGATTACTAATGAACTCTTAAAACAAGTTATTGAGCAGTATTCTAAGAAATAAAGTTTAATTTATTATTTTTAAATCCATTGCAATCTTCCCCCGAATTTTCCATTTCTAGAATAACACTTTCCTGAATAAATGGAGTTAAAATTAAATGAATTTGTAAACTTTAAAAAAAAGAATGGAACATGATTTTCTAAATTACAACCTAAGTTGAAGCTTTTGATATTAAGTGGAAATGAAACGCAATCAATGGTTTCAATACAATAAAATTCTTACTTCTTTTGTTTTGATAATTTACTTTCTATTTAATATATTAGTTACAAAAAAATTGAGAGTTATCATAGAAACCCATGCAGACTTGTGTCTTTAATTTTAATACTTTTGACCGTTAGTGGTCAAAAGTTATATAACATTTTTCCTAACAGAATTTTGTATATAAGTGAATTAACGGCTAAGCTACCACCCTGCCGTATTTGAAGGACCGAAAGAGTACAGCAAAACGAAAACGGTGCACACAATTGTAAACCGTCGATGCAAATGTATAAAAAATGAAGGAACTTAAACGTAACTTGACATTAGGTTTAAAATACTTGCATTTATTACATCCATTCTCATTCATGATCATTATACAATAAACCCGCTTGTGGCATGATCTTAAGTTCTCGTTACAAACATTCAACTTGAATAATTTAATTATAACATGGTAGAATATTATTTATGCTATCTGCGTCTCCTCATCGAGTTGTTATTTTTGTTTGATCGATGGTACCAATTATTTCGTGGCTTATGGAATAGGCAGATATTGATTTGATCTTTACCAAATCGAAGTGACCCTTCGTTTTCTTTGACTTTTCGAAAGAACTCATCTCTTGCAAGATTTGTTGAAAACTTGGCTTTTAAAGGTCGCTTGCCAATCGTTGATTTAGGGCCAAGACGCTTTGCCTCAATAAAACCACTTTTTTCGGGGCGAATTCCAACTTTTTGCATGATTCCAGTAATGTTGTCCCGGTCAAAGTTGGCTATTTGGCTTTCTGTCATATATGTACTTTCTATGTCAGGAATGGAATGGAGAACAACAGCTGTGGCTTCGTCATTATTGTCTTCTTGCATTTGCTCATATTGTTTTCGGTGCTTGGAGTTAGAGGATATTGACTGCGATGAAAGAGACGACGTAATATCTTCGATTCCCGTATCAGTATTCCTAATCTGCAATTCCTCTTGCATGTAGTTTGGAATCATAAATTGGGATTTTACTGCAAATAAATTACACGGTATTAAATGAATGTGGGCGTTATTCCACTAACTACTGAAGCTATATCAGCATGACATTCCTCGATGTTATTTTAAGAACCCAAAAGATAAGCTCTTATCATTAATCATAAGGATTATAACTTATAACCCGCTATATGAGCGTTATATACGACGTATAATACATAATATGGTAGCCCAACCGGCCTGCAGGTTAAAGTGCCTAAATGAAATGGCTAAGCTAACCGTCTAGGCGAACGCCCCTAATAAACGAGAAAATATTAACTTAACCTATAACTATAATATACCTAATCTATATAACTTCACCAAACCTAACCAAATAACTTAACATTACATACAACTATATTGATACCCTTTCTCGCTATACAAAAATTCTGAACTATCGTATTACATCGGCTAGCCTGGTTGAATTTGGAGTCTAAAATGGCTAAGAAATGGTGAAAAATATAAAATGAGTGAAGAAAATACAACATGAAAACATTCAAAATTTAGCAGTAAAAAGCAAACATGATTTTTACGATTTCTTTCAAACACTATAGTATTTCGCTGACTATTGTAGTATGTGTATCATTTTTAATAGACTACAATGTCCCTACAATGCATTTTCCACAATTTTGACACCTTCTATAAATCCTGTCTTAAAACCTCTTTTAATTCTGTATACATACCTTTGTCAACGATTGGAGCTGGATACAGATCACAATCACAGTCTTTTTCTAAATGAAAATAAAAGAAAAGCCAGTATCGCATTATTCCTTAATAGTAAATGATATTATCGTTGAGTAATATACCTTTGGAGGAAAAAGATAGCCATGAAAATGAAAATATTCCTTTGTTTCTTTCTTCTTTCTCTTTTTCACATACCAAAAGCTTGCATAATTTGTCAGCTTCCCATTCGAAATCTTTTAATGACTTTAGAATTTTGTTAAATGCGGTTCTATTGCGGCAACTGTGAAGAAATAATATTAATTTTATACTTTCACATAATTTTATAGAAACCTGTCATGTAATACAAAAGTATCACTGTCTGTCTGACCTCGAAACAATTCTACTAGCTGCAAACTTATTAGCTGTATTTTGCCCTGTTGAATGATCATTTTGTATCATTAAATGTAGTGTCTTCAATTCCTGAAAATTGAGAATTCCTTGATAGCTTAATTGAGTTGAAATGTCGTTTAGTATTTTTCGATTTGTTATAAAATCAATCACAGCTTTAAATTTTTTGTCTTCCCCAATGGAACTCATCTTGATACTTACTGCGTAGTAGTACTATAATGTAAATTACTTTTATTCAAACTAGATATATACAATTGATTGTTTCCCAATTAGAAGATAAAAATACTGATGACTTTTTTATCTCATCGACAATTCAAAGTCATATAATATTGTAATTAAAACATAGGTAAGTGTTTTGTTTTTCATCAGCTACTTAGATGTCGAACATATTACATATAGAAGTCATGTGAGCAAGCGGATGCGACACACCTCGCACAAGATAAAAATAAAAAATGACATCCTATGCAAACAAGTTGCACAATAATTAAAACAAGTGTTTAACTATATAGCCACCGGGTAAATAATTGTAATAGATAAAATAAACATATGTACTGACTGAATATATATTGTAACATACATAACATTCTATGCTAAACCCGTCTAATGAAGCGAATAAGATTAAAAAATCATTAAATAGTCAATGGGGAGCATAATACTTGAGTCACTGATAATTATATCCTGTAAAAATAAGTTTATTGAGTTAGCATTGAAAGGCTGTGAAACTATGTTACCTCTAACTGATTACGGTTTTACCAATAGAATAAGACAAAATTAATCCTGGAGATAATATTATTATGACTGGTTTGAAAATTTTGCATCTGTTAAGCCAATTGTAGCCGTAATTAAGCGTACTAATAGAAAATCGACTCTCATAAATCGGAAGCATTCTTTCAACGCGTTACAAATCAAGTGGTTTCAATTTCAAGCTGTTTGTCTGTACTCAATTACATTAATAAGGCCTAGTCATAATTCCCATGTAGACTTCAAATGTTATATTAGTATTATTCAACATATATATAATAATTTATGATTGTGACGCATGCATGAGAAGTATGTAAAACAACTCGCTATATACGATTACATTTAGTCTATTTATAATAAACATTTAAAGACTCCAATGCCTTTTCATTGAGAAAACTATTTGCAAGCACAAAAATCGTGTCGAGGTCATTTATTATGGTCTTTTGGGTATAAAGTAAACTGGTCTTCATTATCAAAAACAAACTGGTTTCCCGGAAGAAATGAGGGAAGGAATGTTGAATTAACATGCTTATCACAAACAATAAGAGGGAATAATAATTATTGCAACCAATCTGTTAGCTAAACTTCTGCGTTAATTCACAGCCCTCTTTATTTCTACCGGAGGATTCTGTTTTTTTTGACGAAGTTCAATTTACCTTTCACTCGAAAGACCAATTTACGTGACACGACGTAAACAACCTAAAAAAAATAATTGGCAGTTCAATGAGTTTTTGATTCATGCACAGACAAACAGTTTACATAATGCATGAAGTTGAAGTATGTGTTAGTTCAAAGGATATGTGTTCGTGATTAGGATCTAATTTTAAGCTGTTGACTGTCCGTGTTTATTGTTTTCACTGTCTTCACCTTTCATCGTCGTCATCAAAGGCAGTAACGAGGTCGCCACTAACTATTAATGAATTAACGTGGAAGGATGTTTCTTGATGTTTCTTGATTTGGTAAGTCATTTCTATTGGATGCAGTGCTTATTTTTTTAAAAGAATAATCATAGTTTTCCTTGCATTGAAGTATACATTCATTCTGAAATACGATACTGACTGAGCAGCGTGATGCACAAATTGAAGATCTAAGAATATTCATTATCCATTATTATTTATTGAACTATGAATTGAAATCGGAAAATGTGTATAAAATGTGTGTAAAAATGGAAACCTTAGTTATAATTACTGTAGTACCCCATTTAGGTAGTGTTTGTGGTACTGAAGAGAATTGTTACTTATGATATATATACATATACATTTTGTTCATATTATCAATGTAAATTCGTTAAATGCACGAGATTAATACATTCTCAGACTTCAAATTATGATAGTCGAATCAACTGCGTAATGATTGTGCTTATAGCTTTGTTTTGCATCTCACGTTGCTCAATAATCGTATTTCAGCTTTAGCTTTGACCGTTGGCCCTCGATAATATATCCGTGAATCTTGATTCTATATAGTAAGTAGGTATACCCAACAATAGGCAACAAGATGTCTTCTACATCTCACATGCAGACAGTCAGACAGTAGCAAGGTTGAACTACTGACATCAAGGATACTTTAAGGAGAATTATAATTTTTCAGAATAATAATATAACTTTACTATAGTATTTTACTATTCCTCTGTTCTACTTTCTTGCCTTGTAGACAGCCTCCCAATTGAATTTTTATGCTAACAATTACGTGGTACAGACGTCGATTTTCCAAATAAATGTAGTCAGATAAAAGAGTTACAGTTGCTGGGTTTAACTTCTATGGATCATAACATTATAATATACATTATATAAGGTAATAAATGCTGAAGCGTTAATCTCCAAAAAAGACAAAAATAATAACCAATTTGAAGACCATTACGAATAAATAGTAATAAGTTAAGTATACGGATTCAATTCGCATCTTTCCGGATAACATTATAGTTGAAATCTAATCAGACCAGATATGTAACTCCAATTAGTTTTGAATATCATACATAGTTAATTCATTGGGCCTTCATCCGAGGCAAAGGACCACGGGCAGAAAAACTAAACACAGAAGATGCCACTACGTCCAAAAATAACTGAAGAGACTTGACTCGTTGGTTGCAGCTTACAAAATGTACAAATATAACCAAGCAGTGTTTATTGCGTGTATTGTGATGTGTTTGAAGGATTTTTGTGAGTTGAAATCTATGACCAGTGCCCACCCAGGCCAGAGTAGCAGAACAGGAGTGGAGGACGAGTCGAGTGAGGAAGGAGTAGATTATGTCGAGTACTACCACTACAATGATGAAGATGATGCCTGCGAGGATGACCTACCTAAAGAAAACTGTAGTGACGTAATTAACATAGGGCGTTGTGGAGACCGACAGGATATGCGAGCTATGTTATGCATGAAGACATGCGGATATTGCCAACCAGGTACGTACGTCTAGAAGGCAAACTGAAATAAAATGATCTGAGTTTATTCATTAACATTTATTCTTATCATCCCTTATATATTATTAATGTGAACATGTTTGTTGATGTGCAGGAGAGTCAGAGGAAGCAAGGCAAATGAAAATGTCGTTTGAGTCCGAAGATGAAGGACAGATGAATGCAACAGAGGAGACAGAGTCGACCCCTTACTGGGAGGAGGAGTTGTCGGAGGACGTCGGGCGGAAGGAGTGCGAGGATAAACTGCCCTCATGCAGTGCCCACTACAGTCAGGAGTTCTGTTGTCAGATGAAACAGGCCATGAACTACAGTTGTGAAAAGACCTGCAAGTTCTGTTCCCAGACACCAGCCACTTTGGCTCCACCGGGAAATTACCCTGGTGTCCCTCCCGCCCAAGTACCCACGGCCACCTCCAATCAAGATCCCTGCAGAAACAACGAGGGACAACCTCCTGCTGTCACTGTCGACAGTCCAGGAGGAGGCGGATTTCCTGGAGTAGCTACCACCACAACGACAACGACGACTTCCAATCCTTTGGGCACTGTTTTGCCCACCGCCCCTCCTGGAAATCCTCTCACTGTCCCTCCATCCTCCGGACGCTGATATCATTTTATATTTATACAAAAATTTTACATATTGGATATTACGATGCAATTTTGAAATAATAAAGATATATAAATACTAGGTTACCAGTACTGCTGTTGAATTTAAATATGTTTAGGCTACTTGAATACTATGACTATATTATATTATAGTTAAATATCCTGTTCTCTATCTTTAACACCATTTCACATTCTAAAATCAGTCTCATAATTTTTAAATCCGTCGGAACATTCCTAGTATACCGACGCTCAACGGAATAGACCGATATATAGCTCATTCGAAAGATCTCGTCGAGTACATCACGAATATGGTATTGGTTTTTGGGGCAAGCCCCCAAATAAGAAAGTTATGGTCGGTTAAAGTTGAAAATATGACTATTTCGATGCCTATATTTTTAGGAAACGACGAGTTGCAAGTTCTTTAGGACATCGTTGTTTTGATCTTCATGGTGAATTTACTTGTAACTATGGCAACGTAGCTAATAACAACATGCAGGTTTGGTTTTGTAAAATTCTAAATTACACTTTATCTTCTATTTTGAATTTTTTCATTGTTCTAACTTCAATTTTCATCATTTTTGATTTAGTTAAGGGCACGCGGTTACAATTAGCATTTTATAAAACCTAACCTAATTAAAATTGATGAAAATTAAACATGGGACGTGGTCACAATTAGCATTTTTTAAAACCTAACCTAATTAAAATTGATGGAAATCGAACATGGGACGTGGTCACAATTAGCATTTTTTAAAACCTAACCTAATTAAAATTGATGAAAATTAAACATGGGACGTGGTCACAATTAGCATTTTTTTAAAACCTAACCTAATTAAAATTGATGGAAATCGAACATGGGACGTGGTCACAATTAGCATTTTTTTAAAACCTAACCTAATTAAAATTGATGGAAATCGAACATGGGACGTGGTCACAATTAGCATTTATTTTAAAACCTAAACCTAATTAAAATTGATGGAAATCTAACATGGGACGTGGTCACAATTATCATTTTTTTAAAGCCTAAACCTAATTAAAATTGATAAAAATCGAACATGGGACGTGGTCACAATTAGCATTTTTTTAAAACCTAACCTAATTAAAATTGATAAAAATCGAACATGGGACGTGGTCACAATTAGCATTTTTTTAAAGCCTAAACCTAATTAAAATTGATAAAAATCGAACATGGGACGTGGTCACAATTAGCATTTTTTTAAAACCTAACCTAATTAAAATTGATGGAAATCGAACATGGGACGTGGTCACAATTAGCATTTATTTTAAAACCTAAACCTAATTAAAATTGATGGAAATCTAACATGGGACGTGGTCACAATTATCATTTTTTTAAAGCCTAAACCTAATTAAAATTGATAAAAATCGAACATGGGACGTGGTCACAATTAGCATTTTTTAAAGCCTAAACCTAATTAATATTGATGAAAATTAAACATGGAACGTGGTCACAATTAGCATTTTTTTAAACATAGAAGTTGGTGCAATTTAGAATTTTACAAAACCAAAACTTTAAACTTGAAACGCACGTGGTCACAATTAGCTTTTTTTTAAACATAGAAGTTGGTGCAATTTAGAATTTTACAAAACCCAACCTGCATGTTGTTATTAGCTACGTTGCCATAGTTACAAGTAAATTCACCATGAAGATCAAAACAACGATGTCCTAAAGAACTTGTAACTCTTCGTTTTCTAAAAATATAGGCATCGAAATAGTCATATTTTCAACTTTAACCGACCATAACTTTCTTATTTGGGGGGTTGCCCCAAAAACCAATATCATATTCGTGATGTACTCGACGAGATCTTACGAATGAGCTATATATCGGTCTATTCCGTTGAGCGTCGGTATACTAGGATTTAGCCAATCCGTCAATTGGGGTAATTTGCATTTAATTGATGTTATTCAATTTCCGCGTTTACCTTCAATCTAATAGTAATGATTATTAAAATTTGGTTGGTGGCTGGTGTGGTTGTGGTTTGGTAGCAAGGTATCGAAAAACCCGGGTTTTTTAGGAAAAAACCCTCGACCCCGGGATTTTTGGGTTTTTTAGGGTTTTTTGGGTTTATGGGGTTTAAGGGTTTTTTATATAACTATAGGTAATAAATACAAGTCTATACTATACCATATATGAACACTACAGCTGACAACAACAACAACCGTGTCAACTACTATTACTTATATGTCAATGAAAAGAAAAATTAAAGCATAAAAGTTTAATTTTATTATGTTGTAACGTAGCAAATGCAGTATTTTTGTGGACACCTATATTCAGTGTACAAAATACCATTTACAACTTACCAGTGGTAAGTGGTTTTTAATGGTATTTAACGTTAAATACCACTACCTAAAAAGTAGTGGTAAATGGTATAAATGGTAAAAATGGTAAAAAATAGTTTCATTTAAATTTCGTGTTTGAATTTTGAATAAAATTCGGTGCCAAAGTATGAAATAGCTTAGCAGATGATCATTGTTGTCACAAATTGATAAGTGTTCATTAATCAGATTAGGATTCAACCAATGGTGGCGCTAACAATCCTTGCTGATTGAGAAATTAATTGCAATTAAATTAGCAACAATTTTAAATGGGCGATACCAAATACAATCTTTCTTTTTTCATTTTTTTATAACTTTTGGTGTACAATCAAATAAATAATATGATTAATTTAATTGATTAAGGGGCTAATTGGAAATATTTCATAGAAAATAAAGTTTTAAAACTTATATTTTAGGAAGTCTAGTATATCTGTACTCAGCTGTCTAATCAATCGCTAAAATCTACCATTTTTACCATTAAATGCATTTTTACCATTAAGTGCATTTTTACCACTGTGATGGTAAAAAAGGCTAAAAAGTGGTAAATTTTGTACACTGCCTATATTATTATTACTGTTTGATAATACTAGTGAAATATTAAGCATTATAATATTTTACTGATTATATTGACTTTATGAATTATTCCTTCGTTAATTTGAAGCTTTAATTGCAAAGCATTACAGTAATGAATATGAAAGTGATAAAATGAAATTGAGCATATGTGTACAACAATATTATGAACATAATCTTCACAATGCAATGACTAAAGTATACATAAAACTAATATTATTATAGTCCTCACATTACGATACATTAATTAGAAGCGTAGAAGTGTAGAAGCTATTATTTGATTCCACCTGATTATACATTTGTTTACATTTTTGAATAGAAATTAGTATGTATTACTTATCTAGATGGAGCTGTAGTGCACATTTTTGTATGTTTTGTAAAACACCCAAAAAACCCAATAAACCCGGGGTTTTTTAAGTAAAGCAGGGTGGGTTTTTTGCCAAAAAACCCAAAAAACCCCAACCCATAAAAAACCCGACCCACAACCCTGTTTGGTAGGTACCCCATACATAGATGAAATACCTGGATATTTAACTATACTGTAATAGCTGATACCTACTACAACAACATATATGATTACGGTGAAATGCCTATCTTTTGAAATTGACTCACAAACTCACAAATGATGATTGGCGTGGTGTACTACTATTACAACATAACATCTAGGACAATGGAAACAAAGGAAACAATGAAACACTATCATTAATTGGATATTTTGTATTGTGTTGCTAATTGCTTTTCAATTGTCTTTCCTCGGCCAGCACTCG
Source organism: Tomocerus qinae (assembly GCA_020055645.1). NCBI lineage: Eukaryota > Metazoa > Arthropoda > Collembola > Entomobryomorpha > Tomoceridae > Tomocerus > Tomocerus qinae. Next base: position 61,830,189 of record CM034546.1, read on the forward strand.
CTTCGCTGAGCGTCGAGGAAAGAACAATTGAAAAGCAATAAGCAACACCATACAAAATATCCAATTAGTGATTGCGCTTCATTGTTTCCATTATGTCCATTGTCCTAGATGTTATGTTGTAATACTAATACTACTATACCAGTGAGCACATTATCATTAAGGATTTTAACTGTAAAGAAAGGCTAATAGCAGTTGGGGCACATAAGATTTCTTTGGTAAGACAGGCTACACAAAATTCGACCGAAGTAAAACCGCGCTTCCACAATATATTTAAATTGTTCGTATCAATAAAAGAACTAAAGAACCGCAACCAAAACCGTAGCAAAAAAGTCAAAATTACATTTTTTTACTTTTCTTTCCTGTTTGTAGTGACTAGAAATATTTAATTATAAATGAAATGGTCCAGCGAAATCAGCCGACGTTTCTGTGTGTTTGGTTTAGGCATTGTTAACTATGGGGCTTCGGCTTATAAAACGAAACGAAGTATAATTATCAAATAAAATCAACAACCATGCCTAGCCCCTAGTCGAACGGCTTCAAAATTTCGTAACTCTTAGTGTCCTGACAAAATTCCAAATGTCAACAGATGACAGAGCCGGTGACATATCGTCGGCTGATTTCCTATTCTCAATTTTATGATTTTGGAGATTGGTTAATTTTTTAGTAATAAAATATTTAAAAGTTGAAAATAAACAAAGATATGTCTACAAGACTTCCTGGAGAACAATGTTTGATATGCACATCACCTGCAATGACATCGAAAGGAAATGAGAAAAATGTCAATCGAATAAAACATCAAGTGCGTACAATTTTTGTATTGAGGAAGCTTTTAGAAATACGAAGTTCCACATGTTCGGATCTTCTTGCAAGATTCGGAAATCCTTCTGAATGGGTGTCCTACTGTGTCGACTGTTTTGAAACGGTCATCGAAGCAGAGCGAGTGTTTTTTGAATTAACAAAATTGGAGTCGAAATGGAATAATTTAAAGCAAGGAGTAGAGAAGAATATTTTTGAACATTACATTCAAAATGAGGACACAGGGACATCCTCCATTAAAACAACTGACAGTAATGCAAACGTAGTTGGCCGAATTTGGAAGGAAACTGCTCAAAGTATTTCAAAACTTCCTTATAATTTAATAAAATAATTATTTTATTTGATTGTTTTAATTCTTGAAATTGAACTTGTGTATTTATAGGACTTCATCCAGGGTCACAGATTGTTGACAGCAACCCAACTAACGTAGAAAATGAGATAAAAGTTGAAATTGAAAATTCTTATGAAAATTCTTCCAATGATTCAATATACGCTAATGGCGATTGCTTTTCCAATGGAGAAAGTGATCCTGATAATGAAAATGAAGATTCATCTCAGAGAAAAGACTACAATGGGGATGATGATAGAACTACAGCACCGGAAACATTTCTGGATGAAGATAGTAATATTGGAATACGGACTAGAAGCGGTCTCTTAATCAAGCCTGTCAAGCATGCAGAGGATAGTAGTAACTGCAGGTAGGAAAATAATATTATGTCAAATTAGAATTAAAATGACATTTGTAATTTTAATATGTAAAATATAGTTTTAGTTTTATATAGTATTTTTGCAAGTTTTAATATGATGACCCTTGGATCCTGCAGGAATGCCTCTGCTCTGCATTACTTCTTTTCTAATCAAAATTGTTTTAATTATGTACAAAAGTTTCCTTTCCGATTTCAGTATTGTGGATAAATTTGGTGAAAGAAGCAATAACTCAGATCACGAAAACGACAGTGAAATGAATAACTTGCAGTGCGGACAATGCAATCGTGTTTATAATAGCATAGAAACACTGAATTACCATCGAACACGATATCATGGTTAATAAAATGACTCCTTTTAAAGCTTTAATAAACATTGTGATTTTAATAAAGCTGCGAAAAAGTCATTTAAATATATTTAATCTATTTTAGGATCACAAAATGAAAAGCCATACCAATGCAGCATATGTGGAAGGGGCATGTACATATACCGAAATCTTATTCGTCACATGCAAAAAGCTCACGCAGGAGAAAATTTTGTTGTTCCCAAAAACATACCTAAGTTCTCTCGAAGAAAATTTTCTTGTAATCAGTGTCTATTCGTTTTCTCAAACAATTCTGATTTGGAGAGTCACATGAAAAGTAAACATAAAAATTCCGAGTTTTGGTTTCACTGCACTCTGTGCAAGAAAAAATTTACCACTGCTGCACTGTTAGAAGTACATGTAAACTCTGATCATGGTAAATCAAAACCGTTGACTGGGTCAAGTCGTCAAGCAAATTTTAAATGCAAGGAATGCCAAAGAATATTCCCGTCATTCGCTGGCCTAACAAAACACCAAGTTCGCACCCATGGTTAGTACATTTTATTTTAAAATTGGGATGTGTGTTATTTCAATAATTTTAACTTTAATGAATTAATTTTTATATTTTAATGTTGTAAGATTGACTAAGAATTTTTCAATTCATGTTCTGTAAATGTTCATATAAAAATATTTTCATACTTAATACACTAAATTTTGTTCGTAATTTAGCATTTTTTGTCTCAATCTAATCTAAACTCTAAACTCACCATTTTTATGTAAATGTTTGACTGATTATTAAATTTTACTTAATTTTAATTAATTTTAATGGTCCATTTTATATAGAAAATGGGGTGCCTTAAAACGATCATTGATAAGCCTATATAATTATGTTTTTTGTACTTTTAAGTTTCAGCAGAGCGAAAACCGTATTCATGTGACAAATGTCCAAAAGGATTTTTCTTTTCTAGCACACTTCGTAGGCACGATATCAAGGAACACAATGGAGTAAGAAAAGAAAGAAGAAAGACGATTCTGTTAAGCGAGAAACAAATTATTTCATGCTCGAAATGCGAAATGATGTTTGATGCAGAAACAGATCTTAAGACCCATATTTTAAATACTCACTCCCAAGACCAGGATACGGCAAAAAGGGTTGAGTATTGGTTTAAGTGCAATCTGTGCCATAAGAATTTCATCACCGTCCAGCTGTTGGAAATACATACACAATCTGCTCATGATAAACCGGAAGAGTTGGAGCAAAAATCTAATCTTCCAATGTATTTTAAATGCAAGGAATGTCCAAAATCATTTCCGTCACTTTTTGGTCTAACTAAGCATCAAGCTATTTCTCACGGTTCGTACACTTTATTTAGAAATTATATCAATTTAGAATTTAATTATTAAGGTATCTTGCCAATTTTTAATTTCCATTCTCAATTTATTTGTAAACGAACGAGTGCATTAAGGTTTACTTGCTTGATCATTTTAATATGGTTTAAAAATATTTCCTTAGTAATCTATGCTAATTACATTTAAAGAAAAATAATAACTTATAGAATTTAAAATTCAATATTTTCAATTAATTTTCACGCTTTAATAGTAATTAATCAAATTATTTATTTCAGTTCCAGGAAACCATAAGCCATTTCAATGTTCAAAATGTCCGAAAGGGTTTTTCTCGCACAAAGCATTTCGTAAACATTGTATCAAAGATCACAACGAAGAACCTTCCAAAGTGAAGAAAGAAAAGCAGTTCCTGATAAACAAACAATTTCCGTGCTCAAAATGCAATCTAACTTTTAGCTCAAAATCACAACTTAGAAAGCATATTTTAAGTATACATCCCAAAAATGGGGATACGGATCAAACTGTCCCATTTCGGTTCAAATGTACTTTGTGCCAGAAAGATTTTATCACTGCTCAACTTTTGAAAACACATACAGAATGTGTACATCCTAAATCGGAAGAGTTAAGTGGAGAATCTACAGTTAAAGACAAATTCAAATTGGAATGCAAAGTATGCCAGAAAATATTCAAATCACTTCGAGGCTTAACCCGACACCAAAATCGTGCTCATGGTTCGTGTATTTTATTTTAAAAAAATAGCAAATAGCGTTATATTAAGTAATTTTTGCATTAAATAGTTTCAGAAACTAAACGTTGTAAACTGAGGATGTAAGGGTTAAAAGTGAAACAGAACTCTCACTTTCACTGCTATTAACTTAATACTAATATTTGCAACAATTGTAAAGGTTTTAGGATACAGAATTTATTTTTGATTTCTTAACTTAATTTTAATTTTCATATATCTACGCTATCACAGTACGAAAGAGTTTTAAAACGAGAAAATTAAGATAGCTAATGAACTATTTAATTTTATTGTTACCATTAATGTCCAAAATGAATACAAAGGTTTTTAAACAACGTTGGGTTAAATAGCAAATGAATTCTTTTGCACAATAATATACATTCAGTTATCTCTAAATTATGTATATATTCAAATAAAATCTTAAATTGTGTTTCAGTTTCAGGAGAAAAAAAGCCATTTCGATGTCCTAAATGTCCAAAAGGCTTTTTTGGCTACCAAGCATATTTTAGACACAGTACCAAAGATCATAATGATGTACATTCAAAAAAAAAGAAAGAAAAGGTGCTGAAACACAATCCCGGTCAAAATCGTCAGAAAAATTTTTCATGTTCTCACTGCGAACTTCGGTTTATATCGGAAAGATGTCTTGAGGACCATATTTTAAAAGAACACGATAAGAATTTCACAGTTCAGTGCTCATCCTGCCCGAAGCGATTCAAATCAAGTTTTCTCATGAAGCATCACATCAGAATTGTACATTATAAAGAAAAGTTAGTTCGTCTTTAAAAAACGTTTTAAGCTTATGACAGATATTTGTTTAACTTATTACCAGAATGTAAATTTAGTTATCTTAGATATTTCGTTTGGTACATTTAATATGCATTGACCATTAACAATATTTCATTTAATTTATTATTGCAGAAATTTTGTTTGTGAAATATGCAGCAAATCATACTCACACATGTTGCAATTGAAACATCACCAAAAGAGAGTGCACGAACAAAGTGAAAAACTCAGATGCAAAGAATGTGGCCACATTTCCGTTGATCCGTTCAGCCTAAAAAAGCATATAATGAATGTTCACAATAAAGATAAATGTCCATTTAAATGCCCCGTTTGTGGTTTTAGAACTATTTGCCAAAGTGCTTTGAACAGCCACATAATAGGAAGACATACAAATAAAAAGATGTATCCGTGCACTGAATGTGAAAAGTCATACACACGGAGTACCGGTTTGTATGATCATATGCGAACCCACACTGGAGAAAAGCCGTACAAATGCCGATTTTGTGAAAAGGAGTTTTACATAAAAAATAGAAGGAATAGACATGAAGAAGATTTACATTCTACAGAAAAACATTACCAGTGTGAAATTTGTGGAAAAAGATTCCCTTCCAGCCATTACTTAAAAACTCATGTGTACGACACTCATAAGAAGAGACAGAAGGATCCAGTACCAGAGAAAGTATTGATTGATGAAGAACTCCTAAATGAAGTCATTAGTCAGGATTCTAAAGACTAATTATTTCTTACCAATGTTCATGATCTTTGGTCGGTTGATAATGTTACAGAACGAATACAGAATAAACTTAAAAACATATTACTAAGTCCTTCTTAAGGTAGAAAATATAAGAAGAATGGTCTCCACACAAACTTTTTTGCAAAAAATAAAACCCTACTGAACATAAGCTATAAATGTAGCAGTTGTAGCATGATAAAGTAATTGCATGCATAAAAGATGGCTGTCTATAGCCAAAAATTTAAAATCTTAAAATAGCTCCGAACTATTTAAAAATGATTGTCATTGTTTACTTGCTGTCTAGTACGAATATAGAAATTGGTTCAAATAATTATAGTCCATTAATTCATAAATCTCCTCGGTCTTAAGGAAGTTAAACCATAATAATTTTGTATCTGAGTTTCAGTGAGTTGTATATTTTGAACGAAATAATCCCAGGATTCAAAGAGCTGATACTATAGGCATACTAATTGGAAAGAATAGTATTTCCGGAGAGTGAAACATGTGTAAGTTAGCTACTTCTTCATTTTCCCGGATTTCTACTTCCTGTAAAGCTGGAACACATATTATTATACGGAAGTTGAAATTTCTTCTTATTTTGTCAGCATAGCGACATTATACCTAAAGACATAACAAGCACGATATGCAAAACAATATTTCCGGAAATAAATGCGACGTCAGACGTCCAAGTACAGCCTGGTCTTCACTTGGTAGTTTATTGTCTGGTTGTTCATTCATATTCGTGGTGTCGGTTTTGTAGATTCATGGGGTATAAATTATTTGTAATACACAGTTATGTATAGAATTTCCGTATTTTTTAAAATGTTATTTTATCATCCATGAATCTACACTACAAAATCGACATTACGGATATGAATGTAAAACCAATCCATAGAATACCAAGTACAAACTAGGATGTACTTAGTCGTCATTAGACTTAGCGTTATTTCCGGAAATATTGTTTCCAATATGGTGCTTGTTATAATATCTTTAGGTTTAATGCCGCTGTGCTGAAAAATGAGGAAAAATTTCATCTTCCGTATAATAATAAGTCTGCAAGGTATACAGGAAGTAGAAATCCAGGAAGATGACGATAGCTAAACTTACACCTGTGGCACCCTTCGAAAATACTTCTATTTCCTACTTAATATATATCATTTAGGGTTGTAGACAATTGTTAGTCAAGCATCAAGTCGTCAAAGTAAAAGCTACCCGTCGTTAGTGAGACGAGACGAAAAAATTAATCGGGAAGTCTCATTCAACGTCCGTCTTTTCCGTCCATGTAGGAAGAAGAAATCGAAATTATATAAAAGAGCTGGCGAAACGGAAACGATTACATGGCTATGGCAAAAATCATTCAAAGGTTGTGCAAAAATTGTACACCTACACGCACCTGCAATTAAATGCAACAAAAACAGGAAAGCTATAAACTAGCATATTTTACAGATATTATAGCTTCTTTATTCAATTCAAAATGTGGGAAGGGGATTATAATTACTTTTGTTTAATAGTGCTACAGTTACAGTGTACCCTAGCTTCTAACGGTCAAAAACAATCTGACTACATACTGTCAACTTTAGCAAATTCTGTGCACAAAAACTGTGGGCAGAACATATTTTTATATGACACAGACGACGGAGAAAGTGTAGAACTTCAATTTGTGGAGCAACCATTTGTCCTCGTTAGAGCATCTACAATTAAACTTCCGGACTTTTACACAAATGAGCTGAAATTGGGCCCTTTGGGAAATTCTGTACATCCATTATTTTTATTAATAATGCCGTTCTATGGAATATTTTCGCACATTTTTTATAAAAACGTGTCCACAATTGGCATTTCACACAAATATTTAAACTGCATATCATATTTTCTAATGTTTTCTGAAAATCAGTATCAGTTGTATTCAAAGATAGATCAGTTTTTGGCAGCTGCATTTGTTAAATCTGCTCATACAGACATTGACATTGGTCGACATCCAGATGTGAAGAAGCAAATTGAAGAAAATCAATTTGGAATCAAACGTTGTGACAAAACATTCCTGTACTACTTTGAAGTAACTGCCTCTGAGAGATATAACTTCACACAATATAATATATCCAAAGCACGGCTAGCCTTATTTGATTTCCAACACTATCCTGAAAATTCTTATATTTATTTATTTGATAAAAGCTCAAATAATTACAGTATCAAGGGAATTTATCGTAATTTGACGAACGATGTTCGTGTTTACAACAACGTAGGTGAAAATCAAATAATAGTTGACCTAAACTACAAAAGTGTTGTCAATTTTCAAGTCGAGACAAAAATGAAACTTAAGTTCTATGCACAATTTTCAACGCCAATTCGGATTTATTTGCAACATTTTGACGGGAAGAAACCTTTAATAAACGAAGCATTTAAGAAAATTACAAAAAGCTACTCAGTTCCATTAATTATGGCTTCTATACTGCTTTCGGTATTTAATAACACAATTTTTAGTGAACAAACTGTTATTTTGTCATATGAATATCACACATTGGGATTATCTTGGTACGAAGAAATGGGAAGTATGTGGCCATCCGCAATTTATGATTTCTCTCCTGTGAAGGAGGAAGGGGTGAATTTTATTACGTGTCACGGATATTCGGAAGAAATGTCATTTTACGTTTTCCTTCGTCCATTTGAAAGTGATTTTTGGTGGACTATTGTAATTTGTATGGCGCTTATTTGTAGTTGGTTGTGTTTTCTGATGCACTATGTCAAATATTATGACTATACAATGTCTGTACTACTGCTGTATGCATACATACTGGAAATATCGTACGATGTGCCAACGAAACTGAAGAAATCTCGAGCTTTTAATATTTTCCTCTGTACATTTATTTTGATGGGAATCGTAGTCACAAATGGATACAGAGGACTAATTACTAATTATCTGACAATTAAACCAATTAACAAACTAGAAACATTTGATGAACTAAAACAGGATGGTGGCTATGTACATTTAAGCATCGCAACGTTTGGTGACTCAATGGAACCAATTGGACATGCTTTGGATTATTATATGCCTAACTTATCAACGAAAATCGCTATATGTGGAAAGGTCATATTTTATGACAAAGTTTCCCGTATCGACAGATTTTACGTCCAAACAGCCAAGATATCACCAATGTCGGAAGCTAATTCATTTTATTACAAGGGAACCGATAATTCAATAATAAGTACGGATTATCTGGTTCTGCGTGCTGAGTATTTCTCCATTATGTTGAAAAATAGAATGCACTCAATACTTCAGTCAGGAATCCTACCTGTTTGGGACCATTTCATAAATAAACAATGGATTATAGATAAAGGAGGAAGACTATCGAAAAACTCGGCGAGAATAAAATCAATCGGGCTTGATTCAAATATTACGACCGTTGCATTTGTTTATTTTATATGTATAGCTGTCACAATTTTAGTTTTTGTATTGGAGAATTACAATTTTTTTTTCAAATTCTTGAAAATTCTCACAGTTTATTTCATTAAATTGATGTCTACAATCATAGTCCTATGTAATTGTAGATATGTACAGTGCCGTAAGAATAATGAATATTTACGCAATGTTTTTGCCAATATTCGATTCTTAAATTGGTTGTGTGAGCGTGAACATCAACGTCAGAGTATTAATTTGGCGTGGACGTGAAACTTGAATGAATAAAATTTGTCTTGTGATGAACTAAACCCACCTTGTGAATCAGTCATCCTTATATTCAACATAATATTATCCATAATTTGCAAAGGTAATTTTTAATTTCATGTAATGAAATTACTTATCATTTAGCATAATCTTATTATAAAACTAAAGAAGGATATCAGAAACCTAACCATGGAAGGGATGAGAAATTAAAAAAACCAAAATCGTATTTCCATAGCCCAATATTCGTAAGAGTTCGAAAACGTTCAAATGTAAGAAAATAAAATAAGATAACCCTTCATGTCAATGGTTTCAATAGACTAGCGTGACCCTGGTGGCCAAGTTATGACTAAAAACCTTGAAAAAGAAGTACCTGTAGGATTAGCAATAGTCCACTCCACATTTAGCTATTCTTAAAGTTTCTATATCCAGACGAATTCAAACGAGTTATTCATTCAAAACTATGGATAAGTTTTACAGAATTTTAAAATGCATCCTAATATATAGCCTAAGAAAATATTTATTTAGCCAATCACACGCAATAAGTGTTGATGTCAAATTAAATAATTTGTTAGGATTCGCTTCATTATTACTGAAACACCAAAAGTACTTAAAAGTGACATTAAGAACAATCTATCCCAATAGTTTTTACTTTGACCTACATTTAATAATAGGCGTAGGTGATATAAAATTTATTAAATTATTCCCTTATCAAGTCTGTTCATATTCATAGACAATCTGTTAGTTAGTACAATACAATAAACAAGTAGGCGGCCTTGTCATACATTACTAGACCGCTAAATATTCTGAAGGCTTCGATGAAAATTGGACCATTGACATCCAGATTTACACAAATATTCAGCACAGCTATTAAACATTGCTTTTACTGCGGATAATGACAATTATTTATAATGCCCTTTCAAACCTAACATAAGTTGATAGTTGTTGTCATTGTCTAAAGTAGCTATTCAACTACTGACACTTTTTTCTCATAACGAAAAACTTTCCACAAAACTCCTGTTTCCACAAATTTGTTTAAATCTGTAGAAACAAAGTTTTATCTTATATCTTGTTTATGGAATACCGAAATCATGTGTGTATTAGTGCCGACACTTGATTAATGTCACTCACTCACTCATAATAATAAAACTTACGAATATCAATAATATCAAATAATAACTAACCTGGAATAATAATGTTGAGTAGTTTTTCCAAGGTACCATTGCAAATATAACACCTTAACTACCATAAAAGAATTGACCGCCCTCTCAGAGCTTGACATGCCGTCTTATAAAATCCTAAGCTATAAGATGACACTCTCGTAGCCTAGGCTGTCATGGTGAAACTCCATTGTCTCTCAAGGCCTACGATACGACTACGACATATATACAATAATAATTGACATTGTGAAAAAGAACACATGTAGCAAGAAAATTTTGGCTGGCACATTAATGACCGTTAAGGTGCCAATATATTTTCATAAAAGTACCATAACTCGGTACCCTAACACTAACCATGTTTAGTTAAAATGTGTTTTACATAATATGTGTACCAATTAAAAAATAATATTTACAGTTGACAATTAATTTGCATGCTAGCCAATTTTTTAAAAACGATTTAAACAAAATTTGAAGGATAGAAAGAAATAACTTAGAAGTAAAGAAAATTTAGAAATTGTGTCTAAATGCAAAATTAGAATTATCTCATTGGCGTCCACCTCAGAACTGCATGAAAAAGTTCAAAAAATATCAGTTTTCAATGCTAGTGAAGATGTAGAAACAGTTACAGTGGAACATTCAAAAGAAAATTTTTAGTAAATATTTTAGTAGAGTTGTATATTTAGAAAAATTTAACAAACAGGCGGCCATTAATTGTGGCCTCTTTGTTGTTTTCAATTTTGAACGACAAAAATTTCAAAGTTTATGGTATCGATCGATACAGGTATTATACTTTATCCTGGTATGAGTATGACCATGATGTTTACTGGCATCAAAAATCTCTTGCAACCTGGTTGCTGTGGAAATCGACCTTAGCCCCGCCCACATTATGCCCCGCCCCCAAAGTAGGAGGAGCTATGTTTTCTCAGCCAATAAAATGCTACGCCCCCGAATGGAGCGTGGCTAGTGAGCAGAGCTAAAGTGTGGAAATTAGCCAGGGGGCAGGGCCTGTTACACTGGAAATTAAAATTTTTTCGATGCCTGAGTTTATTGACCATCGCCGATGTAATTTTTACCCCGTGCAGAGTATCAAGTGTGCCGAAAATGCCGCTTACCGTAAATGTCAATGCCCTTCATGTCAATGGTTTCAAAACACTAGTGTCCGCAGGTCCGTAATACCACCTTTCCTTTGCCACATCAAGAACTAATTAAAAATTGGTTTACTTTTTAGTTCTAAGGCAATTAATTGATATTTAGTATTAGCGATAGTTCACTTCACATTCAGCTATTCTGAAAGTTTCAATCCAGGCGAATTCGGAGTTATTGATTGAAATGACATCATAGTTATGGATAATATTATACTTCACAGAATTTTAAAATGTATTATAACCTAAGAGAAAATATTTTAGCCAACCCCACACAATAAGTGTCGTTGTCAACTTAAACCTACCATACGAATAATTTGTTTGGAATCGCTTTATTATTACTGAAACTTCAAAAATACTGACAGGTGACATTAAGAACAATCTATCCCACCAACGTTTACATTTAATAGACCTACATTTAATAATAGGCGAAGATGACATAAAATGTATTAAATTAACCTCTTATACTTGATAATAATTACCACTTTTGTAATGCAACGAACTGCTGCGTTGGTGCATGTATTATATTTACCTGCATAAAGAATCGGTACGGTAATAATGTATGATGTACAATGACAAGTTTCTTGCGCAATATTGAATTTATTTATAGAAATAGAAACAAGAAGAGAAAAGGTAGAATAATAGAGATAAGTTTTCTTGCCAATTGTTATATCCGCACACTGCCTTACACTCAGTTAGCAAATATAAAGTACACAACTTATCACAAAATACCATTAAAATAATAATAACAAAATATGAAGTTTCTACATTATTGGACATTCAATATTTGCAATCCATATTAATTCACAGGGGCTAAAAGCGGTTTCCTTATACTTTTTGGCTAAGAAGAATCGTTTCATTTTTGAATATAGTTACACAATATACACAAAATAGATTTATAGCAGGTATTAATTAATTAGCTAATGTATTAAATAATATCGGAAATAAAATTCACAAAAATGTTACCTCTGACGGCTTTTATTAACTGTTTTCTACACATTAGCTACAATGGTACCAATAATTACACCGACATGAAAACGAAGAATAATTTTGGAGATTCTTATTCATACTTACTAAATTACACAGTGCCATTTATAATAGACTCAAAAATGTATGCAAGTAAACAACCTGAAAAAAATAATTTAGGAAATTTCATTACCAACGGCTTAAAATATACGGAATGTTATGTCAGAATAATTTTGTTTCCCACTGACATATTTGTGAATTCTAGTGCAGATGAAGCATGGAAAAGTGTGTTTCAATTTTTTCATCCAAAGATACAACTAATTCTACAACCCCACTACACGGTTTTAGCATTTCCAATTGATAATTTCAATTATTCAACAATAAATTCCACAGTGTCCTACTTTCCAAAAGATTTTCCAACATCTTTAAATGCAAGACCGAAAATTGGATAAAAAACGAAATGGTTTATGTTAACTTCGAATGGAAAGTTGATTTGTATTTGCATGAGTTGCAAGTCTCATGATATTGCCATAGAAGAAAATGATACTTTGGCCATAATTAATACAAAATGGACAAATGCAAATCGTAATCAGAATTTACTACCAATAAAAGTAACGTTACGTGACTCTTACTTTGGATCACAGCCACTGCGATACACTAACAATCTAAATGACGTATCAAATGTAAATGCAATATTGTGTGGAGTCAACCATCTCCAGAAATATACCAGTTCAGTAGAGCAATGTACTATTAGAATGATAAGGGATATTTTCAATGTGACAGTCAAGAAGCAAGTGAGTTATTACGATATGACTCTAATGCAAATTGTCACTGCACTAAGGACAACCCTTCAGCTTGATTATTATTCAAGATTTAGGAGTCTACTGCATTATGACGTTCTTAATGTCGCTGAAATGGAAATTAATTATAAATTTGGTACCGTTTTCTTTCAGCAACCATTTTATAAATCTTCACCTTGGAATGTATTTGACAAATTGGTTTGGATATTAACAGCAGTTGCTCTTTTTGCACTTCCGATATTTAAATTTTCATCTACCGTCAAACATTTTGCATGGAATTATTCCAATAATGTTTCATTACTGCTAGCCACTTTATTAGAGCAGGGATCTAATTTGTCATTTCTTAACAGATTTCCCATTTCCATTTGGCTATTTAGCTCTTTAGTAATTTCATCGGCTTATAAAGGAGTAATGTTATCATTTTTATTCCATAAATCCGTTCCACTAGCTCCTGAATCCATTTCAGATTTGACATTATCAAATATCCCAATTATAACCAGTGACAAATGGTATTATCTACCCGACTCCTGTCCAAGTTTTCGACGCCGTGGAAATTTCACTGCTTATAAAATTTGTGCCCCTTTCATCAATGTTACTTGGTACACAGTGACTGTCATTCTCAATGATATTGATCGTAAAATACAAGAATATAAACCCAATGAAAGAAATTCAAGCTACGAATTTCAAATAAGACCAATTTATCAAGTGCTTGCTAGTCGAGTATTTTTTCCAGACACACAAACTAATTTGATTGATACATTCAAATATATTAAAAAGAAGAAAGAATTGGAAACACAGAGAGGATTGATACAAATTCCGGGAGAATATGCAATTTTCGATTCCGAGGAAAATCTGGATTATTTTTACAAATACATACAAAACTATAACCCTGATACGACATTCGTTATAGCAAATGACACTGAAAAATATCTACGCGTTAAATATGTCTGGATTGCCTTAGACAGAACTTATTTTACTCAATTCTTTGAAAAGTTGCTGTCAGAATTGTATCAATCTGGGATTTATAATTTGTGGCATAAAATTCATCACGGAAGTCAAAGCAGGGCTTTAAACGAAAACTGCTTAAATGTTACTGATACAAACCTACGTGTATCCAACGAATGTAATAGAAGTTATTATAATAGCAAGCAACAACCTTTATCATTGACTATTTTGAAGATGCACTTCTATCTTTACTGCTTATTTGTCGTAATTAGCTCAATTTCGTTCGCTATTGAATATATTTTTGTATGTACAAAGGTATCCGTAGTCAAATCCTTCGGGCATTAAAAACAGACGTTTGTATTTTTGCAGTGAAATTATTATTCCCACTATGCTATAGAATTACCTTAGTATAACTATGCATTGGAATAATATTAAACTATATCTTGATAAATAATTTAATTGAAAAGCTAAAGACATTTATATCAGTTGGAAGTCGTTTACATTACTATGACTATTTACATAATAAATTGGAAGGCAGGTTGACTAGGCTCATATTAGAATGGTTTTCTGTAGTTGAAGTAAGTTTCTATGATCACATTACCATTTACCTAAGAGTTCAGTTCATTGGAATTTGTACGCACTTTGGAAGGATTATAATACAATATTATCTTACACGCACCCATAGTATAATTATTACATACTTTGCAGGATGAAAATCATGAAAAAAAATTGCAAAAATGAAATCTAGAAAGTCATAGATCCGCATCCGTCCGTATTATGAACGTTGTAAGCCCTGAGGGTTCCTCAAAACTTCCAAAACATTAAATTATTACTATGTATGTAATTATAATATGTAAATGTACAATTCGTTTTGCCTTGTCTAATCTAGTCTACTTGCATGACATATGTACAACGAGGCAAAATACTTCGTTCTAGTTATATGTAAACCCAGTCAAGCAAATAATATTAATCCAAAAGTATTCATCTAAACGAACAACTAGGCCTCCTTTTTATTAGCTGTATATGACCAAATATATTTAGTCCTATATAGTTAGTTCTATTTGTATTTCGTTGTATTACATTTAGTCCTATTATATTATGCCCTGTATTTTTCTGGTTGCATGACTTATCAATGTTATAGTTATAGCTTTCTTTGAAGGCAATAATCAATATCTTTTCCCACTAAATAATTTAGATCTCATTAAATAGTCGAGGCTTCAACCAAAGTCTGCTTTTTGTTTGATTACTTCCATGGTAGATGCGTCCAGGTTTTTAAATGTTACGGTGAATTTAAGGAATTTACAACTTATTTGCTCATATGCAATACATTTTGTTTATGTTTCAATAATCAGACTTACAAATACATTTTTAATTGAAATCCTTTTTGAGATTTTAGCGAACTTTACCTTCTCTTTATGTGAATACTATTTCTGCATGTCGGTCCGTCCGTTCTGAAATCCCAATGCAGGATTGCCTTTATAACTTTTGAAGACTATCTAAAATATTAGATTGCTAATAACGTCGCTGTTTGCATTACGAAATTATATCGTCTCTTAAGGAACCATTTAGCCGGAATCTATTTTTCGTTTTGTGTAAGAAATAGCCTATAAATCCACGTACAGGCGCATGAATATAGACTATTTACTGCACCAAACAAAAAATGGATTTAGGCTATTTCGTACACAAAACAAAAAATAGATTTCGGCTAAATGATTCCTTAAGGGACGACATGGCATAGATGTTTTTCAATCCCCCATACCATTCTTCCAGCTTACCCTATAAATATCATAATCTAGATTCATTATTAAAGCGACCTATTTCATAAATGCATTGGCCTAAATGAAATGCTAATTTTTAACTTTATAATATATCCACACTTAATATATCCACACACACACTCCACCAGCATCAAACCTTCGAAACCGCGTCAACAAATATATACTAAAACAAAACTATTAGCTTTGTCTTTACAAAATACTGTGAGAATTTAGTCCGCTGAGTAGGATTAAAACTTTCTGCTGTCCTTAGATTGAAAAAATCTACCGTTAATAATTGTCTTTGAAATCAGAAAATGCATTTCAAAATGATTATTTGGAAGCCAAGATATATTTTCATGTTGATTGTTTTGTACACGCCAATTTTAGTTTGTGCTGGGAAATTAGAAAAGTTAATGTCAATGGAGAAGAACTGTCACATCAACATAATATTTTATGATTCACACTCAGCCCAAACAATAGCAAAATTGAAGGAACTGGTCCTCGCAGAGACTCCGTATTCTCTAGCGAACGTGGACACATTCAAAAGGATTTCAGCTAAAGAGTATGCAAATATGACTGAACGGGATAAACAAAGGCGGTATTCCCAGGAACGAAGATTTTGCCCTTGGTCTATAAATTCGCCGTATTTTTATTACCGAGTAACTTGTATAGTGCATTTTTCAGTGGACATGAATTCCAGTAACTTAATTGACTTGGCATTGACCAAATACATAACTGGTTACGTGGGAGGGGAGTTCAGGTTTAATATATACAATACAATCCGACAACCATTCTTCGACAATCTGCCATTGAGTAACATGTGCTACGATAAAAGGAATATTATAAATTATAAAACTGTTTATTTTTTTCTTGAAAGAGAAGTGCTGGGTTCTTTGAGAAACCAAACCAAATTCTTAATTGATATTAAGAGACATTTTGAAGGACTAGAGGGACACTATTTGGTGCATTCCTTAGAGGAAGAAGACAGCAGAGAGTTCTATCTTTGTGGGAAATGTCAACCTGAAATGTGGAGGAACGAAATTATTAGAGACATGTATCTAAACAGTTTGGTTTTATTGCACAATTTCAGTTCTGTGGATAGAATGCTGTTGAAGAAAACCCGAGCGGACTCAGAAATAGAAAGGAATTTCAATCAGTGCGCGCATGTTAGTCGTTACGAATTCTCGGAGTCCCATTACAATGGCCCGCCATTAAGCAACGAAAATTTTTCATCTGCTTTCAAAGAGGAACAGATCGATGTGTCAGTTATTTTATCTTCGATTATCTTTCACGGTTTCCCTAACCTAACAATTGCAAAAGGCGGTGCATATACTAAATGCATTAACAGGAGAAAATGGGTAGTGGGAAAAATAACATTTGACAATACAATAGACAGAAATTATCCTGATACTGATAATACTGCCGCGAGGAAATTTCTATTTCCAACCCACACAGAAAGCTACAATTACATATCTTGTGTGGTTCTGGAGGATGAGAGTTTGTCATTCTACGGCTACATCCGTCCATTTGATCTTTCTGCATGGATTGGGATTCTGTTTACAATGTTTATCGTCTCATCCTTCTTCCAACTGACTTTATATTTGAAACACAACGAAATCTACCAGTTCATCTTTACTTGCTGTGCTTATGCACTCTGCAACAACTGTGGATTCCCGAAAAAGATGGAGAAGTATTTCTGGTTTAAAATTGTTCTGGGTCCATATCTACTAATGTTCATCGTTCTGACCTACGGCTATGCAGGCATCGTCATCACGGATTTAACTGAACCGAGGGCTGTGAAACAAATCGAATCTTTTGAAGATATTAAGACTTTGGACGATATTTCAGTAGCCAGTCCACTTAAAGGAAAATCGCCATATGAACCAAAGTTAATTCCAACTAACTACCAGTTAGATATATTATTCTCATACAATTGTTATGTTAGTTTGAACGAAACACCAACCAATGATAAAAACAGACAATTTTTAAATAGTTATAAGTGCAGGCAACGTAGCAGAACAAGTATCTTTGATGATACATCGATAGAAAATGTCAAATTAGCAATAGATTATGCCAACCGACTTGGTAAAAAAGAAATGTTTTTGGCGTCTTTTGATGATATTTTACTTCCAACATTCAAACAAGGGAAAGGTGAAACAATTTTCAAAAAACTTCATCTCCCATTGGAGTCTCTTCAACACTGGATTTCTCAATGCAACAATTCAGTGTTTGTGGATAGACAAAGCCGAATTCATCGTTTTTTAAACGATTCCCATTGGGTCGTTAATCAACCAAATCGAAAGTTGTATGTTGGAGTCCCAGATGACAATACTGATACTCTTTGCATGTCAATCGAGAGTGAGTCCGTTCTTTATCTAGAATACTTAACTGGAAAACTTGCTACTTTATTGCACTCCGGGCTCCACGCTAAATGGATGGACGTCTTCAATCACTTCAATTTCACCGTCTGTTGTCATTGTTTCGATAGAGCCCAACCACGTCCTGTGACATTTTATAATTCAAACATATTCACTATTTTCGCTTTTTATTTTGCTTTCTCTATTTTGTCACTTCTGGCATTCTTCTGGGAAGTCAAACGTATATTGTTTTACATAATCATTGACATGATATCTAAATTAAGCTTTTCTTTTAAAACTTTATTCCGGCGTTTAAAGCGGAAACGCTGCTGTACAAAACGTCTAGGAGTGATACAAAGGCCGGGTCAAGAACAAGAACAACCAATTTTCTTCAAGTGATACCACTATAGTAAAGCCCTCGAAAAATATTTTTAAGACACAAATAATAATAAGGAAAATTTTTGTTGGTTTTTAAGTCAAAAATTCTTTTATTCTATTTCGAAAACGGCCAAAAGCTTCACTTCTCTTCGAAACTCTTCACTTCTCTTCGGAACTCTTCAGAACTCTTCGGAACTCTTCAGAACACAAAACCAGGGAAAATATTTTTTAAACCAGGAGCTTATCCCTGAATCATAATAATTAATTTAAAATTATTTATTCCCTTGTCTTATGGCGCATGTATGAATGTCTCTATCTAATTTTAAATCACCTATTACCTATAACATGCACATTCCGGATTGTTGTTACGGCCTATTATGGAATACCTAAGCATTACAAAATACAAGGAAGTCCACAGTAAATTTACATAGCATTAGTTTTGTTCCAATTATACTAATTTAGATCAGACTATAAACACCTCTATGGGTTTCCAGTAGTATCTTTCGAAAATATACTAACTGTTTGCTAAATGATGTATATAGGTATACTATTTAATTACACATGCTTAAATTTTTGATTTATAAGTTGCAATTATATGCAAATGTATCTAATAAATATTTAGTTTTATTCTGCAATTGTTGGATACCTCCTTCTATTCCAAAATTTAGTACATAGTAATCCAAGGGGCCTAGAAATAGGTAAAAAGCTACTTGCTTTCAATACGGCCACAAAAGATACTGAAAAACCGACAAAAAGGGGCTATGAATAAACCTCGGAAAGGACATTAATAACCTGTTTGCTCTCTAATGCAAATACAAAAGTATAAAATAACCGTCAAATTATTATGCTTTATTTATGTTTATAAGTTCGATATCGAGTTTTCCAAGTCGTTAAGCACAAACATAATTTTAGTTTTGACATTACAAAATTAATTTTTATTTTATCTGCAAAACTAAATTGACGCAATTGAGAAGCTAGACAAATAAAAAATTTGTGCAAGCGCGAATAACCAACGAAGCAATTATCAAGCGATTAGCCACCACTAATTTTCACCATAATTTTATACATTTTGCAGAGCATTATTCGTGTAAAGTCTCACTGTTAACAAAATGTGGGTACATTACAAATAGTGTATTGAACTTAGGAAATGTGTAAACCAAATTTCTACATTCAACAGGGCCGCAGCCAGAAAAAATTTTCGGAGGGGGCCCGACAAATAATAATTGAAAAATTTTGGGTTTTAAGGCAAAAATTCCTTTCTTTTCTTCGATTTCGGGGGGGGGGGCGGGCCCCCGGGCCCCCCCTCGCTGCGGCCCTGACATTCAAGGCGAATATAAACAATTTATACGAATACTGTGCAATTTAGTATAAAAATATTTCTGGTGTCTAAAAGATATACGTATAAAATTCTAGGTTATTTTTTGAGCTTAGTAAAATGGCTCTTGGCTCAAACAACATAGCCAATTCTGCTTAAATTATTTATAACCATTTATACGGCATGCAAAACATATTATTAATTACATCATCTTATGAACAGATAGAACCAATCGATAAAAATAACAAGGAAGCAGAAGAGTCAGGCCTGGATATACGTACGTATACATTTCCTGATATACTGTTTGCTATACTTGATTAAGATTCATCTATATTACACAATACACATATCATATACGGGACCACCCCAAATTGTCAACACCTTTTTGTCAACACCGAATTGTCAACACAATTTTGACCCCTTTGGTCGTCAACACCTTTTTGTCAACACAAATCAACCCATTTAGACTTTTTGTCAACACAAGTTTTTTCGTAGGTACAAGTCTTTATTTGAGAAGTAGGAATAACAAATATGAGTGTGGTTGCACACGGTGTAACTTACGGCGGTGTGCATTAACATTCTTTGCGTTATCAGTTATCGTTATCAGGTATTTAAACTCGATCCTGAAGTTAAACCCATAGCGAAGTATTTCTACTTTACATACGTAGGATCATCATGGGATGCACCTCTGTTCGACATTACGATGTGGAACATCAGGTCAAGACTGCTAATCGATTGTCCGCGGACTTCTAACCTAGTTGAAGGCTGGCGTAATAGGTTCCACAGAAAAATGGTAACTAGTCGCCCATCAATGTGGAAATTCCTTGATGTACTTCAGAAAGAACAACATGGCAGCGAAAATACTTTGGCTAGGATTGTCATGCGAAATAAGTTTCCTAACAAGAAATGTCCACATGTTGTAAAGTATACCAAACGCCTAAAAAAATAGTTCGCAATAAATCAAAAACGTCATTTTCGGAGTGGATTTATACGATAGCGGACAAATTATGAAAAACTGTTACAATATTTTAGTGAGATGAAATGATCTGATTTTTTACATTTAAACTTTACAAGTGATTTAGCATTACTTTTTACATGATTTTTACTTGAACATTCATTGACTGATTATTTACCGTGACTGTTTATTTTAATATATTGCATTGAATAATATTTGCTGTTGACATAACAGGACAACATGGCCTTGGTTATGTTGACAATAAAGAAACTTGGTGTTGACAAAAAATTTTTCGTGTGTTGACAAAAAAGGGTTGACAATTCGGGGGTGAATCTGTACGGTGCGCCTTGTAAAACCATTCATTACACAGTGTAGAAACTGTCTGTCTTCTTTCGCCCCTATTTAGACTGTAATGGATTCATATCAACAACAACAACAATGATTGTAAATGACACAAAATTCATTACATACAACCTACTAACAATCACATTAAGCAAGTTAATTAACTCTCTTAAACTCCACTGGGCCCCACTGAATGCATTCGTGTGGGTTGAGGCCATTTTCACTGCCAAACGAAAAGTGGAGGGAGGCTCTTTTCACTGCCAAACGAAAAATGGATTAAGGCCATTTTCACTGCCAAACGAAAAGTGGAGGGAGGCTCTTTTCACTGCCCAACGAAAAGTGGATTAAGGTCTTTTGCATCCTTAAGGGACGATATGTCTTTCTTCATGTCGTCGCTTCTGTTACTCTTCTGGGAAGCAAACGTGTTTTGTTTCTCATAATCATTGACCTAATCTGTAATATAAGCCTTTCTTTTGGAACTTTATTTTGGTGTTTGAAACGGAAACGCCGAACAAAACATCTAGGAGTTATACAAAGGCCAGGTCAAGAACAAGAGCAACCTATTTTGGCTTCAAGTGCAATCACAAGAGTAAAACCCACGAAAAACATTTTTAAAGCGCCAAAATATGATAAGGGACCATCCATAAACGACATAAAACCACGAAAATTATTTTTGAAAACACTAGGCTGTCTCTAAACCACAATAATTATCCTGTATAAAATTAGTTCTTTTTCGTCGCATGTATATGTCTCTATCTATCTTTAACATGGACATTACATGTTTCTTTTACAAACAAACTCTTTCCAAATTATATACTATTTACGCAAAGGTCATTGATGGATAGCTTCTTTTCAAATTTTAGTACATATTGCTGGGGGCCTAGTATATTAGGAATATGAATAAGCTATTCGCTCAACAATATGGCCACAAAAATACAAAAAATACTAAAAACACACCGACAAATCATCAAAGTCAGTTTTCAAGTCATTAAACACAAACATATTTTTAGTTTCGACATGAGAAAATTCTATTGTATTTTATCTGGAAATAGAAACGAAGGGTTGCAGGTTGTAGTACATAATCTTCTTAACGCGGTCACTTTTTCCACAACCCTTTTAGCTCCGTCGAAACTCGAAAGAAGCTAAAATTAAAGCAGCGTTGCCGATAAGCTTAAGCAGAAAGATATTATTTAAATTATTTCAAACTCTGCTTTGGAAAGCATACAGATATAAGCTGACCTGGGTACAGGTACATTGTGTATGTAAACTGCTGTAAAACTTTGATACTTCTACAAGGCTAAATAGTGAGTGAACTGCTCTGACTGTCATAATATATTTATTGGTATGACTCGAAACTGCATTTACATGATCTTCTATTGCCAATGTTGGCTCAAATGTAATACATGTAGCAGTGGGTCTGCATAATTAAATTTCCATATTTAATATGTCTATGTATAATGAGTATGTACTTCAATGATGAATTTATGAGTTCGCTAAAGCACTTAAGTAAAATATTTAGGTTTCGTGATATTGAAGTGAAAAATCATTTCTTAGGAGTGAATTGTTAAAATTTAATGAGGAAATGCGTCTGGAAATGTCACAGCATCAAATATACATTAAAACAATATAGAAGAAATGCTTTACCTAAATTTCCTCAGTCCAGATTCGAAATTAATTTAGAAAATTGGAGATTTACTAAAGACGGAGAAAATTTCATTTCTTGTCTACCAATATTATTAAAGTCATTAATACTGAAACGATTAATAACATAACAGTTCTAAAATATCAATACGCGAGAAATACGAAATATCACTACAAGTTAGCTAAAATTTTAATCCATTCTGTTATAGTAGCTTTGATTGGTTTGTATTAAATTTAGACCAGTTTTAGTTTAGATATTATGACGAAACGAATTTTAGTAGATTAGCTAAATGTACTTAAAATGGAAAAAATACTTGTAGTGCGCAAATAGTTGTGCATAGCCATAGTAAAAGCCATAATCGTGAATTACAGTAAATATATTTTATAAAGTTATTCAGCTGACTATATTATTATGTTGAAGTACAATGCAAAAATATATAGTGGTAGCTTAAGAGTAGATAGTATTTTTTAAGAAATTATTGTGACTCTCTGTTATCTGCTATACCTGAATTTGCTGTATTGAGCTAATAAATATCGATATAATTTTTTTTTGCAATTTTAAAACGCTACGTTATAGTAGTATATCTACAGTTGTTTTAAGTAGGGCTCAATGTAACATTATACTGTGTAATACATGAATTAGTGTATGTTGGAGTTTATGTTAGAGGAACATAAGAATAATACTGCTTGAAGCAAATCACGGCAACGCTGCAGTCTAAATTTTACCCAGGTAGTGGCCGCCGAGGAAATAAGGGTCTACTAATGCGACAGAAATAGAAAGGATTTAGGCATAATAACCTATGTCCGAAACGAAGAGATTAAAGATCCAGGTGACACGACATAAATATACAATAATAATTGACATTGTGAAAAAGAACACTTGTAGATAGAAAATTTTGGCTGGCACATTTTCCAATTTGAAAAACTTACGTTGGCTAAGGAAGACCGATAAGGTACAAATATATTTCCATAAAAGTACCAACTCGGTACCCTAACACTAACCATGTTTAGGTAAAAAATGTATTTTACATACTATGTGTGCAAATTAAATTTTTAATATTTACAGTTTGCATTATGAAATGTGACAATTTTAGCCAGAAAATGTTGTTTTGCAGTTAGCCAATTTTTTAAAACCAATTTAAACAAAATTTGATTGGTAGAAATAAAGCACTTAGAAAGAAGTAAAAACATTTAGAATTGCGTCTAAATGCAAAATTAGTATTATCTCATTGGCGTCCACCTCAGAATTGCATCAAAAAGCTCAAAAAATATCAAGTTTCAATGCTGGTGAAGATATAGAAACAGTTAGAGTGGAACATTCAAAAGAAATTTTATAGTAAATATTTTAGTATCTATCTAATAAAAAGTTAAGGAAGATATATTTAGAAAAATTTAACAAACAGGCGACCATTATTAATTGTAGCCTCTTTATTGTTTTCAATTTTGAACGACACAAATTTTTATGGTACCTATTGATACAGGTATTACACTTTATCCTGGCCATGATGTTTATTGACCATCGCCAATATAATATAATTTGTACCCCGTGCAGAGTATCGAGTATGCCGTAAATGCCCCTTGCCGTAAATGTCAATGTCAATGCCCTCCGTGTCAATGGTTTCAAAAGACTAGTGCCGCAATACCACCTTTCTTTTACCACATCAAGACCTAATTAAAAAATGGTTTACTTTTTAGTTCTAAGGCAATTTGATATTTAGGATTAACGATAGTCCATTTCACATTCAGCAATTCTGAATGTTTCAATCCAGACGAATTCGGAATTATTGATTCAAATGACATCATAGTTATGGATAATATATTTCACAGAATTTTAAAATCCATTATAACCTAGGAGAAAATATTTATTTAGCCAATCACACATAATAAGTGTCGATGTCAACTTAAACCTACCATATAAATAATATTTTAGGAATATGAATCGCTTTATTATTACTGAAACTACAAAATTATTGAAAAGTGACATTAAGAAGTTTTACGTTGACCTACATTTAATAATAGGCGAGGAAGGTGACATGAAATGTATTAAATTAACCTGTTGATAATAATTACCTTTTTTGTATTGCAGCGAACTGCTGCACTGGTGCTTGTATTATATTTACCTGTATAAAGAATCGATAATTTATGATATACAATTGACAAGTTTCTTGCAAAATATTAAATTTATTTATAGAAAAAGAAACAAGAAGAGAAAAGGTAGAATCACTTATATTATAACCACCGTCTAAGATAAAGCAATAAATTTACCTACCTATAGCTATGTATGTCACTACATGTGGTAGGTCAAACTCAGGCAAATATTCAGGAATTTGGTCAAATGGTTATGCAAAAACGTAATATATTGACGAAGTGTGAAAAGTGTTTGCGGGTTTGGCCCTTTTTGGGAAAAACTTTATTTTGGGGGGTGACCGCGGCCGCTCCCTCCCCCTACCCTCTACTGGATAGGAGCGTGAGCGAGCTATGATAATACCAAAAAACAAATGGAAATATTTCATAATATTTTGAGCAACCTCGACTCTCGACTGTGTGAAAATAGAAACGTGTTTTTCTAATGCCATGGGCATGGTTGGTGCGATCACAAGCACGTATCCAGGAATTTGACCTAGGGGGGGGGGGGGCAGACCAAAATATATTAGTAAAATAATGGCATATTCGCGCGAACATTTTATATTTTTAACCTTTTTTGACAAAAAAATCGTGTTTTTCTGGAAGCTTAATGGGCCCCCTCTGGATACGTGCTTGCCGAGTCATATCGTCCTTTAAGGAACCAAATAGCATATCTCCACTTTTCGTTTCGTGTACGAAATAGCCTAAATCCATTTTTCGTTTTGCAGACGAAATAGCCTATCTCCATAGCCTAGACACTCTACTAGCCTACTCACATTTAGGCTGCATGGCGTTTAGGCTATTTCGTCCATAAAACGAAAAATGGAGATGGGCTATTTCGTACACAAAACGAAAAGTGGAGATAGGCTATTTGGTTCTCTAAGGGACGACATAATATAATTATATCATAGAAAGGAATTACTCGGGAGCTGAGATGGGACTTTAGTCAAAAACTCAACTCACTTTTCCTTTGAAATAGTAGCCGACTCAACTCAACTCACTTTTCCTTTGAAATAGTAGCCGAATCAACTCAACTCACTTTTCCCTTTAAATAGTAGCCGACTCAACTCAACTCATTTTTCTCTTTAAATAGTAGCCGAATCAACTCAACTCACTTTTCCCTTTAAATAGTAGCCGACTCAACTTAACTCAACTCACTTTTTCCTTTAAATAATATCCGACTCAACTTAACTCAACCCTTTTTTCCCTTTAAATAGTAGCCGACTCAACTCAACTCGCTATTTAACTTGAGTCAGTTGACTACTCAACTCACCTTAACTCACTTTTTATCACTACTGAAAGCCCGACCTCAACTCAACTCAAATTTTAGGGCTAAAAAATTGAGATCTCTCCCTACTCACTACTCAAATCACTTTTGAGTTAAGTTGTCCCATCTCTGCTCGAGAGAGAGAGAGAGAGAAAATTTTTGAACTGAACACAACACCGAAACTTCTTCTGTGGAAACCCATTGTAGTGGTGAACGAAGGGAACAGGCCCTTTAGATTGTAACAATAGACCAAGGGTCAGTTTCAATTCTATTCATGTTAGTATTGTATTGTAGTGTGAAGTAGAATATGAATGTATTTGAGTGAGTCATGTAGTTTGATATACTTAATTGCCTATGTCTGGAAAAATGTCTGGAATTGTATAGGGATGTCTAGAAATTTATATAGACAAGATGAGTTGAGAGTGGAATTGTATTGATTTCTGGGGGAAATTAATTGTGACATGTGTAAATAGCTTACACGCGTAAGTGGGCATTGGTCAGACAAAATCTCAGCTCATCTTTGTTTATCCAATGAAATGAAAATTGTATTACGCAAGTTGACAATGAGAAAGTTGAGCCTTTGTATTAAGAGTGAGAGAATAAGTAGGATTAATACACACTGTGTTTAAACTCAGGCAAACAATAAGCGCAGTTGACGAACTGTAATGTTATTTGTCTTGGAAGTTAGTGATTGAGAATGGCAAAATCTTAAGAGAGAGAAAAGGTGGAGCCTATTTAGTAAAAAGAGAGAACAGACCTCATTTGAGCTGTCTGTTTGCCAAGTATTTGCCTACTGAATAAAGTCAGGTAGGCTTGAGATTTGCCTTATTGCGATAAGGGACTCAAGCCGGGCATTTACGCGGCGGACAGCCAAGTTGATTGTGGTGAATTTGTGTGTAGTTGATTTTCTCTCCCGTAACATTGTCGGTGTTGGCCGCAATGAGTTGAGAGAATTTCCCGTTTACGGATTTAGGAATGTAATACTTCGAGTAGGTAGCTAAATAAGTACCTAGTGTGTTTCTCCCTCAAACTTTGTAACATCGTGGCTCTCTTTGTAATTCTATTGAAATTGTAAACTTTGATTCTATTGAAACCTATTGAAATTGTTTGTATTGTAAACATCGAGTAGGGATTGTAACTTGCAGGTATTCGGGTTGATCCACTAGCAAGAGGAGTGAAATAAAGGAAAGGAGGAACGGCTGAACGTTAGTGGATGAACGCGCAGTGAATATCTATTTTGTGTTGTAATTGGCTTCGTATAGTTTAATAAAACCATACAAATTCCGTTCGACATAAAAACTGTTTCGAAATTGTGACTAATTGAGTAGTGCAGAAATATAAATTTCCTCAGTTTAATTGTCAACTGGGATGGTCCTTCGCCAGCTATAGAAGAATCTCGGGGACTACTGACAACCGACAACACCCATTGAGAAGAAAACAAGGTACTTAGGTACAGAGGAAAATGTAAAAAGTAAAGATATGATAATATACACACATAATTTGTAATTAAGGTTGGTTAGTAATCATTTTCAATTTAATCTATGTGCTAGGTTCGTTCTTTTGCTGGGTTCACTAGTAATAGAAATAAGTTTTTTGCCACTTGTTATATCCCCACTACTGGCCTGGCATTGGCATACACTCAGTTAGCAAATATAAAGTACAAACCTTATCACAAAATAACATTTAAATAATAATAATTCTACAAAATTAAACATTCAATATGCTGTCCATAATAATTCATAGGGGCTAAAAGCACTTTCCTATTACTTTTTGGCGAAGAAGAATCTTTAGTTTTGAATACTATATAGTTCCAACTATACATAATAGAATTATAGCAAGTATTAATTAATTAGCTAACGTATTAAATATTATCGGCAGTAAAATTCACAAAAATGTTATCTCTGACAGCTTTTATTAACTGTTTTCTACACATTAGCTACAATGGTACCAATAATATTTGGTGACATTGAGCTAAAGTTCAATAAAAATGTTATCAAATCGGAAAAGAGCATGAAAGTACTAGGCTTAATAATTGACCAAGAACTAAACTGGAAAGAAAACATTGCTGAAACAAGGAAGAAATGCAATGGTTTAATATGGTCTCTTTTTCCTATACAATATGTACTTAGCGAAATAAATAGAAAAATTGTAATGAATACATACGTAATGTCAAAAATTAGGTACATGGCAGTAATTTGGGGTACAGCAAATATCACAGATATTAAATGTATAGAAAAATCGGTTAGAAGTGCTGGGAGATTTGTACTACATAAGCAGAAATATGACGAAGTAAAATATGACATCTCTGTAAGCATGAAATGGCTATTTCCTAAATATTTATACAAATATGAACTCCTAAAACTAACATATTCTATTATTAAAATTAGTAATTGCCCACCGTATTTCAAAGACTAAATCTAAAACTCTAGATCTAAAACTAGATACAAGCCAAAGACAGACTAGAAATAAAGAATACACATATTCACTCAAAGACCATAAAACAAGGTGGTACGCAAGCAGATCATTCTCAGCACAAGCTGAGAAAGCTTGGTGTGAACTACCAGACTCAATAAAGCTTGCAGAGAATCCGTACGTATTTAGGAAGCAATTACTGGAATATCTGTTACAATTACAAAAAGACGAGACAAATGAAAAGATATACAGCTTAATTGACTTTTCGATATATGACGAAACAATTAATGAGGTCGCTAGATTACCCATTACATAATAATTCTTAATATCTAAATAACGTTGTGTAAAATAAGTGTATGCAATGAATATGCCCTGTAATGTAACAAATAATTCGATTTGCTAATTTGGAACACACTATGTAACGATCCTAACAATGTAATAACCTACAACGAAGGAAATTGTTCTGAATAAATTATTATTATTATAATATCACCGACATGAAAACGATGAATAATTTTCGAGATTCTTATTCATACTTACTAAATTTCATTACCAACGGCTTAAAATTTACGGAATGTTATGTCAGAATAATTTTGTTTTCCACTGACATATTTATGGTACAGTGCAGATGAAGCATGGAAAAGTGTGTTTCAATTTTTTGAACCAAAGAAACAACTAATTCTACAACCCCACTACACGGTTTTAGCATTTCCAATTGATAATTTCAATTATTCAACAATAAATTCTACAGTGTCCTACTTTCCAAAAGATTTTCCAACATCTTTAAATGCAAGACCGAAAATTGGATCAAAAACGAAATGGTTTATGTTAACTCCGAATGGAAAGTTGGTTTGTATTTGCATGAGTTGTAAGTCTCATGATATTGCCATAGAAGAAAATGACACTTTGGCTATAATTAATACAAAATGGACAAATGCAAATCGTAATCAGAATTTACTACCAATAAAAGTAACGTTACGTGACTCTTATTTTGGATCACAATCACAGCCACTGCCATACACTAACAATCTAAACGACGTATCAAATGTAAATGCAATATTATGTGGAGTCAACCATCTGCAGAAATACTCCAGTTCAGTAGAGCAATGTACTATTAGAATGATGCGGGATATTTTCAATGTAACAGTCAAGAAGCAAGTAAGTTATTACGATATGACTCTAATGCAAATAGTCACTGCACTAAGGACAACTCTTCAGCTTGATTATTATTCAAGATTTAGGAGTCTACTACATTACAGAGTATAAAGTCGGCATGCCGTAAATTATTTTCAGATGCCGCATGCCGTAAATGCCATAAATGCCCTAAAAGCCGTAAATGCCGTAAATGCCGTAAAATACATAATACACGTAATTGACAGTTTAATGGTAATTTTTAACTAATGGAAGAACAAAAAATATAATTTTGATCATTTTATAATAAATGATAACTGTCATAAGTTATCAAATGAGTTTTCCCTTTTCAAAGCTTTTTAGCCACTATGAGTGGCGTAAAATCATGTTAATACACAATATTGATGTATAAAAGCACTTAAAACGTGTTATTTCTCACTTCCCACATCAATTTATGTGTATAAACAGCTAAAAACTTGTAAAATAATTTACGGCATTTACGGCATGCCGCCAAATACCAAATGCCGTAAATTCAATTTACGGCATTTACGGCATGCGGCATTTACGGCACACTCGACGGTGTCCGGATATAAGTGCCAAAATAAAAGTGCCAATTGGCACTCTCAATGTCCATAAGTGTCAATTTCAAAAGTGCCAAAAATTTAAGTGCCAAAGCATTTAATGCCAAAATCCCAAAAGTTTGCTTTGGATGATATATTCTAAAATATTTATGCTTTTCTAGCAATTCTATTTGTAGTTCATAGTAAATGGAAGACTAACGAACTTAGATCAATCAAGAAAGCCTTGTGTAATTTGAATACGCTGATATGTAAACGCTAAGCTGATAAGCTAAAGTCCTAGCTTAGGGAACAAGTATCCTACATTTATTTCTGTTTATCATTTGCCTTGGCCCCAGTAGTTGAAAAGAAACACCTGCACAGGTATTCCTATATAAAACATGTGTTGTTAAAAACGTAAGATATTGGAAACATGTACAAGAAGATGTACTAAGAACAACAAATTGCTTGGAAGTTGGCATCATGGTTTTAATTATTATCTAGAGTGAATAAACCGCATCCATCAATTTAGATGTTATTGTCCCATTTCCAAAGCGAATAAAGTAATTGTTCGCTTATGATCGTTTACTTTAACAGCGGAATGGCAACACCTCAAAAGAAAAGGTACAGGGAGCTTGATGAAAAGATTTCTTTTCAGGTTGTACAGTATCTCACAAAACCTAATATTATTATCGATTATTTAAATGCATGTACACATTTAGTGGGACGGAATAATCAAGGATGAAAGACTTAAACTCACATAGGATTATAATTTACAAAGTAATACCCTTGTACATAACATGAGACTTAACAATGACTAATTAAACTTGCATTGGCATTTAATTTCATTGGCACTTTTGTTTTTGGCACTTCTCAAAATCTCTGAAAAAAATAATTGGCACATTTGACCGTTGGCACATATATCCGGGAACCCACTCGACACCTTGCTACATTATGACGTTCTTAATGTCGCCGAAATGGAAATTAATTATAAATTTGGCACCGTTTTCTTTCAGCGACCATTTTATAAATCTTCACCTTGGAATGTATTTGACAAATTGATTTGGATTTTAACAGCAGTTGCTCTTTTTGCACTTCCGATATTTAAATTTTCATCTACCGTCAAACATTATGCATGGAATTATTCCAATAATGTTTCATTACTGCTAGCCACTTTATTAGAGCAGGGATCTAATTTGTCATTTCTTAACAGATTTCCTATTTCCATTTGGCTATTTAGCTCATTAGTAATTTCATCGGCTTATAAAGGAGTAATGTTATCATTTTTATTCCATAAATCCGTTCCACTAGCTCCTGAATCCATTTCAGATTTGACATTGTCAAATATCCCAATTATAACGAGTGACAAATGGTATTATCTACCCGACTCCTGTCCAAGTTTCCGACGCCGTGGAAATTTCACTGCTTATAAAACTTGTGCCCCTTTCATAAATGTTACTTGGTACACAGTGACTGTCATTCTCAATGACATCGATCGTAAAATACAAGAATATAAACCCAATGAAAGAAATTAAAGTTACGAATTTCAAATACGACCAATTTATCAAGTACTTGCTGGACGAGTATTTTTTCCAGATACACAAACTAATTTGATTGATACATTCAAACATATTAAAAAGAAGAAGGAATTGGAAACACAGAGAGGTTTGATACAAATTCCGGGAGAATATGCAATTTTCGATTCAGAGGAAAATCTGGATTATTTTTACAAATACATACAAAACTATAACCCTGATACGACATTCGTTATAGCAAATGACACTGAAAAATATCTACGCGTTAAATATGTCTGGATCGCCTTAGACAAAACTTATTTTACTCAATTCTTTGAAAAGTTGTTGTCGGAATTGTATCAATCTGGGATTTATAATTTGTGGCATAAAATTCATCACGGAAGTCAAAGCAGGGCTTTAAACGAAAACTGCTTAAATGTTACTGATACAAACCTACGTGTTTCCAACGAATGTAATAGAAGTTATTATAATAGTAAGCAACAACCTTTATCATTGACTATTTTGAAGATGCACTTCTATCTTTACTGCTTATTTGTCGCAATTAGCTCAATTTCGTTCGCTTTTGAATATATTTTTGTATGTACAAAGGTATCCGTAGTCAAATCCTTCGGGCATTGAAAACAGACGTTTGTATTCATTTTGCAGTAAAATTATTATTCCCACTATGCTATAGAATTACCTTAGTATAACTATGCATTGGAATAATATTAAACTATATCTTGATAAATAATTTAATTGAAAAGCTAAAGACATTTATATCAGTTGGAAGTCGTTTACATTACTATGACTATTTACATAATAAATTGGAAGGCAGGTTGACTAGGCTCATATTAGAATGGTTTTCTGTAGTTGAAGTAAGTTTCTATGATCACATTACCATTTACCTAAGAGTTCAGTTCATTGGAATTTGTACGCACTTTGGAAGGATTATCATAATATAATATTATCTTACACGCACCCATAGTATAATTATTATTACATATTATGCAGAATGAAAATCATGTAACGCAAGGTACCTTTAACTGTTTCAAAAATGGAAAAGCTATAAAATATTAGAGAGTATATTATTATATTACTTAAATAACAGTTGGTCTTTTGGCTGAAAGCAAAGAACAAGGCTTAAAAATAGCTGGCTCGGGAGTATTTTACTATTTTGTCGTTCTCCTATCATGTCCACAGATCCGAAAGCCAGTTAAGAACTTCACTGAAATAACTATAAAGTATAGTGTATTTGCATGCTAAGCTAATAAAATTAATATCTCATTGGTTGTAAAGTATATTTAAGTATAAGTATATAATTATAAATACACTTTGTAGCTATATGATAAAATTACAATAGTAGTCTTTACGGTTAAAGTAAGACAGTGGTTGCAGAGGTGGAGGTGGAGGAGGGAGGTGGAGGGGGAGGAGTGAGGTGGAGGTGGAGGAGTGAGGTGGAGGAGGAGGTGGAGGTAAAAATGTAGGATTTTTTCTCCTCACCTACTAATCCACTTTTCTCTCTTTCCTCAGCAAAAATAGAGCGTACAAAACAATATTTAATTATATAAAACATAGTTTTGTTGCATTAAACTGTAATTATATTAACCTACAGCAAGCCGTAACAGAAGCTCGCCTGAGTAAAGGTTACCATGTACACATTTTGGTAGACGAAAAGTACTCACCTGTTGTATTGTTACCACAGCTCAACATCTAAGTACAGGGCAAGACAGGATCCATTATCGTCATGTAAAGAGTAAAATCATTGACTTTTGTCGAAGTCAGAGCTGTCCGCCGTAAGGCCTATTCTAAACTGTAAAAAACGTATGTGAGGCTGTCGCAACGTCCTGCCCTGTGAGAAAGTGATTTTAGATAGCATCTCTAGGCTGTTTCCATAGGGGTCTGAAAAACAGATCAAATTGGTCAATCTCCATTTAAGTTTACCAATTTAATCTGTTTTTTACACCCCTATTGAAACAGTCTAGAGATGATATCCAAAATGACTTTCTCACAGGGCAGGACGTTGTGACAGACTCACATACGTTGTTTTCAATTTAACATAGACCTTACCGGGGACAGCTCTGACTTCGACAAAAGTCAATGATTTTACTCTTTACATGACGAGAGTGAGTCGTGAACCCTCCTGAACTTAGACGTTGAGCTGTGGTAACAATACCAAAAAACCGAGCGTACGGATTTTGATCAAACTTTTAGAATTGAGTCTTTATAAATATAGCTACCACACATTAAAAATGCAGACATTGATGTTATAAGGATATATGAAAACTGACGTGATCTTTAACTAATACAATTATAACGCAACCAAAGCGAACTATATCATTTGAAAATCCGGCATGAAATAAAAATTGATTAAGTTTGACTATGAAAATCAACATAAATCAAAATTGATTAATGTTGACTATGAAAACAACATAAAATTTAAAATTAGATATTTATACCATATTATAATTTACAGTTGTCTGTTTGTATCTT
Source organism: Tomocerus qinae (assembly GCA_020055645.1). Taxonomy (NCBI): domain Eukaryota; kingdom Metazoa; phylum Arthropoda; class Collembola; order Entomobryomorpha; family Tomoceridae; genus Tomocerus; species Tomocerus qinae. The sequence goes on from CM034546.1 coordinate 61,864,530, forward strand.
TGTCCACCCCTATAAGAGCATGTTGAATCCCTACTAGAGCATGTTGAATCCCTACTAGAGCAGGTTGAATCCCTACTAGAGCAGGTTGAATCCCTACTAGAGCAGGTTGAATCCCTACTAGAGCAGGTTGAATCCTCATTAGAGCGTTAGTCAAAGCGAAAGCTAAAAAGGATAGTATAAAATATTTCAATCCGCTTCTACCAAATTTAACATTTTATAATAAAGCAAATGAAACCGGAATTTACTTTTAGAGCCCGGAAATAAATCATTCGCATTAGATTCAATTTTATAGTCAAACTTGCAATTTTCCAATTTCTATTGATTTTGATAATTAATATTGATCAATTTTGATTGCTCAGGATTTTCATAGTCAACATTAATCAATTTTGATTGCTCTGGATTTTCATAGTCAACATTAATCAATTTTGATTGCTCAGGATTTTCATAGTCAACATTAATCAATTTTGATTGCTCTGGATTTTCATAGTCAACATTAATCAATTTTGATTGCTCAGGATTTTCATAGTCAACATTAATCAATTTTGATTGCTCTGGATTTTCAGTCAACATTAATCAATTTTTATTGCTCAGGATTTTCATAGTCAACATTAATCAATTTTGATTGCTCTGGATTTTCATAGTCAACATTAATCAATTTTGATTTTATGTTGATTTTCATAGCCAACATTAATCAATTTTGATTTTATGTTTTTTTCTTAGCCAACATTAATCAATTTTGATTTTATGTTGATTTTCATAGCCAACATTAATCAATTTTGATTTAATTACTGATTACTCAGGCGAGCTTCTGTTACGGCTTGTTGTAGGTCAATATAATTACAGTTTAATGCAAATAAACTATGTTTTATATAATTAAATATTGTTTTGTACGCTCTATTTTTGCTGAGGAGAGAAAAAAAAGTGGATTAGTGGGTGAGGAGAAAAAATCCTACATTTTTACCTCCACCTCCTCCTCCACTTCCACCTCACTCCTCCACCTCCACCTCACTCCTACACCTCCCTCCTCCACCTCTACAACCACTGTCTTACTTTAACCCTCTTTACTTTTCCATACTGATGTTGGCTGTGGATGTGGATATAACCTCAATTTAGAGATAGTAGATAAAATTGAAAGAAATAGTACCAATACGTCTTTACTGTTTTCTTTGCAAAACATATATAGCAAAGCAAAAATAAGGTGGTTGACATATTATATATTCGTTTGCAAAACAAACCAATAAAGCGTCAATAAAATTGATTTAATTAAGATAATACATTAAAATATAGTAACGAAAAACAATCCACTTACTTGTTTATAGAAGCTACAAGCATTCAATATTGAGCATATTAAATCGTGGGAAGGTAAGACATGATTAAGGTAGTTTCCTCATTAGCAGTCGAGACTGAGTAGGTTTTCCGCTGAGAGTATACATTTACATGGGTAGTAAATAGGTTTATTTTGGTTTAGGGTTTGTTAGATCAGACTTAGCCATGTTAAAGGATGGCGACAGACGGGGATGCAAAAACTTCTGAACGCCTCAGTATCCAAGATGGCGCACTTAGATATCGCGCCTCATTTGGAGGCGGGGGGAGGGGTGGGTGCCGGGGCCGCGCCCCGTAAGGGGCGCGAAAATTTTTAGGGGTCATGTGACGGCGAGTATAGGAAAACCCTCTTTAAGCATAATATGAGCGACAAAAAAACTGTCCCAATTTTGGCATTTTTTTGCTGAAAATAAACCAAAATTGACATAATTTTTTCCCAATCGCAGAAAATCAATTCTTTCCTTTTCTTTAAAAAATTTGGATTAAAAATATTAGAATATTAAAATACATTTTATTTAGAATGTTTATTTTTATCTTTTATTGTATATAATATGACAATACTTCAATACATCGTATGGATATACTCTTCTCTTCTTTTATATTTCATATTTCATTACTTGTGAAAAAATATTTCCAATACATACAATTGGTTAAGGTTGTAAATCCTGAAAATTTATCCGATTTTTTGACATCTAAGTTCAAGTTCAAGTTTATTCAAAAACTTTTCATTAAAATCGGAGTTCTTCTATTTTTCAACTTTCATTTATTTTTTTTGGCAAATTCCCATAAATATTGTAAAAATTGAGCACACCCGATTATGATTAAAATTGGTGCAATTATTACGTTTAGTATGCAAACAATGCAGATTATCTGCTCTACAGGATGGTATACAGACATTTTTGTTACTTAGTCTTTAGGCTAATTAATTAATATGTCAGAGAATAAAAATATGTAAGTGACGACCCAGTGTAGTATATTATGATCAATGGATTTAAGGTGGAAAGTTTAAGCTAATAATTATATTACTTTCGGTCTGCTCTAGTATATCGACAAGCTTTGAGGTAGTTAACTTTATTAGTGACCCTCCAACTTGAAAAAATCTCCATTGTTGGCGAATACCAAAGTCTAAGTCCATTTTACAAACGATGTGTTTTTAAGACTGTCAATATGCAATTTAGGACGGAACTCTCAGCATCTTCAGAAACCACACTTTCCATTCCTTCCACTACAGCTTCGCAATTAGTACGCAACATACTTGTAAACTTGTAATTAACAACTGAAATATTGAAACAACTAAATATTTTCTATTGCTCTGTTTTCAACGCTATTGCAAAAGTCATAATACATAGCTAACTCCCTATCTATTTCAATATATTCATTGAGCATGTTTTCTGTTCCTTTTTCTGCTTCTTTTCTACCAATTTCTGCTACTAGTTTAAGAAATTTTTGCTTCTTTTAGTGGATTCCGAATCAATAAGAGCAACTGAAATTCTTTTCACAAATTCCCCATACTTCAGTTGGAACTGACGAAAGTATATGATGTTTGTAAACCGATTGAATGTCAACGATTTCTTGTGGCATTTAAACAATTTTCGGTTGGCTTTTAATAAATCGATCTCGAAGATGATTTGCCAATGAGGCAATGAATTTAGCAACTTCCGAACTAGTCTTTTGGCAGACTGCATCTCTAATTACTTTAAAACTATCTTGCGTTGTCTCAGATGCCACTACTGATTGTGATGCAATGCTTCTATGTGTTCGTCGGATCACATTCTTTTGAAATAAAATGCCCTTTCTCTTATATTGGGCTGTGATTCTAACTCAGTTTTTACGGACAAGGACAAGGGAAAGGGTCCTTAAACTTAAAGAGTCCTTTTTCCCGTCACTTTCATCCAAAGACTTTATGTCATTTATTGAAAGTAGTCTGGTTTTCATGGTATCTAAATCATGTATACCTTTGTTAAAAACTTTTGCTAATTGCCACAGAAGCAACGCTACCTTTTAAAAAGTCTTGGAAAGAAAATTTATATGCTCATAAACATCATACAAAGCAGTAACCCCATTTACAAATTCTGCTGCTTCCAATTCTCTAATCATCGTTTCATTTCTTTCTAGTTTACTGTTGACTGACTGAAATATGCGTAGTAATTATAATTCATAGTTGTGTGAAAAAATTTGCACACTATGTAACTGTAAGTTGCAAAAAGAGTGTCCGAAAATTGTATTGGCTTCATAGCTGAATTTTCGGATAATTCTAAAAGCCCTTCCATTGAACGTCGAATTATTTTCTGAAATTAGTCGTTTAATTTTTGTCGCTATATTTCCTTTGACTTTGTGTGCATCTTGTTCTGCAAGATGCACACAATACATGTCCCATCATAAACTAAACCAATCTTGTCCATCAGTAATGTTCATATTATGTAATAAATGATGTGTAATAAATGATCCATAACTTTCAAATGGACAATGCGATTCCAACGAGCCTAAATAATATTAAATTGAAATAAACTGAATCCGATGCGATAAAGTCAAATGTACCTACTTATCAATGAAATAAAATCGCAATCATCATAATGACAAATATTAAATATTTGATAGAAGTGAATTTAATTATAAAAAAGTTTTACTGATAATGTACAAAATTTACCACTTTTTAGGCTTTTTTATCATCACTGATGTAAAAATGCATTTAATGGTAAAAATGGTAAAGAGATTGATTAGACAGATTGGTACATACAGTTACTCAAGATTTACTAAAATATAAATTTTAAAAATTTTAAATTTCAAATTAATCCTACTTTCTTGATTGCTCAACAAAACTTATAAAAAATGTTACTAAAACCAAGATTGCATTTGGTATCGCCAAATTAAAATTGATATGAAGGCTATTTAATTGTAATCAATTTCTCAATCGGTAAATAAAGTCTATTGATGCCCATATTGGTTGAATCCAACTCTGATTGGTGAAAAATTATCAATTTGTAACAGTAATCATCAGCTGCTAAGCTGTTTCATACTTTGGCACCGAATTTTATTCAAAATGTAAAAACAGAATTAAAGCGAAACAATTTTTACCATTTTAACAGCTAATTTTTAGGCAGTGGTATTTAACGTGAAATATCATTAAAAACTACTTACCACTGGTAAATGGTGAATAATATGTTGTACACTGATTACTGATCTTGCTTTTGACTCCGAATTGTCAGGCAAATCTGCTGCCAGGGATGTACGGACTTGTTGAGCTATAGCCTTTCCAATATGGTCTTTAACAGCACTGTAGTGATAGAAGTAAGGTCGAATTTTTCGAATTTAGCTGTAAAACTTAATTCCATAATTTGTCCGGTTCGTTTGTTGTCTTTTTGTCTGCAATAACCGACAGGGGTTGGTATTCCCTGGTAGGAATTTCAGCTTTTCGGTTCAATGATAATTGATTTCTTAAAATATCGTAAAATTGATTTTGCAAAGCTGCACAAAATTCCCTACTATGATTAATGTGTCCAATACTGGTTCCGGTAGAGGCCTGCAACTGCAACAACCTTTCAAAGTCAGAGAATTTCCTTGCGGATTTTTACGCAATTTGGCCTACATACAGCTTTTTCAGCAATGTAATTATACTTTGCCAATTCTTTTTTTTCTTTGGCCATTTCAGTTGCCGCTTCAATATGCGATTTTAATGAAAAATGGCTATTAATTTTCTTATATAGTTTAAGAAATCTCTTGACTGGGACCCTTTTAACGAAGTAAAGTTTCTATTCCACTACCCTTAGTTATTTTGAACCTCAAAATTCCAGGAAATTTTGACAAATTGGTTGGCATTTCGTTAATCATAATCACGCAACGCAGCATATGCACGTTGCTTCACAATAATTCGGTATCCCTTCATCCTAGCTACACCCTGGTTCATCAACACCTATACGGTTTCTACATATTTGAAAGAAAAACAGGAAGTACCTCACTTAGCTTGTCGAATGCCTTACATTTTGCTACGGCCGCTATCTCTTTTTCCTCAGACGACAGTTTGGTTGGCAATGGCTTTTGCTTCTCTTTTTTAATTCCGATATTTCTGTTTCTAGCATTTCTATTTTTCTAATGAGGGTTGATTTCGTGTTAACAACAAGTGAAGCCAGCTAATCAACTGTTACTGGAAGCTCTAATTTATTTGGTGCTAATTTTAACTGGTGAATGTTAAAATGAAGATTAAAATGACAAAAAGTCTGTTTTTGGCTCCAAAATAAAATGACATTTCTATTGCCAAAATTAGAAATAAATAGGGCTAGAGAACTAAGAAATTCATCATTGATTTGGTTGAAAATTCAAATAACATTTTATTTTGCTAACTAAGTCAGGTATTTCTGGTTATTCAAAATCATTTTTAGCCAGCTAAAATAGAACTAAGAAGAGATGGATTAAGATCATCATATTAATTCAAATCTATGGAATTTTCCGTTTTTAACTGAATATGGCATAAAAATTAGCGTGAAAAATTTTTGATTTTTGGAAAGTTGTTGAAAACAAGTTTTTTTCAAAATAAGAATCTAAAACTCTGTTAAAGAGCATGTAAGCACTATCAAAGCATTTTAGCAATCGAAACATTTTTATTCCTTTTATAAAAATTTCTTCCTTATTTAAAAACAACGACTAATGGAAACTTAATTGTCTACATCTACTGCAATTGTGCAGGTGCAGCTTTGTTATCGCAAAATTCAACAAATTTGTTGATTGAAATCGTATAATAAAAGTTTCTTAGATCTATTGTTTTTAGGTCACCAATGTCTTTTTACGAGTGCCTTAAAGTTTCAACATTGTAAAATTTATAAAAGTAATATACATTTCTTCCTTGAATTATTTTAAATTGTTTTCTGTGATAAAGCTGTAAAAATTTTTAGTCAGTAAATGTAGTTAACAAAAACTTACAACCTAAACCAAACCAGTAAGTATTTCTGAAGTGAACTCAACAAATTGACACTTTTTCTTTGTTGAATCTCTGCGCGAGGCCCCCAAAGCGTGAGACGCTGGGCAACTGCCCAGTCCGCCCAGTGCTAAGCCCGCCTCTGAGTTGTTGGTATCGAATTTTTCGAATAAAATCATTGGCCGGTTAATAACTTCACTGGTAATTAAATTTACAATTTTAAACGACCATTGGTTGTTTGTGGCGACTCCATGAACAAGAACTTAAAATCCTCGCCATATGTAGCTCAGTAGCTCTAACGTTTCTGCAGACTTACTGCAAACGAATTACAATTACAATTACGAATTAGTTAGCTTGTATCAATAGAATCTTCACAAAATTTTTTTATGCTGTCAAATATTGAGATATTTTGTTCTATTACATATTGAGTGCGTTACAGGGATTTTTGTTGAATGCTTCCCAATATTTCTTCACTCTTTGGTAAAATAACTTGGACATTGTTATGCATTGCGTCCAATCGTAATCTTTTATGAGGAAAAATTTCCGTTTCTTATGAATGGTAAACCGAATACTTAATGTAACGCACAGTGAATAAAATCGGTATGTCGTAAATTATTGTTCAAAGCCGCTTCCCGTTAACTACTATTATATTATAAGTTATAAGTACACTAATATAGCTCAATAAATGACTTTTCAGTTTTAAAAATTACATCTATATTTTTTGATTACTATTTTCAAAGATTAAAATCGAAATAATGAACAGAACAGAACAGAATTTACATGAACGATTTCGATTTCTTGTAGTAGTAATACGAATGACAAATAAAGCAATGTATTTTGAATATATATTTACATTTGACGGCATTTTGTAGCTCAAAACTTGTTAACGGCTAGTTAACTAGTTTTGATCACATAGTCACATATAATATATAAAGGAATTTAATATATATATTAATTTAATATAATACATAATGGCCCATTTTTAATGGCTTCTACATAAATAGATAATTATATTTCACCTTTTGGTGGGCCGTTTGTGAAAAAGGTACTCCAAAAGATGAACTATGGGCCTCGCACAGAGCTTTGACAAGAAAAAAATTGTTTATCTTGATTTAACTTCAGAAATATTAGTTTTGGTTTTAAGTATACGGTTTGATAAAATATATTTACAACCTTAAATTTTACAGCTTTACCGCAGAACAATTTGCAAAAGAAAAGTATACCGCTTCTATCAAATTTACATTGTTGAAACTTTAAAATCATCTGGTGGCACTGGTGACTTCCGATTTTGATCAACAAATTGGTTGCAATTTTCGATACCAAAACTACAAAATTGCAGTATTTGTAGAAAATTAATTTTCCATTAGTCGTTGCTTTTAAGCAGGAAAAAGTTTTTGATAAATACAAGGAATAAAAATATTCAAATGCTAAAATGCCTCAGTAGCGATAATATAGAATTTTAGGGTCTTATTTTTAATCTTTACATCTGATTTCAATCACATTCAAAAAATCATGTTTACAATAATTTATTGCCAAATTCAATTAAAAATGGAAAAATTCCATGGATTTAAATTAATATAAAGATAGTTTGTAGAAAAATGTTTGCCTATTAAATGTATTCATCCGTTGTATAGTAATTATAGAATAGAATTATAGAATTCTTTTTGCAGAGGTAATTAAATGAAATTGTCATTATTTTGTTAAATTCAAGGTTTCCCAATTCCCACGGTGCTATCAAAATGGAATTGGAAATGTGTGAAATAATGGGAAATAGATAGTAAAGTAAAGTAAAAATAATATAGTCGAAAGTCTAATACCTAATAAAGTCGATATACATATATAGTAAATTTTAATACTTGAATATAATACTATAATCTTTAAATCTCAAATTCTCTTCCGAATTCCTTTTTAGCTGGCCAAAACTGATTTGGAATAGCCAGGAATTAACTGACAAAACTAGATAAGAGGGCAAAAATAGAGGTTTGAATTTTCAACGATTTTACCGTCGCCAACGAAAAATCAACGATGACTTATCAACGATATCTCTATTTATTTCTTATTTATCAACATACGTAATTGATCTTCCAAATTTTGAGTATGAAATAATGGTTTTGAATAACTTACATACATTCATTTTATTGAAGGGAGTAACTGTTTACCGCCAACATGTAGATACTAACAACAGGACTGAGTACTTTTGTAAAAGTTGTCGAATTTAAAATCCTTAGATTTTACTATTTCTTACCTGCGTTGAAGTCTCGGCATAGTCAAAGATTTCATCGGTTACTGAATCTTTTGTTTTTGGTTTAGGCTGTAATAACAAATATTACTTATGACTTGCAACTTTTAAAGACAAAATACACTTTGTTACAGAATGTGGATATTTAATAAAATTGAGAATTTAATCAAGGTTTCGAATATCCTCATTTCACACTCCACTTTCTTGGATGCTCGGGGAATACGGGAAATGAATACAAAAAATGTAAATTATTATCTTGGCATACTTTACTATCTATTTCCCATTATTTCACACATTTCCAATTCCATTTTGATAGCACCGTGGGAATTGGGAAGCCTTGAATTTAACAAAATAATGACAATTTCATTTAATTACCTCTGCAAAAAGAATTCTTGGAGATAAAGCTGACGTTGGTGCAGATGGAGACGTAGGTGAAAGAAAGGAAGATTAAGGTGACTTTGCTTCGTCACTTTCACTTGATGATGATTTCTTTAAATATGAATCAACTTTTGGCTGCCTAGGTTCATGTTCAGGATTGAACCAATTAATTTTGACTCTTTATTGCCTCTTATAGTCAACATTAATCTATTTTGATTTTCTGTTATTTTGATAATCACTATAAATCAAATTTGAATTTCTGTTGATTTTCATAGTCAACATTAATGTTTTGATTTTCTGTTGGTTTTGATAATCAGAAATTCGATTAAGATTGTTTTGATTATCAACATTAATCTATCTTGATTTTATGTAGATTTTGATAGTCAATATTAATTTGTTTTGATTTTCTGTTGGTTTTGATAGTTTTTATTTTGGATTATGAATGTAATTTGAATTGATGTTCACTTAAGTAACCAAAATCATAATTATTCCTACAATTGATATGGCAAAAATTTGGACACGCACACGGTCCCCTTTACTCAGGCGAGCTTCTGTTACGGCTTGCTGTAGGCTTAATTACTATAAGCCTTTAAGTTTTATTGAAAATATAACAAGAAAATATCAAAATTGATACATTTTGACCTAGATTTTCTATATTAATTCCTCTGCCTTTACATGAAAGGATGAAATCGTAAGACTTAAACATGTCCAAATTGTACTGCAGCAAACACTGGCATGCCATTTCATATTTTCACAATTTTTATAAACAAACGGCGGCAACAGTGGAAATTTTTATTATTATTTGATCTCAGTGGGACTGGGGAAATGCATGAAATTTCCAAAACTGCTGAAAGTACAACATTGCGTTTTACGAAATTACTCCTAGTGGCTTTGCGTCAGTGCGTTATTTGGACAATGGGCATTGGTAATAAGTTCGCTTTTTGTGGAAGCAAAGTCTAAACCTTATGTATGGGCTCTTATTTAATGAACAACTATAGGCTATGGCTATTGGTTTTGTAATCACATATCTTACATTTTTAAAATATTATTTATTCGCTAAAATCTTTGTGAAACAATTGTCTTTCAGCAGTGGACGAATTTTTAAAACTTCAGGATTCAAGTATGAAACCTATAGACGTTTTTTTGTTTACTAATCCGTCGAAATTTTCCATTTTATATTTAGTCTTAATCAAATTATGACATTGAAAAGGTTATAATGAAAAAGTATTAATATTTTTTTTAAATTCTAATAAAATGTACGAATTACATAGAGCAATTGGACAATTAATTATCAGTAAAATATGAACTTTTAGATTTAAATGGAATTGTAAATATTTGTTGGGTTGCAGTTAATACTGCCTGGACGATGCGCAGAGCAATTTAATCCCTCATACTTTTAAAACCTGAATGGAAATGAAAAGACCTCTTTTTTCTTTGTTCTATTTGTTGTCTTTCTTCAATTTTCACCTTCTCTGTGTCGAGTCTGCTGAGTAATTTTCGCCTTTCCGCCTCAATTTTCGCCTCTTGTCTCTCGGTTTCCGCATTTTGAACCTCATTTTTTTGCTTTTTCGCCTCATTTTTTTTCCTTTTGCGCCTCATTTTTTTCCTTTTGCGCCTCATTTTTTTCCTTTTGCGCCTCATTTTTTGGCTTTTGCGCCTCATTTTTAGCCTTTCCGCCTCATTTTTCGCTTTTTGCCCCTCACTTTTCGCCACTTACGACAAAGTCACGTGTGTGTATAGCCAAACCCGCCCCCTAAGGGGGTGAGTTTGGGCTAGTACCGCTTTATTACAGGTGTTAATGTAAAAAATCCCAAAGTATCCTGGATACTAGGATACTTTAGTTTTTGCATCCCCGGCGACAGACTAAGCCTCGTCCCAACAGACAAAATGTAATTTAGAAATGCTATGATAGTTACTACATGCAAAAATATTCCTATAGGAGTTTGCCATGCCAAGGAAAATATATTATATAAAATGTAGAAATAGATGTACGTACTATTAACATAAAGCTGTAGTGAAGTAGTAATGTAGACAAATAAATTTTGTTTAAATGCTTGTGAAGAAAGCAATCAAAAGCAATATCGATTCCTTTACATAAAGCAATTTAGGGAAAAGCAGGAGAAATGTTGGTTTTCTATTAGCCCTTACACAAAAATAATTTAAAATTAATAGAAAAGTATATTTTCAATCTTGGAGTACTTGGAATGGTTTGTTCTACTATAATGTTTGTTTTCGTCGCCGAACGAATATTTATATTTATAAGCCAGATATAAGTAAACGATATCTTAACTTACTTATTTATTACGGCAGTCATCGTACCTTCAAAACCTCTTCTCCAGTTTTGTTTGCCAGGGAAGGTTATATAGCAGAAACATAATATTTAAGCTTCTCCAATTTTAAACATGATATTACCAAAGCTACATTCAAGCCCTATAGATAAAATTATTTCTTAAGATGTTCAAGATTTGTTAAATTTTACATTCGTCATTCAAGGATAGTACATTTAAAAAACGACTTGTTTCAATGCCACATTTGATCATAAATAACGAGAACTAACTAACTCATCCAGAAAAACGTTTCTTGAATATTTTCAATCATTCATTAAATTGACGCAATGAGACTGCCCAAACGATTATCCAGTTTAATTATAAATCCAAATTTAACTACTGATCAAGAAAAAAATATTAAACCCATAATTTCAATTCCAGAAGAGTTATTCAGCCAAGTGGAATTCATAATTAATTTTGGGTACCTATTGAGACTGTCTCCCTACTACTGGGACAAACAAGAATTTTCAATCAAAAAGACCAATAGCAAACTCCAAATCTTTTTATCTTATTTCCTTTCAACATTTTGTTTGTTTTTATCCATTGTTTTTGCCATTCAGTTCATTCGATTTTCAAAAAAGGATGACCTTTCTATATCGTACATTCTGTCGTTGATTTTAATGATACTTTTCATATTGGCCTTCTTTACGAACATCAGTTGGATGAAATGTTCCGGTGACGCAGTAGCAATAGCAAATAATCTGCTAAGGATTCTTCAAGAGTTTGAAGGTACTGGTATTTTGTTGATCAATCAATTAATCAGTTAATTAATGGAATGGTTTTAAGAAATGAATAATACGAATGATTTTATAGATGATTATATGGACCTAAAGGCGCAACCTCCGAAAGGGCTTCTCTATAAGTTTCCTTTGTGTTTTGTTATCTCTTTCATTATTGGTTGTGGGGTTGCATCATTCTATTTATTTTTCTTTAATGAACCTATTTTTATTTACGTTGACCTCCCAAAAGAATACCAACATTTTTCTATTGTCATATTTTTTACCGTGGCTTTGTCTTCGAGTGCGGTTGCTACTGCATGTCTATTACTATCCCAATTGGCACTAATACTAATAAGCCTTTCGGAATTAGATGTTATTGGAATGGAATTGATGTAAGTTATAACTTATATTTAATATATATTCAAATAAATAATGTGCATCTGCATGCCCAAAAAATTTGGCTAATGTTAGATTGTTAACTACCATTCAGCTTTAATACTCTTGCAAAATATTTATACGATATCGTCTTTTAAGGAGCCATTTAGCCTCAATGCACTTTTCGTTTTATGTACGAAAAACCCTTAATACATCAAATAAAAAGTCGCAGTAACGCTATTTTGCGCACAAAACAAAAAGAGCATGAAACCATTTGGTATACATCTAACAAATAACACATTGAGTCTATTTTGTGCAAAAAGCTAAAAATGCATTGAGGCTAACTCTCGGTCCTTTAGCGACTATATAGCCAAGAATTTGGTGTCACATAAACTCGTCCAAGTAAACTGGTCTTTAGAGTCAAACGTAAACTGGTCTTGCTAAATACCAACTGGTCCTATGCCAAAAGTGAACTGGTCTTAGTTAATTATCAACTGGTCCTATGCCAAAAGTGAACTGGTGTTAGTCAATTACCAACTGGTCCTCCCGCATTAGTAAACTGGTCTTTCTGTGAAGTAAGTGAACGTTAAATAAGTGAACTACCACATATTGAGACAAACACCGCATATTTATTAGGAATTTTTTTCATCAAGTATCAATCAACAATTTACGTTTAGGGCATGTAACACCTCACGCCTGAAATAGAATGTAATTGTAATTGGATTGTATTGTAATCATTTGAAATATTTTTTCAACGTATAAAACAAACTAACAAAATTGTAATACCTACCTTCATGTTTCAGGATTGTGTGAATGTTCAGTTATTAATTCAGCTCCTGATCCTTCGCTGTAGATAAGCCTTCCATTGCAATTTTTCCTATTTTCACATCTCCATGGGCCTTCCATCTTTAGTAGTGGCTGTAAATGTATAAGCATATATAGCCTTGCTGCACTAACTTATCTTTTCCTTTTTGCGATTTTACAAATGCTACAGTCACAGCCTACAGTGTTTTACTCAAAGTTCTGTAGAAGACTAAACTTGATGTTAGATAGAGCTCATAACTTAGATACTGAGTTGTACGCTAAGGTTGAAATTAAATTACCTATAGTTCTACAAACCATAACATATACCTCAACTCATCAAATTTAAAGATATAATGCCCTTATTTTCATGGGAAGAACAATCATAGCTTTTGACTAAGACCAGTTTACTTTTGGCATAGGACCAGTTGGTATTTACCAAGACCAGTTTACTAACGCGGGAGGACCAGTTGGTAATTGACCAAGACCAGTTTCCTTTATACCTACAATCAGGGTTACCAGGTATACTTAAATGGCAAGTATAATACTTAAATTAGACCCTATACTTAAAATACTTAGATTATACTTAAATATACTTAAATGAACTAAAATCGGTAAAAATGAAATAATATCATCCTTAAGTATTAGAACACAATTTGTTTGCGTTCAAATAAGTTAAAATGTAGATATTTTCTAGCGTTTCGCGCGAATTTCAATATTCTTTGTTCATCGATCCGGTTTAGTTGTCAAAAATCTCTGTCAATTTCGATGGAAATCCATTTATCCTTAATCAGTGGAGGATAAAAGCAAACTTAAAAGCTAAATTACACAAAATTCGTCAAATCATTATTGATAAATTTGAAGTTGAGTTTCAAATTTTTCTCGCGCTTCGCGCGAATTTGTACATTTTTATGATATTCTCACGTATTTTTGTTTCATTTTTTTCAAAAAACCGTAAAGTTAGCTGCGCACTTATGATAGCGCCAAATGAGCTTGTATGACATTTAAAAGAATTTACTAAGACGCGCCCGAAGGGCGCTAGTTGGTAAATGGCTTTTGTTGGTCAGGATACTTAAATTGACTGAATAAAATCTGGTAACCCTGCCTACAATTCCAGTTTACTAGGACCAGTTTACATAGAACCCAAGAATTGCTATACATAATTAAACAACCTACAGATTGAATAAAATATTTCAGCTGTTTACTATAAACAGTTTTTATTAAAGGGACATTATAATATCACTAGTGAACACAACTAAGAGGCATATCTAGCACTCAAAGAAATTGAGCAGGCCACCCAAAACAATTTCGAAAACATCCCATTAGGTTATTATTATGGTAACTTTGTAAATACAAAGTATATTTAAATTAATATATTTTTATTTCTTCAGTGATAAGAAAAATTAGCTGCAGCCCCAACTTCCTGATAAAAAGGAATATCCTACACCAGAATAATAACTGTAGATCGTAGCATCAAATTCAGGGAACAATGAAAGACTCCATTTTTGAAAAAAATCCCACAATATCACCAAAAAGCTTCCTTTTTAAATCAAAAATTCTCCCTGGGATTTTGGAAATACGTACAAATTCTATGAGTACAACTTACGAATAAATATTTTTAAAGAATAAATAGTGACTCCCAGTACTGTCATTTAATCCACAAAAAGTGCAAGCTGGCACAAAGGGTAGTAAAAAGGTAGTAAAAAGTAAATCCAGCTCTACTAAAAAATGTTGAATAAATTTGTCGATATAGTTTAACGAATTTGGATAAGAAGTTCTGAAATGCTATTTAATAGTACGATCATTACGAAATATCCCCTTTAGCTAATCATTTCCATTCGATCACCACTCACCATTCAACCTTCTTAAGTAAATTTCTATTATTATTTTGATATTATAATAATAAGAAACGACTCATTTCGGTGGATTAGAGGAATGGAGCTTGCACATTTTGTTTTTAGGGAAATTGCATATATTACAATATAGCCTATTTTGAAGTATTTTTCTAGGTGTTTATCATTAAATGTCGGCTATGTTACACGTGTCCCTTTTTAGTGTCCCTTCTTGGAAAACAGTTCAATTTTTTTAATTTGAATTGAAATCGTTTGACAATAAAGCAATTACTTACTTACTTACTATGGTGACTGTTGGGTGAACCATGGAATTTATTTTTAATTATTTTTAATGCTATGATGGAATGACATTTGGACTCCTGGCAGCCCAACTTATTAGCATTTTGCCACAATATCTGTCAATGACGCTTGTAGTGTACTATAGTGGCCTGTGTGCATAAGGGAGGGGGTTTTGCGTTACATAATATATGCAGGTCTCCTAGGTTCTCTCTACTCCCTACCTGCCACACGTACAGATATCTATACGTCAGAGGTAAATTTATTGCTTTATCAAGTGGATCGATTGTAATATACAGATAGTAGCCCCCAGCATGCGTGACTCTATTTCGAAAGGTAGACACCCAGCATAATCATGTGTATTAGTTAATTTCGAAATATTGTAACCTATTGAGTGTTTACTGTTAACCCGTGGTGGACTTATTGTTATGCATACGCGCTTCGCTCTTGCGCACTGCAACAAAAAGCCGCAAAGTCCATGGCATAAAATACAGCTACATAGAGACATACATACATAGTTGAAACATAGTTGTAAATAATTTTATTTATTGTGATTTCAGGCAAGAAAACCAGCTATACAAGTCCAAAAACATCGTTCGCACATGCCCAGATATACTTACAAAATATTCCAATGTATTGAAATACATTCTACAATTTATGCAAGACTCTTTCGGATTAATATATGGACCTATCCAGTCAGGTCTTTTGAGATCGTTTATAGTCGGCTCTGTCATAAGCATTGAACACCGCGATATCATTCCCCCATTTATGATATTTCAAATGCTGGTTTTGGTTGTACTTGGTATTTTCATATGGTCCACATTTTTGAGAGCAATGTACAAAACTACATCTATGTACAACAACGTAATTGCAAGCTTAGAAAATTACTCGTCAAGAAACATATTAGATAGAATGTATATTAGGAAGTTCAAAAGGGCTAGTAAGATAATGTATTTTAGAATTGGGTTAGATGAACCTGTGACAAGGCAAAGTGGTCCAATTTTCTTATTAAGTTTTAGCAGAGGCGTAGGAAAAATACTGACAATGGCTGCTGGTGCAAAAGGCGAAGAAGTGTTTGATTTCATTTGAATTGAAGGCAAATATTGTTCTGACAGAAAATTAAAATTAAACAAATGGAATATTTGATATTTGAAAAATTCTACAATTCCATATTTTAATTTTTAACTGCTTACAAATGTGACTGTAGTATAATCCTATTGCTTTTCAGATGCCCTTATGTTTTGTCACTTTTACGTGCCTCGTAGTGTAGATTAGTAAGTAAATAATCTTATTATCAACATAATAGAATGAAAAAATTTCAATCCCCCATTTGGATGCAAATAATAATTTTATTTTAGGTATAAATTGGTATAAATATATTTTTATATAACTAATTATATTCCGCAATAATATAATCTTTTGGCAGTTCTGGAAACAAACTTAGCAAGAAGAAATTTCTCCGCATCCAATAAAAATAACTGGGGAACAGAGCACTTGGTGGATATCAAATTTAGGAGTAACTGTCGTTTCCCAAATCCCTCGTATATCTGCCGTGGTGTACCGTAAACTGGTCTTTGAAAACTGGTCTTTCTCAAAAAATTGAAACTAGTAAACTGGTCTTTCTGTACAAGTAAACTGGTCTTTCTATATAAGTAAACTGGTCTTTCTATAAAAGTAAACTGGTCTTGTAAGCAATAAGTGCAAAGCAACTCACAATGGAGTGTTATAGTCAATTATTTGTTTATTATTATTACAATTAAATCAATGTCAAAACATACAAATTAAAATAGTTAAATCAAAAAACAATCTGCCGTAGTGTAGTATATTCATAATAACGGCAAAATTAATATAAATGTAGAACAATATTATTATATTTTGAATTGTTGTAAGGATATAGAAGAGAGCTAGGGGCGATATGCAAATCAGGGAAAAGGATGATGGGTGAACAATCTGTTTTGTTACTCTATTTGACATTCTGTGATTACCTAGGGAAGAAAAAACACCTTGAGAACTTGACTTGTGGGGAATAAGCGGTAAAATGAAGAGTCAAAGGACAGACAAATCATTACATAAGTTAAAGTATCAAATAAATAGTATTGGATTCTCTCTCACATATTAATCCCACAATCACTCACCTTTATTTGTGCATACAAGTTTCTATTACGCTTACACGCGGGCCAAGTTGAAGAAAAGGGGGAGAACCTAGCAAACAATTATAGCAGAGTAGAAGCAGACCATTTCTTCTTACATTGTGAATTGTCTTACAATGTTACAATTGACTGATGAAATCCTAATTTTCGGTAGTTCAAGGTGTAAGCTCTGTCTTCTGTTTTGAATTGGATGTTAAAGAAGAAAATAGGAAATAGTCAACGTAAACTTTCAACATATATCCTACAAATATGTTGAAATTGCATTTTTTTAATATATACCTAGTTTGATTCGCCAATATCTAAGTTTGTTTATCGTTTCTTGAAAGATCGTTGAACTGAAATTAAAAAACCAATTTTGGATGGAAAAAGAAGAAACCATTTTATCCCAAAAAATTTCTACGCAAAATGAAATGAAAAATCCTAGAGTCAGATATCCACACAAAATAAATATCGTATGAATTTTCATTCTTAAGTTGACGCCCACAGGTCGGCTTTCTTCATACTTTGTTTTTGAATTGAATTTCTTAGATGAGAGATACTTCTTAAACTCTAATTGTTCTTGCCAAAGGGAAAGAAGTCCTTTCTCTTGCATTCGTTTGAAATACGCTTGGAAATTATGACGAAAACAGCCAAAAAAAATATACGACTTTGGGATTGTGTCTACAATGTTTTCAGTGGTCATACAGTATCCACCAGTTGAAAATAATTTGGGTATCCTTGCCACAGAATATTGTCCATAATTTTTGTTTGAGATGGCAAAAATTTTCATGGAATTGTTAGTTATCAAATTTAACGTCACTTGTGTATTATTTCCAATTGGTTTTTCTATTTTCGTGTCATAAATGTAAACACTTGAATTCATCTTTTCTAATACTTTGTACTTATCAAACAACTCAGTTCGGTTTTCATTCAGATTGATTCTTCGGTCTATAATCCACAACAACCTATAATTATTTTCCACGAGATCCTTAAAGTCCTTCAATATTTTCTTGTCTGGAGTTGCAATGATTTCACTGGTTATCCAAGTTTGATAGAGAGTAGTAATTGCGAATCCAGTGGTTGCTACTATTAAGAATAGACTCCCCCTTCTGTTATAAATAATTCCTTGGTCTAAAAGTACAGCTGCCAAGGAGATCAAAATCCATTCTAGCTTTTTGCCTAAAGAATTTGCCGAGCCGAATGATAAAACTAAAAATGAGAGTGGGAGAAGAGAAAGGATGAGGAGCCAGCAATGATCATCAAATGTATTCTGAATCAACACCGACAGAGGGACGTCGTGGAAATTCGGGGACCCCTCACAGTAATAGGGAATCATATCTTCAAAATACTGAATGAATGTTGTTTTATGCCAATTGTAAGTGTAGAGTTTCGAATATGAGCCCAATATGTAAATCATTCCATGATTTGGATCCGATTTAGAATAATAAAAATTCCTCGAATAAAGTGTAGTAAAATTTAAGGCATCAGCCATTGTTTCCATTGCTCTATATTCACCGAGACAAGCTATATTGTTCATTTTAATCATAGAATAAATAGAATTCTTGCAAGCAGGCCAAGAATTAGCGTATTTGAAAGGAAAATCTATTTTCTTCCCAGGAATTGTAGAGGCATGTAGATGTCCATTCAGCGAGTACCAAACTTCTTCCCAATCTTCATCTTCCTTAATTTCTATGTCTGCAACGAATCTCCTTCGTTTGTATAGATGTCCGGTCTTGACTGTATGGTGAGTGGAATTATTGATCCGCAATATAAAAAGCGGAGTGGACAACTCATGACTGAGACTTACTTGCCATTGATGCGGCTTGGTTTCGACTGCCCTATGACCTGGAACAATAATGAATATAGAAGACAGTCGGTTGACTTCCTGTCCAAAATATGAAACTATTAGATGTCCAGGCCAAATATCTGGCTCCATAAGAATATTGACGCTACAATCACTGTTTGACAAATCCCGTGGGTTCTCTGGATGTCGATTGAAGCGTGTCGTCCAGTCATATGTGTGGTCTTCAATTATTGTCCATGGCTGAGAATTTTGATTTGACAACAAGAAACTCGTCGTCCACACAGAATTCTTAAATACAATAAGATTGAAATCACAATTTTTGTAAAATGATAAATTTGGAATTCCGTTGGTTAGTTGAAGAACAGACAACTCCAAAACACAGAGAAGGAAATTGTATAACATTAAGAAATGCATTCTAGACTTATGTATCTGATCTCGTTGTAAATAATGTAATGGTGTAAAATGTACAAGCTATAGTGTAAAATTTGTAAAACATACGAATACAAAATGTTTTAATTTCCGCTTTGAAAGCAATCACAATTAATTTCAAACACTAGAATAATTTTTGCTACTAAAAGCAATGACAATCTGAGAGTTTATACATAGACTTATTTGTTTGGATATTTCTTCTTCCCAAAGCCTCCCTTTGATTACGTGTCAGAAAATCATTCCCACCAATTTTTACAGAATCTTTTTTCTGAATTTAATGAGCCCTCCCAAGTCAAAATTGGAAATAAGAAACTTTCCAGGATTCTGCTAGTTTTATATCTAAAATTACACCAAATTTTGTTTGAAATTAGTTCAATATAAATGGCTTAAAAGCTTAAATTTTAAGGGATAATTATTGAATGTGTGCATCCAAAGTACAGTACAGACTCAACTGTGTATATTTTTAGTTTAGATTGTATCACATTATATTATATATGGACAACCACCAAATAACACTGATGCTTTTTTCATCCAATATCTTACCTACTATATCTTAGTTGGTTGTTGGTTCTTGCAAATATAAAATATGTCGTGCTGTACTGACTGGATGTTTCTATAGTCTATAGTCTAAGAACGGTAAAGGACATGAAACTATATAAACGCACGTAATACCATAGTACCATTTCACAGTATTGAATTACATTATTCTAATCGGCGAATATTCCCTACTGTCCTTCTACATAAATATAAAATGTACTTTACAGTGTTTGTCTATATAAGTATTCATTTTTACTTCGTATTTTCTCTTCTTTCCATAAGTATAGAGCAGAGCTAAATGTGTTCGTCCTATTTAATTTTTATTGATGTCGTGTTTGAAGTCGTTGTCATGGGAAAAGCCTTCCAAGGTTCTATAATATTGTGTACCTTTAGATATACTCAATTAGGTATTAATTGCTTCACACAATATAATATCTTTTGCTTCACCTTCCACACTTGTTGTACTCAGGCTTTTTTCTTCCTATTTTTTATCACCCTTTAAGTCGTTGTTAATAATTGTTATTGTTATATTACAACACAATGGGCATTAAAGCTTACCACTTACAGAATGCAATTGAAAATTAATTGCAATCTACCTTTCCCAGAATCCAGCAAGCAATACAGCCAATTTGCTTAACTCTGTTCCTTGCTGGACTAAGTTAATTCCCTTCACTTCCCTTCACTGGCCAGGTACTACAGTGTATGCATATTGCTTGCATGATACCTACGTATTGAATATATGACAACTGCTAATTATAATAGCATAAGAAAATTGGGAAATTTTCTTATGCGCTTCTCCGATAAGATTCTGCCATCTTGTCGGGATTCTCTTCCTGCCCTTCAGACTGGACACTGCGTTTTGCCCCAGTGGCTTTTCTTTTGTCTATTCTTCGGAAAACATAATTTCGACTAAAATACGAAAGTTTTCTACGGACGCTAAATGTACAGTCGCTTTAATCAAAAATAAAATAAATTACGTTCCAGTATGTACATATACTATAGTGTCATCATTCTCTTTGACATCATTCTGAGTGACGTGTAGCAAAGAAACAAGCATACACATCATTCTGACACCACATACATTACTCACACTTACACAGATAGTTAGGCATTAAGTAAGGTATAAATTTCAAATTAAGTGTAATAGTCTTCGGGGACAATCCTTAAGGGGTAAGTGGAATGGGCTGATACCAAGTTACTATATTATTTATAGAAACTGTCACCTATTAAACACTAAACAAGCTATATCCGCTTGGGATAAATTTATCAATGGGTTCTCGGAGAAAATTTTTTTTAAAAAATGAAGACCTAGAAAGTCAGATCCGTCCGCATTATGGAAGCTGAGAGCTAAGCCCTGAGAGCTCCTCAAGACTTCCAAAACATGTGAAAATAGACGTCTTGAGTCTAACCTCGAAATATCATTACGTCTGCCTAATATTACAACGTAACAAGCCATTTCATCATGACTGCTACAAAGTAACAAACCATTTTATCATGGCTGAGACAAAGTAACAAACCATTTTATCATGGCTACGACAATGTAACAAACCAATGTATCAGGAGTTAGGTTTGTTACATTGTCGCGGTCATGATAAAATGGTTTGTTACTTTGTCTCAGCCATGATAAAATGGTTTGTTACTTTGTAGCAGTCATGATGAAATGGTTTGTTACGTTGTAATATTAGGCAGACGATTAGCTTTTTTCAGCTCTCGTTTGACTTTGTAACTTGAGCAGATTTTACAAAGCATGAGCTGACATTCTATATTCTCAACTCAAACGAGCGACCTTACATTGTATACATATTGTATGTATTGCATGTACAATTTGTTTTGCTTTGTATAATCTCGTCTACCTGACTGATATTATGTAGAACGAGCCAAAATACTTTGTATTAGTTATATGTAAACCGAGGCAAGCAAATAATATTAATCCAAGTATATTCATCGACACGAACAACTAGGCCTCCTTTTTATTAGCTATATAAGACTAAATATATTTAGTCCTATATAGTTAGTTCTATTTGTATTTCGTTGTATTACATTTAGTCCTATTATGCCCTGTATTTTCTGGTTGTATGACTTATCAATGTTAAAGTTTAGATTTCTTTGAAGGCAATCAATTTCTTTTCCCAGTAAATAATTTAGATCTCATTAAATAGTCGAGACTTCTAGCATTCAACCAAAGTCTGCTTTTTGTTCGATTACTTCCATGGTAGATGCGTCCAGGTTTTTAAATGTTACGGTGAATTTAAGAAATTTATAAATTACTTGCTTATATGCAATACATTTTGTTTATTATGTTTCAATAATTTTTGAATTGAAATCCTATTTGAGATTTCAGCAAAGTTACACTTCTCTTTGTGTGAATTTCTGTCTATCTGTCCGTTCTGAAATACCAATTATGTAGGATTACTTTTAAAATTTTTGGAGACGATCTTAAATATTAGGTAGCTAATAACGTCGCTGTTTGCATTACGAAAGTATATCGTCCCTTAAGGAACCATTTAGCCGAAATCTATTTTTCGTTTTGTGTACAAAATATCCTAAATCCATTTACTGCACCAAACAAAAAATGGCTTTAGGATATTTCATACACAAAACGAAAAATAGATTTTGACTAAATGATTTCTTAAGGTACCATATGACAGAGGTTACAATCCCCAATATCTATCTTTTTCCAGCTTGCATTATAAACGTCATAATCTAACTTCATTATTAAAGGAACCAATTTCATAAATGCTTTGGCCAAAATGGAATATTATTTTAACCTTTATAATATATCCATACTTATTAGCACCAAACCTTCGAAAGCGCGGAGACAAATATATACCAAAACAAAACTATTAGCTATGTCTTTACAAAACACTGTGAGAATTTAGTCCGCTGAGTAGGATTAAAACTTTTTGCTGTCCTTAGTCCTTAGATTGTAAAAACTCTACCGTTATCATTGACTTTGATTGAATTCAGAATACACATTTCAAAATGATTATTTGGAAGCTAAGATATATTTTCCTGATGATTATTTTGTACACACCAATTTTTGTTTGTGCTGGGAAATTAGAAAAGTTAATGTCAATGGAGAAGGGTTGTCACATCAACATAATATTTTATGATTCACACTCCGCCCAAACCACAGCAAAATTGGAGGAACTGGTCCTCGCAGAAACTCCGTATTCTCTAGCGAACGTGGACACATTCAAAAGGATTTCAGCAAAAGAGTATGCAAATATGACAGAACTGGAAAAGGAAGATCGGTATTACAAGATGCGAGACCAGTGCCCCTGGCCTAGAATTTCGCCGTATTTTTATTACCGAGTAACTTGTATTGTGCATTTTTCAGTAGACATGAATTCCAGTAACTTAATTGACTTGGCACTGACCAAATACATAGCTAGTTACGTGGGAGGGGAGTTCAGGTTCAATCTATACAATGCAATTCGACAACCATTCTTCGACAATCTGCCATTGAGTAAGATGTGCTACGACCAAAGGAATATTTTAAATTATAAAACTGTTTACTTTGTGTTCCTTTATCATCGCAGCGTTATTGCAAAGCGTGCACGTGTATGTGGAATTTGCAGTAGAATTGCCACTATTTGGTATACTACATGGATCGCTCAAGTGAACAACGCGATCGCATTTCGCGCAATTTAGTGTTGTCTGGCAGGGTAAATTACAAACCACACACATCTCAGCATCATTTAAATTAGGAGTGTCTGTCTCTTCTTCAATTGTTTCCAAAGTAGATGACCCTTCGAGTACAGCTGCTAAATCTTCCTCACATTTGAGGCGGTTTAGAATTTCCGATGGCAAAACGGTCGATTTCAGTCCTATTTTGACTTCATTGCCGTACATGGCCTCATACGGTGTGCGACCAATGACACTGTGGAAACTGGAATTTTTATGTAATTGTACAAAACGTAACCCTTGAACCCACTTGGAAGAATTGTTGTCACGAAGCCAACACGAAAGCTTATCTTGAACATCTTTATTAGCTCGCTCAACAGATCCTTGTGACTGCGAATGTCGAGGCGAATTTTAACTAATTTATTTCCCTTTTTATTTAATTAATGTATTGTTTTACTACTATTTAAAGATTGTTACCGAAATTGCTTCTCTATGGCCTGAATGCCACATAGTTCATGGGAAGCCTCGACATTCGCAGTTACATTACTAGACTAGACATTACTTTGCCAAAAATTATTAAATGATTAAAAATAATTAACATAATTGTACAAATAAAATTTGAGTTGACTGATTTTGATGTTAAAAATGATTGTTCTGTTAATATTAATGTTCAACATCAACATTACCTCTGAAATTTCCATTTCTACACTTGTCCTAGGCTATCTTAACAATTACTTTTCATTTGTCCTAGGACATGTGCACAAGTCCGAGGACAAGTGCACATGTCCTAGGATAATTCAAATATCCGACTTCAGGACAGGCTGTGTACACATGTCCTGCCGGACCTATGCATACGTCCGGTCTGTACAAATTTCCTGTAACATATACAATACAATCCGAAAACCATTCTGCGACAATCTGCCATTGAGTAAGATGTGCTACGACAAAAGGAGTATTTTAAATTATAAAACTGTTTACCTTCTTCTTCAAAGAGAAGTGCTGGGTTCCTTGAAAAACCAAACCAAATTCTTAATTGACATTAAAAAATATTTTGAAGGACTAGAGGGACACTATCTGGTGCATTCCTTAGAGGAAGAAGACAGCAGAGAGTTCTATCTTTGTGGGAAATGTCAGCCTGAAATATGGGGAAACGAAATTCTTAGATACAGGTATATGAACAGTTTGGTTTTATTACATAATTTCAATACTCTTGATAGAATGATGTTGAAGAAAACCCGAGCAGAATCAGAAATGAAAAGGAATTTCAATCAATGCGCATATGTTAAGCGTGACGAATTCTCAGAGTCCCATTACAATGGCCCACCATTAGAGAACGAAATTTTTTCATCTGCTTTCAAAGGAAAACAGAACGATGTGTCAGTTATTTTATCTTCGATTATCTTTCACGGTTTCCCTAACCTAACAATTGCAAAAGGCGATACAAATATTATATGGGAAAAATGGATAGTGGGAACAATAATATTTGACAATGCAATAGAGACACATGATCCTGAATCTCATAGTACTGAAAAGAGGTTTCTATTTCCAACCCACACAGAAAGTTACATTTACATATCTTGTGTGGTTCTGGAGGATGAGTGTTTGTCATTCTACGGCTATATCCGCCCATTTGATCTTTCTGCTTGGATTGGGATTCTGTTTACAATCTTTATCGTCTCATCCTTTTTCCAACTGACATTATACTTGAAACACAACCAAATCCACCAGTTCATCTTCACTTGCTGTGCTTATGTTCTCTACAACAATTGTGGATTCCCGAAAAAGATGGAGAAGTATTTCTGGTTCAAAATTGTTCTGGGTCCATATCTACTGATGTTCATCGTTCTGACCTACGGCTATGCAGGCATCCTCATTACAGATTTAACCGAACCGAGGGCTGTAAAACAAATCGAGTCTTTTGACGATATTAAGACTTCGGAGGATATTTTAGTTGCCAGTTCACTTAAAGGAAAGTCGCCATATGAACCAATGTTAATTCCAACTCAATCCCAGAATGACATATTATTCTTATACAATTGTTATGTTAGTTTGAACGAAACACCAACGAATGATTTAGCCAGACAATCCGTAAATCATGATAAATGCAGGCAACTTAGCAGAACAAGTATTTTTGATGATACATCGATAGAAAATGTCAAATCAGCAATAGATTATGCCAACCGATTTGGTAAAAAATATATGTTTTTGGCAGATTTTGATGAGATTAATCTTCCAACATTCAAAGAAGGGAAAGGTAAAACAATTCTCAAAAAACTTCATCTCCCATCGGAGTCTCTTCAACATTGGATTTCTCAATGCAACAATTCAGTGTTTGTGGATAGACAAAGCCGAATTCATCGTTTTTTAAACGATTCTCATTGGGACGTTAATAAGCCAAAACGAAAGTTGTACGTTGGAGTCCCAGATGATAATACTGATAAAGGACCCCTTGGGTTAAAAATATTCAGCTGGGCCACCTAGCAATGTAGCTTTCGAATGCAAAAGTTTAGCTAATTAGCCGTGAAAGATTGGGCCCTTCTCTTTCAACAACGGTGAAGTGACTCATAATTATTGATATGGTGACAGTATAAGAGTAATCATTTATTTTAGTAATTTAGTTTGGCGTTGATTACCGGTATCAAGATGGATCGAACGTAAGGTGATGTCAATAGCCAATTAAGCCTCTTTCTGCAGCCAGTTTGAGGTTTGGGGGAATTAAGTTAAGTTTTAGTTGGGAAAGAGCCCGTGGTCGTGGATACAGCCACCGATCCCCCCTGGGTCTGCACCCAGTTGTCCTATTCTAACTGGCTGCAGAAAGGGAACAAAACATCCTATTGACTTTTCACCTAACGCCAGTATGTTTATTAGTTTTACAGGTGGAGACATAGAGGGGGTTTACCGGATTTTTGCACCCAATGTGTATTCTACCTACTACCCCGAGAAGTAGGCAACCAAACCATATAACCATGGTTACTTTCGACTTGGGTACTTACCTGTCTGTGGCAGTATGGATAGAATTCGAATTGGGTGCAAAATCGGGGAATATCTCTCTATGCCTTCACCTTGAATGACATTTTGACTTTTACATTACTGGTAGTTTCAGCCGAGCTTGGTACTGGCTATTTGGGAGTATTTGGGAGTTGTACCTGAATACACACTTTTGTTGGTTGATATTTTTTGACATCCAGCAATCTGATTGATTATTGCTATAACAATAATCTCTATTCTATTTTATAGATTCCCCACATGGGAGGATTTTTGCAACATTTTGCAATACGATACATGAATAATATGCACACAATACAATGTACACAAAGATTAAAACTTTTGCTACTAATATAAACATTCGTTTTGCAGTATACCAGTAAAGAACGGAGTACAAATTAATTTGTAACCTTTTGAATTGGAGGCAGTTTATTTTTAGATAAGTAGATAATTCACATTTCAACATCGTGGTTTTAAATTACTATGCGGGGTAAATGATTCATAAAAGTTGCATGCACGTATCACGTGGGTGGCAGTAGTATCTAGTATGAGTAAGATTCTATTGTAGGCACCTTGCAACGTTTTATTCTTTGTTTGCATACTGTTTGTAATATTCAATTCATGCATTATGTTTTGCAGTAATTGCAAAATGTTGTTAAAATCCCCCCCCCCTTATCTGGAAAATCTGTAAAGCATCCGTTATAGCCAACTCGTGGCAACTTCCCATATAGAAAATCTCAAAAAGTACATTTTAAATGGGAAATTCTCATTTCGAAAAATTGATTTCCAATAAATCCCATTTATAACGTACTGCATGGTACATTTTCCACTAGCAACAAAAAAATTTTTTTGCCTCTCTTATGGGACCTCACTCTACTGGACCCACCTGATGCGGGGAAGGGGAGGGAGGCTGGTCTGGAAGCAGTTTATTTTCCTTGGTCAGCACCAAGCTCGGCTGAGACTATCAACATGCAAAAATACGTCTATCTATGGAAACATAAATACTGCATAATGATATGACATAATGAAGGCATGTACCCCTATACTGTCCTTGCTATTAAGCTAAGCTATATAAGGATATATAGAGATACGTAGCTATACCTAGTCGATTTTGCAAGAAAAATAATATAAGTTGACCTAAAGAGAGCCCGCACGTAATATTTGGCTGATGTATAGTGCACATTAGGGGCTTTCGGCCAAAAAAAGAACCACGCAAAAAATTTTGTGCGAACACAGTTTTATACGATTTTGAAATTAATAAAATGATATTTCAATGTTATTCTTATGGGAAAAGGTGTATACTTTCAACGCAATTTTTTCGGTAATTAAGCTGAGCCCGCATGTAATACTCCAGTTATGGGTACATAAGACTATGGACTTTTAGTGGTAAAAGTTTCATTGTCTACATTTCATGCGAACTGGGTATAACGGGTGGCCTACCACAAATAGGATTTCCCAAGGCATCCTTTGGCATAATAGTCGAGAGTGGGTCCGTTCTTTATCTGGAATACTTAACTGGAAAACTCGCAACTTTATTGCATTCCGGGCTCCACGCTAAATGGATGGATGTCTTCAACCACTTCAATTTTACCGTCTGTAGTCATTGTTTCGATAGAGCCCAACCACGTCCTGTAACATTTTATAATTCAAATATATTCACTGTTTTCGCTTTTTATTTTGCTTTCTCTATTTTGTCACTTCTGGTATTTTTCTGGGAAGTCAAA
This sequence comes from Tomocerus qinae, assembly GCA_020055645.1. Classification (NCBI taxonomy): domain Eukaryota; kingdom Metazoa; phylum Arthropoda; class Collembola; order Entomobryomorpha; family Tomoceridae; genus Tomocerus; species Tomocerus qinae. The sequence continues at coordinate 61,892,965 of CM034546.1, forward strand.
CGTATATTGTTTTACATAGTCATTGACCTGACACTTAAATTAAGCTTTTCTTCTAGAACTTTATTCCGGCGTTTAAAGCGGAAATGTCCAGGAGTTATACAAAGTCCACGTCAAGGAAAAGAACATCCTACTTGGCTTCAAGTGAAACCACAAGAGTAATGCCCACGAAAAACATTTTTTAAACACAAATAATAATAAGGAAATAATTTTAGGTTTTTAAGTAAAAAAAACAACGGCGAAGCAAAGCCCTCCTTTTCTTCGCCTTTGATTAATCACACAAAACCACGAAAAATATATTTAAAAACAGCAAAAATCAGTAAGAGCTTATATTTGAACCACAATTAATTACTTTAAAATTATTTATTCCCTTGTCTTATGACTATGACGCATGTATGACTGTCTGTATCTAACTATCTAGTTTATAACCACGCACCTATTACCTATAACATATGGACATTCAGGATGTGCCTATGGAATACCTTTTAGGCATTCCAAAATACAAGGAAGTCAACTGGAAATTAACATTCATTAGTTTTGTTCCAATTATACTATTTTACCTCTCTGGTTTACCATTAATATCTTTTTAAAATAATATAACCGTTGGCTAAATGATGTATTTATAGGTATACTATTTAATATTACACATGTTTTATGCTTTGCTTTATAAATAACAATCATGCAAATGTATCTAATAAATACTTATTTTTATTGTGCCATTGTTGGATACCTCCTTCTATTCCAAAATTTAGTACATGGTAATCTTGATGTCCTTAGCAATAGCTACTTGCTTTTCAATACAGCCACAAAAGATACATTGGAACGGTACTAAAACCTCTTCATTAATAATTTAATTGGCTAGATAAAGAAATAATTAATCGCAGTTAGTAGTCGTTTACATTTCGTGAAGTAATATCATGCACAGATTAAAGTCAGAAAAAGTTCTGGGAATTTCACAATGACAGTGGTAAGTGAAAATGAAATTTCTGTTGTCTAAAATATATTTAAAATTCTAGGATATTTTTTGAGCTGATGGCGCTTGGCTCAAAAATAGTCAATTCTGCTTAAGGAATCTATTTATAATCATTTATACGGCATGCGAAACATATTATTAATTAAACCATTTGAATGAACAGATAGAACTAATCGATAACAAATAAATAACAAGGAAGTAGAAGAGTCATGCCCGGATATACGTATAAAAGGTACATTTCCGGAGATATTGTTTCCTATACTTGATATATATTCTGTATTACACATTACACATATCATGTAATGACCAGTTAAGGATAACTGTTGTAACAGATGTAGGCAATAAGCAATTCATAGAAGTAGAATGGCAATCGGTCGATCTAAGTTGAAATTAATCTATAAAGAAATTAATTGAAGTGGAAATAAGTCAATCAAAATCGAAAGAATATAATAAGACTTTCGAAGATACATATTCCCAAACCAAACCACAAACCCACTTGTCCCAGACAAGGGGGTTTGTGGCTTATAAACCACAGTTGAAAAATTAAAAAAATAGTCCATTCCGTAGGCATCTTTTTTCATGGTGAGAAAGACAAATCAAAAATGTTACTCCAGCTATCCAGAGTTAAGTGGACTTTGATAAACGCAATAGACAGAGAGATACTTCTCCTTTACTTCATTAAAAAGAAATTCTTCTTGTATATACATTCTAAATTCTGGAAACACTTTCCGTTCGCGTTTGCATGTAGGAGCTATACAGGAAAGAATGGAAAATCAGAAAGGTTACAGCTAGGTATTATAAAAGAACTGCAGTGCCCACTTTTAATTGCAAATCATTTAGAGTTTGGTTCAGACAGAGTAATAATAGATATAAAAGCGGCAGCAACAAAATAAACTGCAGCAAAACAAAATAGGAAAGTTATATATTTACTGCCTTTAACATTAGTACTGTTAAAACATTAGACAATTTTTTACTTACACTTAGACACAATTATTGCTTTTATTAGACCCCACTTCATTGCAATGTGGAAAGAAAATCCTTTTTGGGTAATAATTTTAGCTTGTATCTTAATTAACTTCACAGATTGTCAGAAACGTTCCGATGAAATTTTGTCTACTTTAACAAATTCCATCCACAAAAAATGCAGACAGAATATATTTTTGTATGACACGGTCGATGGGGAAAATGTTGAACTTAATTTTGTAGAACAACCATTTGTTCTTGTCAGGTCATCAACTGTTAAATTTCCCGGGTTTTATTACGAGGAGGTGAAATATCATTTAGAAAGATATCCCTATATGAATCCAGTCTATGTAGATCGACTGGGGCTTCTTAGTTTATTTTCGCACATATTTTATAAAAACGTATCTACAATTGGGATTTCACATAAATATTTAAATTGCATATCATATTTTCTGATGTTCTCTGAAAATCAGTATCAGTTATATTCAAAAACAGATTCCTATTTGGCAGCTGGATTTATTAAATCTGCTTATACAGACATTGACATTGAACGGCATCCAGAAACGAATAAGTTACGTTTTGAGAAGGATTATTATCGTTTAGAACGTTCTGACCGAACCTTCCTCTACTTTTTCGAAATAAGCAGCATTGAGAAAAACACACAGAAATTGCCTAATGAAATGTTTGACTGGCAAAATTATCCTGAACATTCATATATTTATTCCTTTACTCATGAAAATTTAACCCAATTTAATATCAAGGGAATATATCGAAATATGACGAACGTAATTGGCCATCTAAGAAGTGAGGGTCAAAACCAAATAATAATTGATCTAAACTACGGAAGCGTTGTCAATTTTCAAATCGAAACCAAGATGAAACTGAAGTTTTACGCAGATTACCCTAAACCGATCTTAATTTACTTGTATTATCAGTATCCTGGTAAAGTAGAAAAACATTTACAAAATGAATCATTCAAGAAGATCACCCGAAATTATTCAGTTCCATTAATTGTGGCCTCTTTATTGTTTTCAATTTTGAACGACACAAACTTTTATGGTATCGACATTGGCGGTGGAGGTGGGTATTACACTTTAGCATTATCCTGGTATGACCATGATATTTATTGGCCATCGTCAATATATAATTTGTATCCCGTGAAAGAAGAAGGAATGAACTTTATCACATGTCACGGATATTCGGAGGACTTGTCGTTTCATGTTTTCCTTCGTCCATTTCAAAGTGATTTTTGGTGGGCTATTGTCATTTGTATGGCGCTTATTTGCATTTGGTTGTGCTTTCTAATGCATTATGTGAAATATTATGACTACACAATGTCTGTATTCTTGCTGTATGCATATTTACTAGAAATATCGTACGATGTTCCGACAAAACTGCGGAAATCTCGAGCTTTTAATATTTTCATCTGTACATTTATTCTGATGGGAATCATAATCACAAATGGATACAAGGGACTAATTACTAATTATCTGACAATCAAACCAGTTACGAAACTAGAAACATTTAAAGATTTAGAGCAACTTGGTGATTTTAAACATATATATCTTGCAAACATTGACAACATCATTGAATCATTTTCAAGTCCTAGTCATTATAATTATGAAACCAACTTGTCATCAAAAATCGCCACATGTGGAAAGATTGCTTTTCTTGACAAAGTCTCCCGTCTGGATAGATTTTACGTCAAAACTGCCAAGACGCCCCCAATGTCTGAAGCTAATTCAATTTACTATGAAGGAACCGAAAATAGTGATCGCCAGGTGGAACATTTGGCTCTGCGTGCTGAGTACTTCTCTATTATGTTGAAAAATAGAATGCATTCAATTCTTCAGTCAGGAATCCTACCTGTTTGGGACCATTTCATAAATAAACAATGGATTATTGATGAAGGAGGAAGACCATCGAAAAACTCGGTGAGAATAAAATCAATCGGACTTGATTCAAATATTACGACCGTTGCTTTTGTTTATTTCATCTGTATAGCCATCACAATTTTAATTTTCATATTAGAAAATTACAAAAGCATTTTGAAGTTACTGATAACAATTCACACGTCCCTCAAAAACTTTATATGTAAATTTTTGGTTAATTTGGTGTGCAAATCTATCCAGTGCTACTATGCTACAAGAAAAGCGCTGAACACGGCCAAAATTTCTTTGCTTGCCTTCTGCACCAATCTCCGTCTACCTGAGTTTGGGGGCGTCATCGTTAATACCATAACATTAATTCATGCTGGGCTCAAAAAGTTTTGTCAAGGGCCTTCATATTTATTTCGTCATACTTTTAGGAACCTGTTGAATAAATTGAGACAAAGTCGTTAATTTTTAGAAAGTAGAATGTATGGCATAGTAATAAGTGTTTTTCATTTGTGTTGATCCAGATTTTGTGAAAATAAAATTTAATTACATGTTATGCTGTTTTGGTAGGTATACCTGTGTATATCTTATAACCATTGATCTCCATGCATCCGAATCTCAATAGCTAGTTATCTTGGTATTTATATGTACTATCTCACAATTTTTCATCACTAGATTGTTATAATGGTCATGCTGGTTAGATGACCTGATATCTAAATTAAGCTTTTCTTTTAAAACTTTATTCCGGCGTTTAAAGCGGAAACGCTGATATACAAAATGTCTAGGAGTGATACAAAATCCAAATCAAGGACAAGAACAACCTATTTGGCTTCAAGTGCAATCACAAGTGTAAAACCCACGAAAATTTTTTTAAACACCAGTCTACTTTAAGCCGATGTATAAAATTATTCCTAGCTTTATTTGTACAGCGGCAACTATATAGAAATATTATAGTGAATAATGAAATTTTATTTTGGTTTGAATAAGCTTGAAAGCATATTATTTATATTACCGAACTACATTAATTATGCCACAAATAGATTATGCCTTTGTCTGTGGTGCTATACATCATAATGTCAATATTATATAGTATTTTACATATAGACAGGTATACAATTAATTAATTTGGGATTATAATTATATCCTTAAGTAGATCTATCGAAATTAAGTTAAAACGCTAATGTTGAAATTACATACCAATTATTACAGGATGTATCCAGGGTTACCAGGTATACTTAAATGGCAAGTATTATACTTAAATTGGGCCCTATACTTAAAATACTTGCAAGTATTTTAAAATACTTAAATTATACTTAAATATACTTAAATCAGCTAAAATCGAAAACAGTGAAATAACATGAAGTCCTCTAAGATTAGAACACACTTTTTTATCGTTCAGATACGTTTACAACTTGAAATTTTCTCGCGCTTGAATTTAAGTATTTTTGTCTTTTAATTCAGTTTAATAGTCAAAATTGTCTTCCAATTTCTAAGGAAATTTGTTAATAACTTATCAGCGGGGTATAAATAACAAACCTCTCTTCCTCAGCTATGTCACTAAACCGTTACAGCTAAATTACTCAAAATTCATTAAGTCTTATTGATCAGTAATCAGTGTTGAAGTTGAATTTCAAAAATTTCTCGCGCTTCGCGCAAATTGGTATTTTCTCTTGATTTCCTTCTTCATATATGAAGTAATATGCAAGAATATTTATTTCAAGATCCGTAATTTAATTATTTTTGCTTCTTTTTAAACAAAAAATCCTAAATTTGTTAGCTGCGCTCAAATGATTGCGCCAAATAAGGCTGTATGACATTTGTAAGCATTTACCTAGACGGGCCCGAAGGGCCAAGTTGGTAAATGGCTATTGTTGGCCAGGATACTTAAATTCTTTGAAGAAAATCTGGTAACCCTGGATGTATCTGTTCTACTTAAATCTGGAATTTCTGAATCTTGAACAATATAAACCATCCTTTATTAAAACTAATCCAACCGCAAAAAAGCAAGAAAATTTTTACAATAAATAGAGGTAGATATATAAACGATCCATGTAAAACCTGCACTTTTTGCTGTGCCAATTCTTGTTCTTGTTGCACTACCAACTTGCCATAAGTAAAACCATTCCATATAGCATCACAAAATATTTTTGTAACTGGAAAGAATGCGAGAAAGGTATATTTATGACGCAACTTAGTTATGTTAAACTTCATAACCTTTAAATTCTATACCAGAGCAGTATATGATGCACTGACCTTAAGGTTTTAAATGCTGTACAATGCCTTATGTAATGTACAAAGGATAAACATATTTAGAGTGTCTGAAAAAAATTTAATATTCTAGATTATTTTGAGCTGGTAAAATGGCTCTTAAAGACAATAATAGGCAATTCTTCATAAAGTATTGATAACCATTTATACGGTATGCACATTGCTAATTGCCTATAAGTTAGCATCCTTTGAATGTACAGATACGACCAATGCGGAAAAATGACAAGGAAGTAGAAGATTCAGATTAGGATATATATACGTATGGACGGTTCATTTCCGGAAATACAGTTTCCTATACTTGTTTCCTATTTGTTGTCAAATAATAAATGGATTGAAGCCATTTTCTGTGCCAAAGTGGATTAAGGCATTGTATCCTTAACGTGCGTCCTTAGCTACCACTAAGCAACTAGCGGAATTCCGAATTCCTTCGAAGTAGGAATTTTCTACAGGAATAAGAACGAAAGTAGGGAGAGCAGAAATAGTATGCTGTTTGAACGGCAAATGAGACTGTGAGAGAAATACAAGTCGCATGATTTATCCGCTCTGTCGTTCTCCTTTGCTGTGTACTATACTTGAAATTCAAATTGTATTTTTCGACCATTTCGGTCATAACTCTAAAACGGGTACACTGAAAATTTTCACTAAGGACGCACATTAAAGGACGATATATGCTAAATATAATTTCGGATCCCCTTAATCGATTTTCTGAATGCCGAATGTGTTATAGTTTATTTACTATTTAGTTGGCATTTCTAATTTTTTTAATGAAGAATGACATTTTCATTATTGATTGCCTTGATTATAAAATATCAAAATCTTAATCCGTAATCGTTGCGGTATCCGGATAGGGAGGTGTGGACGAATTGGATAAAATGGTTTTTATCCACTGGAAAAAATGATTTTATCCGGAAAAAATTAATTTCATCCGGACATAATAGCTATGTCTAGTTGGCAAAACCAATTTCATCCGGAAAAAACGCAACCCTGATTTTAACCTTCACTTCTCCATTCTTTAACGAAACAATCGAAAACGTAAGAAAATTAATACATTTGGTTTAAGTTAATATAAAAGGTGACATTCTTCATTAATTACAACTAACCTGCCATTCTATCTATAGAGTATCACCAAATACTGCTGTAACTGGGAATGACTTAAAACGCAATCCAGGTATGTCAAAATTCATAAACTTAAATTTTATGCCAATATGTGACATTTATTGTGATTTGAATCGTGGAATTGCTCCTGAAAAATTATTTCCTTTCGTAGAATATCATAGGATAAAGTACAAAAAATTTAAATGAAGTAAGCCTAGATTATAAACATGTTTTAACGATATGCTTTAAAGGAAATAGGAAATGAAAATTCTACTTCCTTATAAGCCAAAGCTTTCAGGAAATGGATACGGAAAATGTATAAAAGAAGCGACAAAGAGTTGTGGTACAACTACAATCATTAACTGCCAGGTGTAGAAATAAATGAAATAATTCCTATTTGCGTCTACAACACAAAAAAATCTTACATTATTTTCGAATTCAATTCCATAACAACATAATATTATGGGGAACAGGAGTTATTTTTGTTTATTAGTGCTACACTTTATCCTAGTTCACTCATCTAGCAGTCATAAACAGTCTGACCACATTCTCTCAACTTTAACAAATTCAGTGCACAAAAACTGTAGGCAGAACATATTTTTGTATGACACAGAGGACGGGGAAAGCGTAGAACTTCAATTCGTGGAGCAACCATTTGTCCTTGTTAGGGCGTCTACAATTAAACTTCCTGATTTTTACAAAAAGGAACTGAAATTCCCCTTGGGAAACTTATACAATGTTCATTTATTTTATTATCTTACATTGCCACTAAATGGCTTATTTTCTGAAATATTTTATAAAAACGTCTCCACAATTGGCACTTCCCATAAATATTTAAATTGCATTTCATACTTTCTTTTGTTTCCTGAAAGTCAGTATCAGTTGTATCCAAAGCCAGAACTGTTTTTGGCATCTGAATTTATCAAATCTGCTTATACTGACATTAATATTGGACGAAATTTAGATGTTGAAAAGAAACTTGGAGAAAAACAAATTGGTTTCAAACGTTCTGACCGAACATTCCTATACTATTTCGAAGTAACTGTCTCTGAGAAATACAACTTTGCACAATATAATGTATCCAAAGTTCAACTTATTTTGGCTGCTCTCCAAAATTACCCTGAAAATTCATATATTTATTCTTTTACTAAAGAAAACCAAAATCATTACAGTATTAAAGGAATTTATCGAAATTTAACGAATTATGTTGATATTTTACGTAATAGCAATGATGTAGATCAAACTCATGTTATGATAGTAGACTTAAACTACGAAAGTGTTGTCAATTTTCAAGTCGAGTCAATAATGAAACTGAAATATTATGCACAATTCTCAACACCAATCTTGGTAAATTTGCATCATTTTCCGGTTTATGAAGAAAAACTCTTACAAGCCGAATCCTTCAAGAAGATCACACGAAAATATTCAGTTCCATTAATTGTGGCATCTATACTGCTTTCGGTATTTAACAACACAGTCTTTTATGAACAACCAGAGTTTCTTGTACCCAGTGAATATTACGCATTGGGGTTATCTTGGTATCAACAAGTGATGTGGCCTTTACAAATTTATGCTTTCTCACCTGTAAAGGAGGACGTGATGAATTTTATTACCTGCCACGGATATTCGGAGGAATTATCATTTTATGTTTTCTTGCGTCCATTTGAAAGTGATTTTTGGTGGACTATTTTAGTTTGCATGGCGCTTATTTGCATTTGGTTGTGCTTTCTAATGCACTATGTCAAATGTTATGATTACACAATGTCTGTTTTGATACTGTATGCATATTTACTAGAAATATCGTACGATGTACCAGCGAAACTAAAGAAATCTAGAGCTTTTAACATTTTCATTTGCACATTTATTTTGATGGGAATCGTGGTTACCAATGGATACAAAGGACTTATTACTAATTATCTGACAATTAAACCAGTTACCAAGCTAGAAACATTTGACGAAATATCTGAAGATAGTAATTATTTGCAAATAGACCTCGCCCGATTTAATAACACTATGGAATCACTTTCAGAAAATATTTATAATTCCAATCTTGAAATGTTAACATCAAAAGTGGCCACATGTGGAAAGGTTATATTTTATGACAAGGTCTCTCGTCTCGACAGATTTTACGCCAAAACTGCCAAATTACCACCAATGTCTGAAGCGAATTCATTTTACTACGAGGGAACCGTTAATTCACAAGATTTTGGAATTGCGGATTATCTAGTTCTGCGTGCTGAATATTTTTCCATTATGTTGAAAAACAGAATGCACTTAATAATTCAGTCAGGAATTCTACCTGTTTGGGAACATTTCATAAATAAACAATGGATTATAGATGAAGGAGGAAGAATATCGGAAAACTCGGTGAGAATAAAATCCATCGGACTTGATTCAAATATTACGACCGTTGCATTTGTTTATTTAATATGTATAGCTGTCACAATTTTAGTGTTTGTATTGGAAAATTACAAACAAATTTTTAAATTACTAACAATTCTCAAAGATTGTTTCAAAAAATTTATGTCTGTATTCCCAGTCCTGTGTAAATGTAGATACATACATTGTCGTCAGTTTAACGAATATTTACGTAATATTTTGGCCAATCTTCGATTCTTAAATTGGGCGCGTCAGCGTCAACATCAGACATCAACCCCACAGTGTTAATCTAGCGTGGACGTGAATATGGAATAAGTGAAGATTTGTCTTGTCATGTAAACATTATCCATATTTAAAATCAATCAATAATTCATCATAATTTCAAAATAATAACCATAATTTCATATTTCATGTGCATGCAAAGGTAATTTATAATTTCATTAATTGTATAGTGTAGTCGTAAAGTCGTCGCAGACTATTATAACATCGGTGAAATAAAATCTACTGTAATTGAAGAATCAAATATCATGACAGTTGCATTTCTTTGTTTTATATGTATAGCTACCACAATTTTAATTTTTATATTAGATAATTGTAAATTCATTTTTAAATTACTGATATAAATTGACAGAATTATTAGAGATGAGTAAATTAAAAAAGACAACATAGTTGAGTGAAATGATTTAGGTCTTCGGATAGCTGCTGGCATTATAAGAAAACGATTTGAAGGAAAACATTAATTTTTACAACATCAGAGGTTCCTAAAGGTAAAATTTAAAAAATTAAAAAAAAATAACTGCTGAACTGATTTAAATGAAACCTTTACCAAAATTTACGTAATAATTTGTTCTGACTTATTTTAAAAATTATTCCGAAATGTCGAATTTTACCGTTTCAAAAACGGATATGAAATTTAAAAATCGTGTTTTGGAGAAAATACAAGTATTTTTATATAATTCTGCCGGACTCAACTCAAAGAAGACCCTTAATGTCCATCCCAGCATATAAAGTTAACTGTTACCTGCGAACCCCAATAGGAGTCACAGATCAAGTACTCAATAAGGAAATAAAGCATGTGAGGTATCAATCGAAAGGCAATGACTTGAATAGTCATAATATGGTATTTATTCCGTTATACCTCCAGTTGAGGGCAAAGGTCAAAATTTAATTTTTCTACAAATAATATAATGTGAATTTTCAATTTAAAAGGTAATGAAATAAACAGTCATAATGCGGTATTTATTCTTGACTAATACAAAAGTCTACACAATTATAATTATGGCATCCCCAGGGCCGCAGCCAGAAAAAAATTTCGGAAAATTTTTGGCTTTTAAGGCAAAAATTCCTTTCCTTTCTTCGATTTCGGGGGGGGCGGCCCCCCCCCCCCCTCGCTGCATAATATGCATATTATGCAACAGCTAAGCTGTAGAAATGACAACAATCAAACAACAAATTAGATTTCTTTTCACAGCGTAATTGTATTGCTGACAGTCAAAGTTCCACTGCTTATCAGTTACATTTGTCATTATTGTATAAATAGTATAAATCAAATTCAATACACATACACAAATTATCAATAATTAGTGATTTAATCACATAATTATAATGCATCAAATAATAAGACCAATAATAAATAATTAAATGTAACAAGTTTTACCTGTAGAAATGACAAGAATAAAACAACACATGCGTTAACTACGTTAGTTTGCCAAGACCCCCTCCCTCGTCTGTCGCCATCACCTTCAAATTATAATATAACGTTATACCTTAGTATAATATGTAGATAGCGACAAAATTAATATAAATGTAGAAGATCATGTTTTGAATTGTAAATTCTCTTACAATTAACTGATGAGATTCTTAATTTTAGGCAGTTCAAGGTGTAGGCTACATCTTCTGTTTTGAAATGGATATTAAAGAAGAAAGTACAAAATAGTCAACGTAACCTTTCAACATATGTCTTACAATTATGTTGAAATTGCATTTTTTTAATATACAGTTTGATTCGCCAATATCTAAGTTTGTTTATCGTAGCTTGAAAGACCGATGAACTGAAACTAAAAAACCAAGTTTGGATGGAAAAATAAAGAATTATTTTATTCCAAAAAATTTCTACGCAAAATGAAATGAAAAATCCTAGAATGAGATATCCACACAAAATAATTATCGTATGAATTTTCATTCTTAAGTAGATGCCCACGGGTCGGCTTTCTTCATACTTTATTTTTGAATTGAATTTTTTAGATGGGAGATACTTCTTAAACTCTAATTGTTCTTGCCAAAGGGAAAGAAGTCCCTTCTCCTGCATTCGTTTAAAATACGCTTGGAAATTATGACGAAAACAACCGAAGAAAATATACGACTTTGGGATTGTATCTACAATGTCTTCGGTGGTCATACAGTGTCCACCAGTTGAATATAGTTTGGGTATTCTGGCCACAGAATAATGTCCATAATTTTTGTTAGAGATGGCAAAAATTTTCATGGAATTGTTAGTTATCAAATTTAACGTCACTTGTGTATTATTTCCAATTGGTTTTTCTATTTTCGTGTCATAAATATAAACACTGGAATTCATCTTTTCTAATACTTTGTATTTATCAAACAACTCAGTTCGGTTTTCATTCAGATTGATTCTTCGGTCTATAATCCACAACAACCTATAATTATTTTCCACGAGATCCTTAAAGTCCTTCAATATTTTCTTGTCTGGAGTTGCAATGATTTCGCTAGTTATCCAAGTTTGATAGAGAGTAGTAATTGCAAATCCCGTGGTTGCTACTACCACGAACAGACTCCTCCTTCTGTTATAAACAACTCCCTGGTCTAAAAGAACAGCTGCCAAGGAGATCAAAATCCATCCTAGTTTCTTAGCTGCAGAATCTGTCGACCCGAAAGATAAAACAAAAAATGAGAGTGGGAGAAGAGAGATGATGAGGAGCCAGCAATGATCATCAAATGTATTCTGAATCAACACCGACAGAGGGACGTCGTGGAAATTCGGGGACCCCTCACAGTAATAGGGAATCATATCTTCAAAATACTGAATGAATGTTGTTTTATGCCAATTGTAAGTGTACAGTTTCGAATATGAGCCCAACATGTAAATCATTCCATGATTTGGATCTGATTTAGAATAATATAAATTCCTCGAATAAAGTGTAGTAAAATTTAAGGCATCAGCCATTGTTTCCATTGCTCTGTATTCACCGAGGCAAGTCATGTTGTTCATTTTAATCATAGAATAAATAGAATTCTTGCAAGCAGGCCATGATTTAGCTTTTTTGAAAGGAAAATCTATTTTCTTCCCAGGAATTGTAGAGGCATGTAGATGTCCATTCAGCGAGTACCAAACTTCTTCCCAATCTTCATCTTCCTTAATTTCTATGTTTGCAACGAATCTCCTTCGTTTGTATAGCTGGCCGGTGTGGACTGTATGGTGAGTGGAATTATCGATCCGCAATATAAAAAGCGGACTAGACAACTCATGACTGAGACTTAATTGCCATTGATGATGCTTGGTTTCGACTGCCCTATGACCTGGAACAATTATGAATATAGAAGAGAGTCGGTTAACTTCTTGTCCAAAATATGAAACTATTAGATGTCCAGGCCAAAAATCTGGCTCCATTAGAATATTGACGCTACAATCACTGTTTGACAAATCCCGTGGATTCTCTGGATGTCGATTGAAGCGTTTCGTCCAGTCATACGTGTGGTCTTCAATTATCGTCCACGGCTGAGAATTTTGATTTGACAACAAGAAACTCGTCGTCCACACAGAATTCTTAAATACAATCAGGTTGAAATCACAATTTTTGTAAAATGATAAATTTGGAATTCCGTTGGTTGGCTGAAAAACAGACAACTCCAAAAAACAAAGAATGAAATTTGATAATATTAAGAAATGCATACTAGACTTCTCAGTAATGTAATAGTGTACAATGCTCAAACTACAGTGTACAATTTGTAAAACATACAAATAAAAACTATTTTAAACAAATTTTCGCTTTGAAAACAATCACCATTAATGTCAAAGACTAGAATAATTTTTACTATTAAAAGTAACGACAATCTGAGAGTATATACAGACTAATTCGTTATGATGTTTCCCCTTCCCAAAGCCTCCCTCTGATTATGTGTCAGAATATCCTTCCCACCAATTCGTACAGAATCTTCTTTGTGAATCTAATGAGCCCTACCACGTCAAAATTGCAAAGAGTGAAAAAAATTGGAAATAACAGTTGGAATTTCCCAAGATTCTGCTAGTTTTATATCGGAAATTACACGAAATTTTGTTTGCAATTTCGTCAATATAAATGGCTTTAAAACTTAAATTTTGAAGGGATAATTATTGAATGCGTCTATTTAAAGTACAGTACAGTTACAACTGTGTACATTGTTTGTTTGGATTGTATCAGTTTATATGGATGACCACCGAATAGTACTGATGCTTTTTTGATCCTATATATTGATTCCAGGTTTATAGTGGGTTCTTGCAAATATATTCGTATTGTGGTAACAAGAAGTTTCTATATAGACCGTAGACTAAGAAGAGTAAAGTACATTAAACTATAGAAACAAGTAAAATTACAGTAGTACCATTCCACGATTGGTTGAATTACATTAATCTAATCCGAGAATATTCCCTACTGTACTTCTACATAAATATAAAATGTTCTGTACAGTATTTGTCTATATAGGTATTCCTTTTTACTTCGTATTTTCTCCTCTTTGCATAAGTAGAGCAGAGCTAAATGTCTTTCTCCTATTTACTTTTTATTGATGTCGCGTTCGAAGTCGTTGTCATGGGAAAATCCTTCCTAGGTTCTATAGATATTAGGTTCTATATTATGTACCTGTAGATATTAGGTTCTATATTATGTACCTGTAGATATTAGGTTCTATATTATGTACCTATAGGTATTAGGTATTAATTGCTTGACACAATATTTCGTTTGCTTCACCTTCTACACTTGTTGTACTCAGCCTTTTTTCTCACATTTTCTATCACTCTTTAGGCCGTTGTTAATAATTATTGGAATAACTGTTATATTACAACACAATGGGCATTAGAGCTTACCACATACATGTTTTACACAGATAGTTAGGCATTGTAAGATATGAATTTCAAAGTAAGTGTAATAGTCTTCGGGGACAGTTCTTATGGTTTAAGGGGATGGCGGGGATCAACGGTGTACGCTAACAGTTCAGTGGAAGGGGCTAACTCCAAGTTAATATATTATTTATAGTGAAACTGTTACCTATTAAACACTAAAAAAGCTATATCCGCTTAAGATAAATGTATCAATAGGTTTTCGGAGAAAATTTTGTAAAAAATGAAGACCTGGAAAGTCATAAATCCGTCTGTATTATGAACGTTGTAAGCCATGAGGGCTCCTCAAGACTTCCAAACCATGTGAAAATCAGCGTCTTGAGTCTTGACATATACCTCCAAATATCATTAGCTTTTCTAAGCTCTCGTTTGACTTTGTAACTTGAGCAGGTTTGCAAAGTATGAGCTGAAGTTCAGCACAAAACAATTTATATGCTCAACTCGTACTCAAATTGTATCGATTATGTATGTACCTCTATTTAAATGTACAATTCGTTTTCGTTTCTAATCTAGGCTACCTGCCTGATGTATGTATAACGAGCCAAAATACTTTGCACTAGTTATATGTAAATCGAGTCAAGCAAATAATTATAATCCAAATACACGAACAACTACGCCTCCTTTTTATTAGCTATATAAGACTAAATATATTTAGTCCTATATTGTTAGTTCTATTTGTATTTCGTTGTAAAAGATTTAGTACTATTATGTCCTGTATTTCTGGTTGTTTGACTTATTAATATGATAGTTATAGCTTTCTTTAGAGGCAATCAATATCTTTTCCCACTAAATAATTTAGATCTCATTAAATAGTCGAAGCTTCTAACATTTAACCAAAGTCTGCTTTTTGTTCGATTACTCCCATGGTAGATGCGTCCAGGTTTTTAAATGTTACATTGAATTTAAGGAATTTATAACGTACCTGCTTATATGCAATTCCTTTTATTTGTTTATGTTTCAATAATCAGACTTGCAAATGCATTTTGAATTGAAATCCTATTTGAGATTTCAGCGAACTTTACCTTCTCTTTAAGTAAATACTATTACTGTCGGTCAATCCGTCCGTTCTGAAATCCCAATGCAGGATTACTTCTACAAATTTTGGAGACGATCTAAAATATTAGGTAGCTAATAACTTCGCTGTTTGCATTACGAAATTATATCGTCCTTTAAGGAACCATTTAGCCGAAATCTATTTTTCGTTTTGTGTACAAAATAGCCTAAATATATATTCTGCACCAAACAAAAAATAGATTTAGGATATTTCGTACACAATCGAAAAATAGATTTCGGCTAAATGATTCCTTAAGTAACGATATGCCAGACATTACAATCCCCAATACCTATCTTTTTCCAGCTTACATAATAAACATCATAATCTAACTTCATTAAAGCGACCAATTTCATAAATGCTTTGGCCAAAATGGAATATTATTTTTAACCTTTATAATATATCCATACTTATTAGCACCAAACCTTCGAAAGCGCGGAGACAAATATATACCAAAACAAAACTATTAGCTTTGTCTTTACAAAACACTGTGAGAATTTAGTCCGCTGAGTAGGATTAAAACTTCCTGCTGTTCTTAGATTGTGAAAACTACTATAAAACAAACCGTTATAATTGACTTTGATTGAATTCCGAATACACATTTCAAAATGATTATTTGGAAGCTAAGATATATTTTCCTGTTGATTATTTTGTACACACCAATTATTGTTTGTGCTGGGAAATTAGAAAAGTTAATGTCAATGGAGAAGGATTGTCACATCAACATAATAATTTATGAAACAAACTCCGTCCAAACTAAAGAAAAGTTGAAGGAACTGATCTTTACAGAAACTCCGTATTCTCTGACGAATGTCGACACATTCAAAAGGATTTCAGCTAGAGAGTATGCAAATATGACAGAACGGGAAAAGGAACAGCGGGTTTACCAGGAAAGAAGATTTTGCCCCTGGCCTAGAAATTCGCCGTATTTTTATTACCGAGTAACTTGTATTGTGCATTTTTCAGTGGACATGAATTCCAGTAACTTAATTGACTTGGCACTGACCAAATACATAATTAGTTACGTGGGAGGGGAGTTCAGGTTCAATCTATACAATACAATCCGAAAACCATTCTTCGACAATCTGCCATTGAGTAAGATGTGCTACGACCAAAGGAATATTTTAAATTATAAAACTGTTTACTTTCTTCTTCAAAGAGAAGTGCTAGGCTCCTTGAAAAACCAAACCAAATTCTTAATTGATATTAAGAGACATTTTAAAGGACTAGAGGGACACTATCTGGTGCATTCATTAGAGGAAGAAGATAAAAGAGAGTTCTTTTTGTGTGGGAACTGCCAAAATGAAATATTGAGGACGAACGAAATTCTTGAAAACAGGTATATGAACAGCTTGGTTTTATTACGTAATTTAAATACTGTTGACAGAATGCCGTTGAAGAAAACTCGAGCGGAATCAGAAATGAACAGAAATTTCAATCAATGCGCAGAAGTTGTTCGCTACGAATTCTCGGAGTCCCATTACAATGGACCCCCATTAAAGAACGAAAATTTTTCATCTGCTTTCAAAGGGGAACAGATCGATGTGTCAGTTATTTTATCTTCGATTATCTTTCACAGTTTCCCTAACATAACAATTGCAAAAGGCAATGCAATGATTAAATGCGCGAACAGAAAGAAATGGATAGTGGGAACAATAACATTTGACGATACAATAGACACACATAATCCTGATTCTGGTAATTCTGAATTGAGGATATTTCTATTTCCAACCCACACAGAAAGCTACAATTACATATCTTGTGTGGTTCTGGAGGATGAGAGTCTGTCGTTCTACGGCTACATCCGTCCATTTGATCTTTCTGCTTGGATTGGGATTCTGTTGACAATCTTTATCGTCTCATCCTTCTTTCAACTGACATTTTACTTGAAACATAATCAAATCTACTTTTTCATCTTCACTTGCTGTGCTTTTGTCCTCGACAACAGTTGCGAATTCCCGAAAAAGATAGAAAAGTATTTCTGGTTTAAAATTGTTTTGGGTCCATACCTACTGATGTTCATTATTCTCACCTACGGCTATACAGGCATCGTCATCACAGATTTAACTGAACCGAGGGCTGTAAAACAAATTGAATCTTTTGAAGATATTAAGGCTTTGGACGATATTTCAGTAGCCAGTTCACTGAGAGGAAAGTCGCCATATGACCCAATGTTAATTCCAACACACTACCAGGAGAGTATATTATTCTTATACAATTGTTATGTAAGTTTGAACGAAACACCAACCAATGATAAAAACAGACAATCTGAAAATAATTATAAATGTAGTCATATTAGCAGAAGCAGTATCTTTGATGGTACATCGATAGAACATGTGAAAGTAGCAATAGATTATGCCAACCGACTTGGTAAAAAAGATATGTTTTTGGCGACTTCTGATGCTTTTCATCTTCCAACATTTAAAGAAGGGAAAAGTGAAACAATTATCAAAAAACTTCATCTACCATCTGAATCTCTTCAACGTTGGATTTCTCAATGCAACAATTCAGTGTTTGTGGATAGACAAAGCCAAATTCATCATTTTTTAAACGATTCTCATTGGGATGTTATTAAGCCAAAACGAAAATTGTATGTTGGGGTCCCAGATAACAATACTGATACTTTTGGCATGATAGTCGAGAGTGAGTCTGTTCTTTATCTAGAATACTTAACTGGAAAACTTGCTACTTTATTGCACTCCGGGCTCCACGCTAAATGGATGGACGTCTTCAATCACTTCAATTTCACCGTCTGTAGTCATTGTTTCGATAGAGCCCAGCCACGTCCTGTGACATTTTATAATTCAAACATATTCACTATTTTCGCTTTTTATTTTGCTTTCTCTATTTTGTCACTTCTAGTATTCCTCTGGGAAATCAAACGTATAATTGCTTACATAATCATTGACCTGACATCTAAATTAAGCTTTTCTTCTAGAACTTTATTCTGGCGTTTAAAGCGGAAATATCCAGGAGTCATACAAAGACCACGTCAAGGACAAGAACATCCTATTTGGCTTCAAGTGCAACCACAAGAGTAATGCCCACTAAAAACATTTTTTTAAACGCAAATGATAATAAGGAAATAATTGGTTTTTAAGTCAAAAATTCTTTTCTTCGATTTCGAGAATTGCCAAAAAAGACCCCCTTTTCTTGGGCTTTCATTTACCACACAAAACCACGAAAAATATTATTTAAAAACAGCAAAAATTAGTATGTGCTTATATTTGAACCACAATAATTACTTTAAAATTATTTATTCCCTTGTCTTATGACGCGTGTATGAATGTCTCTATCTAACTATCTAGTTTATAACCACCTATTACCTATAACATGGACATTCAGGATGTGCCTATGGAATGCCTAGGCATTACAAAATACAAGGAAGTCAACGGTGACTCCACATTTCATTAGTTTTGCTCCATTTACACTAATTTACCTCTCTGGGTGGCCATTAATTTCTTTTGAAAATAAACTAACAGTTGGCTAAGTGATGAATATAGGTATACTATTTAATATTACTATTACACATGCTTATGTTTTGCTTTATAAATTGCAATTATGCAAATGTATCTAATAAATATTTATTTTTATTCTGCCATTGTTAGATACCTCCTTCTATTCCAAAATTTAGTACATATAGTAATCCTGGGGCCTAGTAATAGGTAAAAGCTACTTGCTTTTCAATAGGCTACAAAAGATACTGAAAAAACGACAAAAAGGGGTTATGTATAAACCTCGGAAAGGACAAGAATAACCTATTTGCTTTCTAATGCAAATACAAAAGTGTAAAATAGCCCCTCAAATTATTATGCTTTATTTATATACAAGTTCGATACCGAGTTTTCCAAGTCGTTAAGCACATCATAATTTTAGTTTCGATATTACAAAATTAATTTTAATTTTATCTGCAAAATATAATCGACGCAATTTAGGAGCTAGACGGATAAAAAATTAATGCAAGCGCGAATAACCAACGAAGCGATTACCAAGCGGCAAGCCACCACAAATTTTCACCCTCCTTTAAACATTTTGCATGGAATTGGGTCTGTAATTTCTCTACCGCTTACAAAATGTGGGTACAGATTGACATTCATTCTCAATGATATAGATCGTAAAATAAGGGAATATAAGCCCACTGAAAAACATTCAAGTTATTAATTTGAAATAAAACCAATTTACCAGCAAATTGGTATTCTTTTCCAGATATTTAAACTAACTTGGTTGATCAAGGATTGAAAACAGACGTTTGTATTCATCTTGCAGTGAAATTATAATAACCAAAAATAATGTAAAAAATAAGACATATTTTGGCCTTTTTTTGAAAAATATCCTCACTTTTTCTCAGATTGCGTGCGCTGCGCCCACCCACTTTAAATTTAATGCTATTTTCCGTAAACTATTTCTTTAAACAAATGAATTGCCTTTACGCATAAAAGATTCAGCCTTTTCACATAAAAAAATTTGCCATTAGTCCATTAGTTAACCATAGAATGCCCGCAGTGGTTCATCCATGGATTTTAGGCCTTTGTCCTATCCTAGCTCAGAGCGGATATGCCTTATAACCTCAAGGATTTTTGCATTTGTCAAACATGCGTTTCTCTCCTTGTGTAGAAAATGTCTTTGATAATGGAAAAATCCGTTGATATTTAAGGCAAAATAAAATTAAGAAACTGAAAAGTGGGACCACTTTTCTACCCTAATGACCAAGCTGGTCCATCCATAGACAGGGATGGTTTCGAGATCCCTGAGTCCATGGGTGGACCACCCCATGCAACAGTGCTGCTGGTTGGGCATATTATTTTAATTTATGAAACCGTGCTCCGAACCCTGATAGTCAAAAATGGCCAAGGAATCCACACGTGGACAACCAATCACAACGCACAGCCATGAATGGACCACTTGGGCATTAACGTTGATTTTATAGCCTGGGCAGACTAGGGTTAATTTTATTGAATGTAGTAGTATGTCTAAGATATATTAGTGAATAATAATATACTGTTAGTATTAGTGAATTATAATCTAAAACCCATGTCACATTCACATAAGAATATCATCTGTATGACTGTGTTGACAAAATGTAACTTGGCAAGTTCAGGACACTTTTTACCATACCATTTCTACAATCTTTTGTATTCCCCATCCGACTCTATCGCCCATAGCGCTGTGTATGAAAAGTAGGATTTCTATACTACACGGAAAGTAGGACTGATCAGACTCCGGCTCAGTGATTAGGCTGTTTATAGTATTACAGGCTCATTACTTTATTGCTTGAGCGAGGGACACTCGTTTGTTTCGTAAAGACGAGTCATTAATTAAATTTACCGTAATTAATAAAGTTAAAGGTATGATTTTTTTATTTTAATGGCTCATTAATTGCCAGCCGTTAAAATACTGTACAATTTATGTGATGTAAATATTTCGATTGTCTGAAAAATATTTGAATTTGAAAGTCTAGATTACTTTGAGCTGGTAAAATGACTATTCTTCATAATCTATTCATAACCATTTATACTGTATACTAAGCACATTGTTAATCACCTATAAGTTAAGCATCCTTTGGATGTACAGATATACAACTATACAACCAATCGGTAATAAATGACAAGGAAGCAGAAGAGTCAGACCAGGATATACGTTTGAACGCTACATTTCCGGAAATATTATTTCCTATACTTGTTTCCTATTTGCTGTTCTAAATAAAAAATGGATTGAGACCATTTTCTGTGCCAAACGAAAAGTAGATTAAGGCCTTTTGTATCCTTAAGGGACGATATACTAAACATAATTTAGCATCCCGTAGATCAATTTCCTGAATACCGAATGTGTTATATACTTTAAAGAAGAGACATTTTCATTACTAATTGCTTTGTTCATAAAATATCAAAATCGTACTCTGTAATCTGATCACTCTGTAACAAAGCAAAATAAATATAAATAGATAAAATAAATTATCAACTCAACATATATTTTTCACAATTTCTTTTGTTATCGAAAGGGATAATTATTATTTTCCAATCGTTATTTTTTTACCTACATACCTGTTTATTATTTTGTTCTTTTAGTCATCCCACTCACACTTGTGGTGTACAACCGTGTTATAGTAGTTTGACCTTCATTTCACCATCCTTTAATAAAAATAACAATCGAAAAAGTAAGAAAATCAATACATTAATCTAAAGTGGATACAAAAAACAACCATGCAAAGCCTATATTTGCATTTACTGCTGTGCTATTCTTCTTTAATTAGAACTAACTTGCATTTCTATCATGACAAAATATTTTTGTAACTGGGAATGGCTTAGGACGAGGTATACCAAACTTCATAAACTTTAAAAATTTATACCAATATGTGACATTTATTCTTTATTTATATCAATTATTCCTGAAAAATTATTTCCTTTAGTATATCATAGGATACAGTACAAAATATTCAAATATAGCAAACCTAGAATATGAACAAATTTCAAGGATATGCTTTAGAGAAAACTGGAAATGAAAATTCAACTTCCTTATGAGCCAAAGCTTTCAGGAAATGGATACGGAAAATGTATAAAAGAAGCAACAAAGAGTTGTGTTATCATTATTTTGCGCTAGGTGTAGAAATAAATGAAATATTTCATATTTACGCCTACAACACATAAAGAATAAAATCTTACATTATTTTCGAATTCAATTTCATTGCAACATAATACGTGCATACTATGGGGAAACGGCGCTGTAGTTATTTTTGTTTATTAGTGCTACATTTTATCCTAGTTCACTCATCAAGCAGTCAAAAACAGTCTGACCAAATTCTCTCAACTTTAACAAATTCCGTACACAAAAATTGTCGGCAAAACATATTTTTGTATGACACAGTCGACGGGGAAAGTGTAGAACTTCAATTCGTGGAGCAACCGTTTGTACTCGTTAGGGCGTCTACAATTAAACTTCCTGACTTTTATAAAAAGAAACTCAAATCGCTGGAAGACATATACAGCCTCGCTGTAGATCTATTTTATTTGCTCACACAGCCACTCAATGGCTTATTTTCAAAAGCATTTTATAAAAATGTGTCCACAATTGGCACTTCCCATAAATATTTAAATTGCATTTCATATTTTCTTATGTTCCCTGAAAGTCAGTATCAGTTGCGTCCAAAGCAAGAACTACTTTTGGCATCTGCATTTGTTAAATCTGCTTATACTGACATTGACATTGGACGACTTTTAGATGATGAAAAGCAAAATGAAGAAAAACTATTTGGTTTCAAATGTTCTGACCGAACATTCCTGTACTATTTTGAAGTAAATGTATTTGAGAAATACAACTTCGCACAATATAATGTATCCCAAGTTCAACATTTTTTGGCTGCTCTCCAAAATTACCCTGAAAATTCATATATTTATTCTTTTACTAAAGAAAATCCAAATCATTACAGTATCAAGGGAATTTATCGAAATTTAACGAATTATTTTGATATTCTACGTAATGACAGTAGAGTAGATCAAACTCATGTTATGATAGTAGACTTAAAATACGAAAGTGTTGTCAATTTTCAAGTCGAATCAATAATGAAACTGAAGTTTTATGCACAATTTCCAACTCCAGTCTTGGTTAATTTGCACCAATTTCCTGGTTGTTGTGGAGAAAAACTTTTACAAGATGAATCGTTCAAGAAGATCACCCAAAAATATTCAGTTCCATTGATTGTGGCATCTATACTACTTTCGGTATTTAACAACACAATCTTCTATAAACAACCACTGACTCTGCCCAGTGAATATTACGCATTGGGATTGTCTTGGTACGAGCAAGGGGCATGGCTTTCAGGAATTTATGATTTCTCACCTGTAAAGGAAGACGTGCTGAATTTTATTACGTGTCACGGATATTCGGAAGAATTATCATTTTATGTTTTCCTTCGTCCATTTGAAAGTGATTTTTGGTGGGCTATTGTCGCTTGTATGGCGCTTATTTGCATTTGGTTGTGTTTTCTAATGCACTATGTCAAACATTATGACTACGCAATGTCTGTATTACTGCTGTATGCATATTTACTGGAAATATCGTACGATGTGCCAGCAAAACTGAATAAATCCCGGGCTTTTAACATTTTCATATGCACATTTATTCTGATGGGAATTGTTGTCACAAATGGATACAAAGGACTAATTACTAATTATCTGACAATTAAACCGGTTACCAAACTGGAAACATTTGACCAAGTACACCTGACTAATGGTTATTTATTTATAAATCTCGCAACATTTAATAACACTATCGAATCGCTTTCAAAACAAACATATTATTTTGATAATTTTGAACTTAGCAGTATGGCATCAAAAATGGCTACATGTGGAAAAGTTGTGTTTTATGACAAAGTCTCCCGTCTTGACAGATTTTACGTCAAAACTGCTAAAATACCACCAATGTCTGAAGCTAATTCATTTTACTACGAGGGAATCGCTAATCCAGATGATAATAGAATTGTGGATTATCTGGCTTTGCGTGCTGAGTATTTCTCCATTATGTTGAAAAATAGAATGCACTCAATTCTTCAGTCAGGAATCCTACCGGTTTGGGAACATTTCATAAATAAACAATGGATTATAGATGAAGGAGGAAGAATATCGGAAAACTCGGCGAGAATAAAATCAATCGGACTTGATTCAAATATTACGACCGTTGCATTTGTTTATTTTATATGTATTGCTGTCACAATTTTAGTTTTTGTATTGGAAAATCACAAACACATTTTTAAATTACTGAAAATTGTCAAAGATTATTTCATGAAATTTATTTCTATAATCCTAGTCCTCTGTAATTGTAAATACATAGAGTGTCATAATAGTAATGAATATTTACGTAATATTTTTGTCAATCTTCGATTCACAAATTGGTCGCGTCAGCGTCAACATCAACGCCACAGCATTAAATTGGCGTGGACGTGAATAAAAATTAAATGAATTAACATTTGTCTTGGCATTTAAATTTAATCCATTTTTTGAATCAATCATCATAATTTCAAGATAATTATAATTTCATTCACATCAAAAAGTAATTTTTAATTTCATTAATTGTGTAATGCTTCCTTTTGCTTTCTCTGTTGCGCACACCTATACCAAGTGGGATAGTGGGATTCAACAATAACAAGAGTTTCGGGTGATGAAATAGAAGGGTTGAATGATTGGCTACTTCTGCACAAATTTAGGAAAACTTTAATTCCTTCCGGATATAAGTGGACAAAATTAGTTCCGTTCAATGGACAAAACTAATTTCCTCTTGGAGTTGAGTTTTCAATTATTTGGAATGAGTTTCGAATGATTGGGAATGAGTTTCCAAAATGTTGGAATGATTTTCTAGTTTAGTAGATTGTTAAAAGTGCTAAAATCTATCAATGCTATCAATAGAGAGCACTACTACTGAATTTGTTCCTGTGATTGAAGTAAAATCAAAAATGTTCTTTGTCTACTTCATATTCTTACCGCAGCGTACATGGATAGCGCTTGGCGTACTACAAAGGTGTGGTGGACCAAATAAACCTTTCAAATGAATCTTACCCTCATCTTTAAAATTTGTTAAGATTAAGTGTGTAGATTAGGGTAGGTGTTCTTGCACAATGTATGGGCTGAATTTAAGCACAAAACAATACATTTATATATTTATTATTATACTCAACTCAGACGGGCTACTTTAAATAATTATACCGATTATACCGGGTGGCGCAGAATGATGTATACATGAACTTTGACCTTTAATAACTGATGATTGGTTTGGTGTATTTCAATGCTATGCACACCATGTGAAAGAGTATGCGTTTTTTAGTGAGATTTCTGAATTTGAAGACCCTCCATTACCAGACACCGACGTAATCGCTCCAACACTGACCGACCTGAATTTTTGTAATATTCCTGATTTATTTCTCATTTCCGTAACAATGCATGCGCGTAGTTGCATCAATGTTGTTCACTTTTCGGCATGGACATTATCCTCAACGATTCCCTAAAGACTAAAATCACATGGTGTTAATTCCAGTGATCTTGGTGGCCATGAAATCTGTCCTGCCCTACTGACGCATCTGTCATGCAGGGAAGTGGGTATCAAACAATTCCCTAATCCTAACATCAAGCCTGAAATGCGCCGGTGCCCAATCTGCCCCATCATCATTCACCCATTAAGTCTTTTTTCTGCCCAATGACTTAATTGGCCAGCTATTCAAGTAATTCCAAATCACAGTCGTTTAAAATCCTTTAGCCATTAAGCAATTTAGGCTTGATTTTAGGAAATGGTTTGATGCCGACTTCTTTGAAAGATGGGTTGGTTGGAGAGAATCGGTTTCATGGCCACCGAGATCACCGGACTTAACACCATGTGATTTCTGTCTTTGGGGAATCGTCGAGGATAATGTCCATGCCGAAAAGCCAACAACATTGATGCAACTACGTGCATGCATCGTTACGGAAATGGGAAATAAATCATGAATATTACAAAAATTCAGGTCGGTCAGTGCTGAAGCGATTACGCCGGTGCCTGGTGATGAAGGGTTTTCAAATTCAGAAATCTCACTAAAAAACGCATACTCTTTCACATGGTGTGCATAGCATTGAAATACACCAAACCAATCATCAGTTATTAAAAGTCAAAGTTCATGTATACATCATTATACGCGCCACCCTGTATATGTACTTATGTAAATGTACATTTATAATTTGTTTTGTGCTGTCTAATCTGGTCCACCTGTCTGATATATAACGAGCCAAAATACTTCGTGCTAATTATATACAAGGTATCGAAAACTCCAGGCTATTGCACTACTATTATTTACGTCAATAAAATTAAGTTAAATCATAAATATTTTTAACATGTTTTTTGTATGTTCCGTGTCGGGGTTGTTGCCAAAAACCCACCCCATAAAAGTCCAATCCAAAACCCTGATTAGTTGTTACAATAATGACTAACAAACAATATTCATTCAAGTATTAAAGTTTATGGCACACACAGGAATTTTGTATGGCAAGAAATTTTAGTAAACAGTCGTACTTTGTATGGTGTGTTATAGAAAACCGTGGGAATTTTTCTGGTAGTTAAGGGAATTATGTATGGTACTTTGTGACATTGTGACACATAGAATGTTTGTCATTATTTGCAGTTAATAGGTCACAAATTGCTGTCTTTTCCTTAGAATTCAAACCTGAAAACGTATGAATGTGATCCAGTGCATTTAAGAAGTATATATCTTGCCTTATCACAATTACCCACAATACTAACACATTTTAATTTAGCAGGGTATTTTCTTCCACCTTAAACAGTCAAAATAGTCCGTGGTACAGCTTTTGTAGTAGTTGCAATAGTATCTTACCTTCCGAATACACTGTTTAACCATAACTTCTTACTCTCTTTAATTACTCTTGGTGCTCTTATTAGTACCATACATTATTCCCTTAATTACCAGAACGATTCACACGGTTTTCAATAACACACCATACAAAGTAAGACTGTTTACAAAAATTTCTTGCCATGCAAAATTCCTGTGTGTGCCATAAGAATTCCATTTTTTCCCTTATAGATACGAACATCTATATGCCTAATTTTTATAATGTATTAGTCTGACTTTAATTCTGATGAATTTTTCTGGTTGCATGACTAATATGACTAAGCAATCTTTTAGCTTTCGTTTCTATGGAAGTGGAAGTTTTCAATTTCTTATTCCACTAAATAATTTAGATCACGCTAAATAATCAAGCAATCTTTCTTTCAGTCAATTGAAGTATACTTTTTGTGGTGTTATTTTCCAATGTAAATACATCCAGGTTTTCAAATACTACGGTTGATTTAGAAATTTATGAATTGGTGGCAGGGAAATACAGGCGATGCGACTTTACAGGAGACGGGAATCACTGGAGCTGTGCAACTACCGCCGCTTGCAGTGGTATAGTATTAAGCTTGTGTAGGCTAACTAATGCTGGAATCCATCATCTAATACATCTATTATTTCAATATACTAATTGCACTTTAATATTTATTAATTAAGCTAATATTTCTTCATAAACCCAAGTTTTAATTGCTTTAGACTTTAAAAATTAATAGTTATCAACATATTATTTCAATATGTTATGTAAATCTAGAATTAAATTACGTTTAACAACTTTAAAATGTGTTAAGAATGACAGTTATGGCCATGGCTCTTAATTACACGTACAAGTTTACTTGTACGACTTTTGGAAGCGTCGGTAATTCCACTCGTCCGGTGATTCCCTGCTCCTGTTGAGTCACACCGCCTGTGTTTCCATGTAATCTCCCTGCTATGGGGTATAATATACCAAACTTAGAAAGTTCATATATACATGTGGGCCTTATGGGCTGAGTCATCCACTCTGGGGTGTAGAAATAGCAGGATACGAGTAGAACAGGAAATTATAGGAACTTATCATTATTATAGAATAAGTTTTGTTATTAAAACGACTGTTTATACTATAATATACACAACGCCAAGGCCTACATCCTTCAATTACTTAATAATTTAAACAACCAAACTAGAAGTATCACGGAAGTAAAACAAGCAGGTATAAGAGTTTCTGAAAAATTTTTTTGGGAATAGGAATAGTAAATATGATACTATACAAAAATCAGGCATTCCTGCACTGAGCTATTACAACTGAGACACCAAACTTAAAAGTCAACCTATGGACTGTGTCATCCCTATATGGGGTTTTAAAGTGCAAGTAAAGCAGGATTCGAGTAGGAAATTAAATTACGGAATTTTTCGTAGTCTAAAATACTTTCTACTGTTCATATAATAGTACATCATAAGACTAAAGCTAAACTATTAATTGCCTTTCTTATCAATTTACAACCAAAATGGAAAGTAGCTCGAAAGTAAAAAGCTTAAAATATAACGTATAAAATATGAGTTCATGAAAAATTATTTCCTTTAGTATCAGTAGATTATAAAAATATCCTAGTATAATAAACAACAAATTGAAGTATAAGCCTAGACTTTGAACAAGTTTTAAGGATATGCTTTAGAGAAAATTGGAAATGAAAATTCTACTTCCTTATGAGCTAAAGCTTAGCAGGAAATGAATTCGGAAACTATAAAAGAACCGATAGAGAAATCATTTGACACTGGAAGTAGAAATAAATGAAATACTATAATACTATACAAGAACCCTACAATACAACAAAAGAAATATCTTGCAAATATTTTCGCATTCAATTGCAATGCAACATATTATGGGGAACAGTAGCTGTAGTTATTTTTGTTTATTAGTGCTACTTTTTCTGGTTAGCTTTTCGAGCAGTCAAAAACAGTCTGACCACATTTTGTCAACTTTAACAAATTCCGTTCACAAAAATTGCAGGCAGAACATATTTTTGTATGAGACAGTCGACGGCGAAAGTGTAGAACTTCAATTCGTGGAGCAACCATTTGTCCTCGTTAGAGCTTCCACAATTAAACTTTCTGACTTTTATAAAAAGGAGCTGGAATTTCCCTTCTGGAACGATTACAATTTGTTTTTATTTTATCATGTTACACTGCCGATCAATGGCTTATTTTCGGAAATATTTAATAAAAATGTGTCTACAATTGGCATCTCCCATAAATATTTAAATTGCATTTCATATTTTCTTATGTTCCCTGAAAGTCAAAATCAGTTGCAACATACAAAGCGAGACTTATTTTTGGCATCTGAATTTGTCAAATCTGCTTATACAGACATTAATATTGGACGACATTTAGAAATTGAAAAGAAACTTGTAGAAAAATTAATTGGTTTCAAACGTGCTGACCGGACATTCCTGTACTACTTTGAAGTAACTGCCTCTGAGAAATATGAATTCACACAATATAATATATCCAAATTTGAGCTTATTTTGGCTGCTCTTCAAAATTATCCGGAAAATTCCTATATTTATTCTTTTACTAAGGGAATCCCAAATCGTTATAGTATCAAGGGAATTTATCGAAATTTGACGAATTATATT
Organism: Tomocerus qinae; assembly: GCA_020055645.1. Taxonomy (NCBI): domain Eukaryota; kingdom Metazoa; phylum Arthropoda; class Collembola; order Entomobryomorpha; family Tomoceridae; genus Tomocerus; species Tomocerus qinae. Next base: position 61,922,655 of record CM034546.1, read on the forward strand.
GATATTCTACATGCTTAAAATATTGAATTGGCTATCACAATAATGGCTGTCACAATTGTAGTTTTTTTATTAGAAAATCACAAACACATGTTAAAATTACTGTCAATTCTTAAAAATTATTGCATGACATTTATGTCTAAAATCCCTCTCCTTTGTAATTGCGGATTCATACAGTGTCGTAAGAGTAATGAATATTTATGTAATTTTTTTGCCAATCTTCGATTCTCAAATTGGTTGCCTCAACAACGCCAACATCGACATCAACGTCATAGCATTAATTTGGCGTGGACGTGAAACTGGAATGAATAAAGATTTGTGTTATTATGTTAGCTATATCCTCTTTTTGATCAGTCATCATAATTTCAAAATCATAATCATAATTTCAGCAGCCTTTACTAGCTCAGCAAAGGTAATGTTTTAATTGCATTCATTGTGTAGCGTGTGTAAGTTCGGATAGTGTAAACTCAAACTGACTGCGTCCTTCACTTCATTCAGCTTTCTCTCTAGCAGTGCACTGTGAATTTCTGTCTGTACCAAGTGAGATTAAACAATATTTTTGCAATTGCAGTAAAAAAGTAACGAAAAATAAACCGCGCAATTTGATTTGAACCACTAAATCAGAATCAATCAATTCAATCACTGCTCACAGTTCTGTTTGCATTCAGTGCATTCACCCTAATAAAGTTGTTAGTGACCAAAGTGACCACTCACCAGTGCTTACTTTCAACTTCATGGATTTCTTGATTTGCAAATTGTAAACAATTACACGGGTAAATCCAGCTAGCCGAATCCGAAGGTCCAACTAGCCGAAGCCGAAGGTCCAGCTAGCCGAAGCCGAAGGATGGCACCCGAAGCCGAAGGTCCAGGTAGCCAAAGCCGAAGGTCCAGCTAGCCTAATCCGAAGGTCCAGGTAGCCGAAGCCGAAGGTACCAGCTAGCCGAAGCCGAAGAATGTACCAGGTAGCCGAAGTTCCGAAGGTCCAGCTACCCGAAATCAGAAGGTCCAGCTAGCCGAAGCCGAAGTACCAGCTACCCGACTCGAAGGTCCCGCTACCCGAAGCCGAAGGGACAAGTGAATCTACCCAAAGCCGAAGGTCCCGCTACCCGATGCGGAAGGGATAAGTGAATCTACCCGAAGCCGAAGGTCCCGCTACCCGAAGCCGAAGGTCCCGCTACCAGAAGCCGAAGGTCCAGCTACCCGAAGCCGAAGTACCAGCTACCCGAAGCCGAAGTACCAGCTACCCGAAGCCGAAGGTCCCGCTACACGAAGCCGAAGTACCAGCTACCCGAAGCCGAAGGCCCCGCTACCCGAAACCAGCTAGCCGAAGCGGAAGTACCAGCTACCCGAAGCCGAAGGTCCAGGTAGCCGAAGCCGAAGGTCCAGGTAGCCGAAGCCGACGGTCCAGCTAGCCGAAGCCGAAGGTCCAGGTAGCCGAAGCCAAAGGTACCAGCTAGCCGAAATCAGAAGGTCAAGCTAGTCAATCTGTCAGCATGTTGAATCTTGGTAAAAATCCAACCCTGGGTAATAATAGATTTAAAAAGAAGTTTTTTTGGAAATGTTTAATTCACTATTGTTACTCAACGCAGAGTATCCCACAAAAACTTTAAACTATGAAGTTGTAGGCAATAATCTCAGATAACTGAAACTTATGGCCCAATCTGCATTGATTTTAGGAAAATTAATTTTTAAAATTTCCACCTTTTAAAAATTTGAAATTCAATAAGTGTTATTCAATAATCTGGAACAGTCAATCATTACGTCGTATAATTTCCAATCTAGTTTTGGGGATTTAATGACTGCAAAAATGGTAACTTTAAACCCCAATTCAAGGTTGTTATCTAATTTTCAAATATAAATAATACATTTTCGGTATAAAGATCGAATTTATGTTACTGCAGTTTATTTTATGACTATTGAAAGGGCGAATCAAATAAAGCCTAGTCGCCTTACTCAGCCGAGCTAAAAATGAATACATAGTAGTTTGGTACGTAACGTAATAGATTAAGTAATTGATGCAGTTTAGTTTTATGTATCCTTTGGGCAGCTGGACCTTCGGCTTCGGGTAGAGGGACCTTCGGCTTCGGGTAGCGGGACCTTCGGCTTCGGGTAGCTGGACCTTCGGCTTCGGGTAACTGGACCTTCGGGTAGCTGGACCTTCGGCTTCGGGTAGCTGGACCTTTGGCTTTGGGTGTCATCCTTCGGCTTCGGGTAGCGGGACCTTCGGCTTCGGGTAGCTGGACCTTCGGCTTCGGGTAGCTGGACCTTCGGCTTCTGGTAGCTGGTTTCGGGTAGCGGGGCCTTCGGCTTCGGGTAGCTGGTACTTCGGCTTCGTGTAGCTGGACCTTTGGCTTTGGGTGTCATCCTTCGGCTTCGGCTACCTGGACCTTCGGCTTTGGGTGTCAACCTTCTGCTTCGGGTAGCGGGACCTTCGGCTTCGGCTAGCTGGACCTTCGGCTTCGGGTAGCTGGACCTTCGGCTTCGGGTAGCTGGACCTTTGGCTTTGGGTGTCATCCTTCGGCTTCGGGTAGCGGGACCTTCGGCTTTGGGTGTCAACCTTCTGCTTCGGGTAGCGGGACCTTCGGCTTCGGCTAGCTGGACCTTCTGATTTCGGGTAGCTGGACCTTCGAGTCGGCTAGCTGGTACTTCGGCTTCGGCTAGCTGGACCTTCTGATTTCGGGTAGCTGGACCTTCGGAACTTCGGCTACCTGGTACATTCTTCGGCTTCGGCTAGCTGGTACCTTCGGCTTCGGCTACCTGGACCTTCGGATTCGGCTAGCTGGACCTTCGGCTTCGGCTACCTGGACCTTCGGCTTCTGGTGTCATCCTTCGGCTTCGGATAGCTGGACCTTCGGCTAGCTGGACCTTCGGATTCGGCTAGCTGGATTTACCCCAATTACACCCGTTTTAGAAGTTTTGTATTGCCAAGCCAATATTTTATCAGACCTCAGGGTCAGACCTCTCTGTGTCTCTGTGTCTGTAGTCTGTACTCGTACATTGTACATCGTTCTGTGATGTTAACTGTCAACAGTCTTTAATGTTAAATGGTGAATGGTGTGTTATTCATCTCTAGAAGAACGTAATGAGAAACCAAAACTTTCCAGAGCCAGAAAAATAAGGCTAGATAAGACGTTACAAATTACGAAAATGACTGAAGTACAGCAGTGTATATTTTGCCTTATGCCATCATTGATGATTATTGGAACTGAACCAAAGTTAAAGTATCAAATTCGAACAATTTTTGTACTGAGAAAGCTTTTAGAAATCCCGAGTTCAACTTGTTCTGATCTCTTGAAATACGGAAATCCTGCAACCTGGTTTTCTTATTGTGCCGAATGTCTCGAAGCAATTTTTGAAGCGGAGAAGATTTTTTCGTCTCTAAAAGAATTGGAAAATAAATTGAAAAAGTTGAAAGAAGAGATATTGAATAAGATGTACAAACATTGCCATAAACAGATCGGAGATTTGCAAACGTCTTCTTTCAAAGATACAAATGAAGATGTACTTTTTCGAATTAGGAGGGAAATCGTGCGAAGTGAGTTTAAAAATAGGTTTTATCAAGCATTTAATTAGTATGTCTTTGATCTATAATTACAAAGTGGAATTTTTCTAATTACTGTGTATTTTCTAGGAATTCATTTAAATGATTCACAAGATATTGACAAACACTCTAAACCTGCTGAAGTGAAAATTGAAATTCAACATGATTTTTCCTATGAAGAAAAGGATGAGCCACATGACCCTGACGATTGCGAATCAGATGAAGAAAATAATTCTTGCAGTCAAGTGGACGTGTGTGATGAAACCCCTAATAAACAGTACTTGGAAAGCAACTGTAATCAGGAGAAAATGTTCAGGGGTAAGATGGAGGATTTAGAAATTAAAATACCCCATCAAACCAGAAGTGGCCGATTTATAAAATTCAACGACTCCTCTGATCTTCATAGGTATAAAGTAACCCAAAATATTTTCTATTAATTTAGTAATTTCATAGTTGTATATTATAAATAGTCCAATTATTATTTATTTCAAAGCAATGAAGACGAAATCGACAGAAATGAGCAAGATGATGAATTTTTCTGTAATGTATGTTCTTCAAGTTTCTCGACGGACACAAAATTAAACAGTCACATTTACCACAAGCATAAAATGGGCGACTTTGCTTTTAAGTGCACAAAGTGCAAGAAAAAGTTTGCCACAGCGGGACTTCTGGAAATACACTTAAAATCGCATTTGGATGGAAACGTGAAATTGGCGAGTGGAAAACCGAACAAACAAAACGCACCTTTTAAATGTCCAAAATGCACGAAAAGTTACAAAACATCGGTCGGTCTTCAAAATCACGAGATTCGTACCCACAGTTAGTTTTCATTTTTTTAAAATTTTAAATGTTAATTGACAGTTTTCTCCGATTGTAGTCTCTTGAATTGCCAATCACTTTTTTAAATCATTTTAGCTGTACAAGAAGGAAAAAATTTTGCCATGCGAATACCAGGGACAAATCTTACTTTAGAATTTATAATTTATGTTTATAGCTTACGAAAAATATTGTTATGTATCCATTAGACCTTAAAGGAATCAAAAGTTTCTACAGCTTTAGTTTATAATTGGACATTAAAACTTTTATTGTGTTATAATACAAATTTCAGCCTAAGTAAACCCATAAATAATATATTTATTCACGAATATATTTTTTCATAGAGAGGCATAATTGTATAACATTTAATAATGCTAAAGTCTGTAGGATACTCCTTGGTTTCTATTTTGAATTTTTAAGGTTAAAACTAGCTTTTAAATCATTTTCTTCTTTTATAGTTTCAGGTAAGGAGATGCCATACCAGTGTGAAAATTGCGATAAAGGATTTGTTCGGTACAGAAGTCTCCGATTACATTGTTTTAATTATCATAATGGACCACCAGTGGGAAGGGGAAATACAAAAATTATGGAAGAAAATTATATCAAAAAAACAGTGAAAGCAAAGGTGAATCCCAAAAGAACCTTTTGCCAAGACCAATCTTCTGATAAACAGCTTACAAGCGCTGAATGTGGAGAAATAATGGTTATTAAAAAAGCTATGAAATCCCATTTGAGAAAAACGCGTAACAACAACTTACCTGTTCAATGTACAGAGTGTCCAATGAAGTTTAAAAGTAACTGCCTCATGAAAAGTCATTTTAAAATTGTTCATCAAAAGGAAAAGTTAGTTCTACAAAATTATTTTGCTTTATATGATTTTTTGTATTTAACTAATTTGTCACTCTCTTAAAATTATTGCAGAAACTTCATGTGCGAAATATGCAGCAAGTCCTTTTCTACTAAAGCGCAGATGACGTACCACCAAATGAGAGATCATGAGGATAGTGATAAACTCAAATGTAAAGAATGTGGGCGCATTTATGCAGATCCGTTCGCCCTAGATAAGCACATAACTTTGGTGCACAATAAAAATAAATGTCCTTTTCAGTGTCTAGTCTGCGATTACCGGACAATGACCAAAAGCGCTCTCGATTCTCATGTAATAAGAAGACATACAAACGAAAAACCCTATTCCTGTGATACATGCAAAAAATCTTATAATTCAAAGCAAACATTAAAAATCCATATGCGAATTCACACAGGAGAAAAACCATACAAATGTCAATTTTGTCAAAAGGCATTTAGTACCAAGAAACATGCAGTCCGGCATGAACAGGATTTACATTCCACAGAAAAACCTTACCAATGTGAATTGTGTGGAAAGAGATTCCCCTCCAAACACTATTTGCATACTCATGTGTACGACATTCATAGGAAGAGACAAAAGGATCCAGTGCCAGAGAAAATCTTAATTAGTGACGAACTACTAAAAGAAGTTATCAATCAAAATTCGTCTGAGGCCACAAAACCAAATGTGGCTGCTTTATATTTGGAGAAATCGTTACAGATTAAAGGAAACTTACAATCAGAAATTAATTGATAAACACATCTCTCTATATTGTTCTAAAAATTAAATATGTAAACCCATTCAGAAAACCCGAGTGCAATACTACATTTTTTGTTAGTTGTTTTCCACATATTAATTATTTATCTGCTAATAAAAAGATAGAGGTAAATTACATTACCTATTTCAATTAAAAATCAAATATTTTCTTGAATAAACTGTTCTGTTATATCTAAATTTAATTTTGAAACCTCTTCCTAATTCTCTTCCTAATGTACTTCATAATATTGACGAAATATAAACTATATTTCAAACTTATTATAATAGAGCTAAATAGATATACAACTCAATTTTCCTGAATATGGAAATTAAATATTTACATTTACTACAAAGTAAAAAGCAAACCAACCAACAATTCGAGTTTTATTCGTTTTATTTAGAAACAAATGAAGTTTAACGAACAATAATTTTATAAGGCTTACAGTGTTATTACTAAATTACAGAAGATTTTATCATGCCGGCCTTGGTTGTTGTATCATACTTATGCAATACCACTTCACAGTCTGTATACTTATACATTTACTTCATAGCCTACAATTAGGAACTGATAAGAAGTTTCCCAATGCCCCTGACAAGGCTCATTATAAACCTAGGAACACTCCTCTTGCTGATTTTGAGACAGTCGCCGATTTGAAATTGTTCGTGTTTGCACGATATTTGATATTTCTTCATGTACATGCAGTCTATATATTTATTAGATGTGAATAAAGATATGCTTTTTGTTACTCCATTTACAACTTTGTTAAAACTTGTGAACATGGTTAAAGCCAAAATCCAAAATGATGCCAACAAAATGGGACATATTGCAAATATGGATGTTACAATAGGAGACATGTCCCTGTAATTATCTATCAAAATGCAAAATGTTATTAAAACTGATCGATTAATCAGGAAATATGCAAGCTGTAGGATATTTCGGAGAATTTCGTTTAAGACTTTTAATAGAATTTGAAATTTTGTGTGAACCACTACGAACACTTCTGGGGTTCGAGCGGAATAATTGCTCCTGTATTCATTTCTTCCAAATCTAAAGAAATTACAGTCAACATAAATAATTAAATATTACATTGAATAATAATAATCGGAGATTTAAACTGGCGTTCCTTACTTTAATTCATTTGCCATGGATGTCATATTACGGTAGGTGAAGAGGCATATCAATGCGAGACCACTCGATAAAAACATCTCTGCGGTAAATATCCACCAAATTACAAATCCGTAGAGAACTACGAAGATCCAACTTTTGTACTGTTCTGGTAAGAAATAGTACGGGAATATTGGCAGATCGTAAATAACTAAAAAGAAGGTAGCGTTAAAAATTGAGTAAATGGCTGCCCAAAAAGTCAGTCCTATGGCTACATATTCGTCCGCCTTAGTCATTTCGAAACTATTTTCCGTGTGTTCCTCTATAAACAAATATTTTCATCAATCATATACAAAATTACATTAGTATTAACACATTCAAGTTATTTCCATTGTTTGTACCTAATTGAATTGACATAAAAGTCACTACGTGACTAAGCAAGCTAAGTAATAAGATAGATTTATATGCATATGTAATACCTTCAAATTTGAGCAGTGTTTTCATTGTTTCTTCGAGAATTTTGACCATCTCATCAAATTTAAATAAAACCCCATAGAATAACCCACATCCGACAATCATGCATATCCAAATACCTAAACAAAGTCCGTAGAGATAAGTGGTTTCATGTGAGAGTGTCATTTGAACAAATTGAACAATTAGAAATCCAGTTAGCGCTGTATAAGTTCCAATTGTGAGATAGTTTCTCCATAGATCCCATTTGGACAATGATTTGGATAGACAAAATAATTCACTATTAAAACCCGCTGGACATGCACCAAGTACATTACACATTTTTAAATTGAAAGCTAAAACTTTCAAATACATTGCCCGATTTGGTGGACATTTTAAACTTCTCAGTTTGGAGTCCAAGGTTTTCATTGTAAGTGTCTCACTAAGATTTTTCATGGTTTGTGTCCAATACATTGTGCACTGCTTTTGAGGTTATACAATGGTATCTATAGATCTTTAATAGATGTCCACAATCAATCCGAAGTAAAGATTTTATTTTATTTACTTAAAAATACTTTAAAACGCAACTGTTTTGTTCACTATCTTGTCAAAAAATGGTGACCCCCATCAGTCGATCTCTTATATATAGACGGAAATTATGCAATACCTGTATCTTATAAAAATCTTATAAAAATAACCTAACCATTGCATTGGTCATTTCATTTCCGTGATTGACATCATGAGTATTCTGGAACACACATCAACGTCTATGTGTTAAGGTTGTATCGTTCGTTGCAAGGTTGCTTTAAGACATGTCAATTTGACAAAAGTGGAGAAACAAAAGTGCTTTAAAGATAACCTGTAATTTTACTTAGGAATGCATTACCTCCCACTGATATTTTAACCGAAATCAAATTGCATGTGAATACAATTTGAGCGAATATTTACGTCAAATATTGCAGCATTTTATTCGAAGGTCTATTTTGTAATATTGCATTAGTATCTGTATTAGGTAACTCAGAAAATCTATTAAAATACAAACATATAGATGCTCAAGGTGCAAAAGAACATTGTAAGGAAAAATTGTCGATTCAATTACAAAATGTTAAGAATTACAAACAGGTATAATTACAAAAATTATCTCGACGTCGCCCCATTGATATGGATCAAATCACTATATCATATATATAATCTTAGACTTGAGAAAGCAATAAATTTACCTGTCTATATATGTCTGTACGTGTGGTAGGGTGATTCCAAATTCAAAATGCGCATGTTCACTTTTTCTAAGCCATCGGAGCACGTAAAGTAAGTAAGTAAATATTAAGCAAGTTTGGAATTGGCATTGGACATTGGAACATATACAGTGCAGCCCAGACTATCCAATACCCAAACATAAATTGTTTGTTTCATAATATGCAAAGCACTCTTTCCAATGCCTAAAACGCAACTCGAAAAGCAAATTGTTTGTTTCATAATATGCAAAGCATAACTACTATATATGTCTATGAATCTACATATTATGTATGTCTGGTAGGAGACCCTAGGAACGTGCATATATTACGTAACGTAAAACCCCCTCCTCAATGTATAACGCAAGTGCTGACCAAAGACATATTGAGGGATTCAAGAAGAGAATTTTTTCTCAAAATAGCAAAAAATTTCGCGCCCTTCACGATTATTTGCCATTTTAAGCAATTTTTGACTCATTTTCTTCTAAAAATCCCAAAATGTTTCGAATATTCATGCATAAAATATCTATATGAAATATTATTATATTATTATTGTATAAGCCCCCTCCGAAACTCAGTTCTGTATACGTGCTTGGTGCTGACTATATAACAACTTTTGAGTATCTCCTCCCCCAACATCTGCACACGTAATAAATGCAGGTTCCTTAAAAGCAAAAAAGCGAATTCCGCATGCCCATTTTCTCTAACGACCGAAATGAGTTATTTCATAAATTATTATAACATCAAATAATATTATATTATATATATAATATATATATAATATATTATAATCATCTTTCTTTGGGACAGTTTGCACACCTTTTTTGTAGAATTAAATGACAGGAGTACTGGTTAACAATATATAAGTGAAGTACCGATGATTTTTTGGAATTGTTTTTGTTACTGTAATGGGTGGTCTGCTGAAATTCTTTTGGGTGCTAGGTTCCCCCTTAGCTGGGTTCACTAGTATACAATAAATACAATTATAGAGTTACCATGAGTCACAGTCGACAGGGAAATCAATCCATGTTAAATATTTGTGAGGAGTCAAATCAAAAGTGAGTGAAAGAAAGAAATAATTTGCTAATTGGTTTATTCTGTTGAATTCTGCTATACTTGTGTGAGATTTCTAAGAGAAATTTTTGTCGAAAATAAATCGGAATGGTATAATGTCCACTGTCCAGCAAATTGATTTGATGCGACTACTAATACTAACTAAGGGATAATAATGCTTCCGTGTAGCAAACCTTACAAGAAGTCCATCTAAAATATTTAAACCGATAAGATCACCATATCGCCTTTTTTGTAGTCGAGGTCGAGCAGTTTCTTAAAAGCCCGAATTTTCTATAAAAAACAGTAGTTCAAAAACCACTGCAAAACGTAACTTAAATAATTTTTAAATGATTCATCGATGTTGTACATGTTATGACATTTTAATAATTTTATCTTACCACACACAAAATACAAATTTTGAGATTAATTATTATATCATTCGTGACCATTCCCAATAAATCTAACTATTTCATAAAATAAGTTATAAATTCCATTCAAGCTGAAACGAACCACTTTAGGGCAAAAATTATGAAATAATAGTAACCATTAAACTCCATTGCCAATGCGAGTCTGGGATACTTCAGATTCGAAACGCCAAACCAATTGCAAGAAAGTTGGACGATGAAGTGGATTAATGTCCCAACAGTCAGTCATTATTTCATAACTTAAATGCAAAGGAAGATTTAATAAGTTAGGCATGCATGGGAACCTACATATAGAAGGAATTTGACATTGTAAATGTGATTTACATTGTTGTGGGACAATGTCGTGGACACTTCAGTCTCATTCCCATAGTCAGATCTTCCATGAATTCTTCATCCCACTCTTTGTTGGAATAAGGCATTCTACCAAAGGAAAATATTTCCCATAATGTTACTCCATAAGCCCATACATCCGATTTGAATGTAAAAGAAAGGTCCCTCATTGTCTCTATTGCCATCCAACGCCATGGTAAAGGTACCTAGAAAAAATATTTTACGCACATGTGTTTATAAATAGAAAACGTCATTTCAGTGCATATAAGTTAAAAGAAATTGTCAGTTCTATCTGTAAGATTTACTGCTTGTTTCTTATTGCGTTGCTGTTGACTGTACTCATAAAGTTGCTTCGACAAACCGAAATCAGAAATCTTGACAACATTTCCCGGAAATATTAAAATATTTCTTGTTGCTAGATCTCCATGAATAACCTGTCGTAAAGTACTCTATTTAAATATTCCAAAATATGTGATAGGTAGTTTTATTGACAGTTTTATGTATAAAAATGACTTTTTTTGTTTCCAGATGAGACATTCCACTTGCGATTTGGAGACACCAAGTTAACATATTGGCCAGTGTAACGAGATTGCCGTTTGCATTAATAGAACTGAAAAAATCGAATGTATGCAGTTAATAACTATTGAACAAATATATAAAATTGTGCAGTTATGGTTAATGACTTGTAAATTTTTATTCACTGACTTTGAGGTATCTTGAAGTTTTACTGAATGTGACCATTTGCTAGATTTTTCATCATTTTGCTTGTATATTTTACCTATCCGTATATATTCGTTGAGATTTCCCAAAGAACAAAATTCCATCACAATAAATACAGTACCTTCAATAAACACAAAACATAATAGTTATATAACTGTACAATTGCTATATAAGAAAAGCAATTAAGTTTACGTGTTTTTATATTTTCGGTGCAAAATCCCAAACAGTCTACAATGTACGGATGTTTTCCAAGATACATCATCACTTTGAGCTCCGATAAAAGTGATTTAAAATAGATAATGTCTGCATTTGACTTCGTTGTTTTGATGGCAACAGGTTTATTACCATATAGGCCTTTGAAAACCACTCCAAACTCTCCACTCCCCAATACCTCGACTTCATCTTTCAAACGATAATAATGAATAATATATAAATGTTAATTTTATATTACATTTTTGATTACATTTTGTATTTTTAAGGTGGAGGAAGGAACAGTAGTAAGGTGGAATGGAAGATTGAAGTGGAAGGACAGTAGTAAGGTGGAGGATTGAGGTTGTGGGGCAGGGGTTTGGTGGAGGGACAGTAAGTAAAGTAGAGGATTGAGGCGAAGGAACAGTACTACGGTGGCAATTTGAGGTGGAGGCAAAAGTGAAGGATTTTCCTCATTCAGTCATCCATTTTTCACTCTATTTTAAACTGAAACGCGGTATACAAAACATGAATTTTATTATTAAGCATAATTAAAAGCCATAATTCTATGACCTCTGAACCAACAACTTCAGTATAGGGCATTACCTGTGAGTTAGTTAAGAACTGAGTGGAAAAAGAAAGATGGAGTGAGGAGAGAAAAATTCTCCATTTTTACCTCCACCAAACTCCACTACTTTGTCGTCCACCCCACTCATGCTCCTCTTCACCTCCACCTAACTCCTGTCTATCCACCTCAATTCTTCATCTTCACCACTGTATTACTCTAACCTAACTTAAACCTAAATGATCCGTGAAAAGCGCATAAAAATACTAAAATAAAAAATACATTTAAGTACATTAAATCATACCTAATATTAAATCACTTTTTGGAATTTCGTAACTTTTGTCATATGGCAGATGCTGAGCATTTTCATTCAATAGCCTTTTAGGATTCACGAGTTGAGAATTTCCATGAAAAAACTCATTTACTTCTTGTTCTGTTAGATCTCGAATACATTTCTTCACATTAACAAAATAATAGAAAAATTGGCAGATTTAAGATTAGTCAAAGAAGATAATAAATACAATGACTTATGTTTGTACTGTTTTTATTAGCTACCTTCAGTTGTAAGTTCTTCCTATATAAGAGAATTCCAACAATACTCATAATAACAGGGATTAAAATTCCAAATGTGATGACAACATTTTGTGCGGACGTAGAACTGTTAGGATCTAACAAAGTTTTCATTTTTTAAAAGTAATGGGAATCAATAAAACTGTGATGAAATATTTAAAATTGAGATAACCTTCCTTACCTACAACTTTTACTGTAAAATTTTTGGATTCGCTGCCTTGAGAATTTTTTGCTTTACAAACAAAAGTAGTGCCGTCATATTCATTAGTCACTTCTGGGAAATTGAGATAGATACCCCCTTCTGAAGTAAGTGTAGTGGAAAACGGCTCTGATACTGGCTAAAATTTAGATAAATTATGATTTACTCGAAAATAAAATAAAAATAATGACAAGTAAATATAATGAAAATATGAAATTAGGAGTTATTTATAAATGTGAAAAATTAATTTTAAAAATGATAATTAAGGATTCCAACTATAGAATACAACAGTCATAATCACATTTTCAGGATTTTGGATGTCCAAATATTTGCAATTTAAACTAATATTTTAAAGTAAAGCAAAAGACAAAAATATATGGAAATGAACAGTAGAATTCCATAAAAATTATACGAAATGTATTGCCCACATTATTCATTATTATGTTCTCTGAAAATGGCTAGAAAACAGCGATTGTGATTATTAGATTGGGATTTTGAATTATTTTATTTTACTTTACTCCTAGACTTATTGTAAGCAAGGCCCCAGCGACAGAGCATGTGTCCCTCCCCCAAATTGAAATGTTTGTCTAAAACGCTAAAATCAAGCCATTTTTCTCGGTGCACTTCTCGATTTCTTTCTGGCTGCGGCCCTGATTGTAAGAGTTACCTTATTTTCGCTGCTGAGCCATTTCAACTCTGGCGGCGGTTGTCCTGTAGCCTGACATAAAATGGTACGACCTTTGTCCCCTTTAGTGAATTCGTTTTCACTGGTTCCTTTTAAAGTTGGTGGGATTTCTCCTATTAGGAAATATGAATATAATATTGTCTTTTAACAAATTTGCAATAGATATAAAATATCATTATAGAAAGGTTTAATGCAATACTTTTGACATGGAATCTCCTGGATACGTTTAAAAATGTGTTAGTAGCATTTATCCAAGGTGCCATACAGATTAGTTCAACCATCTCCTCAGTTAGGTTCATAAGCATGCCTCTCGCTATAATATTAGCTGCAATTCTATTCATTGCGGAATCGTCATCTATGGCCATATCTATCAAAAACATTGTACTTGTCTGAGACATCTACAAAAATCTTTATCATTATTATCGAATTTATTGGTCTTATCTGTTTATGCATTTTCGACAAAGGTAAAACCATTAGTCCGACTCAAACGCGTCCCACTTTCGCATGGTGCGATTAAGTACATATGAGGACAACTCATAACTGCAGTTGTGGGAGGGAAGGTTTGTGAACCACTAGGCTGATTTTATTAATCGAGTCGTGCAATCAGATTTTGAATTTGCCAATTGCCAACCCAAGAGGCATGTTTTCTTTTTCAAAGACAAATTCTGCGAATCTAAAAATCTGCAATTCTGCGAGAAGCCTGAGTTGCCCCATGTCTTGATGGTGAGCAAATCGGCAGTGCTTTTTGCACTGGCACAGGTTTTCAAATTTCTTCCCACCTACGCACTCTCTCACATCACAGTTGTGCAGTTGAAAACTAATTGCATGGCTGCACAGAGTGCGATGCGAAAGTGAGATGAATCTGAGTTGACTATTTTATAACCTTCGGTGACAAGACGGACTGTATCATTTTGATATCTTATGGCAAACTGAATTTCATTCATAAATAAAAATCCTGTCGCTTCACAGTAGAACGAATTACTTCTTTCAGGGCTGACATATATTGTAGAATTAACTTCATCGATTTGAACTAAAGCAGTTATTGGAGCGTTTCGCCAATCAAAATCTAGTATTAATATTCCATCAACATTACTTACCATTAAATAATAATAATCATATTAATTAGTCTTCGTTTATTAAAATAAATTCTCACAGCGAAGTCGATTTAGACCAGTGAAATATTCTGCTTCAATATAAACCCCTTCATTTTGACAGTAAATTATTCCGCTGTGATGAGAATGAATTAAGCGACTACAATTCCCAGGTCGGCAGAGGGACCCTTCAAACATCAAGTCACGACATCGATCGCTCTAAAAAAATAGGTAATATTTACATCATTTGGCATAAGCGACAGTTCAAAAGATAACTATACAATATTATTTTACTTTTTCTTGGAGGCAAAATTTTCTAATGCTACATTGACTAGGGTTTTCACATTTTAAATTCCGTAGTTGTATGTCCAATGAACTTGCATAGCATATAACGCTTCCCGTGATCTTCACAAATTCCAGTTCAGGTTTTTCTATATTTAAACAATAAAATACGTAATTATAACAAAGAAAACAGATATACTTAAGTAAACGTTTTAACTGTTTATTATAAACATTTTGATATACGTCCCAGTCCCAGTATTTTTATGAATTCTGTTACGACCTTTAACAGTTTTAGAAATAAGTTTATACGTACTTATGATTTTAAAATGCCAAGTATGAACTGCTTTGCCATTTGGTGCCTCACAAGTGATAATTCCTTCTTTTATATCCAAAGCCAACGCATTGAGGTCAAAAATATCGTTTCCGGCATAACTTTTAGTAAAGTTTGTCGTATACACCTTGTAAGACAATTTATTCTGCGTCGAGTCATGGGAAGTACAATTCACTTTTAATGGTACACCAACAAACTTCCTTATTGATTTTTTTGCTGGGTGATATTGAATTCCTATATAAATGACTTAATTAATAACAATAGTATATCCACTGTAAATATTTTTGATACCTGAGAATATCAGTTCTAAAAAGTTGCTGTCGTGAATCTCTCGTATTTTTGAAATGTTTTGTTTTGAATAGTTTTGAAAACAATCAAAACAATGATAATAAAATATGTTATGAATGCAGTATAATATAATAATATATATTGAATAGTAGCAATGTAATATAATTTGGTATATTGAACGCAATACTTAAAATAAGAAAAAATAATCAAATTATGTTACTTTCGCTTTTTGGAACAACAAAATTGGCTGTTCTTGCCTCGTTAGCTGCACAAAAATAGGTTCCATCCACTGCACCTTTTTCTGGTAAAACAAATCCTATTTGTGGGTCGTACTTAACGTTGTTAACCCTATAAGGGATACCCTTTTTGAACAAAAATTTTAAAATTATGCTTCGTTGTTTTCAATTTTTAAATAAAACAGAAATTTTGATTTTAAATATTACACGGCTGTATCTGTAAAGACAAACGTCTATATGAGGATTTGTAACACGACATCTAATGACCTTGTCCTGGACAAGCCCTCCACTCTCGTTAACAAATGTTTCGTTAGCTATAATACAATTAGAAAAAGTTATCGAATTTGCTGAGCAATATGTATTGTTTGCAATTGTTTACATAAAAAACCTGATTGTCCTAGAATGTAAATGTAGTATCCTTTTTCATCATTGTCGCTACTTGTACAACTAAAACGTCCGGTGTTGAAATATTCCAATTTAGTCCATAAACTGGACATGTATAATACTTGTTCTGGTTCAACCATGTAGCGGTTATCAATAGCAAATCTAATATCCGTCTAAATATTTCACAGGAAAGCAACGGGTTACTTACATTGAAAGTAACTTAAACGCCAGGGAACAAGAAAGGTCCTTTTTGCCTTTTTATAAAAAAGGTAGGGGTAAGACTTTTTAAAAGCAGTCCTTTTTGCCTTTTTACCTTTTTTGACGTAGCAGTTTGCACCATTTACTAACACTTTACATGCAAATAAGGTGAAAAGGGTAAAAGGACAGCATATTTTGAAAATTAGTACTTTTTACCTTCTTTTAAAAAAGGAGTCCTTTTTTTAAAAAAAGGGAGTACCTTTTTTGTTCCCTGTTAAAGTTAGTCAAATTATTGATTTAGATCAATTTATGCATCGTAGTTATAAAAACTGACAAATGCTTACAATTTGGTCTGGAGCTTTCCAACTGATATGAGAATCAGCAAGACACTCAATTCGAATACTGGGCTTTGGGCCAAGTATGACAGTGGAATTATCAATGAACATCGGATTATATTCCGAGAAATGTCCAGTCAATTCGTCGAAATTATACACTTGAAGGATCACTTCATTAATATGGGCATTTGAACATGCCATGAAAAAGATGACAAAGAAAACTGCAGATTCTAGTATTGCGATGATTGCAAACATGCCTTAAAAATACTTAGCTTTGTTTGAAGTATTTAAATATAACATTAAAATTAATTAAATCCACAATTAATAGGCTTTAAATTCTGGACCTGTTTGTTTAGCATTTATAATCTAAAATTGCCAAATAAAATATGAAATAAAAAAGCTTAAAGAATAGGTTTTCTAAATTCTGTGAGATCTGTTCACACATGTAACTATAAAAAAGTATAATTTCGATAAGAAATGTCAAATGGTGTATCATGGGGATTTAATGGAGCTAAACAATAGAACTGAAAGGTAATTGTTGTCATGGAACAAGATTTCTATTGACTTGGTCTTTTTATGACTTTGAAAGGAGGAAACTGTCTAATAATAGTACTACACATAATATAACATATATTAATTAGTACTAACTTTAGGTTTTTTTAAGTTTATTCTTATTTTAATTGCCTCATATGTGCGTAATTATATTTTAGTATTACCACTATCGTAAGAAATGAAAGTTAGGAAATAAACTTTAACTTGTCTGACGTCTATAGATATAGAATCTTAGTTTTTTAGTTATGCAATGGATTTTTACTGAAACTTTTATTTGCAATGGAAAATTATTTTACATTTACAAAGATATAACGATTCACAAAGAGTGGAATCTTAGCCTAGTTGTTACAAAGGATATTACATTATCATGTTCATTCACACTACACTACTTGTTTATGATTGATGTCATCAAAAGAAGCGTAATAATTTTTTCCTTCCTGACATTTAACGAGGTTGCAATTAATTTACAAATAACGAAAGTACAAACGAGAAAGACCGACTATTCCACCGCTTCCAGTTCAACCAATTCCTCCACTGTTCACGTAATAACGAGAATATAAACGTGTAATAATAGAACTGAGTAATTATTACTATACACAAAATTATTTATTCCTATGTTGCATGTATATCGATGAAATGGGAAATGCGGCATTTTGTTGCGGTGCACTTGTGCGTTTACAATGCATATTTCATAAACAAGAAAGTCCAATATGAGTGAACCTTGGCTTATTGTGAAATTGAATATTAATAGGCAACTTTTATTTAATCTAAATTTACATACATGACGAGATTTAAAATGAACAAATGAAATGGAACTATATAGTAGAAAATAAGTAGCATTTTATTATGCGCATAAGAATAGACAATAAACCTCCAAAGTTGGATATATATTGAATAGTTTGGTTTTAAATGATTTTGTGGTATTAAATCTTTTTGCAATAATTCAATAACGATTACATTTTACCATCTGCTTCTTGAATTAAAATAACTTTTCATTCCATTTTAATTATGATTCGTATAATATTAAACATTTGTGTATTGAATAATACTCTTAAAAGTACAAATTGCTTAATGCAAGTACAGTGATTAAATTAAGATATACATAGGCCGAGATGAAATGGATAACAAATGATTATTAATGTCAGTATTTTTATAGTACCAATGTATCACATAATCTAATAATGTTACAATACCTATGTATATCATAACCGGGAAACTTCTCAACTTCGTGGGCCTGAATACAAATATAATATAAACTTTGATTTGTACATATGTATGGTTAAGGGGTATATATTATCATAATATAGATGTGTACATTGTAAAGTACATTGTGAATGTGGTTAACTATGTGCTGCAGGAAAACGGTAACAGATAATCTTAAAATAACTTGGCTTGACTTGACTAATGGTAAGTACATAGTACATAATAATATATTCGTTCTTCATACCAAGCGTTTGATTTAAAAGTTGCCATCGTCCGATGTCAAATCCAAACTCACTGTAAATAAAAACCAAAATATTTATTATAGTGAATTCAAAACAAAGTTTGTTAGTTACTTTTGCATTAAAACGAAGACTTAAAATTTCACTTACTATTCTTTAGCTGACATTCTGACGGATAGACTTTAGAACTTGTTACGGTCAAACCCACGAATAGAAAATAGAATGGAATAATTGCAATATGGGTTAATAATGCCTTATTCTGAAAGATTTTGCTGCCCAATTATTTTTCGTAATGGAAATAATGGCAATAGTTACTCAGGACTAGCATTCCATAATGTTATAGTGCTAGCAGTACATTGCTTGTAATTAGGATCTAATGTGAAAATAAATTTGCAAAATCTACAAAAAAGTTGGAAAGCATGTACCCTTATGATAAGTATTGTTAAAAGTAAATGTTAAACACATTTCGTTTGGGCTGCAATCACTGTACTGTCGACACCGTATAGGATATTCAGGGGTACGCCGCGATTGTAAATAACACCAGCCTTGAATGCACTTTTGGTTGTAACCACAATCATGGTCGTAATAATTACAACTTCTAGCAGAACGTGGTTCTACTACAATTAAATTATAAATAATTAATAAAATTATTGATACAACTATTTTGATGTTCATTTTTTAAATAATATCAGGAAATATAAAATAAAACTTTTAATGTGGCTTATGATGTATTTACGTCCTCAGATATAGTCTACCAGTAGTAGAGTAGTATTCCGTATTGGTATTATTTCTGAATACACCCTATTTAACTACTTAAATAATCTTAAATACTTAATCTTAAATAATAATAATTGTTCTAGTAATAATAATAGTGAGAGCTCGAAGAATATTGAAGCCAGCATCAAAAGTAGATTATAGTTTATATACCTATTGTTAGTAGGTTACCTATGTACAAAGACAGCTAAATGTACTGTTACATTCAGTCAGTTTCTAGAGTGTAACCTATGTACTATGTTATAGTTAGGGCATCCAGTCTCGGGTAGCTTTGGCCAGTCCCGCGAAATGAGACTTCCCGGGAATTTCCCGGGAAATTCCCGAGACTGAAGCATATCTACCAATATCACTAAAATTTCCAAAATTTTATTTAAAAACGATGAATATTTAATTTTTTTTAATGGCAGCAGAAAAACTTGGATTAAAATACATATTCCAATATTAAAATATTATAATATAACTTGCCCTAACTGCAATGAATTTCAAGTCATATCTTTGAATTTATTGCAAAAATTAAAAAAAGAAGTATCACTTATCAAGCTGGTTCTGATGGCGTGTTGTATATCCTTATTGACATAAGAACCGTGACCGTATACCGTGACTGGGCGCATCCTAAATACGCTACAACCGACGGCGACTAACTTATATTAATCGCCGGGTGTTAGTTGTTTATTAGTTAGGTTAGTTATGTCGTTTGGATAGGATAAGCCCCATGATTACTGGTTGAAATGCCAATAATGTAATGTTTCTGCTCTTCTAGAACTAATGGTTAAATATTTAAATTAAAAGCGATAGAGAAGAGAGTGATCATTCCTTTTGCTTTTAAGAATTCTATTCTTTTATTCTTAGATTTGTTGATTTCAACTAAGATTTCATTGCCTGGGATGGCCTACGTGATAGTCTGTATTATTTCGATTTCAAAGAAATGGGATATTTAGGAGTCCATTTTAAATTTTTAAAGTGCTTTTGAGTCATTTTAGGTTGCTAAAAGTAAGATTTCCTGTAAGATTTGAAATTGACTGGATAGGTAAATGTATAATTTGATGGAACGGTAAAGCTCTCTCGTTTAGTAAATAAACTTATATGGAGAAACGTGTTAAGACGTAATTAAATAATTCAATAAAGGTTTCAGAAATATTATATTAAAATAATATTTGGAGTAGAAACAAGAGTTACTAATAATATCTTTCGCGCTCACATACAAATAATTTGTAACGTAAAAATTTTCAAACCCAATTTTTATAAAAAAATATTGCTCCATGAAATGTTTAATTTTTTGAGACTTTCCCGAGACTGATACAGCCAGTCTCGGGAAATAAGTCTCGAGACTCTCGGGAATTCCCGGGACTGATTTCCCGGGACTGGATGCCCTAGTTATAGTGTAATTGTTTATAGTATAGTCTATAGTAAAATATAGACGAAGTAATAAATCACTTTAATGATTTGCATTGTTTATCAAATAACAAACAATAACGGTATCAATGATGATACCCAATTAAATGCCATAAATAAACACATTACATTATCAAAAAATTTGTAACAACTGTTAATTTGGTCATTAAATGAGGTCCATACGAATAACTAAGATAGAGAACCATAGCATTGCGTGCGCATGAAATTTAGCATGTCGTTATAAGTGTTAATGTGGCCTTTTTCTGCAAAAAATAATTTACATGGCTCCTTTTTTATCTGGTGAAACATGTTAGCTTCCTATACAGGCTTCGAACAAGGTGAGATTGGTTGGGAGTGAGTGTTTCATATGGAAGGGTAAAATGGACAAATATAATAATAATATAACTTAATATTAAACAATAATATTAAAGCATCATTATTTGGTCTATATGGACCAGAGAAAAATTATTTGACATATTCAATAAATTTATATTGTAAATATCAGCCAAATGAATTTTAATAGTAAGCAATGGTAGTCCTAATTTATTCATGATTTATGACATTACCCTTTAGATAGAGTAGTATATTTTGTGCTGAATTCAGGTTACGACTTTTGTTTGGTGTAGAAAAGGGACTTTACTAAAAGGGAAAAAATTGACATCATTCGTATATCTCAGAATTCCCCACCATTTACGCATTCTATTGGGGTATACGTTTAACAGCTGGAGAAAACCGAAATTGTTTGTGCATCGACGCAATTGCAACTATGTGCTTGCACATGTAATTCAGGTTCGGTTGGTGACTTCCAATGCTTATGATATGCCAAAAAATTTCTCAACTGCACTGTAGTTGGAACAGAGTCCACAGATCCTTGTAGTTTTCGCAAAATTTCTTTAGGTTTACTTATATTATTGTCAAGGGGAGTGCCCCTAATTGGCATACACTTTTTGGCATAAAATATTTTTTTCAAAAATCCTTTTTGGCATACTTTATTGGCATAAATTTATTGAACAAACAAATAATTAGTCATAATACTCAGTCAAAAAATGTGTAATGTATAGCCTGCAGTGTAGTTCAGGACTAGCTTTTTATCGACAAATGTATTTTAGCTCGCCTGAAAAGGCAGCTTATAGAATCGCACAGTCCGTCCGTTTACACGATAACTTTTGAAGACATTGATGGATTTCAACTAAACTTGCCATCTTGCCAAAAACATTGCCTATGGACCTAGTGTAGTATTAGTAGTAGTATTAGTAGTATAGCATTATTTCTTACCTCCTAACTTACTGTCTGTGTATGTGTCTACCATATCAGAGGATACCTCGTATCCTCCTATAGTTCATGCCAATTAGTGAAACATATTTTTATGCCAATAAGGAGAAAAAAATTATGCCAAAAAGTGGGTTTTTATGCCAAGATGGGATTTTTTTATTTTATGCCAAAAAGTGTATGCCAATTAGGGGTAGGATCTTACGATCTAATGCTTATGATATGCCAAAAAATTTCTCAACTGCACTGTAGTTGGAACAGAGTCCACAGATCCTTGTAGTTTTCGCAAAATTTCTTTAGGTTTACTTATATTATTGTCAAGTAGTCTTTTAATTTCCTCTTTTGTTCACTAGTTAATTTTTTTTCAAAATGGAAATGAGCTTTGCCGTTTGTCCACAGAGTAATTGCACCATTATCGAACACCAGTTTCTGTCTACAGGGGCACTTTTTATTTTCTTTACAATAAAAGTATACAATTTTTCCTCCACTAGTAAAATTCACGGATAATTTAGTCCATGCAGTAAGGACTTCGGCTGTAGCTACCTCTTCGTCTGAGTAATTCTTTAGTAAACCCCAATCCGGCTTTTCAGTAGTAGGTTTTTGAATTTTTTTCGGGGGACTGTTTTCGGTTTCCGAATTGGAACTATAAATTAATTGTAAAGCCATTGGAAGACTGTGGTTACTGGCCCAGGGAGTGGAAGATAGTGGAGAATTGTGTCGTTTACTTCCCTTCACTTTAACACCTAACATCAACCTTGCTCTTATCGGTCAACAAATTAATATAATTTTGCTATCTCAAACTCTCAGACGGCCGTCTCTTACTGCTTTTGGGTATGCTCTAAGGTTTCTATGTAAAAACAACTTCCATTTACCCAATCAGCGTTTTCATTGACTTTTTAAATAATTACGTATTGACTTTTTCAAATTATCTCCTTTTAAATCTTCAGCATTTACCGATTAAATCATTATTCATTTACCATTTAAATTATTTCATTGACCCGTTAAATATATTCCTTCTATTAATAGCAGGAAAACAATACTGTCGGCCATTATATGAATGCGCTAAATGATTACATTGATGGTTTTTTTCGAATACCTGCTTGGCAGTGTTGGCAGTAATGTTTTGGTGAGTATGGTTGTATTAGTCACTGGTACCTATTTACCTACACTGCTGTGAATTTGATGGGTTCAAAAAAATAAAAATACACTCAACACAATTCTAGTATAATTTTAACAAATTTTCTAAATTCTTCTTTAGAAAATAATGCAAGGCTCCTTTTGCATCTAAAATATATAAATTATTTTCAAATTATTGAAATCAATATTGAAAAACAAAGCCCAGGAGGATGTAAGATTTGGTCATTAGCAGCTCTACAGAAAGTTTCATAATCATCGGTCAGAAACTGTAGGAGGATATAGCAAATGTAATTAATCAAACCCTCCAGTCTTTACTTTTATGTAAAAATCCGACTTTAAAAAACCATAAAACGATTTCTATGAAACCTAGCTTTATGAAAACGATCATTTATTTTAAGTTATCATCGTAAAAATTTCTAAGAAATCTAATTAGAGGTACTTGTGTAGCTATTATCACTCTATAATATAATTGTCTTGTTCGAGTTGCACAGTGAAAAATTCCGTAGGGATGCTTGTTTATATCATCGTGTGTTAGTGTGGTAAATCCCAACAAGAGTGTATATTTCATAACAAAGCAGTTCATGCGTTCTGTATGCAAATATTTCCAGCTTTCGGTTCGCTAAAGGTTTCTATTATTTCATGTGCGGGAATCTTTAAAATTTGGTCATTTACATTGTTGAAAGTATGATACAAAACAATACACTTGACAAGTACCTCCTGCCTGTCCGGAGATACGGACAGTTTTCTAAAACAAAAGTCCCTATACATATATATCAATGTAAAATCTCTACCTCCGACGCCGACCCACTAAATGAGAAACCATGAAAAGTTCAATTAGAAAAAGCTATGCATCTGAAATACTTTGTTCTCATTGTTCAATATCGCCCCGCCCGGAATACACACTTTTATTTATAACAGGGCCTAGGTCCTGTTACCAGCTAGTTCCAGTAATAAGTGCTAAAGGTGGTCTTGGTTTTCTTTTCATTTGTGTCGTTAGTATTTTATTCGACAATTTTTGATTACAATATTCCTAAATTACAAAAGATTTTGTAATGCGGCCTTTGTTGTTGACTCAAGTGCGTATCAAAAAATTGGATCCAGGGGGTGCTAATTTCTAAAAATGGGTACAGCATAAATCAAACAAATTAGAACGCCACAGTGTATTAGTAAAAGAAGACATATTCGCGCAAACCGCGTTTTGTATTCTTCTTTTTCAAAAAATCTCCTTTGAATCGAGATTTAGTGGGGGTGAGGTTCTACATGATTTATCTACCATAACCCACTTAGTTTGGCGTATTTAATTTTGGGTGCCTTAAACAGAAAACCTCATTTCTAAAGTTACCCATTGCTTGGAACATTTCCATTTTGTAACTATTATAAAAGATAATCTCAAATACTATACTAAGGTTGAACATAGGAAAAAAAGGATTCGAAAAGCCTCAAACAGATTAAAAAATGCTCAGCTTTCTGAAAATTAAGATACATTCAATTGTGAAAACAAAAATGTTTCTTCCAATTTGGAATTAAATAAATGGTGAAAACACGATAATATCTAGTGATTTTTTAAAGCACCCCCTAAGTCCTTGGTAACCAAGGCTTGGTTGTTATAACATACTCAGGTAGTACCACTTTACAGTCTGTATACTTATACATTTACTTCATAGCCCCACCATTAGGAACTTAACATCCTGATGGTGGGGATCTAAAGAAATTATAATCAACATAAATTAAATTGAATAATAATAATCTGGGATTTAAACTAGCGTTCCTTACTTTAATTCATTTTGCCATGGATGTAATATTACGGTAGGTGAAGAGGCATATCAATGCGAGACCACTTGTTAAAAACATCTCTAACGTAAATATCCACCAAATTACAAATCCGTAGAGAACTAAGAAGTTCCAACTTATACCATGCATGGAACATAAAATGACCTCTTTTGCCTTTTACCTTTTTTATAAAAAGGTAGGAGTAAGATTTTAATATATAAGAGTATGGTATAAAAATATTTTCTAAAAGCAGTTCTTTTTTGCCGTTTCACCTTTTTTGATGTAGCAGCGTATCCCATTTACTTCTACTTCAGATTTAAGTTATGTAAAAAGGACTGCTTTTTTTAGAAAAAGTAGTAGGTACTTTTTACTTTTCTTGTAAAAAAGGAATACATTTTTTGTTCCTTGTTAACTAATATTACCTAAGGGATAATAAGGCTTTGATGTGGCAAACCTTACAAGGCAGTCCCATCTAAAATATTTAAGCCGATATATTCAAACTGATACTTCAATTTTCGACAGTAAAGTTAATTTACTTTAGGGCATGAAAAACCCAAAAACCCGGGTTTTTGGGTGGGTTTATGTTTATGGGTAGCAAACTACAGAAACCCAAAAGCCGGGTTTTTGGGTTGGGTTATTTCTAACCAAAGGCAAAAACCAATGGGTTTTTCATGGCCTGATTTACTTGATTGTATACACTGATATTTTCCCAACAGTGAACCATAGAAATAATGCTTAAATTATCTCCGCTTTTCTTATATTTTGAAGCATCTAGGTCTATTGGGTGTCGTTTTCTTGGAACAATTGGCCATACAACCATAACCATACTAAATTCAATTTTATTGATTATCAAAACAATTTAAAATTTTTGATAGAGATTGGAGAAGAAAGAATGCTGATAATGAAAATAGTCTAAGAATAGAGAGCCCGTACTCAAACTCACAAGACCGCCTTTGTTTGTAGTCAAGCGGTTTCTGAAAAGCCAGAATTTTCTTTTAAAAATACAGTAGTCCAAATGCCACTGCTAATCGTAACTCAAATAATTTTAAATGAATCAATAAATGACATCATGTACATGTTATGACATACTTTAATAATTGTATCTTACAACACAAAAAACAATTGAGATTAATATTATATCATTGTAGACCATTCGACTCCGAATTAATCTAAATTAACAATATCATAAAATAAGTTATGACTTCCATTCAAACTGAAACGAACAGCTTTAAGGCAAAAGTTATCAAATAATAATAACAATTAAACTCCATCGTCAATTCGGGTCAGGTATATTTTTACTTCGAGTCAGGGCAGATTCGAAACGCCCAACCAATTCCAAGAAAGTTGGACGTTGAAGTGGATTTATGTCCCAACAGTCAGTCATTATTTCATATCTGAAATACAAACGAAGATTTACGGAGTTAGGCATATAAAATCATACAATTGTAGCATAAAGTTACAAATTGTACGTGTATTAGATATCGGGTAACGACCTAATTTTTACGTTGTTAAAGGAGACCTAAAAGTGCGTTTCGAATACATTATCTATACAAATTTGCAGGGTATGTCTCGAACGTTATAGAGTGAAGACAGTAGAATGTTTTGCTCTCTTTCTGCAGCCAGTTTGAGGTTTGGGTGCATTCAGTTGACTTTTAGCTGTAAAAAATCCCGTGGTCATGGATACAGCCACTGATCCCCCCTTGGCCTGCACCCAGTTAGTTTTACTATCTAAACTGGCTGCAGAAAAAGAGCAAAACATCCTATTGTCTTCACCCTATGACGTTCGAGTCACCCTGCAAATTTGTTTCATCGAGTTTGTTCCCATTATTCATTGTTTTAACATTCAATGGCAATTACTATTACGTTTTATCTGTTTTTATGATTATTCAATCGTATTGTCAAAAGTTATGGGACCATAGTTATAAGCATATTTTATACTGGTACTATTATTTTTGGAATTTGACATTGTAATATTTTAACTTTGATTTACATTGTTTTGGGGCAATGACGTGGACAGTTGAGTCTCATTCCCATAGTCAGATCTTCCATGAATTCCTCATTCCACTCTTTGTTAGAGTAAGGCACTCTACCAAAGGAAAATATTTCCCATAAAGTTACTCCATACGCCCATACATCCGACTTGAATGTAAAAGAAAGGTCTCTCATTGTCTCTAATGCCAACCAACGCCATGGTAAAGGTACCTACAAAAAATATTTTACATACATGTGTTCCACACATAGGAAACGTCAGTCTAGTACATATTAAGAAATTGTTAGTTCTATCTGTAAAATATACTGCTTGTTTCTTATTGCGTTGCTGTTGACTGTACTCATAAAGTTGCTTCGACAAACCGAAATCAGAAATCTTGACAACATTTCCCGGAAATATTAAAACATTTCTTGTTGCTAGATCACCATGAACAACCTGTCGTAAAGAGAACTCTATTTAAATATTCCAAAATATATGATACGTAGCATTGACAGTTTTATATATAAAATGACTTTTTTTGTTTCCAGATGAGACATTCCATTTGCGATTTGGAAACACCAAGTTAACATATTGGCCATTGTAACGAGATTTCCGTTTATATACATGGAGCTGATAAAATATCAAATATGGTTAATAAATTAATAAATATTGAACTGATATAAAATTGCGTGTTTAGTGACTTCCAAATTTTTATCCACTAACTCTGATGTATCTTGGAGTTTTATTGAATGTGGACAGTTGCTAGATTTTTCATCATTTTGCTTGTATATTTTACCTATCCGTATATACTCGTTGAGATTTCCGAAAGAACAAAATTCCATCACAATATATACAGTACCTTCAATAAATACAAAAAATAATAGTTTTATTCAACTGTACACTTGCTATATAAGAAAAGCAATAAAGTTTACGTGTTTTTATATTTTCGGTGCAAAATCCCAAACAGTCTACAATGTACGGATGCTTGCCAAGGTACATCATCACTTTGAGCTCCGATAAAAGTGATTTAAAATACGCAACGTCTGCATTTGGCTTTGTCGTTTTGATGGCAACTGTTTTATTACCATATAGGCCTTTGAAAACCACTCCAAACTCTCCACTTCCCAATAGCTCGACTTCATCTTTCAAACGATAATGAATAAATGAATGATAAATGTTGATGTTATATTACATTTTTTATTTTTTATTACATTACTAAATGTATATTATATTATTATTAACTCAAAAAATACTCTTCTATATATGCATGCTATGTATGGTTGAAAACCATTTCTTTTTTGTTATTATCCGTATATACTATGGGTACGACGTTTTAAGTTTGGAACACACTTCAACCGGATTGACATAGAGGGAAAGGAGAGAGGTGGAGGATTGAGGTGGAGGTAAACGTGAAGGAGTTTCCTCATTCACTCCTCCACTTTTAAATCACTGTTAAACTAAGACACGGTTAACAAAACATGAATTTAATTATGACGCATAATTAAAAGCCATAATTCTATGGCATCTGAACCAACAACTTCAGTATTGGGCATTACCTGTGCCTTAGTTAAGGACTGAGTGGAAAATAAAAAATTAGGAGAGAGAAATTCTTTCTGTCCCCACAACTCTACCTCACTCCTATGTCACTGTCTATCCATTTCATTTCTTCATCCCCACAACTGTCTTACTCCAACCTTCTAACTTAAATATAATTGCTCCGTGAAAAGCGCATAAAAATACTAAAATAGAAAATGCACTAACAAATACATAAAATCATACCTAATATTAATTCACTTTTTGGAATTTCGTAACTTTTGTCATATGGCAGATGTTGAGCATTTTCATTCAATAGACTTTTAGGATTCACGAGTTGAGAGTTTCCATGGAAAAACTCATCAACTTCTTGTTCTGTTAGATCTCGAATATATTTCTTCATAGTAACAAACAAAATAGGCCAGGTTTAATATTAGTCGCACAGAATATAACGCAATGACTTACGTTTGGTATAGATTTTATTAGCTACCTTCAGTTGTAAGTTCTTCCTATATAAGAGAATTCCAACAATACTCATAAGCAGAGGTAGTAAAACTCCAAATATGATGACAGCAGTTTGTGTGGACGTTGGACTCTTTGGATCTAACAAAGTTTTCATTGTTGAAAAGTAATGGGAATCAATAAAACTGGGATGAAATATTTTGAAATTGAGACAAACTTTCTTACCTACAACTTTTACTGTAAAATTTTTGGATTCGCTTCCTTGAGAATTTTTTGCAATGCAAACAAACGTAATATCGTCATATTCACTAGTGACTTCTGGGAAATTGAGATAGATACCCCCTTCTGAAGTAAGTGTAGTGGAAAACTGCTCAGATACTGGCTAAAATTTAGATTAAATTGGATATACTCGGAAATCAAGTCAAAAGTAAGAAAATAATAAAAATATGAAATAATGAGATATTTATAAATATGAAAAATTATTCATAAAAAGGTAAGGATTGAAATTAAATAATGCAACAGAAATTATCCACATTTTCCTGATTTTAGTTGTCAAATATTTCCAGTTTAAAATATCATTTTAAAATATATAATATAATATTGAAATGATTATTTTCGAATTCCATAAAAGTTATTCGAAATGTATTGCCCACATTATTATGAGCTCTGAAAATGGCTAGAAAACAGCGACTGTGATCATTAGACAAAAGACTCGTCCTACAGACGGGAAAAAAGTACAATACTTATCGAATGAATATAATAATAATGTATCAACACATCATTTCTAGGCTTTTTTCGCAACCAAACAAAAATAGTTATTGGCTTTTTCCGTCCTTAAGGGACGATAATAGGTACTTTATTTTCGCTGAGCCATTTCAACTCTGGTGGCGGTTGGCCAGACGCCTGACATAAAATGGTGCGACCTTTGTCCCCTTTAGTGAATTCGTTTTCACTAGTTCCTTTTAAAGTTGGTGGGATTTCTCCTGGTTGGAAATAAATATTTATTATGTCTTTAACAGGTTTCCAATAGAAAAAATAAGTAAAATATTATTATTGAAAGGTTTCATGCAATACGTTTGACTTGGAATCTTCTGGATACATTTAAAAATGTGTTAGTAGCATTTATCCAAGGTGCCATACAGATTAGTTCAACCATATCTTCAGTAAGGTTCATAAAGATGCCTCTCGCAATAATATTAGCAGAAATTCTACTCATTGCGGAATCGTCATCTATGGCCATATCTATCAAAAACATTGTACTTGTATGAGACATCTACAAAAATCAGAAATGTTTATTTATTGTTATCGACTTAATTGGTTTTATCGAATTTATTTTGCATTTTCTACAAAGTTTAAACCAATAAAACCATTAGTCCGACTCCATGAATCTGAGTTGACTATTTCATAACCTTCAGTGACAAGACGGACTGTATCATTTTGATATCGTACGGCAAACTGAATGTCATTCATAAATAAAAATCCTGTCGCTTCACAGTAGAACGAATTACTTCTTTCAGGGCTGACATATACTGTAGAATTAACTTCATCAATTTGAACTAAAGCTGTTATTGGAGCATTTCGCCAGTCAAAATCTAGTTTTAATATTCCGTCGACATTAGTTAAATAAATACTTACCATAAATAATAATTATCGTATCACGCAGTCTTAGTTTAATAAAATAAATTCTCACAACGAAGTCGATTTAGACCGGTGAAATATTCTGCTTCAATAGAAACTCCTTCATTTCGACAGTAAATTATTCCGCTGTGATGAGAGTGAATTAAGCGACTACAATTCCCAGGTCGGCAGAGGGACCCTTCAAACATCAAGTCACGACATCGATCGCTCTAAAAAATTGATAATATTTACACCATTTGGTATAAGCGACAATTCAAAAGATAACTATATAATATTAATATATTATTTTACTTTTTCTTGGAGGCAAAATTTTCTAATGCTACATTGGCTAGGGTTTTCACATTTTAAATTCCGAAGTTGTATGTCCAGTGAACTTGCATTGCATATAACGCTTCCCGTGATCTTCACAAATTCCAGTTCAGGTTTTTCTATATTTAAACAATCAAATACATGATTATAATAGAGTCTTAATGATATACGTCACTGTCTCAGTGTTTTTGTAAATTCTGTTACGACATTTAACAATTTAAAAAAAATAAATTGTACGTACTTATGATTTTAAAATGCCATGTATGAACTGCTTTGCCATTTGGTGCCTCACAAGTGATATTTCCTTCTTTTATATCCGAAGCCAACGCATTGAGGTCAAAAATGTCGTTTCCGGCATAACTTTTAGTAAAGTTTGTCGTATACACTTTATAATACAACACATTCTGCGTCGAGTCATGAGAAGTGCAATTCACTTTAAATGGAGCACCAACAAACTTCCTTATCGATTTTTTTGCTGGATGATATTCAGTCTCTATATAAATGACATTTATTTGATAGCAATTATTATATCCATTGTAAATATTTTTTGATACCTGCCAACATCTGTTTTAAAACTTCGTTGGCGTGAATCACTTGTATTTTTGAAATACAAGTACAATAGTAGCAATATTATTATGGTTAATTGAATACTGACCGCATTACTTAAGAAAAATTAATCAAATTATGTTACTTTCGATTTTTGGAACAACAAAATTGGCTGTTTTTGACTCGTTAGCAGCACAATAATAGGTTCCATCCATTGCACCTGTTTCTGGTAAAATAAATCCTATTTGAGGGTCGTACTTAACGTTGTTAACCTTGTAAGGCATACCCTTTTTGAAAAAAATTTCAAAATTATACTTCGTTGTTATCAATTTTTTAAATAAAACAGCAAGGTTGATTTTAAATATTACACGGCTGTATCCGTAAAGACAAACTTCTATATGAGGATCTGTAACAGGACATCTAATGACCTTGTCCCGAACAATCCCTCCACCGTCCTTAACAAATGTTTCGTTAGCTATAATGCAATTAGAAAAAGTTATTGAATTGGCTTAGCAAACATTATCGCAATTATTTAAATAAAAAACCTGATTGTCCTAGGATGTAAATGTAGTATCCTTTTTCATCATTGTCGCTACTTGTACAACTAAAACGTCCGGTGTTGAAAAATTCCAATTTAGTCCATAAACTGGACATGTATAAGACTTCTTTTGGTTCAACCATATAGCGGTTATCCACAACAAATCTAATATCCGTCTAAAATTTCACGGGAAAGCAATATGTAATATACAATGAAAACAATTTAAATCAAGTCAATATTTTTGAGACCAATCCATGGATTGTGTGAAAGGTAGTTAAAAAACTGACAAATCCTTACAATTTGGTCTGGCGCTTTCCAACTGATATGAGAATCAGCAATACACTCGATTCGAATACTGGGATTCGGGCCAAGTATGACAGTAGCATTATCAATGAATACTGGACTATATTCCGAGAAATGTCCTGTCAATTCGTCGAAATTATACACTTGAAGGATCACTTCGTTAATAAGGGCATTTGAACATGCCATGAAAAAGATGGCAATGAAAACTACAGATTCTAGGATTACGATGATTGCAAACATGTCTTAAAAATGCTTAGCTTTGATTGAAGTATACCCAAGAACAATCAATTTGGCTTTAATTTCTTGACCAGTTGGTTTAACATAATATGAAACATCTAAAAATGTAAAATAAAATGCTTAGAAATAGGTTTTCTATATCCTGAACAGTTGATATTAGTAAGTATAAAAAAGGTTTTATAATATTTTATAATTTCTAACAGAAATGTGAAATGGTGTATAATGGTGAATTAAGGATGCGCTGTACACAGGAGTTGGAAGGAAATTGGTGTTATGGATTCGAATATTTGTTGACTGGGTCTTTTATGACTTTGAAACCAGGAAGCCATATCATAATAGTGTACTACTCATATAACATAATATACTATACTAGCCGGTCACAGGGCCCAGGCCCTGTTATAAATAAAGCTAGTGTTTATTCTGGGGAATAAGTAGTACAAAGTGACGATAGGTAGAGATTTTACATTCATAGAGAGTCAAAAAATATTTCAATTCTTCGCCTTAGTACGATCTAGAGTCATTTTTTTGAAATAAAATTGTGGGTACTGGCTTACTTACTTACTCCGGTCATCTACCATGATCACTTCACATGTTTGACTCGTGGTTTATGGTACTCGAACCACCTTTATACATACTGCCAATAATTGATAATTGACCATTTTGAGGTCAAGTTAGCCTTCATTGGCAATGTAGCGTCAAACGGTCAATTAGAAAATTGAATAATTTTGATTGTAATTTTTTGGTCCCATAAGGGAGTTTAAACTTTTATGTGGGACTTTTCGAGCTGAATACAAACGGAATTGCTAATTGGTCACGGCGGATGTCAAACTTTTATTGTTTATTTTCTACTTCTAATAGTAATGATTAATGATACAATCAGACATCTAAAACATTCAAATGTACAGAGAATCGGACTCCGCCCACTTCGGGAGTAATAGGTGTGGCAAAATTCCATTTTCACACCAGGTTGCTAAAACATTTTGATGCATGTGATACATTCATGAATACATTTAACGCGCATGAGCCAGTAGTTGTGTATTGTGTCAGTCAATTCGGGACAAACCAATGGGCTCTAATGTCTGCAAAATTTTGCATCTTTCGAAACCTTCAAATTTTGTTACCTAAACGTTTTGAAATTATAGTAATGCAATGGCACTGAATCTCTTGATACAAACATACAAACCTACACGGGTAGACATACGGAATTATTTACGCGCATGTCCCACTTTACGCATATAAGAATAGATTAATTTGTCCTAACTAAAGGCTTTTTATGTTTATTCATATTATTATAATTGTCTGATAGTTACGCAATTAAATTTTAGTATTATCATTATCGTAAGAAATGAAAGTTTTAATGTTTTTCCTACTTAATTCTAACTTAATTACGTATACCAGGAAAAATGGACAGTAATTAAAATTAAACAAATTGAATTACTAGCCAATTACTAAAAGTCAAGTTGAAAGCTGTCATTCGATAAATCAATCAATAAACAAATCGATTGTAATCTCAATTTCTTGGTGTTTTATAACCCATTTCCAGCAAATATTCTACAATTTTGAATCCATAATGCTCAGTTTGGTAATTTACTATTGGTAAAGTATTGTTCAACCTGCTTGGAAAGGAATCAATATTAACTCTTGTAACTAAATTAAAATTTGTAATTTAGTCATCAGCAGGATAATTGATTACTTGTAAATTTAGGATTACGTAAACTATTGGTTAATAGCTTGTAACCAACATCGGCTACCTACTCTCTGTATTTATTAATAGTAATCGTTTTCAGAATTATTGTTTTCTTTGAATAACCGGTCACGTTATGAGGTTGGGAAAAAAACTTTAACTCGTTTGACTTCGATAGATTAGAATCTTAGTTTTTTTTAGTTATGCAATGAATTTTTACAGGAATATTATTACGATGGAAAATTATTTTATATTTCCGCTTTTTAAGAGAGGAAGCTTCCTAGTTCTTACAAAGGATATTACATAATCATGTTCATTCACCCAACAGTGCTTGTTTCCAGGATATCTTCAAAAAGAAGAGTAAAAACTAATTTTTCCTTCCTCACATTTAACGAAGCTGCGATGAATGTGCAAATATCAAAAATACAAACGAGAAAGGCCAACTACGGTACCACCTCCAGTTCAAGCAATTCATCCTCGTCTATAATATTATGTTCATTTTGTCAATGTAATATAACAAAAATTGAAAACGTGCACCAATAGAAAGCTGGATAATATAAAGGATAAAAAAGGATAAAGGAAGAGGGTTTATACTCTAAATTTGGCTCAAATGGCGCATCCAGAGTGTTTCGTTAGAAAAGGCAACTAGAGAACTTGGAGATCGCTGGCGTTTTATGTGAGTTTACCCCTCACAACCTTGCCACACTTTTTTAAAATGCATAATGCATACTCATGATCTACCCTCCCCATTAAGGGGTTACCCATTTCCCGTTCGAAGAACGGGCCTATTAAAGAGTATCAGACAGATGATATCCTAAAATTACTCAATAAGTTTCGGTCCGTGGTGGACGCTCCCTTATGTCGGATTAATGTGACAACGCATAAGATTGATAGATGATGAACTAACTTTTGAAGTGGAATTGGAAGACGGTACTAATCGAAGTCTTTTGAATATACAGTTTTTACCGGATTACCATCCGAGGAACAAGTCAGCATTGCGGTTTCCACCGACAGACAAATAAGTCTAGCGGTACTGTTAATGTAGACATTGTACCTATAGTTGACTCTCCAATTAATAGTGATGATATGATTGCAGGGGATATTATTGATTTTTGGATATGTCTACGGATTCTCAAAATCTTGTAATAGCTCCGCCATCATCTAATCTTATCCCAATGCCAGTACCTGACTGGCGACAGTCATCACCATCAACTCCTATTACTTCACAACCACCAATTTGTCGTTCAGGTCAATTCAAGAAAAAACCTAAAGTTAACTACCGACAAAAATGACATACAATTGTATTTGTCATATAATCTTTTCCAGAACATATTAGCATTTTCGGTTAAACTACTTTGTTTTGTTTGTATTACCGATAATCACATGTTTCTTGAAATATGCTATGTTAATATCATTAATGCTAAGGCTATGGACTTAATAGATGTTGTGTTCCACCAATTGACCACTAGTAACCATTTAGTAACAGTTAGTATCATTATTCTTGTCGAACGAATCCTTAACTATGAACTGTTATAGTCTTGCATAATATGGAGGGCGACTGAGTAGGGATTTACACAGAGATAAGCTGTAACACCTGAACAAATCCCTGACTAATCAATGGAATAGTTATTATACATGGGGAGGGCAGGGAAAAGTTCTCTATTGACAATGCAGATGGTTCTGTATTTATGATGCTGCGTCATCAATATATTTTAACAGTTTTAGGTTCACCTTTTTCTTTTATTTATACACACATCTCGTCTTTTTACCTAATGTATATAAAATACATATTACAATAGTTAATCCTTATATTTGTATAATTTTTATCGGCATTAATTATGCAATTTATTCATTTTATGAATATTCATGTTTTCTTGGTTAAATTAATTTTTGGTTTGCTTCTCACATTTATATTGATTGTAGTTACGATTAACTCCTTCATTTCCTTATCCTATAATTTTTCTATTCAAGATATTTGAGAGTCTATAAACCTACTTCGATCATAATTCCCTCGATGTATATAGCATTTAATTTATCTCCCGCTTTAGCACTATAAAACGTAATTTTAGAGGGGGGTTGTAATGCTATACGATACACCTTCGAGGTAGACAGACGGCTCATAGTAGTGCGCCGACGAATCAGTCTTGGATTCTCCTCGAGCTGAAGAGTGCTACGAGTTCCCTCGCTACGCATTCAAGCCATTGAGAAAAAGTCAAGCTTCCTGCCATGATACAAAATTCAATTTTTTAATTTTGTATTTCATATTTTTTAATTTTTCATCTGTTATTCTTTGGTATAGGTGAGATCGTTCCTTTTGTTTAATTTGAATTGTATTGTTTCAAACTTGAATAAGTAAAATTTATTCTATTCTTTTCCTTTCTGTATGTTTAGTCTAATGTGTAATTGTTCAATGACTAGCATAACACATTGAAAATCAGCATTCCATAGAAAGTCAGTTTTAATGATTGAATGATATTTAATCATCGACCCTAAAAATAAATATTTTTGACCAATAACAGATTATGACCATTCCAAATCACATTCCCGTGCTCATAATGTATGTAATATAATCGTGTTGTTCGAGTTGCGCAGTGAAAAATTCCGTAGGGATGCTTGTAATGTATATCTGAAACTAGTGAACCCAGCTAAAATGAGTGAACCTGGCACTCAAGAGAAATTCAGCAGGCCACCCATCACAGTAATAAAAACAATTCCGAAAATATCATCGGTATTTCCCTTAAGTTATTATGTTAACTTTGTAAATACAATATTTTAAATGTACTTTTATTTTCTACAGCGGTTGGAAAAATGCCAACTTTCTGATCAAAAGGAAGCTCCTAAACAAAAATAATAACTGCAGGTAGATCGTAGCACCAAATACAGGCAACAATGAAAGACCCCATTTTTAATAAACACTCTAAAAAGTTCACATTTAAAATCAGAAAAATAAGAGTCTCTGGATTTTAGAAAAATGTACACATCCAATGAGTACACTATATACGAATAGATAGTGGTCCTCAGTTATTTAATTCTGCAAAAAGGTGTACTCGCACGAAGGAATAAAGGGGGCAGTAAAAAGTAATATCAGCTCTATTGAAAAATGGAACATAAATTTGTCGACATATAGAGCAGAACCAATTTTTTTTGTGGTTTTGAAATGCTATTTAATACTACCCCTAATATTTTGAAATGTCCCCTTTCGCTAATCATACCCATTCAATCACCAATAATCACCTTATTATGTAAATTTCCGTTATGTTTTGATGTTATAATATTTTGAAACGACTCATTTCAGTGGTTAAGAGGAAGTGTCATGTATGTGCATGCCCATCTTGCTTTTAAGGAACGTACATACATTACGTGTGCAGTTGATGGGAGGAAAAGTTACCCAACAGTGTCACAGTAATAACTAACCAAATGAATAATTTCTAACAGCTATAACAGATAAGCTTGAAATATATAATAGGTTAAATAAGTACCAACCAGCGGTAGTGTTTAGGACGCTATATATGACCAAATTCAGTCACCAGTGTTCAAATCAAAAAAATGACAACGCGTATCAGTTCCATTGTCAATTTCAGTCAGATCAAAATATCAAAAAGAAGTTGAGAATTTTTTGTTTTAAATGAAGAAACAGCAGACGCACTTAGCTTGTGTCTTTAGGTCATAAATCAAATACCAGAATGAACTAAAATGGTGGTGGTTGTAAATCGTAGCGGCCAAAGAGGAAAATTACAATTTCACCACTCACAACAGAGCAGAGCACTTTTCACGCATTCGAAATCATTCGCTCGCACTCATTTTGGTAGTTTAGAGGAAGCGAACATGCGCATTTTTGTTTCTAGGGAATGTGCATATATTATTACGTGTGCAGTTGATGGGAGGAGGACGTACTCATAATTGTTGCAGTCAGCACTTGCGTTGCACATAGCACGGCACATTGCAGTCGGTTTTGCGTTACGCAGTATATGCAGGTTCCCTAGGCTGTCCTACCACACAAACATATAGATAGATAGATTGGTATGTTTTTTTCCTTCTGTGTTTATTATATAGAGATACATTCTATCCATCGGACAATATTGCCCAGGAATACACACTAGCTTTATTTATAACAGGGCCTGGGCCCTGTGACCTGCTAGTTATAATTATTATGAGCGTAGAGTGTGTTGTGTTACCTGTGTTGTATAGTACGACCTGAGACAGTCTGAGAAAACTCACGGAACCGCGTAAGAGACCCTAAAAGAAAGAGCATAATAGTCGGTGTCTACCTGGCCGTGTGGCTACCGCTCTGTTCTTTTGTGGCTAGAATTCTTCTTGTTGGTAGCCACAAACACCTATATTAACATGGTGTTAGACAAGGCAGAACAGAGCAAAAATTAGGCGCTAGCCTCGCGGCTAGGTAGAAACGGACTCTTAGGCTCTTTCTTTTTGGGTCTTGGGTTGTACTTTTCTTTTCTGTGAGTGTTGTATTGTATTGTATTAACTTTATTGTGCTTCTCAGACGAATAAGTCTATTACACAAAGTAGATTTACAATGAATAGTATCTAATTATTACCAATATAGCAATTAGGTGAACTTATGGCTTTAAATATTTTAAATTTTTTAGAACTAAATTTCTCAAATTTCTTACAAACTAACTACACTATTAGCTAACCTAGGGCCAGTTAGTCGGTTTGGCAAGATTTATATTACTCGTTTAACACAAAAGATCTGTCTTAGAGCTCCTGAGAGAAAATAGTAAATATCGTTGACCTTCCTGCCGTTATTACAATCAAACTCAAATAGAGTATAGAAGTCAGCTTCCTTCAGGTGGTCAATATTGTATTTAGTAAGGAATTTCTCCCTAAGAGGTTTATAGATTAAGCAACTGCAAAACACATGACACCAATTTTCGTTTTCATTATTATCGTTTCTACATAGAGTGCAAGGCTCTTTAAGTGTTAATTTGTATGAGATACCATTCACAATAATTCGATTCGAAAATTTATTTGACAGTCGTAACTGTGCTACCAAGCGAAGTCTGTCCAGAGGTATGTTTTGTTTTAGATAAGATGCGCCATTTTCATTAACCTTGAACCTAAAATACAAGGATTGAGACTCCATATAACTGCGAATATCATTTTCAAACATAATTTTTTTATAAGATTCTACCATATCTTCAAGGTTGTCCTTTAGAACTACCGCACATTGTGCCTCCCAAACAAATGTTTAATCAATATCCTGTATTTTAGTTCTAAGTTGTGACACCCAATTATAATTATCTAGCTTGTTATTTTGCATGTCAAGCTGAAACAGAGAATTGTACATTATTTTAGCATAACGATTTACACTCATTTCTAATAGTCTGCACCACATCATAAGCGCTAGTTTAAATATTTGACACGAAATATGGTACCGTTCTGTTTCAAGTCGGGTAGCATGGCCAGGGGTATTACTAGGAAGTTGTAGCAGTTTTTTCAAAAATCGGAGTTGTGCCGATTCCAAAATGTTCTCATAACGCAGTCCCCAAACTGCACCACAGTACAGTAATGAGGATCTACATATTGAGTCAAAGACGAGAAACCTTGAACTCCATGATTGCATTTTTGATTTTATTAAAATGTCCCACACTGCACCAACTTTCATACTTACTTTCTTCAGAAAAAGATTAGCCGTTTTCCTGAATACCCCCGAACTTGAAAACACCTAGGTACTCAAATTCAGTTACAACTTCCAATTCTATGTTGTTGTATCTGAATTTACGTTTCCTCTGGACACCCCCTGCTTTTCGAAACTCCATAATTTTAGTTTTTTGGCAGTTTACAGTCAACTTTTTACATAAACAATATTTATGTAGAAAATTAAGTTTTAACTGCAGCGAGCGCGCCGAGATTGCAAGAATTATGAGATCGTCTGCAAACATAAGTAGATGTAGGCTCTTCCTGTCACCCATTTCCGCTTTTGAGAGGCTAGAATCGTTAAACTTCTTTTCAAGGTCGTGGATAAATAGGTTAAAGATAAGGGGCGAGCATATCGCGCCTTGAAGACAACCCTGAGTGATTTTAATAGGTTTTGTTTTCCCATCCTTTGCTCCCACAACCATAACAGCCTTACTATAAAGTGAACGGAATGTAGATATGATTTTTGAGCTAACTTTTAGGTCCGCAAGGGTTTCCCATAGCAGTGAATGATCCAATGAGTCGAAGCATCTTTCAAAATCCACAAAGCAGGCAAAAACTTTTGATTTTTTGTAATTTATATTATATTGCAGTAGGCTGTTTAGTGTAAAAACTTGTTCTTCGCAAGAACGTCCCTTTCTGAATCCTGCTTGAGATTCAGGAAGTACGTTATTAGATTCTGCCCACAATGTTAATCTTCTATTTAAAATTGCTGAAAATAGTTTCATTGTGGTGTTTAACAGTGAAATGCCTCTGTAGTTTTTCGGGTTTGTAGGGTCCCCCTTTTTAAATATTGTAGCTATTTCAATCTCTGACCATTTGATAGGAGTGTCTGAATTATTAAATATTTCATTAAAGTAAATAACCAAATCTATTTTGACTGAGTTAGGAAGTGCTTTAAGAAATTCATTTATTATTCCATCTGTTCCCGGGGCCTTATTATCTCTATAAGTTTAGAAAGTACGATATCAAGTTCCTCTAGTGTAATTTCTTTATCTAACTCTTCCACCAAGACCTCATTTTCTTGCTGTGTACGTATTAGATTATAAATATTAGAGGGCGACTCTTGAGGCATCACATTGGCATAAAATTCCTCCCATTCCTTTTTCCCGATAATATTTTTAACCTCTGTCTTTTTTCTAAAAGAGTTAGCTGTTCTCCAAAATATTATATTATCCGAGTTATTGCTTAATTTCTTTTGAATGTCTTCATTATAACTAAGCTTCTTTTGTTTGCAAAGATTGTTCAATTGCTTTTTAAGTAAATGAAGCTTTTCCGCTAAGTGTTTAGGAAAACCTTCACTTCTGCACCTACACCTACACCTGAAATTTTTTTTTTAAAATTCCCGACAATGCTTGTCAAAACAAGGCTTGTCTTTCTTATGCCTATTGTTATCTTTTGTCCAGATCACCATTCCTGCATTCTCAGCTGCATTCCAGATACCATTAGTTAACAATTTGTATTTTTCATTTTCATCCTTTTCTGTGAGTGTTCTCAGATGGTTCAGGTTGTACTAGTACAGTACACAGGTAACACAACAAACCCTATGCTCATCATGACTATAAGTATTAACATAAACTGGCGCACGCTCGCTCATTGAATATTTAATGTTTTTAATAATGTACCCCTAAGCAGTTTACCCAAAGTCCACTATTAGAAAAGTGTGGTTGTATGGTAACGTCGGAAGTCACCCGACAAAAGTACGTTGCGTGTGTGGGGAACGTCGGATAAACTGCTTTGGGGCACATTACCAATTCGGTATGTTTGTCTGTACGGATGTATTTCAGTATGTACGTATGAGATTGTCTTCATAGGGCAAGCCACTACGTTTCAAAACAGAATGGTCTGAGTTATGTTATGAGTTTTTTTTCTAGACGTACGGTTACGGTTATTAAATTTCAAAATTATGTATTGGGAACACAGTTTGGTTTATTTGCTAAACACGCTAAATTCTATCCAGATAGAATTTGTTTTTACACGCTTCCGCATTGTAGCGACAAAGTATTTTAAAATTATTAAATTTAAATACACTGCTGTGCGACGTAGTAATAAAAACTTCTTCCTTCAATCAAGTATACCGTGTATTGTAATTATTCATTTTCATTTACATCTTGAAGTTTTGTTGTGTTATTGTCACAAGAAAATTTAATTTAATAGAATAATTGAATTTTAGGATTACAGTAAAATATTATTTTAATTCTGAAACAGCTTTTTTGAAAGCTAACTCAAAATTCTTCACATCATTACTATACTATCATAAAACTTTTATTTGACCGTTTTAACAGTTCTTTGCCAAATAAGGCAGATTTGACCATTTCTTGGTCCAGTGATAATAAGGCAGACTTGACCATTTATTGGTCCATTGCCAATAAGGCAGACTTGACCATTTGTTGGTCCATTGATAGTAAGGCAGACTTGACCATTTGTTGTTCCATTGATAATAAGGCAGACTTGACCATTTATTGGTCCATTGCCAATAAGGCAGACTTGACCATTTGTTGGTCCATTGATAGTAAGGCAGACTTGACCATTTGTTGGTCCATTGATAATAAGGCAGACTTGATCTTTTGTTGGTCCGTTGATAGTAAGGCAGACTTGACCATATGTTGGTCCATTGCCAATAAGGCAGACTTGACCATTTGTTGGTCAAGTCTGCAAACCCTCTCGCCACATAAGACAATTCAATATTTTGTTGCATAATATATGTTTTCATTTCAGACAAAGGCGATTCTTTGGGGTTGGCGGGGAGACGTACCCATTCTTAGTGGCGGGAAATGCATGACTGTCAGGGACGACGACGGGTGACGGATGATGTTATATAACAAACCTAATAAATTTAATTAAATTTTAAACATAACTGTAATAAATATTCATTTAAGACGTATAGCAAGCCGTAACAGAAGCTCGTCTGAGTATAAGGGTATCATGTGCACATTTTGTTAGAATAATAGTAGAAATAGATCTATTTTGATTACTAAAATCTGCAGTAATTCAAATTAGATCAATATTGATCTTAACTGACAATCAAAATCAAAACGTTTTAAAATAATTTATATTTGACTATCAAAATAAATCGTAAAATTGGAAGAAGCGGAGTGAAATATTTTTCACTAACAATTTAAAGAAAACGCGATTGAACTCTTTGATGCCCATCTTCTATTTTGACTATCAAAATAAAACAAAGTGAGCGGGCGGTATCGCAGAAACCAATAGACCGATGTACCCCAAAATAAACAGAGATCGTCAGTGGTCCACATGCATTGTTTTAGCCAAGCTTGGTCAATTTCCGTTATTGAATTCGAAAGTTATGGTGAGGACAGACGGGCGGACAGACTGTACCGTTCTATAAGCTCGCTTTCTCAGGCGATCTAAAATTACAATAAATGTAGGCTGCTGATGCAGATTGTAAAGGACTGTAGATTTAAACGTAACACAATTTATTTAACTCTGAAAACATTGACATTCATGGACATTTAGGAGAGGACGAATGTGACGTGTGACTCATGGACAGATCATGACCAGAATGACTAAAACTTTTTTATAAAACACTAAATAACAACATTTGTTTGATTATAATATAAACTATGCCTGACT
Source organism: Tomocerus qinae (assembly GCA_020055645.1). NCBI lineage: Eukaryota > Metazoa > Arthropoda > Collembola > Entomobryomorpha > Tomoceridae > Tomocerus > Tomocerus qinae. The sequence continues at coordinate 61,966,087 of CM034546.1, forward strand.
ACTATTACACACCAAGCAGGGTTATAGGAGGCTGGGATCAAATCCTGCAAGCATCACTTACGGAGAATAATCGGAAATGTGTTGTTAACCTTTGAAGAAATGCAAACAGTCTTATGTCAAATTGAGGCTTATCTAAACTCACGGCCGATTTGTCCGATGTCTCGTGATTCGGAAGATCTTATGGTTTTGACTCCCGGTCATTTCCTTATTGGAGATTCACTCATGGCTATTCCAGAACCAGATATAACTGAACTTAAATTAAACCATCTTTCTCGGTGGCAGTTAGTTCAGCGGTTGTCTCAACAATTCTGGAAGAAGTGGCAAGGAGAGTATCTTTCACGCTTACAGCAACATCCTAAATAGATAAAAAAGTGCACCAAGCTTCAGATTGGGCTAAATTTTTTCATTTACCTTGAAAAAATAGTTCACTCCTAAAAAGATGGGGTGAACTAAATTTTCGTAATTTAGTTGTTCCACTACAAACAAAATAAAAAAATTAATAAAATTATTGATGCCACTACTTGGATTTTGGATGTTCATTTTTTAAATAATATCAGCACATATTAAATAAAACTTTTAATGTAGCAACTGATATATTTTCGTCCTTAGATATAGTCTAAGAATAGATTACTATTCGGTATTGGTATTTATTTCTAAATATATTCGCTATTTAACTACCAATAATCTTAATAATATTTATGTCGGGAGAGCTCGAAGAATATTGAAGCCAGCATCAAAAACAGATTATAGTTTATATACCTATTGTTAGTAGGTTACTTATGTACGTAGACAGCTAAATGTACTGTTACATTCAGTTAGTGTGTAACCTATGTACTACGTTATAGGCAATTTTTTACTATACATAGGCGAAGATGTGAATCACTGTTATGATATGCCTTGTTTATCAAATAACAACTAATAGCGGTATCAATGATAATACCCAACTAAATGCTATAAATAAATACACAATAAAAAGATTTGTAAGAACGGTTGACTTATCATCATTCCAAATTAATTCCTTCCTTGATAAAATTATTCATATAATTACTTTTATGTTCATTTTCATAATATCAGCAAATATTAAATGAAGCTTCAAAAAATAGGTCTTTAATAAAATAAATGATTATATACGTATTGTACCCGTATGACTGAGACCAATAACACCACAAGATGCTTATTTATAATTCTTAAAATTCTAATATTAACAGTTTTTTTGTCTAAATTCTTTCCAATAAATGTCGTTTACTTCATGTTAATAATTACCAATTGTTAAAATGGATGGTTATGGTACAAAATAAATGATGAGAAAATCCCAAACTCTATCTCAGCCTACCTACGTTATTCTATGACAACATAAAAGAATTAAAAAAATAATCTTTTTAAGTGAAGATTGCAATTAATATTATATTTAAATGGAAAAGTTTACTAGAAAGGACTTTAGTATTTCTAAAGTCGGAGTCCCCTTAGTGTTGGTCATTTTTTAATACCTCAATATTGGCGGCCGATCAATACTTTTTTGCTACAAACATATCATCTAGGTACTTGAAAATGTAAGTATTGACCAATTTGCATGCTGAAACCTTTGCCACCAAGACGTTTTAATTGTATAATCTAAATAATATATCATTTCAGTTACAACATAAGTTATTGTCGTATGCATTTTATTTGAGGCCATTTAATATAGTAATTTAATTGACAAATGTACGTAATACATATCTATGATAATTTAGATACATTGAATTTAGACTTTGATTTCAAACAACTGTTTTGCCATTGCGTTGAAAAAATGCGTTTACCAGATCATTATAATAATAGCTACACAAGTACATCCTTTGGAGTGTAACGAATGATATTTAGGCAAACAAAAGACACCATATACTATCTAAGATTATTTTTACGACCACAAGGTTCGAAATAACCGACCGTAAGAAATGGCATGTTATTTTTCGAATTCGCGTTCAAACAAATACAAATAAATGTTCGAATTAAGTAACCTGAACGTAGATACTTGTTACGAAATATCCTTTAAGGTTTCTAAGCTTTGATTATGTTCAGTGTGCTGGATGAGAACCAATACCTTGCTATCCGGATGTCAAGATGGATTGGATGGGATGTTTATCAAAAGATATTCATCAATTACCTACCCAACTATATCATACCAATAATATAAAGCTGAGGTGGAATTGCGCAATAGACGAATGGATGAAATCCGTGTTAGTACGCCGGCTCAGGGAGTTTATGAAATTTTATGCGATTGAAGTCTTCGGCCTGTCATTGAATTTCGGGCTAATATGCAGTCGCTAGAATATAACATGTTTCAACATTTTTCTAGCACATCTTATGTGCTAGGTTTCAACTAGTATACAATAGGAGTAAATGAATAGTAATTTATTATGTACTTAAGAATCTATAGACAAAAAACCTTTTAACCATATAAGATATATTAGATAGTTTGGTTTAAATATGTGATTTTGTGATATTAAATCTTTTTGCAGTAATTCATTGTCAATATTGATGGTATTTACCATCCGTTTCTTGCATTCAACATAATTTTTATTCCATTTTAATAAAGATATCTATAATACATCTTCGTGCATTAAATAATCGTCTTACGTACAGATTGATTATTAATAGAAGTACAAGGATTAATTTATGACATACGTAGGCCGAGATTAAATGGATTACAACTGATTACAAACGTCAGTATTTTCGAATTACCAATGTATCACATAATCTAACAATAGTGTTACAATAACTATTTAAAACAATAACCGGGTAGCAAAACTTTTTCAACTTCGTGGGCTTTAGTTAAAATTACTCCTATATTGTATCCTGAATGCAAATATACTTACTTTAATTCATACATACATGTATGTATGGTTCGGGAACATGGAAATTGTAAAGTACATTGTGACTGTGGTTAGTACTACAGAAAAACGGGGACAAATAATTAGTAGATTATCTGGCATAATTTATGAGGGCTGGTTGGTTGGTTAGAGAGCAGGCGAAAGTCTGCCATTCTAGTGACCAGGGATTATGGCATATAATATTAATTATGCGAAAATTCTCCACACACTGCCGCTTGCTAGGTTAGAGCGTCGAAAACGGCCCGCCACAATGTGGAGTATAATTTGTAAAATAAGTTGGCTTCACTTTAGAAAATGGTAAATAAATATGTTCTCTCAATAAATTACACCCAAGCATTTGATTTAAAAGTTGCCATCGTCCAGCGTCTAATCCAAAGTCACTGTAAAAAAAACCAAAATATTTATTATGGTATTTAACGAAGTTTATTTTTTCATTTATTAGTTACATTTGCAATAAAACGAAGGCTTAAAATTTCACTTACTTTTGTTGACATTCTGAAGGGTAGACTTTAGAGTTTGTTACGATCAAACCCACGAATACTAATGATGGAATAATTGCAATGTGGGTTTAATTGTGCCTTATTAATAGTAAGAATTTTCTAGGAGCAATAATGGAATGTATTTTTTGTGATCTAATTTAGTGGTAATAGTCACCGAACACCTCGTTACCATATTATAGTGCTATACATAACAGGCAGATTGTTATATTGCTTCAGAGAATATTAGTTTAGTTTTTGATTTATTTTCATTTTTAATAAATATGAAATAAATTTCCAATGGAGTGAAATAGAAATTTTTTGATGTTGAACTTACTTTGTAATTTTTAAATTGAAACAGTTGTTTGTATTTGGATATGTGAAAATATATGTTCAATCAGTCAGAAGTCTAACACATTCTCTATATCTACACGTTTGGTTTGGGCCGCAATCCGTACTACGTTGACAGGGTTTAGGATCGGTTGGCCGCGGTCGTGGTTCTACTACAGCCAAATTACAAATAATTAATAAAATTATTGATACTGCTGCTTTTATGTTCATTTTTTAAATTATATCAGCAAAATTAAATAAAACTTTTAAAGTGGCAACTGATGATATATTTACGTCCTTAGATATAATCTACCAATAGAGTACAATTCGGTATTGGTATTTATGTCTTATATGCATTTGCCATTTACCTACTAACAATCTTAATAATAATAATTATGTCGTGAGAGCTCGAAGAATATTAAAGCTAGCTGCAAAAGTAGATTACAGTTTATATACTTATTGTTAGTAGGTTACCTATGTACGTAGACAGGTAAATGTACTGTTACATTCAGTTAGTAGAGTGTAACCTATGCACTATGTTATAAGTAGTTGTTTAGTATATATATAGATGAAGAGGTAAATTGCTGTTACGATTTGCATTGTTTATCAAATTACAAATGATAGCGGTATCAATGACCCAACTAAATGCAATAAATAAGTGCACAATGAAAATATTTGTAAGAACGGTTAACTTATAATCATTCCAAATGAATTCCTTCCTTAAGGTTAGGTTGACTTGGACTTTTTTACATTGAAATGTCGCGACACCTAATTGGAGTAAAACTGAATGTAAATGGAAAGTATCTATTGGTATTTGAAGCACGGATCTAGACTTCGGACTCATCGTACTTAGATTTTCAAAATGTCCCCTGGTGGCTGAGAAATCGGCCCCGAGATTATCGCGCCATTTTTTCCATTCAGTTTTACTCCAGTTATGTGTCGCGACATTTCAATGTAAAAGAGTACAAGTCAGCCTAACCTTAATGAAATTATTGATATAATTACTTTTATGTTCATTTTCATAATATCAGCAAATATTAAATGAAGCTTCAAAAAATAGGTCTTTAATAAAATAAATGATTATATACGTATTGTACCCGTATGACTGAGACCAATAACACCACAAGATGCTTATTTATAATTCTTAAAATTCTAATATTAACAGTTTTTTGTCTAAATTCTTTCCAATAAATGTCGTTTATACTTCATGTTAATAATTACCAATTGTTAAAATGGATGGTTATGGTACAAAATAAATGATGAGAAAATCCCAAACTCTATCTCAGCCTACCTACGTTATTCTATGACAACATAAAAGAATTAAAAAAATAATCTTTTTAAGTGAAGATTGCAATTAATATTATATTTAAATGGAAAAGTTTACTAGAAAGGACTTTAGTATTTCTAAAGTCGGAGTCCCCTTAGTGTTGGTCATTTTTTAATACCTCAATATTGGCGGCCGATCAATACTTTTTTGCTACAAACATATCATCTAGGTACTTGAAAATGTAAGTATTGACCAATTTGCATGCTGAAACCTTTGCCACCAAGACGTTTTAATTGTATAATCTAAATAATATATCATTTCAGTTACAACATAAGTTATTGTCGTATGCATTTTATTTGAGGCCATTTAATATAGTAATTTAATTGACAAATGTACGTAATACATATCTATGATAATTTAGATACATTGAATTTAGACTTTGATTTCAAACAACTGTTTTGCCATTGCGTTGAAAAAATGCGTTTACCAGATCATTATAATAATAGCTACACAAGTACATCCTTTGGAGTGTAACGAATGATATTTAGGCAAACAAAAGACACCATATACTATCTAAGATTATTTTTACGACCACAAGGTTCGAAATAACCGACCGTAAGAAATGGCATGTTATTTTTCGAATTCGCGTTCAAACAAATACAAATAAATGTTCGAATTAAGTAACCTGAACGTAGATACTTGTTACGAAATATCCTTTAAGGTTTCTAAGCTTTGATTATGTTCAGTGTGCTGGATGAGAACCAATACCTTGCTATCCGGATGTCAAGATGGATTGGATGGGATGTTTATCAAAAGATATTCATCAATTACCTACCCAACTATATCATACCAATAATATAAAGCTGAGGTGGAATTGCGCAATAGACGAATGGATGAAATCCGTGTTAGTACGCCGGCTCAGGGAGTTTATGAAATTTTATGCGATTGAAGTCTTCGGCCTGTCATTGAATTTCGGGCTAATATGCAGTCGCTAGAATATAACATGTTTCAACATTTTTCTAGCACATCTTATGTGCTAGGTTTCAACTACTATACAATAGGAGTAAATGAATAGTAATTTATTATGCACTTAAGAATCTATAGACAAAAAACCTTTTAACCCTATAAGATATATTAGATAGTTTGGTTTAAATATGTGATTTTGTGATATTAAATCTTTTTGCAGTAATTCATTGTCAATATTGATGGTATTTACCATCTGTTTCTTGCATTCAACATAATTTTTATTCCATTTTAATAAAGATATGTATAATACATCTTCGTGCATTGAATAATCGTCTTAAGTCCAGATTGATTATTAATAGAAGTACAAGGATTAATTTATGATATACGTAGGCCGAGATTAAATGGATTACAACTGATTATAAACGTCAGTATTTTCGAATTACCAATGTATCACATAATCTATTAATAGTGTTGTTTTTTATTTGCTATTGCTACTGACCTTACAAGATAAGGTTTGCCATGAGAAAGTAATAAGATTTCAATGTATAAATTAAGAAAATATTTAAATACAATTAACCAATAAAATAAAATAACGAAATTTTCAATAAGGAGACAAATGGTGATTTTGAAGTATAATCGACGAAAATAAACTATTTAAATCAATAACCGGGTTGCAAAACTTTTTCAACTTGGTGGACTTTGGTTAAAATTACTCCTATAATGTAGCCTGAATGGAAATATATTAACTTTAAATCATACGTACATATATGTATATGTATGGTCACACCTCCACTTTTAAATCACTTTTAAACTAAGACACGGTCTACAAAACATGAAGTTAATTATGACGCATAATTAAAAGCCATAATTCTATGGCATCTGAACCAACAACCTCAGTATATTGGGCATTACCTGTGCCTTAGTTAAGAACTGAGTGAAAAATAAAAGATTGAATTAGGTCAGAGAAATTCTTTCTGTCTCCACAACTCTACCTCACTCCTGTCACTGTCTATCCATTTCATTTATTCATCCCCACAACTGTTTTACTCTAACCTTCTAACTTAAACCTAAATGCTCCATGAAAAGCGCATATAAATATTAAAATATAAAATGCACTTATAAGTACATAAAATCATACCTAATATTAACTCACTTTTTGGAATTTCGTAACTTTTGTCATATGGCAGATGCTGAACATTTTCATTCAATAGACTTTTAGGATTCATGAGTTGAGAGTTTCCATGGAAAAACTCATCAACTTCTTGTTCTGTTAGATCTCGAATACGTTTCTTCATAGTAACAAAGGAAATAGGCCAGGTTTAATATTAGTCGCACGGAATATAACGCAATGACTTACGTTAGGTATAGGTTTTATTAGCTACCTTAAGTTGTAAGTTTTTCTTGTATAAGAGAATTCCAGCAATACTCATAATCAGAGGTAGTAAAACTCCAAATATGATGACAGCAGTTTGTGTGGACGTTGGACTCTATTTTGTGCCAACTTCACTCTACCTAATTCTATGCCGAAATAACACCTAGAACTATGTAGCTAAGTGGACTTACGAAAATATAATGTTTACTCAACACTAATCGTTGATCACACTGATCATGAGCCACTGACACTAACCTATGGCCTGCTCAATAATGTGTAGTTTCACTAACTACAGAATCAAGTTATTTCTAACTATTTATTAACACACAAGTTCAAATCAAATTACAAAGATTCACACAAAATAAAATGCAAAATGAAATATAATCCACTATTTTCTACGAGCCTCGTGGTTCCGCTCAACTCGCTTCTGCTCTCGTTCTTGTACGACTTTATGGACGGCTTCTTGTTTGCCACTGCGTCTATCTTTCTTCTCGCCAACCGTCGTTGGCTATCCTCGCGTTTCCGGCTTGTAATTTAAATTATTTCCCAGGCTAGTCTCAGTCTTCGATTCCCCCGGACACAGACTCTTTGGATCTAACAAAGTTTTCATTTTTAAAAAGTAATCAATAAAACTGGGATGAAATATTTTGAAATTGAGACAACCTTTCTTACCTACAACTTTTACTGTAAAATTTTTGGATTCGCTTCCTTGAGTATTTTTTGCCTTGCAAACAAAAGTAATATCGTCATATTCACTAGTGACTTCTGGAAAATTGAGATAGATACCCCCTTCTGAAGTAAGTGTAGTGAAAAACGGCTCAGATACTGGCTAAAATTTAGATTAAATTGAATATACTCGGAAATCAAGTCAAAAGTAAGAAAATAATAAAAATATGAAATAAGGAGATATTTATAATTATGAAAAATTAATTATAAAATGATAATTAAGGATTGAACTGTGATCTTAGACAAAAGACTCGTCCTACAGACGGCCATAAAATACAATACTTTTCGAATCAATATAATAATGGTGTATCAAATCCACATCATTTCTAGGCTTTTTTGGCAAACTAACAAAAATAGTTATTGGCTTTTTCCGTCCTTAAGGGACGATAATTATGTACTTTATTTTCGCTGAGCCATTTCAACTCTGGTGGCGGTTGGCCAGACGCCTGACATAAAATGGTGCGACCTTTGTCCCCTTTAGTGAATTCGTTTTCACTGGTTCCTTTTAAAGTTGGTGGGATTTCTCCTGTTTGGAAATAAATATTTATTATGTCTTTAACAGGTTTCCAATAGAAAAAATAAGTAAAATATTATTATTGAAAGGTTTCATGCAATACGTTTGACTTGGAATCTTCTGGATACATTTAAAAATGTGTTAGTAGCATTTATCCAAGGTGCCATACAGATTAGTTCAACCATATCTTCAGTAAGGTTCATAAAGATGCCTCTCGCAATAATATTAGCTGCAATTCTATTCATTGCGGAATCGTCATCTATGGCCACATCTATCAAAAACATTGTACTTGTATGAGACATCTACAAAAATCAAAAATGTTTATTTATTGTTATCGACTTTATTGGTCTCATCGAATTTATTTTGCATTTTCTACAAAGTTTAAACCAATAAAACCATTAGTCCGACTCAAACACTTCTCACTTTCGCACGGTGCGCTTAAGTACATACGAGGACAACTAATAATTTCAGTTCTGTGAAAAACTGCCAAGGCGGGAAGGTTTGTGAATCACGTACAGATTATTATTAATGGAGCCATTCCATCAGATTTTGAATTTACCAATAGCCATGTTTACATCTGCAAGGTCAAATCCTGCGAGTCTAAAAATCTAAAATTCTTCGAGAAGCCTGAGTCGTCCCATGTTTTGTTGGTTTGCAAATAGGCCGAGCTTTATGCACTGTTTATCGGCCAATTGTGGGCCGATTTCTCTTTCAAATGTGTTCCCAACTTCGCACTCTCTCACATCACAACTGTGCAATTGAAAAATAATTGCATGGCTGATGTGCGATGCGAAAGTGAGACGAATCTGAGTTGACTATTTCATAACCTTCAGTGACAAGACGGACTGTATCATTTTGATATCGTACGGCAAACTGAATGTCATTCATAAATAAAAATCCTGTCGCTTCACAGTAGAACGAATTACTTCTTTCAGGGCTGACATATACTGTAGAATTAACTTCATCAATTTGAACTAAAGCTGTTATTGGAGCATTTCGCCAGTCAAAATCTAGTTTTAATATTCCATCGACATTAGTTAAATAAATACTTACCATAAATAATAATTATCGTATCACGCAGTCTTAGTTTAATAAAAGAAATTCTCACAACGAAGTCGATTTAGACCAGTGAAATATTCTGCTTCAATAGAAACTCCTTCATTTTGACAGTAAATTATTCCGCTGTGATGAGAGTGAATTAAGCGACTACAATTCCCAGGTCGGCAGAGGGACCCTTCAAACATCAAGTCACTACATCGATCGCTCTAAAAATTGATAATATTTACATCATTTGGCATAATAAGCGACAGTTCAAAGATAACATGACAATATTATTAAATTATTTTACTTTTTCCTGGAGGCAAAATTTTCTAATGCTACATTGGCTAGGGTTTTCACATTTTAAATTCCGAAGTTGTATGTCCAATGAACTTGCATAGCATATAACGCTTCCCGTGATCTTCACAAATTCCAGTTCAGGTTTTTCTATATTTAAACAATCAAATACATGATTATAATAGAGTCTTAATGATATACGTCACTGTCTCAGTGTTTTTGTAAATTCTGTTACGACATTTAAATATTTAATAAAAAAAATAAAATTGTACGTACTTATGATTTTAAAATGCCAAGTATGAACTGCTTTGCCATTTGGTGCCTCACAAGTGATATTTCCTTCTTTTATATCCGAAGCCAACGCATTGAGGTCAAAAATGTCGTTTCCGGCATAACTTTTAGTAAAGTTTGTCGTATACACTTTATAATACAACTTATTCTGCGTCGAGTCATGAGAAGTGCAATTCACTTTAAATGGAGCACCAACAAACTTCCTTATCGATTTTTTTGCTGGATGATATTCAATGTCTATATAAATGACATTTGATAACAATTAATATATCCATTGTAAATATTTTTTGATACCTGCGAACAAGCACGTATCCAGGAATTTGGCCTAGACCCACCAAAATAAATTGATAAAATTAAGGCATATTCGCGAAAATTTTTTGGATTTTTAACCTTTTTTGACAAAAAAATTGCCTTTTTCTGGATACTTAGGGGGGGCTCGGGCCCCCCCTCTGGATACGTGCTCACCTGCAAATATCTGTTTTAAAACGTCACTTGTATTTTTGAATAGTACAATAGTAATAATATTATTATGGTTAATTGAATACTGACCGCATTACTTAAGAAAAATTAATCAAATTATGTTACTTTCGATTTTTGGAACAACAAAATTGGCTGTTTTTGACTCGTTAGCAGCACAATAATAGGTTCCATCCATTGCACCTGTTTCTGGTAAAATAAATCCTATTTGAGGGTCGTACTTAACGTTGTTAACCTTGTAAGGCATACCCTTTTTGAAAAAAATTTGAAAATTATACTTCGTTGTTTTCAATTTTTTAAATAAAACAGCAAGGTTGATTTTAAATATTACACGGCTGTATCCGTAAAGACAAACTTCTATATGAGGATCTGTAACAGGACATCTAATGACCTTGTCCCGAACAATCCCTCCACCCTCCTTAACAAATGTTTCGTTAGCTATAATGCAATTAGAAAAAGTTATTGAATTGGCTGAACAAACATAATCGCAATTAAAATAAAAAACCTGATTTTCCTTGGATGTAAATGTAGTATCCTTTTTCATCATTATCGCTACTTGTACAACTAAAACGTCCGGTGTTGAAAAAATCCAATTTAGTCCATAAACTGGACATGTATAAGACTTCTTCTGGTTCAACCATATAGCGGTTATCAACAACAAATCTAATATCCGTCTAAATATTTCACAGGAAAGCAACATGTTACATACAATGGAAATAATTTAAAAGTCTTTTTTTGAGACCAATCCATGGATTGTGTGAAATGTAGTTATAAAAACTGATAAATTCTTACAATTTGGTCTGGGGCTTTCCAACTGATATGAGAATCAGCAATACACTCAATTCGAATACTGGGATTCGGGCCAAGTATGACAGTAGCATTATCAATGAACGTTGGATTATATTCCGAGAAATGTCCTGTCAATTCGTCGAAATTATACACTTGAAGGATTACTTCGTTAATAAGGGCATTTGAACATGTCATTAAAAAGATGGCAGTGAAAACTACAGATTCCATTATTACGATGATTGCAAACATTTTTAAAAATGCTTAGCTTTGATTGAAGTATATCCAAGGACAATCAATTTGGTTTTAATTTCTTGACCAGTTGGTTTAACATATAAAACATCTAAAAATGTAAAATAAAATGCTTAGAAATAGGTTTTCTATATCCTGCGAGGACAGTTGATACTAGTAAGTATAAAAAGGCTTAAATAAAATTTTATAATTTCTAACAGAAATGTGAAATGTTGTATAATGGTGAATTAAGGATGCGCTGTACACTGGAACTGGAAGGAAATTAGTGTCATGGAACTGGATGTTTGTTGACTTGGTCTTTTATGACATTGAAACCAGGAAACTATATCATAATAGTATACTACTCATATAATATAATATGTTATATTAATATGTCCTAACTAAAGGCTTTTTATTTTTATTTATATTATAATTGTCTGATATTTACGTAATTAAATTTTTTTTATCATTACCTCTATCGTAAGAAATGAAAATTTAAATGTTTTTCCTACTTAGTTCTAACTTAACCTCGTATACCAGGAAAAATGGACAGTCAAGCTGAAAGCTGTCATTTACTAAACAAATCGATTGTAATCTCAATTTCTTGGTGTTTTATAACCCATTTCCTGCAAACATTCTACAAACTTGAATCCATAATGCTGTTTGGTAATTTACTAATGGTAAAGCATTGTTCAACCTGCTTGGAAAGGAATCATTATTAATTCTTGTAACTAAATTGAAATTTGCAATTTATTCATCCTACCACCATCAGGATAATTGATTACTTGTAAATTTGTAATAGCTTTTGCAATATAATACAAATACGTAAACTATTGGTTAATATATCATGTACCCAACATCGGCTACCTACTCCCTGTAAATTTATTAATAGTAATCGTTTTCAGAATTTTTTTTCTTTGAATAACCGGTCACGTTATGAGATTGGGAAATAAACTTTAACTCGTCTAACTTCGATAGATTAGAATCTTTGTTTTTTAAGTTAAGCAATAGATTTTTACAGGAACATTATTGCAATGGAAAATTATTTTATATTTCCGCCTTTTAAGAGAGGAAGCTTCCTGGTTCTTACAAAGAATATTACATAATCATGTTCATTCACCCAGCAGTGCTTGTTTCCTGGATGTCTTCAAAAGAAGAGTAAAAACTATAATTTTTCCATCCTCACATTTAACGAAGTTTCGATGAATGTGCAAATAACAAAAATACAAACGAGAAAGGCCAACTATGCCACCACCTCTCCAGTTCAAGCAATTCCTCCTCGTCTATATGTTCACTTTGTTAATTATCTATGATATAAACGTAATCGGTATGTTTGTATGTACGGATGTTTGTATGTATGAGATCTTCTTCAGCACAAGTGGTAAAGGACGTATTTAGAGGGGGTGCTAGGGTGCTTAAGCACCGCCTAAATTTTCCAAAAACACACTAGATAATTCTCTAAAATTGGTAATAAGTAGTTTTATACATAAGAAAAATCTGTTAGTATGTTTAAGCACCCCCTTAATTTGATTTCTGGATACGCCCTTGCAAGTGGTATCTATTGGGAAAAAATCAATTACTACCGCACGACGAATTTTAGTGTAGAACCTCACGTTTATTTCGCTACGTAATGTGTAACGTATACTCCATACTCTTCAAAAGCGGCCTTGCCGTATCCGACTTTTGCTGGTGTTTCGTTAGGCAAATCGTACCACGTTTTTAATTGTTAAAACAGAACTCTTTTTTGTCAACAAGAATAACAAGAACCCCTTTACTGATTTTCAAGTACGAGCACAGACAAAATTACAATAATAAATGTTCAAATTTCTAATTAACCAATGGAGTCTACATTGCTAATTAAGGCTAAATTGACCTCAAAAGGGTCTATTGATGGCAATATGCATTAAGGTGATTCAAGTAGTCGGTATCTGATAATGTGTAAAATAGAAAGCTGCATAATATTATATTGCATAACCTAACTGCATAACATCTTTACTCTACATAAACATAATCTTTTAAACATAAAGTGGGACATGCGCATGGAATTCTTTTAACGTTTTTTATAATTCTTTCCATAATAAAAATTAAAAATTTACAAAATGTGAACAAATGAACTATATAATATACAATTGGAGTAAATAATAAATAGCATTTTATTATGCACTTAATAATAGACAAAAACCCTTTTAACTAAGATATATTAGATATTTTGGTTTAAATATGTGATATTGTGATATTAAATCTTTTTGCAATAATTCATAGTCAATATTGATAGTATTTACCATCTGTTTCTTGCATTCAAAATAATTTTTATTCTATTTTAATAAAGATATGTATAATACATCTTCGTGCATTAAAAAATCGTCTTAAGTACAAATTGGTTATTATTAAAAGTACAAGGATTAATATATGACTTACGTAGGCCGAGATTAAAAGGATTACAACTTATTACAAGCGTCAGTATTTTCGAATTACAAATGTATCACATAATCTAATAATAAAGTTACAATAACTATTTAATTCAATAACCAGGTAGCAAAACTTTTTCAACTTGGTTGGCTTTGGTTAAAATTACTCTATCTATAATGTAGCCTGAGTGCAAATATATTAACTTTAACTCTTACGCACATATATGTATGGTTCGGGTACATGGAAATTGTAACGTACATTGTGACTGTGGTTAGCTATATACAGAAAAACGGTGAGAAATAATTAGAAGATTATCTGGCATAATGTCTGGGCGTTGGTTTAAGGGGAAGTCGAAAGTCTGCCATCCTAGTGACCAGGGATTATGGCATATAATATTAATTATGCGAACATTCTCTCTACACGACCGCTTGCTAGGTTAGAGTCGAAAATGGCCCGTCAAAATGTGAAGTATAATTGTAAAATAAATTGGCTTCAATTTAGAAAATGGTAAACTGATACTCTCAATAAATTACACACAAGCGTTTGATTTAAAAGTTGCCGAAGTCCGGTGTCTAACCCAAACTCACTGTAAAAATAACCAAAATATTTATTATGGTATTTAACGAAGTTTATTTTTCCATTTTTTAGTTACATTTGCAATAAACCGAAGGCTTAAAATTTCACTTACTATTGTTTTGTAGACATTCTGGAAGAGTAGACTTTGGAATTTGTTACAATCAAACCCATGAATACTTATAATGGAATAATTGCAATATGGGTTTAATTGTGCCTTATTGTTAGTAATTGAATATTATAGGAACAATAATGGAATGTATTTTTTGTCATCGAATTTAATGGTAATAGTCACCGAGCACCTACTTACCATATTGTAGTGCTATATATAACAGGCAGTAGAGTATTATATTTCTTCTGAGTATATTTGTTGAGTTTTTGAATTATTTTTTCTTTTACCAGTCTTTCTACATTTACCCCAAGAACATTTTTGGTTGGGGCCGCAATGACTATAACGTCGACAGCGTTCAGAAGAGGTTGGCGTTAGCCGCGATTGTAATTGACACCGGCCTAGAACGCACTTTTGGTTGTCACCGCATTCATAGTCGTAATAATTACAACGCCTGCCAGGTGGCGCTTTTACTACAACAAAATTACTAATTAATAAAATTATTGATACCACTACTTCGATGTTCATTTTTCAAACAATATCAGCAAATATTAAATAAAACTTTTAATGTGGTAACTGATGATATATTTGCGTCCTTAAATATAGTCTACCAATAGAATACTATTCGGTATTGGTATTTATTTCTAAATGTATTCGCTATTTAACTACCAATAATCTTAAATAATAATAATTATGTCGACAGAGCTCTAAGAAAATTGAAGACAGCAGCAAAAGTAGATTATAGTTTATATACTTATTGGTAGTAGGTTACCTATGAACGGTTACAGTTAAATGTACTGTTACATTCAGTTAGTAGAGTGTAACCTATGCACTATGTTATAGGTAGTTGTTTAGTATAGAGGAAGATGTGAATCACTGTTATGATTTACATTGTTTATCAAATCAAAAATAATAGCAGTATCACTCTATAATATAATCTTCTTGTTTGAGTTGCGTAGTGAAATTTTCCGGAGGGATGCTTGTTTATATCATCGTGCGTTATCCTTATAAGCGCGGTCTATAGTCTCCTACTACTTAGCAACCAATAGGCCGATTTGTCCAAAATCAATAGGGATCGTCAGTGGTCCATATAGGTATCGTTTTTTGCCAAGTTTGGTCAATATCCGTCATAGCATTCGAAAGTTATCGTGGGGACAGAAGGACGGACGTAAGGACAGACTGTGCGGTTCTATAAGCTCGCTTCCTTAGGCGATGAGCTAAAATTACAATAAAAAACACTCAATTTTCTAATTCATCGCTTGACGTTACATTGCTAATTAAGGCTAACTCGGCCTTAAAATGGTCCATTGTCCAGTGATGGCAGTATATATAGTCAAAAATGTGGTGGATAACCGGAGTAATTTGCCACTAGCCAAATTCTCTTTCTGAACAAAAGGTTGACCCTAGGCCGTACTAAGGCGAAGTTTTGGAATTTTGACTACATTAATGTAACGTAAAATCTGTTCCTCTGGCCCACCTAATGAGAAAGCATGAAAAGGTCAATTGGAATTAACATAAAAATCTATGTATCTGAAATACATTCTACCCATCATACAATATTGCCCCGGAATACACACTAGCTTTATTTATAACAGGACTTGGGTCCTGTGACCGGTACATTATATTAGTGATGAACCCAAATAAATGTCGGTGTAATTGGCCTACTAGAAACCATAATTCTTGCAAAATTGTTTGTAGATGCACTAGCCCCATGTACTACAGGACCTGGGTCCTGTGACCGCCTAGTCAATGATAATACCCAACTAAATGCTATAAATAAATACATAACCAAAAGATTTGAAAAAACGGTTAACTTATCATCATTCCAAATTAATTCCCTCCCTATAACAATTATTGATTTAAATATTAAATGAAGCTTCAAAAAATAAGTCTTAAATAATAATAATTGTGTGGTAAAAGTAAGAAGAATATTGAAGTCTGCAATAAAATAAATGATTATATACGTATTTTACCAGACCAGAATGACTGAGACTGAGACCAATGACACCACAACATAATAATAAAATATGCTTATTTCATTCTTAAAATTCTAATAGCTTTTTTGTCTAAATGCTTTCCAATAAATGTCGTTTACTTCCTGTTAATAATTACCCATTGTTAAAATGGATAATTATGGTACAAATAAATTATGTGAAAATCCCAAACTCTATCTCAGCCTACCTACGTTATTCTATGATAATATTAAAAAAACTGAAAAAACAATCTTTTTAGTGAATATTGCGATTAATATTATATTTAAATGGAAAATGATATTAGAAAAGATTTAAGCATTTCTAAAATCGGATTCCCCCTAGGGTTGGTAATTGTTTAATACCTCAATACGTTTTTGCAACTAAAATATCATCTAGGTTTGCCTATTTATTTACACTTGAAGATGGGGACGTATACGGGACCCGATATCCGATTATAAGCGACCCGACAATCCGACAATACAGGACCCGATAATAAGGGACCCGACAATACGGGACCCGACAATCAGACAATACGGGACCCGACAATCCGAATATACACGACCCGAAAATCCGACAATACGGGTTCAAAAAATCCCAATTTGTCCAAAAAAACTCAAGAACGTCAACAATTGTTAAAAATCATTAAAAATGTCAACAATTGTTTAACATTGTCAAAAATGTCAAAAATCGTCAAAAATGTCATTAATTGGCAAAAATGTCAACTGTTGTCAAAAAATGTCTAAAATGTCAACAATTGTCAAAAATCACCAAAAATGTCAACAATCGTCAAAAATCATCAAAAATTTCAAAAATGTCAACAATTGTTTAACATTGTCAAAAATGTCAAAAAGTGTCAAAAATAATCAAAAATGTCAAAAATTGTCAAAAATCATCAAAAATGTCAACAATTGTCAAAAATCATCAAAAATGTCAGCAATTGTTTAACATTGTCAAAAATCATAAAAAATTTAAAAAATGTCAACAATTGTTTGGCATTGTCAAAAATGTCAAAAAATGTAAAAAGTTTTAAAAAATGTAAAAAATGTCAAAAAATGTAGAAAATGTCAAAAGATGTAAAACCTACAGCAAGCCGTAACAGAAGCTCGCCTGAGTAAAAGGGAACTGTTTACACATTTTAGGTAAATTAGTAGTGAAAACGATTTACGTTGATTACTAAATAAGTAGTAATTTATAATATGTGAGTGTGAAATAAACAACAGCCCAATCTTAGTCGCAGCCTCGAAGAATTATAAACGACCAAGAATCGTGAACATTACCAGAAGTCTGAGTACTACTACATCCGCCAACTTGTAATAACTATCCAGTTCCACCAAATTGGACATGCTGATTTCAAATATGAACCTCAAATTTATCACAGGACAACCGATATAAAGGAATGGGGTCCACCCACTATATCGGCATCATAAATTTGGTAATTAAATTCTGTAAACGCCAATTCAGAGGTAATTAGGCATGCTGATTTCAAATATGGATCCCAAATTTATGTATCGACAACCGCTATAGTGGACGGGGGTCCACCCACTATATCGGCATCATTATACTTTGCAATTAAATTCTGTAAACGCCAATTCAGAGGTAATTAGGCATGCTGAATTCAAATATGGATTACAAATTTATGTATCGTCAACCGCTATAGTGGACTGGGGTCCACCCACTATATCGGCATAATTATACTTTGCAGATAAATTCGGTAAACGCCAATTTAGAGGTCATTCAGCGCGCTGATATCAAATATGGATACCAAATTTATGTATCGTCAACCGCTATAGTGGACTGGGGTCCACCCACTATATCGGCATCATTATACTTAGCAGCTAAATACGGTAAACTCCAATTTAGAGGTTATTCAGCACGCTGATTTCAAATATCGATCTCAAATTTCTGTATCGACAACCGCTATTGTGGACTGGGGTCCACCCACTATATCGGCATCATTATACTTTGCAATTAAATTCTGTAAGCGCCAATTCAGAGGTAATTAGGCATGCTGATTTCAAATATGGATCCCAAATTTATGTATCAACAACCGCTATAGTGGACGGGGGTCCACCCACTATATCGGCATCATTATACTTTGCAATTAAATTCTGTAAACGCCAATTCAGAGGTAATTAGGCATGCTGAATTCAATATGGATTACAAATTTATGTATCACCATTTGCTATAGTGGACTGAGGTCCACCCACTATATCGGCATTTATATACTTTGCAATTAAATTCTGAAAACGCAAATTTAGAGGTTATTCAGCGCGCTGATATCAAATATGGAACCCAAATATATGTATCGTCAACCGCTATAGTGGACTGGGGTCCACCCACTATATCGGCATTATTATACTTTGCGGCTAAATTCTGTAAGCGCCAATTTAGACGTTATTCAGCACGCTGATTTTATATGCGGATACCAAATTTATATATCGACAACCGCTATAGGGGACTGGCGTCCATTCACTATATCGGCATTATTGGCGTTTACAGAATTTAGCTGCAAAATATAATGATGCCGATATAATAGGTGGACCCCAGTCCACTATAGCGGTTGTCGATACAGAAATTTGAGGTCGATATTTGCAATCAGCGTGCTTAATAACCTCTAAATTGGCGTTTTCAGAATTTAATTGCAAAGTATAATGATGCCGATATAGTGGGTAGACCCCAGTCTACTATAGCGGTTGTCGATGCAGAAATTTGAGATCGATATTTGAAATCAGCGTGCTTAATAACCTCTAAATTGGCGTTTTCAGAATTTAATTTCAAAGTATAATGATGCCGATATAGTGGGTGGACCCCAGTTCACTATAGCGGTTGTCGATACATAAATTTGGGATCCATATTTGAAATCAGCATGCCTAATTACCTCTGAATTGGCGCTTACAGAATTTAATTGCAAAGTATATAAATGCCGATGTAGTGGGTGGACCCCAGTCCACTATAGCGGATGTCGATACATAAATTTGGGACCCATATTTGAAATCAGCGTGCTGAATAACCTCTAAATTGGCGTTTACCGAATTTAGCTGCAAAGTATAATGATGCCGATATAGTGGGTGGACCCCAGTTCACTATAGCGGTTGTCGATACAGAAATTTGAGGTCGATATTTGCAATCAGCGCGCTGAATAACCTCTAAATTGGCGTTTACCGAATTTAGCTGCAAAGTATAATGATGCCGATATAGTGGGTGGACCCCATTCTACTATATCGGTTATCCGGTGGTAAATTTGAGGTCCATATTTGAAATCAGCATGTCCAATTCGGGGGAATAGGGTAGTTATTACAAGTTTTCGGATGTAGTAATACTCAGACTTCGGGTAATGTTCACGACTCTTGGTCGTTTATAATTCTTCGAGGCTACGACTAAGATTGGGCTGTTGTTTATTTCACACTCACATATCAATACTGAATATAAAAATCAACAGCAAATCAAAGAGCAGATAAATGTTGACTATAAAAATCAACAAAGAATCCAAGTAGATTAATGTTGACTATAAAAATCAACAAAGAATCCAAGTAGATTAATGTTGACTATAAAAATCAACAAAGAATCTAAGTAGATTAATGTTGGCTGTAAAAATCAACATAAAATGAAAGAAGATCAATATTTACTATTAAAACAAGCAAAAAATCTAAATAAATTAATGTTGACTATCAACAGAAAATCAAAATTAACCAATATTGGGTATTAAAATCATAAGAAAATAACAATCGGTTAATATTAACTATCAAAATGAAAAGATGTTAAAAATGTAAATTTGACTATAAAATTGAATATAAATCCAAAATAGATTTTTTCCGTCCTCTCACAGTGATTTTTTGGTTTTATTTACTTTATTATAAAATGTCAAATTTTGTAGAAGTGGATTGTGATGATTATAAAATACATCTGCTATGACAGGCGTTGCCTGTCATAGCAGATGCATTTTATAATGACGGAGTAGAGTTTACATGCTTGTTTATTATCGCTACATGCTTATGCTGGTGAGAATACATAATATGTGTACATCTCATTGCTTTTGTTTAGTCGTCAGCTCACTCTACAAACTGACCCATATACATGAATTGAAAAACTGCTGTATTGACAGTTTTCTATAATTGCATTAGCGCTAAACTGTAAAATATCATGTTTACAAGTTCCCTAGAAGCTGATATCATGGATCAAGCTAAAAGGTTAACATTTTATGATATTTTTGTTTATTTTAACTAGTAAATATAAATTCTAGGTTTATACCCAGAAACTGTTTTTATTTCAGCCACGCTACAAATATAAGCAGTAAGCGGAAAGTCAAAAACCAGATACACCATTTGAAGCAACAACTGAAGAAGTTAGGACATTGTAACGATGGTATTGACAATAAGTAAGTAAAATTATACAATTGTGGCACATTAAATCTCTATATCCGCTTATGACAATTATGTGATTCTTTTTTTTTAGGATAAAGAGAAAGCGAGAGAAGAGAAGACGACATAAGCTAAAGAAACTACAAAGTAGATCGACAATCCATGAAAGTATGGATTACGTTGAAGGGTAACCATATACTTTTTAATAGACAATTTACTGTAAAGTAATATATGTATAATATATTATATACTCTGTGTAATAAATATGTTTAAATATTAACTTATTTATAACTTACCGCTTTTCAGTGACACAGATACCAAAATACAGCGTAGACAAAGTGCTATTAAATTGGAATCAGCTAAAAGGTGAGCTCGGATACGTACAGCGATCGCTGTGCATACATACATACGTATATAGCACTTATTAATCGAGTGCTGAGTGTTACGTGTGTTGAGTATGTGAGTTGAAGAGTTCACAGGTTTTATTTTTTCATTATAGATCTAGACTTAACAGGGAAAAATCTCCAGAAATATCCTGGACTATCCAATACAGTAAGGTAAATGAAGGACCATTGTGAGGAATTTGTGTTTTCGATAATGTACCCGAAAGCGGTTTACCCGAAGTCCACACATAACGCTGTCGAATACCTTTGAAAGGTACCCGACATATTTACATTTCATGTGGTGGATCTCGGGTAAACTGTTTTACGGTAGATTATCGAAAACATTAATTTCTACTTATGATGTTTTCCGAGAATGTGTATTATAGACACAAAACTTGTGATGTAATTTTGTTTATATTAGCTTTTTTTGCTACAATTATCTTGTAAGAATTTAATTTTGACTATTTTTTTGGAAAAATTAAACTTAACGATATTAATTTTGTCCAATTTTAATTAACCCCTATTATTTCCTAATAGGATGGGTTTGAGAAGAAAGATTTCACAGAATTTTTCAAAATACCTAAAAAAAGCAAGAATTCAAAGATGCAAAAGATGTTAAGTCAAGCGGAGGGGAAATACAAGAGAGCCTTGAAAAATGATAAAGATTTCAATGCTTCCCGAAAATATACAGACAAGAAACTGAAAATCGAAAATAAATTCACTTACAGACACAGAAAGCTGATTGAGAGAGCTGTGAAAGCTTCTACAAATAAGTAAATAATTCTATGGAAGGTTTTAAATAAGTTTTTCTCTATTATCACTAGCTTGGTTCTAATACCTTGATTAGTAGTAAAATTCTTGGAAAATCAAAGTTGTTTTAGTTGAATTAACTAATCGTAAATTTTATTAGTTGCAATTGAATTATAACCCTTTATTTTAAGTATACACCAATATTTCATATTATACTTTTTTATATTTATAATAATGGAAATATTTATTATTATTGTGTCTAATAACAGATAAATTTTGCTTACAGATAAAATTTAATTTATAATTATTTAGCAACACATTATTTATCGATTAATAGGAGAACTTACTAAAATTTAACAAAATCTGAATCCAAACCTTTATATTTGGTATGTTTATTCAAGCGATTTAATCATCGCATAAACATCATCCACAGCTTGTTTCAAGTTTTCTATTAATTCGAAAGAAATATTGGCTCCATATTTCCCAGGACTATTTTCTTCAAACCGCCTGATACAAATATATTGCTTCTTATTTTTCTCATATTTTGAGATCCGAACAAACCACCCTTGTCCTACATACCCATTATACTGTAAATCTTTAGAACACTCTGCCTTTTCGTTTTGGGCGTAGTTATTAGTGACAGGAACACTGTCGCCACAGGGTGGTTGAGGGGGATGTTGTGTTTCAGGAGCAATTTTCTTTGATGCTCTCTTTGGCTTGGAAGATGTTTTCCTCTTGCGAATCACCTTCGATGCGACCACAGGAATTTTCTTCTTCTCTGCAGCCTTCACGATAGCAACAGCATCCTTAAAAGCTTGGGATCTCGGATTTGCGGTTGCCATTGTCTGTGCGGCTACAGCAATTTCGTCCTCATCTGAAGATGACCCACTGTAAGACTCAGATTCTAAATTTAAAAAACAACATGTAGAATTAGATATTAATTTCCCAACCAATAATTAAACATTTACTTATCAAAAATCAAGAAATGTTAATACTAGAAATAAATGTATTGATATTATGTAGCAAGAAGTGGAATTACCAGAAGGCATTGTTCACAGAATTGGAAGTAGTTGGAAAAAGTAACGACTTTAACGAGGTGAAGAGATGAGAAGTGAAGAATCTCGAAGTAGGACTGATGGTTAAGAAACAAAGTGTGGCTATTTATATAGTAGCAAAAGTCAAGACATAACCTCAGTTTATACTATACGTGTGATATATGCATATTAGACATAGGAATGAATAGTTTAGATTTAATTACATTACAGGTCAGTCCTTTCCCACGGACAACTACTGGATAATTCCTACATTATAAGATACAAGTCACTAATTTTCCATAAATTCATTCACTTCGTTAAATTATTGTCAGTGGACAATATTGTCCATATACAATAGAAATAAACTACTGAGCAACACAACCCAGAATGTCTCAACTTGACGGAAATCGCCATAAGTAGACTTATACAGAACAAGTAAAGTAAGATAAAGAATAAATTATAATTTTATTTTAGGAAATGTATATTATATTACGTATCAAAATGAATGTAAATTATATATATTTTCTTAAATTTTTAGCATGGAAGATGAGGCTGAATCTGAAGATGATTTCGGGTCGGAGGATATCCATTGGGTATTTCAATGTATGAATTGTTTTTGTCGTTTCGAAACATCTGATGAACTACATCGTCACATAAAGCTACAACATCGGAGCAGAAAAGGGAGACATATTGTAAGCAAAAAACTTTGCCATTTATGTGGGAAGATATGTAAATCACTGTTAGAATTAAATCAACATGTTAATAGCAACCATCGATGTAATTTATGTACGTATAGCAGTTCCAGCTTTAGTGAGGTAGAACAACATAAACTATACTGTAATGCTCAGGTAGGGACAGGTCTAACCAACAGTAGTTTTTACCCATTCAAAGAAATCAAAGCATTACGTGGGTTTTTAAAAACATATAGACACAGATATGGTAGAAATCATAGTCAGAATTTGCTTCCCATTAGTGTCAATTCCTATTTCTCAACTTTTGATGATGTGGTGGTGAAGATCTTTAAATCATCATTACAAAAATTTAAATCAATAAAATGTCAAATTTCTGTACTTTGTCTCTTCACTAGAACGATTATTGGTGGTGAGGAAAGATATGAGCATTTTGTCAATAGCAATATGGAAATCTGCTTGAATGATCATTATGTTTCTGAAACCTTAGAAAATGCAATGCAGCAAAATGAACAGGGAGCAAATATTTTTGAGCAAAATGGTTCTTCTTGGATTTTAGCTGCTGTGCTAGGATCAGATATTAAAATAGCATCTTTTACACCGTTTAGAGGGGGATGTTATGCTGACCTACCACCGGAAATAGTGCATAAGAGGTGTGTTGTAAATATTAACAACACAAATACCCAATGTTTTAAATGGGCAGTTATTGCTGCTTTGCATAGACCCACAAAAAACAAGAATGTAAAGAGACAGAGTAGTTATTTGGAATTTGAAAGTAAGTATGATTTTTATGGTTTACATTACCCAGTCAAGATATCGCAAATTGATCTATTTGAAAAACGTAATACCCACAGAAAGATTGCTGTCAATATATTTGGTTACCAATCATTCTACAAAAGTGGAGAGTTATTTCCAATGAGAATTTCGAAATTATGCTACAGAAGTTCTTACAAAGTTGTAAATTTATTATACTTTAAAAACCCACAACACACGGTTGGTCACTATGTTACAATAACAGACATCAATAAATTTCTCGGAACACAAAACAGGAGAAGAAAACACTTGTGCTTTAACTGTTTGAATAGGTTAACAAAGAAACATGACTTAAAAGAGCATTTGAAAAATTGTAAAAATTTTAAACCACAAACAACAGTACTTCCTGAATTGCAGGAAGATGGTTCTCCCACCGTGCTTAAATTCAAAAACTACTGTAATAAATTAAGACAGGGTTATATCATATATGCCGATTTTGAAGCATTACAAATACCTTCTTCACCTAAAGATTCAACGTTTGGGTTGAAAACTAAATCTCTTACAACTCATGAACCATCAGGGTTCAGCTTGGTTGTTATAAAATCAGGAGTAGGTGAAGTAAGGCATGATGTATATCGGGGAGAGGATTGTGTGGATATTTTTTTTGAAAGAATTGAGGAGATTTGTGACTCTATTTTAAAGGAATATAAAAATCCTGTTAAAATGAATCGACTTACGAAGTCTGAGTGGTTAAGCTATAAAGCCACTAAGGTTTGTCATATTTGCGAAGAGAAAATACCTCTAGGTGAAAAATGTCGTGACCACAATCACCTAGACGGGACGTTCACAAATGCAGCCTGTAGAAATTGCAATTTAAATTATAAACAACCACAAAAGGTATGTGTAACATTGCACAGTTTCAAAACTTATGATAGCCATATCATAGTTAAAGGGTTTGAAAAATATAAAGGAAAGATTGAAGTTATTCCCACCAATTCTGAAAGGTACTTAAGTGTGATATGTGAAAACTTTCAGTTTATAGATAGCAATATGTTTCTTAATTCCTCTTTGAGTGAATTAGTGGACGTATTAAAATCATCATGTGCCACAGATAAGGAATTCGAATTAAAATTTAGTCCATTGGTGTCTGTGTTTGGGTTACACAAAGCAAAAATTCTTTCTAGGAAAGGGGTTTACCCCTATGATTATATTAACCACTGGGGTGTTTTTGAAAATAAAACATTTCCTACAATGGAAGAATTCTACAACGAAGTCACAGAGTCTGGCGTAAGTAAGGAGGATTATGACTATGGTAGGTCGGTATTTGACATTTACTGTCAAAACATGGGTGACTATCATGACCTGTATGTTTTAACAGATGTTTTATTATTAGCGTCTGTATTCGAAAATTTTAGGGATTTGGGTATTCAAAGTTTTGGGTTAGATCCTGCATATTACTTTAGTTTAGCTAGTTTCTGTTGGGATGCTAGTTTAAAGGTGTCTAAGGTAGAATTAGAACTTTTGGCGGATTTAGAGATGTATAATATGATAGAAAGCTCATTACGTGGTGGGGTTAGCATGATTACTACTAGGGAGGCTGAAGTGGAAAACAGATATGTGAATCAAAGTAGTAAAAACTCTCAAAAGGAGGCTTATATTGCTTATCTTGACAAAAATTCTTTGTATAGTGAAGCTATGCTCCCTAACCTCCCTGTATCAGACTTCCAATGGGTTCCAAAAGACGATCTTATTAATTGGGACTATAATTATGTTTTAAACCTGAGCGATGAAGGGGAAATGGGCTACATTTTAGAAGTAGACTTAGAGTACCCTGATATTCTTCACGTAGAACACAATGATTATCCTCTAGCCCCAGAGAAAATATCAATCCCTCTTGAATCTTTATCTGAATATCAACAGAACTTAAATTCCAAATTACATATCAAATATAATTCAAGTAACAAAAAGCTAATTCCGCATTTGGGAAGCAGAAGTAATTACGTCTGTCATTATAGGAATCTAAAATACTATTTATTGAAAGGTATGGTTCTTAAAAAGGTGCATAGGATTGTTCAGTTTTACCAAGAGGCATGGATGAAACCATACATAACATTATGTGGGAGAGAAAGAGGTCTAGCCCTTTCTGCATTTGCAAAAGCTTTCTGGAAAAATTGCATGAACTTAACTTTTGGGAAATCTGCAGAAAATGTGCGAAAGAGAACCATAGTAAAAATCGTTAATGATCCTGTATATGGGAGAAAATTAAGTAGTCAAGGTAATTTCCAAACATTTAATATAATTAATGAAAATTTGGCTATATATGTAATGGGTAAAAAAAGAGTAGTTTTAAATAAACCTATTTATATCGCTTTCTCTGTGCTTGAAATTAGTAAATTATGTATGTATAGATTTCATTATGATTTCATGAAGGATAAATACGGTCCCAGGGCACTACTTTTAGGAACTGATACTGATAGCCTTATATACAGGATTTACACTCCTGATTTTTACGCAGATATTCTAGACAACAAAGAATTGTTTGACACCAGTGATTTTGAAAAATCCCATAAATGTTTTAGCCTGGTAAACAAGAAAAAAATTGGGTGTGTGTCGGAAGATAACCATGGGGAAATTATTACCTCTTGGATAGGTATTTCCCCCAAAATGTATAGTATGGAGGGACCTAACGCCGGGAAAAAGGCTGCAAAGGGTATTAAAAAGTATGTAGTTAAAGCTAGTGTCGACCACAAGATGTATCAAAAGGTATTAAAGAGGCAGAAAAATTTGAGTTTCTCCATGAATTCAATTAGGTCTAAAAATCATGCTATTCATACGATAAGATCCAATAAGAGGGGAATGCATCCTTTTGATTCGAAAAGATACATTCTCCCTGACGGAATAAATACATTGGCTCACAACCATTTTCTACTAAAAAGGTTAAAGTAATATCATTATATGATTATTACTTTTTTAAATTTTTAGTATATTAGATTATATTAATATAATAATAAATTAATTAATACTGGTTCTGTACATTTGAATGACTTATATATATATATATATAAATAAATAAATACATGAATGTACATGAATAAATACACAAATCAATTCACATTATCCTCTCATTTGTTTTATTTCGTCTGGTTAGTATTACCCATTTAAAGAACTAAGTGGAATTAATACGCAGCTTTCATACTTCTCAACAATTAATTGGGCAATAGGTTCGCCTCTGAAGAAGTGATAGTCAGTGTCAGATGTGTTTCGTAACAATACCAGGATAGGATTGCAATCCCCAGGATCAACGTAGCCAACTGTTGAGATTTCATTTTAAAATTTAATTTTTAGTTATTATGTTACTTTAATTATTATATTACGAAAACTAACATCTTTACAATTTACAGAACAGTTACTTACTGGAAACATCAATTCCGCTAACCCAAGCCAACTCGTTGGTGTTAGTGATTCTTCCGTAGGTTCCTACAGGCAATTTTACTGATAGACAGGTGTTCAGGAGATATGAATCATGTTGTTTTATAACTTCGTCAACCGGGCTGTAAACGTAAATAGATGACATTACTTTTCTGTTGCATTTATGTGACTTATTATGTGACAGTATTATTTACAGTTTAACTATCAGTAAAAAATACACCCACTGTATAGACTTTACAATACAACTGAAACCACATATACTGTGACTGAATTTCAAATTTTTCATGTAAGAACTAACAAAATCATATACCATAATATAGGTCATTTGATTTGTATATGCTAACAATGAACGAAAGTACTGCATCAGTATAGTGGAATTTACTGTGTAAAATGCAGTTAACAAGGGGTATTTCATTTAAATACATATTCACAAATATAGATTTTAAAAATATGTGTCAACAAAAAAGTATGTCACCTGAGAATGGAGTATCCTGCTGCATTGTTAGACAACCTTATAGGGGCAAGGCCTAAATCACAAGTCGTAGCGTAATATAGATATGACATTTTCTGAGGAATCCACTTCTTCTTGCTACTCCTTCAGTAAGTGACTGGTCAAGAAAATCTATTTTATAGTAGGTGAATGCACGGTAGTAATCATAAACCGTATTTGATGTTGTGTGAGAACAAGTTGAACTCTTTTGACTATCACGCTCTGAAACGGTGCAGTGATTAGAAGGACAGTCAAAACAAACGTGGTAGAAGAGAATTTATAGTAGTTGTTTATCATTACGTTATTTCTCTTAACCGAATCAGCATCTCGCAATACTTTATTTAGCCATCATGTCTTACAACCCAAATCACAGATCTCAAACATGTATCAATATGGCAAAAGAACTTTTATCTTATTATGGGGCGACAGTGTATGTAAGTACTTTGGGTCACAATAGGTCTGCACTACGAATTCTTTTAATCGCTGAAATTATTAAAGAGGAACTTCGCGTGGGTACCATACACCGTTGGAGTCGTACAATTCGGTCATTGATGACAGCACTTTTGGACATGGCTGAAGAGTGAGTAATTAATCATTTACATAAACCAAAATTTGTTGACTAATGTTTTAATTGTATGTTAACAGGAATGAAAAATTTGATCTTCGGAGACTAAGGGACAATCATAATGTAATATGGTTAAATGTTATGAAGTATGCAGATGAGATGATAGACAATCCAAGAGATGACCAATATGAGATCGCTCTTTCAAGATATCGGGAGGATAATTCGTAGATGAAATTATAAGATTAACTGAATAATTTACTCCTTTATGCGTTAATAAACATTGAGCAAGTCTTCATTTTATTCTCGAACAAGTGATTTATTTTCATTGATAAATTTTACAAGAAATATTACAATAAAACTAAAACATTATGATTTAAAAACTTTCATAAAACCAACATGAGGTACACGACAAATTATACATTTCTGTTGGGTACAAATACAATTAGAACAATATACAAGATGATTACAAGGTGACATCATATATATGGATTCTTTCTCCATACAAATTTGACATAAATTTTCACCCATAACAAAAAACGCTTTCTGAACAAAATCTACAATGCAATTTAAGTTTAAAATATATTTAGCAAATAAAACACATTTATGATAATAGTAGTAGTAGACGTTCAAGACACCATTACTCCATGGGTCTGAGTTACGTATGTCCGCAATGCATGGTATGTCATCAACTTTCTAAAGTAAAATTGAAATTTAATATTAAATTAAAACATTTTTTAAATTATAGCAAAAAGCATACCATAAGGGTTTCTAGGTTGGTGTCTGGTTCTTTGGAGTTATTTCCTTTATGCAGAAGCAAATGAGGACACCTTGGATAGGAAATTGAGTGTTCCAACCATGGATTATCACTATTGAAATTTTTTAATAAAGTACACCCACAAAAGTAGCAAAACAACTTATCTTGTATTTCTGAGTAATAAAAACCACATTTTACCAAATTTAATAGAAAAACGTTACTATACTGTAGCCTGATATTTGTATAAGAGGAAATTCTAGACTGTAAAGTCACCATATCTAAATTATATATACCATGTCCTGTAGTACAAATATAATATTTTGATGCCATTCTCAAATTTTTGTTGTGTATAGATTGAAATCATAATATTGAATGACATTAAAATTTCTTACATGTTAGTCTTCCACTAACTGCTATTCACTGATTCGTCCAACGTTATAATTTGGTCTTCTTTCCGTAATGCTGTCCAGGAAACCTCAGATGAAGTTGAAGGCTGTAGAATATTGGCACTTATGCGAGTTTTATCTCCTCTAGGTTTTAAAGTAGGTTGACACCATTCTTTACGTAACCGAGTATTTAACAATGTGCTAGGAATATTAATTTTTTGCAAACTAACAAAAATCTGTTAACTCCTGGTGGATGTACAACCCACTTAAGATTTCTAGTAATGTAGCTTATCAAATCAATTATATTCGAGCCCTCACATGGATTTTGGGCAAAGAATCTCACAGTGCCTCTATTATCCCAAGATATCTGCTCATTTTCCTTGAGAAGGCTCATAATGTGTTTTACCGCAGATTTATTTGATGGTGGAACTGAAGCTAATAGTAGCTTATCCTCAGGTGTTAATATTATATCGTCTTGATTTAAAACTGGGGTTTCTATAGGTGCCAGTCCAGACAAATTAGCTTTTGTTTCACCGATTTCTACTTTAATTGGCTTCCTAAGAATCAATTGTATATTTTCCCCTACGCTTTTCATAATACTACTATACATTTGACTTTTTATATCGTCTGGAATTTGAGATGTTAATATATTTGAAGCCTCGTTATCTTTTGTTATAACTGAGGATTCTTCTAACAACTGTGGAAGCTGTAGATGCTTTGCTTTTTTTAATGTATGTAGATGATGGTATTCCTTTTCAGGAATTAGTTTCATGCGCTTCGACATTTAAAATTTATTAAAACTTTTTTTACTGTAAATTTAAATGTGAGCTTACAACTCTACCAATAATGATACCACTTGCTGACAAAAATGGTTGTAACAATAATGGCAGATGCTTACTATACTTTAAAAATGTTTTTTTCTTTTTTACTAACAGATAATTTTTTTTCAGAAAATTTTCGAATTGAACTTTTATACTTTTTTAATTTTTCTTTTAGCTCTGGTTTTATTGGGATATTGCCCTTCAATGTGTTCACAGCCACCTCTGTGATACAATGAAGATTGTCAGCAGTAGCCTCTTTAATTGCTTTATTTCTTTGAATTGGGTTAGCTTTACTTAAAAGTTCCAAAAATAACTTGTTTCTATCTGTACACCTACTCATATTCAACTGAAACATAGACAATACCAAAATACGATACTCATCTACCAAACTCATAAACAAGAATGATGGAGTGAGAAAGCTAAATGATTAGAAAACTTCTTACGTATAAATCACCTCATCTTCACTAGGTAAAATACAGGTTCTGATTCGTATTCTATCATCACACTCTGGGTGTAAGTTTATAAATAAATATGAGTATGGAGACTTGGTGGCATCTAAATACGCATGGGTTAATAATGAAGGGTGAAGAGGAAAATATGTCCTCCCTAAATATTGTACTTGAGACAGAAATGAGGGGATTTGAAAATACATAAATAATGTGTGTTTAACCTCATATCCTTCCCAAATTGTCCCTGAGGAAATAGATTTTGGTTAATTAATATAACTGTATTTCTATTATGATGAACTCCTTTAATAAATAACTCCTGAATTTTCCTGCTTTTTGCTACATCTGTCATTTGATCGTCGATGACGATTAATGAATCATAATAATCATCTAGCTCAAGGTTGTTTACAAACGTTACGTTTTGATGTTTATTTCTAATTCGGTCGTATAAACTCTGTTCTTTAGCAAAGGATATTACAATATTCGTAATTGAAGAACTGAACAATGTGCTCAAGTGTTCTAACATTTTTTCTACAAATGTCGTTTTGCCTGACATTGAGGTGCCAGCTATAACGATTGAGCAAGGATGTTTGAACTTATATTCGTTTTCATTTACATTAGTCATAATATGTTATGTTTTATTAATTACTTTTTTAAAATGTAGTTTAACAACGTCAATTTCATAACATATATCCACCTCTTTATCTGATTTCAAATATATACTTATACTATTATATGTTCCTTCAGGCACCTTGAAATATTGATCACTAAGGTGGTGAAATACACTGTCTGTATTACCAGTTTTCACAGGTATACAACGTAGTATCTTCTCATAATTACTGTTAAAGATACTTGACTCGACAATATTACTACAAATGAATATGTTAGTACTTGGATTTAAACTATTTACAATTACATTACCCTCATAACTGCTATCGTTGCTATAAAACTCACACAAACCTATTGTACTTGCCAATTGCTTGCTAAATTTTACCTCACAATTATATATTGTCACTGACACTCTATTCGTTATGTTCGAAAAATTAAATGTTATATGATCTTTATAGTCAGTTTTTTCAATAATGGATTGTATATAAGCTACTAAGCTAGATACAGTCCTGAAGGAACTATTGGGAATTGAAAAGCTTTTAAAACTATTCGATTTAATGTCGTTTGAGCACTTTTTAATAAAAAAGTTGTTTTCGTTACAATTTGTTTTGATTTTTAGTGACAACTCGGTAAGTGAAACTTCGTATTCATGTGCCTGGATGTTAAGGTTAGATGGCAATTGTACCTTGAAATTGTTGGTGGTATTATCAGGGAAATAATTAGAACAAGAGGACGTTAGATACATATGGAAGGACATCCTTTTGAGTCAATCCATAAACTAAGAATGGGGTGTTAATGTCATTAAGCACTTATTTTAATCATTTCCTCGTTATAAAAAATACCGTCAATACAAATATTATTTTTATCTTTTATTCTATATGTAACTGGGGTGGTATTAACTACCTTACAGATCATAAATGTTTCCGAAGAAAAATTAGAATCATATCCTTTCTGAAATAAATTCTTATCTTTCACAATTCTCACTTCATCGTTCACATGAAAAAGAGTTTTGGATTTATTACGGAAAGAAATTGTTTTCTCATATAGTTTTAGCCAGATATCAAATTGATTATATTTGTTAACTTTAGATGGTTGGATACCAATACTGCGATGAATTGAGTTATTGTATGAGGTAATTACATTCTGTAAATTATTAGTGTAATTACAATTTTGTTGAAACGTAAATAGTTTAGATAATCTTAGAAATAATGTTCTATTGAAACGCTCTACTACACTACACTTCTTGTCTGAAAAATTACGAAATAAAATAATGTTAATGTCAGTTAAATACGATATTAATTTACGATTGAAGAATTCTTTCCCAAAATCAGTGCTCAGAAATTTTGGTGTATTTCCCTTACTAAATACGCATTTAAAAGCTTTTGTTACCTCTTCGGCGGATTTATTTTGAATAGGTATAGCAATGGCATATTTACTGAACACGTCAATAATGGTCAAGATAAAGTTAAAACCATCGTTCTCTCGTCTGTATTTTTTCACATCAATTAGGTCGGCTTGCCAAATATAATCTTTACCTGGAACAATAATTTGGCGGCGTCTAAACCTTCTACGTATATTTTTATGTTTAGTATAGCAATCTTCTTTTCGCAACACAGTGTGAATTTGTTTAATTGATGCTGATGGAAATGCGTCTTTTAATCTATTTATGCCTCCAAAACTCGCTGGATGTTTTGGATTTAAATAAGCGGACTGAATTAAGTTGTTAGACATGCTGACCCAATAAAGACTAAACACAGATTGACAGAGAGGTATAGTTGCAAATTTATTCTTCATTTTTATTTTACATGTTTAGATAATGATATAATAGTTTGAATATAAGGATTTCTTTTATATGTATCATGACATTTATAACAAGACAAACAATCTATTTTACATGTTTTATTAAAGGGAGAATTGTATAGCGGTATAGAGTGGACAAATTTGTCTACATATCTATCGTTACTAGTTAATTTTTTCCCAAAGGGTTGAATAATATCTTCAAACTTTTTGTGGATATTTCTATTTAGCAAAAAGTATACACAATATTGACCACATACGATCCCGCTTGGTGATTGCAATTGTTTTTTGCTTAACCTTACATTAAGATTTAATCTATTTACAAATTTTTGAAATTCTAAATTATAGTAGCTAATTGGAAATCCAAAACTATCAAAAAATTCAACATAGTTGTCTGATTTTTCTTTAAAGAATGCTAACCAATGACAGCCAGGTTTTGTAGAAGGGTCTGAATTAACAATTATGGCAAATTCTTCGTTGGGAACAAATTCCAATTTATCGCACGACAAAACGTTTACAAATTTATTACTGTCGGCAATTGTGTGTTGTAAAATATATTGTAATTGTAATGTATCCATTAGTGAGATACCACCTGTCGATACTTATCTATTTCTAAGACAGCCTGGGTATCTGAATATACAAGGCAGTGAACAGCTTCTGGTAGAGCTGTATGAAATTTTAGCTCTATACGGACACTACCTGACTTTTCCAAATGTAGGATGTTGTTCTCACTATCTGAGGGGCAAATGTCGAATGCAAAGAAAGTGTTTCCTGTACAGTAACTATATCTATTGAAGGGGAGACCAACATCGTTTCCAGCATTTTTTAAACTAGTGAAAAGCATATAGTATGCCAGTAGATACTTATTGTCTTTGAAATTTAAATTAAGGGGTCTAATGGGTGTGGGCATATTGTTAACAGAAACACCTACGTAACTGACATCGTAGTGATAGAAATTGAATGGATTTAAGGCAAGATCTCCATTAAAACCTCTGCTAGATACGAAAGCCAAAATTACTTTACTGGGAACATTTGCTACAAAGACATTCTCCTCTACAAAAGACTGGTTCCCTTTTGGGATTGTAAAATATTTTAAACCTTTTTTTTGATAAAAATATTTTGCAATCTCTTCCTTGTCTAGGAGCTTTTGGTGGGCAACAACCAAACTTGGGTACAAAATTTCCTTTCTAATGAACAATCCTGCGTCTAAAAATTTTATTCTGGGGATAAATGTAGTAGCAGCATCTTCGTCAAGAGTGGTGTTTGTACATAAAATGACAAAGTTATCAGGGGACCTAGTCAAAACAATGCTTACGTTTGTATCATTAAGAATGTAACGGCTTTGATTACCCAAGTCAATATGTAGTTTTCCTACTAACTCTACATTTTTGGATCCCTTAAATAAATCTCGTCTTTCAGAGTAACCACCATTTGCAGTATCTACCACAGACGCGTCATCTTCAGGGTTAAATAACGTACAGGACGCTTGTGACTCATAATAATCCCTACTATAAGAAAACACTACCTCGAAATAAGCTTTATAAGGATACAAATTATTCGTTGTAGATACAATTTGATTGTTTACATATACCTCACATTGAAGAAACAAAGAATGAAATGTGTTATTGGTGACGCTAATGTCTATTTCTTGAGGTATGGGATCACCATTGTTTTGTTCCAAACGTACACATAGAGTTAAAAAATGATCCCCAAGATTCAGGTAGTGGCTGCTATTACCCATTATTTTAAATTCTAATTTTGCATCAGAGTCCTGGATGTTCACGACAGGTTTAAATTCAGCATAGAAACTCGATTCTACAGTTGTATCTATTGAGAAAAATGTAAATTAACCGTCAGTAAATTAGTGTAGAAAATATAAAGTAACTTACCTGTTAATAATGATGAAAATAAGTCTGCCTGATCACGAATCGCTGGTTGAGATGATGTGTGGAGTAAAGACATTATGACAGTATGTCTATTTTATTTCTCCTGATACCCTTCTTTAAAACTGGTGGTTTTATTCTCTGAATTTTTTTCTTCTTCTTTTCGTTATGGTCAAATGTGGAAGTCAACAACTTCCTTTTTCTTACTTTCCCAGAACCTTTTTGGTTAACTGAAGAAATAATATTCTTTCCAATTTCCTTTGCTAAATTAATTCCATTTGTTTTAATGGCTTGCTTTATGGATGTTCCACAGAGCACATCTGATGCTGTTTTAATCGCCGCTCGTTTTGCGCTAGCAATGACATGTTTTTTGATGACTGGCAATACATATCTTGCCATTGTAGAGAACAAACCCCCTCCTCTTTGTACCCTAGAACTAACGCTCAGTGTACAAAATACCATTTACCACTTACCAGTGGTAAGTGGTTTTTAATGGTATTTAACGTTAAATACCACTACCTAAAAAGTAGTGGTAAGTGGTAAAAATGGTAAAAAATGGTAAAAATTGTTTCGTTTAAATTTCGTGTGCAGATTTTGAATAAAATTCGGTGCCAAAGTATGAAATAGCTTAGCAGCTGATGATTGTTGTTACTAATTGATAAGTTTTCACCAATCAAATTTAGATTCAACCAATGTGGGCATTAATAGCTATAGCCCTTATTTGCCGATTGAGAAATTAATTGCTATTAAATTGCCTTCAAATCAATTTTAATTTAACGATACCAAATGCAATGTTGGTTTAATAGTAATATTTACTTGCTTAATTTGATAATTAATTAAGGGGCTGATTGGAAATTATGTTTCATAGAAAATAAAGTTTTAAAACCTTTATATTTTAGGATACTAATATCTGTAGTAAGCTGTCCAATCAATCTCAAATATTTACCATTTTTACCATTAAATGCATTTTTACCATTAAGTGCATTTTTACCACTGTGATGGTAAAAAAGCCTAAAAAGTGGTAAATTTTGTACACTGCTAACGCTATAAGGTGTCCCCTTATGAATTTGGGATTGAAGAGTCTCTAAATAATGACCGTCGGAAAAAGTATATATGGATTTCATTTTAAAAATGTAATTATTTTGTTTATTTATGTTAAGCAATGTAATTGTTAAATGTAAATGAAGAGTTATTCTGTACTTCAAAAGTATTTATAGGGAAATAATAAGTGGAAACAGTTTATTGTGTTACTCTTCGTTATAAACTTTATGTAGAAACGTTTTGAAAAAAATGGTTGTTTTGTAATGGCATGGATAACAAAACTGAGCTATTTTAATACTATAAAATAATAATACACATTTAGAATTAGATGATTAAATTAGATCCTGAAAGCATTTTTACTGATTTGACAAAATTTGTTTTACTGTAGAGGGTGAAATATTAATGTCTAATGAATCTTTTACGGCTGTATTTAAAGTTTGTAAAGCCAGAAAAGGCTCATTAGTCGATAACAACGTTTTTGGGGTAATAGACTGGAAATTAAGAACAGGTGGTGTAAATGACGATGACGACTGTTGTGTAATCTTTTGTCGTTGGTTTACACTATAGCACACTACATCCTTATCTTTAGATGTAGTTAGTGTT
The DNA here is from genome assembly GCA_020055645.1 of Tomocerus qinae. Lineage (NCBI taxonomy): Eukaryota > Metazoa > Arthropoda > Collembola > Entomobryomorpha > Tomoceridae > Tomocerus > Tomocerus qinae. The sequence continues at coordinate 62,003,580 of CM034546.1, forward strand.
AGCTCTGTGTGAATAGTGATTGGTTTGTAATCAATTTTTATTTTCTTTCTACATGGTTTGTTCAGGATTGAAGGGTATTGGTGATATTCTGAGCTAACAACCACTTTTATTTTCATTTTGCTTTGGAGCTCAGTTGTTGACTGACACATTGTAGATGACATGAATCATTTATATTATACTGTATTTTTTTTTTGTAATTTATTTATTTTTTAATGACCTAAATACCTAAAAGATGTTGTATTTCAAGATTTGTAAATCTGTTGAAATCCATATGTCTAGACGCTTTACTTTTATAACTTTCTCATAAAACTTTTATGTTCTTTATAGGTTAAGTCTTCATATTAAATATGATGTGTGAACTATTCATAACTTACTTCCCATGAATACAGATGTTTAGTACTAGAGCGAATTTTTCACCCCATTAAATTTTTTTTTTTAATTATTTTCCAATATATAAAAAGCATCTGCCATGACAGGCAACGCCTGTCATGGCGGATGCTTTTTATAATCATCAATATTCAGAGTAACCACCATACCACCCCAACCATACCACCCCAATATTCAGAGTAACCACCCACCAGGAAGATCAATATTTACTATTAAAACAAGCAAAAAATCTAAATAAATTAATGTTGACTATCAACAGAAAATCAAAATTAACCAATATTGGGTATTAAAATCATAAGAAAATAACAATCGGTTAATATTAACTATCAAAATGAAAAGATGTTAAAAATGTAAATTTGACTATAAAATTGAATATAAATCCAAAATAGATTTTTTCCGTCCTCTCACAGTGATTTTTTGGTTTTATTTACTTTATTATAAAATGTCAAATTTTGTAGAAGTGGATTGTAATTTATACCATAATTCTAACAATTTATAGGAAACGCTGTAGAACATTTTGTTGTCCATTTAATGCCAAATTTTCACTTTGACTATTAAAATGAAGGCAAAATGAGCGAGCAACCAATAGAGCGATTTACCCCAAATTCAATAGTGATCGTCAGTGGTCCATAGGCATTATTTTTGCTAAGTTTGGTCAATACCCGTCGTTGCTTTCAAAAGTTATCGTGGGGACGGACGGACGTACGGACAGACTGTGTGGTTCTATAAGCTGCCTTATTCAGGCGAGCTAAAAATGTCAAACGATGTAAAAAATGTCAAACGATGTAAAAAATGTCAAAAAATGTAAAAGATGTCAAAAAATGTAAAAAATGTCAAAAAATGTAAAAAATGTCAAAAAATGTAAAAAATGTCAAAAAATGTAAAAAATGTCAAGAAATGTAAAAAATGTCAACAAATGTAAAAAATGTAAAAAATGTCAAAAAATGAAAAATGTAAAATGTCAAAAAATTTCAAAAATGTTAAAAAATGTAAAAAATTTCAAAAATTTCAACAATTGTTTAAAATTGTCAAAAATCATAAAAAATTTCAAAAATGTCAACAATTGTTTGGCATTGTCAAAAATGTCAAAAATGTCAACAATTGTTTAAAATTGTCAAAATTCATAAAAAATTTCAAAAATGTCAACAATTGTTTGACATTGTCAAAAATGTCAATAATGTCAACAATTGTTTGGCATTGTCAAAAATGTCAACAATTGTTTGACATTGTCAAAAATGTCAAAAATGTCAACAATTGTTTGACATTGTCAAAAATGTCAAAATTGTCAAAAATTATCAAAAACTTCAAAAATGTCAACAATTGTTTGACATTGTCAAAAATGTCAAAAATTGCCAAAAATGTCAACAATTGTCAAAAATGTCAACAATATTTTCCATAATAAAAATTTAAAACTTACAGAAAGTGAACAAATGAACTACATTATATATAATAGAATTAAATAAATAGAATTTTATCATGCACTTAAGAGCAGACAAAAAACCTTTTAACTAAGATATATTAGATAGTTTGGTTTAAATTTGTGATATTAAATCTTTTTGCAATAATTTATTGTCAACATTAATAAAAATTACCATACCATCTGTTTCTTGCATTTATAGGAATTCAAGGAAAACATAACATGGTAGTATACTACTCATATAACATAATATACTACATTAATTTGCCTAACTAAATTTACAATTACGTAAACCCAACATCGGCTACATACTCTCTGTATTTATTAATAGTAATCGTTTTCAGAATTATTTTTTTGTTTAAATAACCATTTACGTTATGAGATTGGGAAATAAACTTTAACTCGTCTGACTTCGATAGATTAGAATCTTAGTTTTTTTAGTTATGCAATGGATTTTTACAGGAACATTATTGCAATGGAAAATTATTTTATATTTCCGCTTTTTAAGAGAGGAAGCTTCCTAGTTCTTAGAAAGTATATTACATAATTATGTTCATTCACCCAACAGTTCTTGTTTCCTGGATGCCTTCAAAAAGAAGAGTTAAAACTATAATTTTTCCATCTTCCTATTAACGAAGTTGCGATGAATGTGTAAATAACAAAAAATACAAACGAGAAAGGTCGACTATATCACCTCCTCCAGTTCAAGCAATTCCTCCTCGTCTATATGTTCATTTTGTTAATGTAGTATAACGAGAATGAAAACGTGTAATAATAGAAAAATGCATAATATTATATTGCACAGCCTAACTGCATAACATTTTTTATAATTCTTTCCATGATAAAAATTAAAAACTTACCGAAAGTGAGCAAATGAACTGCATTATATACAATAGAAATATAAATAATATAAATAGAATTTTATCATGCACTTAAGAATAGAAAAAAAACCTTTTAACTATGATATATTAGATAGTTTGGTTTGGATTTTGTGATATTAAATCTTTTTGCAATAATTCACTATCAATTTTGATATTATTTACCATCTGTTTCGTGCATTCAAAATAATTTTTATTCTATTTTAATACAGACATGTATAATACATCGTCGTGAATTAAATAATCTTCTAAGTACAGATTGGTTATTATTAAACGTACAAGGATTAATTTATGACATACGTAGGCTGAGATTAAATGGATTACAACTGATTATAAACGTCAGTATTTTCGATTTACCAATGAATCATATCATCTAATAATAGTGTTACAATAACTACGTACATTGTGACTGTGGTTAGCTATATACAGAAAAACGGTGAGAAATTATTAGAAGATTATTTGGCATAATGTCTGGGCGTTGGTTTAAGAGGAAGTCGAAAGTCTGCCATCCTAGTGACCAGGGATTATGGCATATAATATTAATTATGCGAACATTCTCTCTACACGACCGCTTGCTAGGTTAGAAAGTCGAAAATGGCCCGCCGAAATGTGAAGTATAATTGTAAAATAAATTGGCTTCAATTTAGAAAATGGTAAACTGATACTCTCAATAAATTACACACAAGCGTTTGATTTAAAAGTTGCCGAAGTCCGGTGTCTAACCCAAACTCACTGTAAAAAATAACCAAAATATTTATTATGGTATTTAACGAAGTTTATGTTTTCATTTGTTAGTTACATTTGCAATTACACGAAGGCTTAACATTTCACTTACTATTGTTTTGTTGACATTCTGGAAGGGTAGGTAGACTTTGGAGTTTGTTACGATCAAACCCACGAATACTTTTTTTTAATTGCGCCTTATTGGTAGTAAGAATATTCTAGGAACAATGCATGATGGAATGTATTTTTGTCATCGAATTTAATGGTAATAGTCACCAAGCACCTACTTACCATATTGTAGTGCTATATATAACAGTTTAGTTTTTGATTTATGTTTGTTTTCAATAAATATGAAAAAAAATTTGCCAATGGAGTGAAATAGGAATTTTTTGATGTTGAACTTAATTTGAAAATTTTGAATTGAAACGGCTGTTTGTATTAGGATATGTGAAAATAAATCTTATCATATTTCCGTATTTATCGATATAATTCCCCTGTTCAAGATAGTTCCCCTACGGGGGAACTATATCGATTTTTCCTCGTAAATGTCAGCATTCGAAACTATAACTCCCCTATTCGAATTAATTCCCCGGTCAAAATTTAGAGCATTTGGTACGTGTGCACTTACAATAAGTACATGTGTACTAAAAGAGAAAGGAAGCAAGAACATAGGTATTGAAAGGTATAGAATAGTTGCAGTCCACAGTTGTCGAAATGGCAGAAGGAGAAGAACGATTATATTTGACTCCAAGAAGACCCAGTGCATACATATCTCGAAATTTAACTTTAAAAAGCTATCAAATTAAGTGAGGAAACTTCCATTAACAGCGCCAGTAAACAGTTACAAGTTGACCGAAAAAGCATAAGAGAATGGAAACGGAAAAACTTGGATTATGAAAAATTGGCCGACGAAGGTAACAACCAACAGTTCAACAGTTAATTACAGTTGACGAAACTGCGCTATGGTTGGATTGTGCCAGTGACACGACAGTAGAGGTCAAAGGTTCACAGGAAGTTTCCATTCTGACAACCGGACACGATAAACTAAGAATTAGATTCGTCAGATCTGTCCTCTGACGAAGAAAATTAATTACATTTTAATAAAACTTTAATTTTATTTTTAAATAATGCATTGATAATCTAATAAATATTGACTTTGAAACTATAATTCCCCTATTCGAATTAATTCCCCATCTGGGGAACTACATCGATTTTTCTTGGACTAAAAGTGGCCATGAAACTATAATTCCCCAGAGGTGCTAATTCGATAAATACGGTATGTGAAAATAAATCTTTTATCTAATAGGAAGCTAGATAACATGTACCCTTACGATCGTCAAGATTAAATGTTAAACACGTTTCGTTTGGGCCGTAATCCCTGTAACGTCGACAGCGTTTAGGAGGGGTTGGCCGCGATTGTAAATAATACCAGCCTTGAATGCACTCTTGGTTGTAGCCGCACTCATAGTCGTAATAATTGCAACGGCTGGCAGGTGGCGCTTTTACTACAACCAAATTACAATTCTTTACTCTACATAAACAATCTTTTAAACAAAAGTGGGACATGCGCATGGAATTCGTTATTAATGTATTAATGTTTGTATATTTGTCCGTAATATTTTGTAATTAATGAGTATGGGTAATATTTTGCAATTAATGAGCAAGGACTAGACTTAGACTATCAGTACTGAGTCCAATCAACGGTCTAAGAATTTCGGTCCAATGCGCAGTCGCTAGAAATTTACTGATTTCAACATTTTCAAGCACACTTTGTGTGCTAGGATTCAGCTAGTAATTAATAAAATTATTGATACATCTACTTTGAGGTTCATTTTTTAAATAATATCAGCAAATAATATTAAATAAAACTTTTAATGTGGCAACTGATGATATATTTACGTACTTAAATATAGTCTACCAATAGAATACTATTCGGTATTGGTATTTATTTCTAAATGAATTCGCTATTTAACTACTAATAATCTTAAATAATAATAATTATGTCGTGAGAGCTCTAAGAATATTGAAGACAGCAGCAAAAGTAGATTATAGTTTATATACGTATTGGTAGTAGGTTACCTCTTACCTATGAACGGTTACAGCTAAATGTACTGTTACATTCAGTTAGTAGAGTGTAACCTATGCACTATGTTGTAGGTAGTTGTTTAGCATATACAGACGAAGAGGTAAATCACTGTTATGTTTTGCCTTGTTTATCAAATAACAAATAATAGCGGTATCAATGTCAAAGATAATACCCAACTAAATGCTATAAATAAATACATAAAAGATTTGTAAGAACGGTTAACTTATCACCATTCCAAATGAATTCCTTCCTTAATAAAATTATTGTTATAATTATTTTTATGTTCATTTTCATAATTTCAGCAAATATTAAATGAAGCTTCAAAAAAATAAGTCTTAAATAATAATAATTGTCAATTGTGTCGTAAAATTACGAAGAATATCGAAGTCTGGAATAAAATAAATGATTATATACGTATTGTATCAAGATGACTGAATCCAATGACACCACATCATGCTTATTTAATTCTTAAAATTCTAATTTTAATAGCTTTTTTGTCTAAATTCTTTCCAATAAATGTCGTTTACTTCCTGTTAATAATTACCCATTGTTAAAATGGATGATTATGGTACAAATAAATTATGTGAAAAACCCAAACTCTATCTCAGCCTACTCACGTTATTCTATGATAATATAACAAAAGAAAAAGAAACAATCTTTTAAGTGAAGATTGCGATTAATATTATATTTAAATGGAAAAGGTTAGTAGAAAAAATATTTCTAAAGTCGGAGTCCCCTTAGTGTTGGTAATTTTTTAATACCTCAATATTGGCGGCCGATCAATACCTTTTTGCTACAAAAATGTCATCTAGATGTGCCTATTTATACTTGAAAATGTAAGTATTGACCAATTTGCAAGGTGACACCTCTGCAACCAAGTCGTTTTAATTATGTAATCTAAATATATCTTTACAGTTACTAGAAGTGGTCGTATACATTTTTTGTGGCCATTTAATATAGTAATTTAATTGAAAAATGTACGTAATACATAGCTATGATAATTTAGATGCATTGAATTTAGACTTTATTAATTTAGTTTATTATTAATTTAATTTAGACAATTGTTCTGCCATTGTGTTGACAAAAATGCGTTTACCAGATATCGCAATATCTCTAACTGCTACAACAGGTAAAATATACTTTCAAAATAGAAATTGTTCAATCAATAGTTATTTTATATAATAATGTTGATGTCACAAGCCGTGAAGCAATAAAATGGGTTTAACATTTGATATATACAAAATAGTAAAATCATTTTTACTTATTTACTTTTAAAATTCTAAATTACAATTTGTTCAAAAATCACCATACATCATACAGATACAAACGCACGCATGTAGAAATTTAGTCAAATGGGGACGCAACCAAAAAACATTGTTCATATAAATAATACTTGTAGTAATTTGCATTTTATCTGTAGTCATATTTCAAGTAGCCAGTGGCTATGGCTGTTGGCTTTCTGTATTCTGTAGTATGCGTTGGCTGCGAAAAAAATTAGGTTGGTACACGTTAAATTTGTAACAATATATTAACTTGAGTAAATTTGTTATATAGGGGCCCAGGCGCGTATTTAGATAAAGGCCTGGCGGCATAAATTCCCAGAAAAAGAACATGTTTGAGCCCGAACATGATTAATTTTACCAATATAATTTGCTGTGCCCCAGCTTAGTCAAATTCCTGGATACCTAGCTTTAAGTAACTACCTAATAATATTTACAAGAAAATTTATTGAATAACTTCATTGCTTCAAACTCATGTATCTATGGGAGGAAAAAATCATAAGCTTTAATGTAGCCGAAAACTTACTTTTCATATAAATATCCAACCTAATATACCATTTTCACGTTGTCTGTCGATCCATTTTTAAAATAAAGTCACTTAAAATAGAGTTAAGAAACCTATTCTCTTTAAGAATGTTAGCTGCGAGTTTAAATCTCTTGATATCATCATCGAAATCACTCTCTCTGTAGCTTTGTGGGGGAGGGGTTTCAATGCCAGCAGAATTACTTCCGTCCACACCATTAGCACCATTAGGACCTCTAGTTCCATTAACTGGTAAGTTATACTCTCCAACAAGTTTGCATCTCTTTTTACCATTATTAAGTATATCATCAATGGCTACAATTTTAGAGTCTCCAGTAAGTCCACCTTGTCCACCGTATCCACCTGAACCATCATTTCCTTTGGAACCATCAGAACCTGTATTTGAAGGTGGTGAAACTGCACCGAATACTTTAAACGATACTCTGCCACCATGACCACCTTTTCCACCTTTTCCACCATCTGTACCATCCATTCCAGCACCCCCATTCGTTCCGTAAATCTCGTAAAGAGCCCCACTATCTCCAGCTTTGCACCAACCTTATCATCATGAGGGATGAGGCAATGATGAGGGTTATATGCGAACAGCTCAACTTTTCCTGGTTCAGCATCACATTGTTCATCGCTAAAGTATTCATCGCCAAAAATAGGATCTATCCTTACAGTTGTCCCATTTTCTCCTCGAGAACCGTCGCTACCGTTTTGACCATTGCCACCATTTCCACCTTTAGCATTAATTTCTGGCATTTTTGGGGGGTCAAAATACTGCCCAATGCCATAAAAGTTTCCTGCGTTTTTCCCTGATCTTCCAGGTAATCCAGCAGCATTGCCAGGATTAGAGGAATGGCTAGCTCCCGGTAATCCACTCAAATCTGGATTATATCGTTCGTCAACCCTCCAGTTTGGTGACACAATTAATACATTCAAATTGTTATCTGGATTGACACTTGCGCCATTTATTACGCCATCAAAGAAAACTGTGTGAAAAGCCCAGATAACTAGTGTTTTTGGAACATTGCTACTAATACACTGACTTAAAACTTTCTTAATCGATACAAAATTTCCCTGGTAAACCGAAATCGAGTTGGTTTTGTTGCAGAGCGAAGATTCTAATAATGTTGTATTTAACAATTTGTTCAAAACATTTATTTTTCCACTGTCAAGAGATGTGCCATTAGATTTCAAAATATCAACGTAATCGTCAACCTCGCCCAGACTGACTGCCGAAATAGCAGGCTTTTTAAAGTTGGCCCAAAAATCTCTGAAGTTAGAATCGTCATGGTGGGAAATTGGCATATTACTTTTCCACCAGTTTGTGTAAAAGCTGTATTCGACTTGTACTTTAATACCTGACAAATCGGAAAATAACGACTTAAGAAATTGTATCCAATTTTTTTCGTTTGAAAACGCATTTTGAAGATTTGAGAATGACATAAGCCAATACTCATGCTGTTCATTTTCAATGACAAGTGAGTAACCAATAATTTCAAGAATATTTAAAATAGGAAATTCATTAATGGCTCTTACAATAATTTCGGATTCATTGCTTAGTCCTAACGTTTTGTAACAATCAATTGACTTGTTGACAAACAGTTCTATATTCATTCCCAACATTTGACTTCGAAGAGTAGTTTTTTCGCTTGTGACGTTAGCCAAATACCCTATAGTAACATCATACATCAAATATACATTGTCTAAGTTATTAATCTCAGACAATTTATGAATAAACACTTCTGACATCATTTCTGCTAAAATTGAAACGATATATGTTCTTAGTTTTTTTCTAAGGTATCTGCACTTGTGAAGATGTCATTTGGCAGTTGAATTAATGCGTGGGTTAATAGTGAAAGCATCGTCGTTAACTTTCTTCAAAAAGTCTAAATGAAAGGAATACTGTTCTACAATTGCTAAATGGTCTTCCAATTGACTGTCACAAAATTTGTTAACATTTTAAATGATTTCTCTGACGTAAGTTGAAGCATTTAAGCCGGGGACATTGTTTGATAAATTATATGTTGACGAAAATAATTGAATTAAAGTGTTTGCTAATGACGAGATGTCAACGTCTTTGTTCTCAAGTAAATCATTAAAATGAGAGGTAAACGTCGACAAATTCCGCTAACTGTTTCAAAAAGCGCTTTCATTAATTTGATCGATATTGGAAATGAAATGAATCCTCTAAATTGATCCTTATGGTCCCTTTTCATTTCTTTCATTGGCCGTAGCCAATCAACTACATCTAAATTTGATTCTTCATGCAAATAAGTTACGGAGGAAATTTAAATGACGAGCATCTTTTTCCAACGCCGTTAAAACGGCAGGTGCACGCAAGAAAATGTTGGTTACAACCATGCAGTTGTGGAAAACCATTTATTGATTGGGGATACAAAGCATTGATAATCAGTTCTGAAATCGGAACTTTGAAGTTTTAAGTTACAAAACCATAACTGATTATTATAATGCTTGAAAAATTGGAATACTTGCATGAGCAACAGAAATGTTATGCTTTAAACAAACGAAAGGTTCGATGTCTTGTTTGAACCTTGATATGACATTGAATTGTCATGAATGATTAATTTATCTTCAATAAGTTCTGAGTAATTGCTTTATTGGTATTACCATTTATTTCAGTTAAGGTTCTTGTTGGAGAATGAAACCATCTATAGACTATAGCAATTTCTGTTTTACATCAACAAAAAAGCATTTAGATTCTATACCAAGTAGCATTTATATACTTTACTGAAACGAGGACCTTAAAACAGACTGGTCTTTCACTGATTGAACGCACTCAAATGGTAGCTGGTTGGCTCTGGCTAAAGTCAGAGAGCTAAAAGTGCGATCCCACGTAAAATACTAACTACTTCTTAACAAAGTTTTAGTAAACATACAATTTTACTGTGAAGCTTTTAATTGGTGGGCTTACAACGATAATCTTCAGTATATTATTTATGAACTTTGATTTAAAATTGCAACAGAAATTGTTATATGGCTTCATTGTACGAAAATAACATTGAATGAAAGAAACGTCATTGCCAATAAAGCGATTACTCAGAACTAATTGAAAATAAATGACGATCAATAAATAATGTTCGCTAATTAGTACGAACTTGAATTAATTCTCCAAGCCATTTATTATAAAAGCATCAAAAGGAATTTACTTAACTATCCACAATTGTCGGTTAAAGGTTCAATGTATTGAACCGTTCAATACATTGAACCTTTGGTTTTTTAAAGCTAAACATTTCTGTTGAACATGGATTTCATTTTTCTTTCAATTTCAATTCTTTTAAATTTCAATTTAAATTTTTAAGCATTATAATTATTAGTTATGGTTTATTAACTTAAAAAATCAAAGTTGTAATGATTCCGATTTAATTTAAATAGTATTTTATTCGAAAACTTTACGTATTACATAACAATGGTAATGTAATGTAGTAAGGCTACAATTTTAATGTTTAACCTAGTTACTATAACCGTATAAAGATCTGTTTACTACCACTATATATTTTAATGTAATGTAATGTATACAATCATATAATAATTCGATTGAATTTTACACAACAAACTATAACACATTTTTACTGTAATTAGAATGTGAATTAATGTACTCAAAATTAAACTTTCTATTTAACATGAAGTAGTTAAATTATGTGTGTTAAGCATATTTAATTTGAAGGATTAAAAGATCCCACCCTACAAATGTAACCTAATATAAGATAATCTAACCTACACTGACGATGGGGCAACTAGAGTGCACCCTTCTTAAGGAGGTTTGACCCATGTTTAGTAGGAATTACTAATGATATCTGATACCGTTTCATTGTTAAGAAACTCAGCCGTTTACAAAATAATTTTACATGCATATTGCAAATTTTAATTCTGTATGTATTATACTAGTGTCGTCACCCTGTATATTTTAGTCTCCGAAAATAAAATTAATTGTTTACCGGCAAAGATAAAATTTGCCGCTCCCTCGGGAACGACAATTTTCCCTAATAAAACGCCATATCGATTGAAGATGTGAACACCATCAGAAGTTCCAGTATAAACATTACCTTTAGGGTCTACTTTAATACCATCAGGAATGCCTACGTCACTCATAGCAAAAACTCGGCGATTGGTCAAGAAATGGCCGTTGGGTATGACATCGAATGCATAAATGGTATGCGGTCTCTTGACATCAAAATCGCCACTGCCATGGAAAAATCCAGTATCACTAATATAAACTACTTTCTCATCTGGAGAAAAGGCAATTCCATTTGGCTTGACGAAACCATCAGCAACCATTCTTAGATTACCCCTGAAAGGATCATATCGATAGACAAAATCACCAAGTTGGGGCGGGGGTCGAAAATTCTGCTCAAAGCCGTAACTTGGATCTGTAAACCAATAACTTCCATCCTTTGTTACAACTACATCATTAAGACTGTTAAATTTTAACCCAAAATAATTATCAACAATTGTTTCCACTGCATAGGTAATTGGATCTAAAGAAAGTAAGGCTGCACCGACATCTAAATGACCTTGAGAGCAAACTATAATCTTGCCAATTCTGTTATCATATGTCAAACCATTTGCCATGGGAATGTCTTTGTTTTTTGGTTCGACTAATGACACTTCATTTGTTTTTAAATTCAATTTGTGTATCTGAACAAACTGATCTCCCCCACGATGATCTACGAGTCGATTAGAAGTAAAGAAAACTTCATTTGTTTTTCTGATATAAGCACCTGCTTCATGTGCAAAGGGAAAGGAATTTGTAGCTAGAGTTTTTATTTTAGTACCATTTCCAACTATTTTAAATAAGTCGGAATGATATACTACGATGGCTGGACTAAGCATTTGGATGTCTTCAATTAAAGTAGAAACAACTGGGTTATCACTTTTCTTGTAAATTATAGTTGACGAAAATGGCTCAAGAATGGGACGATGAAAATCCGTTCCAACAGCAGCGATTAATTTATAATTGCGAAGATATTCAATATCTTTATTCCCTCCATTTGGTTTTCCGAAAGAGATTGTTTTCATTTCGACTGAGTTTGGCACATTCTTTAAATCTCGATAGTCTTGACGTTTATATCTATAACTATGTTGATCTTCATTTTAAGACATCAGCATTAACTGTTTCAAAAATTTTTAAAGTGCATGGATTCAAGCAAATTCTTAATCTTTTGAAATAAGTTATAATAAGTTGGTTTCTCACCTTTAATTGGACACATTGCAGTAAAAGACAGTATCAGAAGTTCCACCAAGAAATTGGATTGTGTTAAAATCATTTTCGGTTCAATTAGAAATACTTGGATTTATTTAAGAGACTTCTTTCCGTGTCTAATTGGCATGAGGGGATACTTCTATAATTATCTACATTTAAAAATTATAAATTGTAATTGGTTACTTTTGAATGTGGAGACATACTAATTTGAAATTCCCTAGTGTAAGGTACAGTTTCCTTTCAAAGAATGTAATTTTTAAAATTGATATAGCTAAAATTGTAACCACTAACAATAAGAAGATAACTCATTTATATTTAATTCAAATTAATTTTTATTCAACCATGTGGCCTCAAAACCTTTTTCTAATGAAGACGCTAAATATTTGTCACAACGATTTGAATTCCTCCTCTCATAGTCATTGCTTTCCTTATTGACGGTTAAACATCAAAAAACAAGATCCCCGCAAACCCTTATGTCGCCTATTTGCAAAACAAATTCCATTTGGGCCACATGCAGAGTCTGACCTACAACCTTGTAAGATAATATGGCGCTTGGGATTACACCAGCCTTGATCGCAAAATTCGTTGATCCTACACTGATCGTTGGTATGGCAACGCCTGTGAATGTTAAAGGGTGATTCTATTACTACTAAGTTTAAAATGATAGGGAAAATTAAAACCACTGCTAACTTCATCGTTTGCTTATTACTACAAGATATAGAAGAGTAAACCGAGTTGAATAACTTGGGGATTGAATAATAAAAGTCTAAGCAATTGGTGCTATATTATATATTAATATTACAGTGTGTATAGAAAATCGGTAGTGTACACGCTTATAATACCAACGCTGCGATAATTGTTGCTGTGGGCTATATCGTCTATATCAGGGTTGCGGTGTCCGGACAAGGAAGGCATGAAAAAGGTTGGCTTTTTGCTAGCAAAAAGGCAAAAAGCCACCTTTTTGCTACCTTTTTGTGCTTTTTCCGTTTTTAGAGTAGCCCCCGCCACCTGTGATACTTCATTGAAGTTAACTTTTGTAGACTGTCCCGTCCTACACATTCAAATATTCAGACAAACTGCAGATGCTAGTTAATTTTTTGGATTATCATACTATGCTAAATAAACTTGGATGTTTTAATGAAAGTTTTGGTTATTCCTAGTTGATCGGCCCAAATCCTTAATCCAAAATGAGGTACCAATAAATTTGTTAGCTGGACAACATTAACATGTTTCGATTTATTCTTTGTCAAGTCCAATTTAACTTTTTCATATAGTTACACTTACAATAAACAGTATCATTATCGTAATTTATTACGGTATACGATAGTCATAATTTTGTAAAACTTATGATTATCTAATTATTCGTTTTTATATCAAAACTAAGATTAACGAAAATCTAAAATCCATTCTCCTTTCTTTGAGTGCGGAGAGAATGACGTACTAGGTATTTATTACTATTACTACACATTTTAAAATTAACTATATATAATGCATATTTGTGACAAACCGTATATTACAAAATGAGTCAGGTCGAACATCTGCGTATTGTGGAGAATATTATATGAGATATATCACGTCACCCTAAATATGCTGTGCTTGACTGTTTACTGGTTAGCACAACCCTTGCCTTCCCGTTTTTCTATTAGTTTTTTTCATAGCAAAAAATAATTTTTTATATGTTTTTTTAAAATTATTTACAATGTTAGTTTCATTTTATTTTCGATTGTCTTATTGTCTAAAAAAATGACCGAATTATTGAAGAGAATTAAGAATTGCTGTTTTCTAAAATCGCATTTCTTGTTCACATCCTTGGTTATCAACATGTCGAAATTGCTAATTACCCCTTTTAACACCAAAAAGACAAATAGGTAACCTTTTTGCTGATTTTGCTAGGCAAAAAGGCAAAAAGGTGCCTTTTTCATGCCCTGTGTCCGGAAAGTAAGGTGTGGATGAAAGTGGACAAAAGTGGTTTTATCCAGGGCAAAACTAGTTTAGTACATGTCGCTACGAAACCAAAACGAGAATGACTGAGTAGGTATATCAAATGCTCTTGTTTTAATGTAAATCCTGACTTCCATGGGTTTTTCAATTAAAATTTACAATTAGTTACTAATCATTAATTCTATTAATATTGAATACTATTCTCGAATTTCCTTTTCAATTTACTTTTGACTAAATAAACAATATTCTTGTTTTGCTGTCATTACAATTGATTCTACAGCCTATCGCCCTTTGTTTTTTTACAGCCCTGAAAATAAAAAACTGGCTAAAGGAGTAATTTTTACTGCCCAGAGACATATTTTGTCAGCTGTATAAACAATTTTCCATTTTTAAAAGCTGGTATTTTAAGTTCTATACGACAAACAACGAAACTTATTTAACCAATTTTGACTATTTAGCATGAATTTCCAAATTACGAGATTTAATACACTCTATAACATAATACATAAACAATAACTTTTGTACATATAATTATAGTTACGACCATAATTAAACGTAATTTACTGTACCTATTTTGGTTTCGTTTCCGCAGAAGTCAGTCACTTTTACTATGAAATCAATCCAGCATTTTTAATTTGGTTAAATGTATCCGGTTTTACGTTGTTGTGAGGACTCTCATGACGGGATGTCTCTCCCTCCGTATGAGTAAACTTATGAAGAATAATATGCTCTCCAATAATATATCATCTAATTATTTGATAAATTTTATTTTCTTGTAGGCCGTTTTAATGATATTATGGTTTTCAATGATGTTCACCTATGTGCAATGATTAATTGAAAGAAATATTAGCTAAATATCGCATAACAATCAGTATTTCGTAGGTTTATTGACATTTAAAGGTATTTAACCATTTAATTTATGTTTATTTATTTTCCTTAATGGGAGCATACTTTTATACCTAAGACTAGACATAAAGTACAGTTATAAAGTTTTGTGGCATTTGGATCACATCATTTTAGTTCAACGATTACAATATTAAGAGCTTCACATCCTGCATTAAAACCAACGTTGATGGCTTTTGGTTTTACATGTCTTAAACCACATAAAATATTAACGTGAATGTATTTAAATATTTGTGTTGTTTATGTCATAATAAACTTGACGTCGTTGATGTGCGAATTTCATTTATCTTTGTTACGAGATGTTTGTCTCGTTTTGCTAGTTGTTATTTGCCATTATTATAGTAGTATTTGCTAGTTAATTAATTCCAGAAGAAATTATTATCCTTCTATTTAGGTCGATAACGTTAATATTAATTATTAGATTGGATAGACATTCCTTTTGACATTCCTTTTGGCATATATTAACTTAAAATAAATTTGAATACGTCAAATGATACCTAAACAAACTCTTATATCTAATTTTAGTTACAATTACAACATAAAATATTTGCTTGATAGGCAATTTTAACAAATTGTGTCTGCCAAATTTAGGTCGATAATGTGACAATAATTTTAAAGATGATGATTTACAATAGGATTTTATATCAAGTTTCTAATTTCAAGACAGAAAATTGAAAATGTTAAATGAGCTTGTAGGGAGGGATGATTACTTAACAATTGCGTAACTTCAGCCTAATCGTGGTAAACAAAAACCTCTTTTCCTCCTACCCGAATTGACACATTGACTGTTGGGTCCACAGTTAGAGTCAGATCGACAACGCTTGGACATTTTGCTTTTGACACGGTTTGAACGTGGATGACACCAACCTTCAATGCATAGTTCGTTGTTTCCGCACCCATTGAAATTTTGAATGTGACAAGACCTGACTTTTGCAAATAATCGTGATTCTACTAAAACAGTTGAAACAATTAGGAAGATTAAAATTACTGTTATTTTCATCTTTTTAATGAGGGCAGATTTTAAAGTGTAATAGGTTATCAATAAATGTTTTTATATAAATTATACTTCCAAGTCTTCCGAATTTAGGAAACAGTTAACAATAAATAATTTCACATTGACTAAAGGAAACTTATCTATAATTTATACATTATTTGTTACTCCAACAAGAACGTCGTCGAAACTCACACCTGTACAAATATAGGTCTTATAGTTAATTATAGTTATCACTGAAATGCCTTGTTTAAACTAAATCTAAGTGTTTTCAGTTTGTGTATTTAGTTAACTATTTATATAATTCTGGTTTAATTAAAACAGTCTTGCCTAAGAACTAATAACAGTTACAATTAGTTTTATGTATATTTCACAATTAAATATTCAAATAACAGTTTAGGGTAAATGATTGAACAAATTAATGGAGACTTTATTGTGCTTTGTTTACTCTTTTTGAATGTAAGAAGTAACATTTGGCTTACTTTAAACAAGGAGCACTCCCTTGAAAATATCTGTCAAATTATACATTATCATTATGCTTTCTCAACCTTTACAGACAATCAAAAGGAAATTTTAAAAATAATTAGTATCCTAGGAAATCCCTGCTTGCTAAATAAATGTCAGGTGTCAGACCTCGGTTATTTTAATTCATTTTACGATTTTGTTTCAACTGTACTGTGGTTAAGTACAGTTGAAAAAGAAAAACTACAGTTTTCCTATAGTTTAAGCTAGGGTTAATGCATCCGGTTGTGGTTTCGCCATTTAGGTATACAGAATGAGCCTTCGCGTGAAATATTGTATGATTCTTCTTCTCATTAACACAACGAAAATGACATGTAGTGGTCATTTACATACGCAAATGTAGGTTTGCAATAAATGACAAATTATAAAGGTTTAAATAGATTAAAACAAAACGATTACATTTTAATGTAGTGTCTCCTGATTCGGGCTTGTGAAAATGTCTTATAGGAATTAGGAACTGACGTGGGACATGCTGTATAATATGTCACTGAATTTCCAGGAGTACCACCAATATATTGAAATGAAACTATTACCATAGGACATATTATAGGTATAAACCAATTACTATCGAGTTATCTTCGGATATCTAACACTCTGTGGTCTAGGCTACGTCGGATTCAAAACGCTTCATTAAGTCCAAGAAAGCTGGACGACGGAGTGGGTCGATGTTCCAGCAGTCAGTCATTATTTCATATCTGTATAAAACAATATAAAAAATTAATTAAACCAGATAGCCGCGGAAAAGTATGATTATAATTTTAAATGAGATACTGGTAAATTAAACATTACTCACAGATTTCGATACATTAAATGGAAAATTATGACAATTGGTGAGAAAATTATAAGCCACGTTACGTTGAAAAGTATTTGGGCTTTGCAGTAGTTAAAGAATTCACTTATTGACTTATTGCCCTTATTAGGACTTAGCAAAGTACAAATAGAATATTATATTATACGTATCCTTACTTAGACGTGTTTTAATTCTTTGTAACTACGCGGAGGACTACAACTTTAAAGTCATCACACGATCCATTGGCTAACGAATAGTTAGCAAACCATTGGCAAACCTCTTTTGGGGAAATTTGATAACCTTAAAATGTTTATCAATGAAAAATATAAATTTATTTACATTTCTTCGGAGCAATGTCGTGGACGTTGAAGTCTCATTCCCATAGTCAGATCTTCCATGAATTCTTCATCCCAATTTTTGTTGGGGAAAGGAACCCTACCAAAAGAAAATATCTCCCATAGCGTGACACCATAAGCCCAGACATCCGACTTAAAGGAAAAAGAACCATTTTTCAATGTTTCTATTGCCATCCAACGCCATGGTAAAGGCACCTGAGAAAAATTATTTCATAAGGCCTCATTAATTTAATAAAATCAAAAATGTAATCTAAAAAAATAGATAAAAGAGAAATGTAAGTTACTGCTTGTTTTTTATCCCGTTGCTGTTGACTGTACTCATAGAGTTGCTTCGACAAACCAAAATCAGATATCTTTACAATATTTCCTGGAAATATTAAAACATTTCTTGTTGCTAGATCTCCATGAATAACCTGTCATAACAATTACAATTCGATTATTTAATGGTCTACATATTTTCCACTGTAATATAATATCAATAAGGTTTAACCCTTTTTGTTTCCAGATGGGACATTCCACTTGCAATTTGAAAAGACCACTTTAACATATTGTCTGGGGTAACGAGATTGCCATTGCTATACATAGAGCTGATTAGAAATGAAAAAATTATTAAAACTTTTGAAAAGATTGTTACAAAAGCAATTATTATGTCATATTATAATAATAACTCTGATGTATCTAGAAGTAGTATTGATTTTGGACGATCTTCAGATACTTCATCATTTTGCTGGTATTTTTTGCCTATCTGTATAAATTCGTTGAGACTTCCAAAAGCACAAAATTCCATAACGATGAAAACAACCCCTACAAATACAAAAAATGGTCATATAATAACTATAGATTCGGTTGAAGTAAGGCAGTAGTTGCAAAATTACTTATCAATGTTATTGTTTTATTTAGGTTATGTCCCTCGAAAGCATATCTTATGATTCCCTGTGTATTTCATGGCGCGATTTTTAAAATGTGCAACCACTGTCTTACTTCTACCCAGCTTTCTATACGAACTAAAGTTTTACGTGTTTTTATATTTTCGGTGGAAAATCCCAAGCAATCCACAATGTGCGGATGTTTGCCAAGGTACATCATCACTTTGAGCTCCGACAATAGAGATTTAAAATATCTGATGTCAGCATTTGCCTTAGTTGTTTTGATAGCGACAGGTCTATCACTGTATAAACCTTTGAAAACAACTCCAAACTCTCCACTCCCCAATACTTCGATTTTCTCTTAAAAAGGATAATATTTAATTAGACATAATTACAATAGATAAATTGTAATTTATAAATATATCTATAATAATACCCAAATTTAATTCGCTTTCTGGAATTTCGTATTGTTTGTCGTAAGGCATATGCTCAGCATTTTCATTCAAGAGACCTTTGGAATCCAAGAGTTGAAGATTGCCTTTTAAAAACGCTTCAAGTTCTGTTTCTGTTAGATCTCGAAGAGCTTCCTTCACAGAGAAAAAAATGATTTCAGTAATTTATTTAACTGCTTATTAAAAACTTGTAGGCATGGTTTTATTTAGATGAATGCTTACCATAAGTCGTTTGTGCCTCCTCCAAATTAGCACAATCGCAACAATACTTATACACAGAGGTATTAAAATCCCGAATGTGATACCAGTAATTTGTGCGGAACTTAAACTGTTCCGATCTTTAAAATTTGAAATTGGTGATATTTTTATTATTCATAGCATGCAATGTATTAATTTATTGATGAATTCAACCACATTTAAAACAATCTTCCTTACCTATAACTTTTACTGTAAAACTTCTGGACTTATATCCTTGAGAATTATTGGCTGTGCAAACAAATGTCATATCGTCATGTTCATTTGTAACTTCTGGGAAAATTAGTAAAATGCCCCCATCTGAAGTAAGTTTGGTCCCAAAAGGCGGCACAGATACTGGCTAAAATAAAAATAGTCTATATTACTTTACTCCGTGCATAAAGCGATTAGATCACCTTATTTTTGTGCAGCCATTTTAACACAGGTGGAGGTTGTCCTGTAGCTTGACATAAAATGTTACGGCCATTGTCCCCCATAGCCAAAATGGTTTCGCTCTTTCCTTCTAATGTTGGTGCGACTTCTCCTATAAACATAAGAATGATTTAGCTTTAACCATTAAAATACGTGTGTAATTTACTACTGAATCATACGTTTGACTTGGAATCGTCTGGATACGTTTAAGAATGCGTTAGTAGCATTTACCCAAGGAGCCATGCATGTTAGTTCAAGCATATCCTCGGTTAGGTTCATAAGTATTCCTCTTCCAACGATATTTTCTCCAGTTCTGTTCCAAGCAGATTCGTCATATTTTGCTTGCCCTGATAATGATACATAATAATATTATGAATTGTTAGAATCAGAAACAGAACTAATGACTCATTGTTCCCATGTTAAGTAAATTTCATTGTTTTACAACATAGGTACGCATAAGTTTTACTATCCTAGTAACTCAAGAAAAATATAATTTTACTTTTCAACCGGATAAATTTTGGTTTGTACAATCTTATTAAAATCGTATGGAGGTTTTGATAAAACTGATAAAAATGTTCAAACCTTCGGTGACAAGATGGACAGAATCATTTTGATATCGAATGGCAAACTGGATTTCATTCATAAATAAATATCCCGTTGCTTCACAGTAGAAGGCGCTTTGACTATTTTTCGTGCTGACGTAGACAATGGAATCGAATTCATCTAGTTGAACCAATGCATTTTTTGGAGCATCTCTCCAATCAAAATCTAAAAGTTTGCCATTAATAAAAATTAATTACTGTACCAATAATAATATTTATTTGTAAGTTAAGAAACATTATTACTCTACTCACAGCGCAGTCGATTTAGACCAGTGAAATATTCTTCTTCAACATGAACCCCTTCGTTTTGACAGTAAATGATTCCACTGTGATGAGATTGAATTAACCGACTGCAATTCCCTGGTCGACAGAGTGATCCTTCAAAAATCAAATCACGGCACCGATCGCTCTGAAATATTAAATCATATTTGAAACATTACTTTTGTATAACCTAATTCAAAATAATATATTTTAAATGGACACATAAATAAATATTTTATTCTACCGTATCTTGAAGGCAAAATTTTCTCACGCTACATTGGTTGGAGTTTTCACATTTTAAGCTACGTAGTTGTATATCTAAAGAACTTGCGTGACATATGACACTCCCTGTCTGCCTTTGAAATTCCAGTTTAGGTTTTTCTAATTTTCATATAACGAAAAGATGTATATTATATTTAAATTAAATGGGACTTAAAGGGAGGATGTAAATAACAATAATAATCAGATTTTTATGGTGAATATTGAATAGTACTGAGTAGCATCAACGAAGGTTAATTGCAATCTTCATAATAATATTATGATTATAGTACTTTTCAGTGCTTAAATTGTCAGTTGACAATAATTGGTATATACCTATGATTTTAAAATTCCAAGAATGAATTCGTTGTCCGTTTGGTGATATACATGTAATTTTTCCTTCTTTAATATCGGGGGGCAAATTTTTTAAGTCAAAAAACTTCTTTTCAGCATAAGTTTCAACAGAATTCGCAGTAGTAAAGACTTCATAGGAAAAGGTACCCTTTGTAGAGCCACGAGAAGAACAATTCACTTTTAATGGTACACCAGCAAAAGTTGTTATCGACTTTTTGGTTGGATGATAATCAAACTCTATATATGCAAAATATTTCATACAACCTTTTGGAAAGAATTGAGCTTCCATCCAAGCTCATATTAAGTAAGTGTCGGCAATAAGTAATGAATGAGTATTGATGAAATAAAAGTTAAATTTTATTAATAGCACTGATGAGATGTTTAATATTATGATTAGTTACATTTTTATTGACATACGGATAAATAAAAGTGAATGAAATGTTACCTTTGGTCTCCAGAACAGTAAAGTCAGCAGTTTGCGACCCATCAGTTTTACAATAATATGTTCCATGCGCTGCTGCAGTGTCAGGTAAGATAAATCCCAATTTTGAGTCGTATAGAGCGTCAATTTTGGCAACGGTGCCCTATTTGATATAGAATAAATATAAATATCATCATTTCTTGAAAGTAATTAAAATTACACACAAAAATGTAACAATAAGTATTACATGGACATATCTGAACAGAGAAACTTCTATGGCTGGATCTGTAACGGGACATCTAATGATCTTGTCCCGAACAAAACCACCTTCTTTGTTGACAAACGTTTCGTTTGCTAAAATAAAATTTGATAATATAAACATTGAATTAATTTGTTGCCAAATACGCTAAAAATATTAAAATAAAAAACCTGATTGCCCTTGAATATAAAAGTAGTATTCCTTTTTGTCATTGTCATTACTACTACAACTATAGCTTCCGGTATTGGAGAAATCCAACTTTGTCGAAAAACTAGACCTATATACAGCTTCTTCTTCTTCAACCGTATAGCCGTAATTGATAAAAAATCGAATGTCCGTCTAAATCGTACAAATTAGGCAGGTAGTTAAATGAATTGAAGTAATGGCAGCAATATTTAGCTTAAGAAAAATAATTATTCATGAATTATATCAATTACAAAATGTGATAAATCCTTACAATTTGATTTGGTGCTTTCCAACTTATATGGGAATCTGCAAAACACTCAATTCGAATGGTAGATTTTGGGAGAAGTACAACAGTAGTAGTATCAGTATAAGTTGCATTATACTCGGTGTAATTTCCTGTTAATTCATCAAATGTATACGTTTGAAGGCTTGTTTCCTCAATGAGACCATTTGTACTTGCCATGAACAAAATGATAACAAAAACTGAAATCTCCATAATTGTTAAAACTGAAAATAAATGGTTTGAAATTTCATAAAATTTTATAATGTTATCATAAAATTTAACAGAAATGATGGATTCATGGAGGTACAGCACAATACTGAAACCCAGAAGAGAGAGAGTGCTGTCTGCTGACATGGTAAATGCATTTTATTACTTTCTGCAAGTCTTTATTAAAAATGAGACTTCACCATAATAATTATTAATGTATCATGCCTTAAGCTATACTTTATCTGTTTATGGTCATTCATAGAAAAATTACCAAAGTAGTCCATAGTAAACTTGACATTTATATTATTTATCTTTAAGTATAGACAAATGCAGGATGTGTTTTCAGTATTAATGGACACACAATATATTAATCTATTTCCTTTGTAAGAAACAACACCAAAATTGGTATTAACATTTATTTAAAGTAACTACGTAACGTAAAGCCTCTAATAGAGTCTGAGGCCAATGGAACACTCGATGCAATGGAAGTCATCGAAGTCAATCTATACTCTCTAGCATATAACCCCCCTCCAATATGTAGAAACCCGGGATTCTATTACAACTGGGATGGTAAAACCAGTCATTTTACCACTTAGGTAATTCTAGTGTAATAATTGTGAAAATCCATATTTAATAACCATGGAAATCTATTTGATTATAAAAACATATCAAAAGCTTTTAATTCTCGTATTTCGATTTTATGTATTTTCTGACAATGGCGAATGAATGGTTTGTCATTCTAATTGGCAACTCGTTAGAGGCTATTGTTTGGTCATTTTTATGTTTGGTTTAAATGAGTTGGATATGGTCTTCTTTAAGGTTTGTAATAGCATAATAATATTATATTGATTCCCACATTTCCCAGTAAAATAAATAATGAGTTACCCATCCGTTTTAATAATGGTTAATGGTTTTTACATTAAAAATTCAAGGAAATATTATTTTCACCTAATAAACCGATAATGGAAAAGAAAGGAACTGTGCGGTTTTGCAAATAGATACTCATAAAATAACGTACGTCGCTTTCAAGAATTTTAATGATTAATTTAGTTTGATTCACTTAAATTGAAGGCTTAGTTTTCTTTGGAATTGTATGGCATGTATTTAATTTGTATTTATGAGCAGAAATAAATATTTATGCAAATTAAACTGCAACATACGAATAAAAATTTTAAATCCGATAAAGTAGGACTAACTCATGTCAAATCCTGGTAAAGCCTGTCTGTCTTTTTTAGTTTTGTAGCATTAAAAAACAGCACATTAAACAATGTAGGATTTGTATGGCTTCAATTAATATACTTTTTATAACTTGTGACTTGTTATAAAGATATTTTTATATATTATGGTTATGGTTAGTAACATATTATGCAACCAAAGAAGTATTACTCATATTAATATTAAGATTCCGATAAATATATATAGACATAAATATTTTATTATACACTTTATTTTACATTTTATTTTACCAATTAACAATAAAATATTATATAACTTTAATGATGTAATTGAGTATGTATTTGGTATTATTACTGATGGTGAAGATATTTTTATCAACATTAAGTAGTCTGAAATGGGTTATATAATTATTACATACTGCATGTTCATTTCATTTTTGTTCGCGTGCATAACGTCCCTTAAGGAACGATTTAGCCTTAATGGACTTCTTGCTTGATGCATTAAGGCTATTTCGTGCACAAA
The DNA here is from genome assembly GCA_020055645.1 of Tomocerus qinae. Taxonomy (NCBI): domain Eukaryota; kingdom Metazoa; phylum Arthropoda; class Collembola; order Entomobryomorpha; family Tomoceridae; genus Tomocerus; species Tomocerus qinae. The sequence goes on from CM034546.1 coordinate 62,028,120, forward strand.
ACGAAAAGTGCATTGAGGCTAAATCCTTCATTAAGGGACGATATATATATTATAGTAGATGAGCTAGGTGCACATAAGGCATGTTTTAATAAATTATTTAATTTGGTGTGTCTTTAGCTAAATTACAACGTTGTTTATTGTATGAGAAAAAATTGAAAAAATTCATATTCATAATAGTTTTATTTATGTAGAATTACTTGAACTCATTTTAACGATTGAAGCATGTCATAGGAAAAATGAAAATCATACGGCTCAAAGAAATATAGAAATCAGTGATGTACTTCAATTATGCCTTTTGGATGAATGCTACGGCCTGTAAAAGAATCAGGGCTTCTATTATTCGTGGGTCTTTGCTATTTTCTATAGCATTTCTTTGATGTGAAATAATAGGACGGCACTGCATAGAAATACGAAGCAAATGACAAGATAGAGGATTAAAGCTGAAAATAATACAAAAGTATAAGTAGTAATTCATATTATATTCATAGTTTTATAAATTGTAATATTATTATAGTGACAATGTATTGAAAGCGCATACGAAAACTGCCGATGTTGATCGTTCAGGAAATTCCTTAGATCGGAGTGTTTTCATGAAATTTTCATAGTTTTCCAAGCGTTGGACGTCATTTTTAAATACTATAAAGGCATTTATTTTAATTCAATGAAAAGTTAATACCAATCAAATAGTATAATCCCAATTATCATAAAATACCTTCTTCACGATGACCATCAGGACGAGCAGATTGAGGACATACACATTTTCTATAATGTTCGTCATAGTGGCAGTTGGCCCCACACCGCGCAAGGTTTTTTAGTGCTTCTATTAATCGTAGGTGATAAGATATTAACAGTTCAATTAATTCATGCGACACTGCATAGTTATGTGAAGACGATATTTCTGGAAATTCCAAATTACGAAAAGATTCAACCTAAGCAAACAAAATTTATCACAAAGATCAATAGAATACTTGGTAAATAATAACTTTTTTAAAAGAATGAGTTCCTATCATCATGACTAAAGTATAAAGATAAACTGGCGCACGCGTATTGAATAATTAATGTTTTTAATAATGTACCCCAAAGCAGTGTACCCGATGTCCACCACACGCAACGTGCATTTGTCTGATGCCTTCAGAAGTTACCTGACAAAGGCCCTTTGATTACAGTGGACTTCGGGTCAACTGCTTTGGGGTACATTATTAAAAACATTTGTATGTACGTATGTTTGTATGTGTCTATATGTATTTATGAGAATAGGGCAAGCCATAACGTTTCGAAACAGAATGGTCTCTTAATAATTTATGCATACACGCTTGCGCGTTTTAAAGGCAAAGTATGATAAAATTATTAAATTTAAATACACCGTTGTGTGACGTGGTAGAAGAAACGTCTTCCTTCAATTAAGTATACCGTTTGTTGTACTTATTAATTTTTACTCGCATCTTGAAGTTTTGTTGTGCTATTGTGACAAGACAGTTTAATGAACTCATTGACCTTTGGGATTCTAAATATAATATGATTGAGTTGATTAAAATTCTTCAGTTATTACTATTATAAAAAATTTATTTGACCGTTTTAACGGCTCTTTGCCAAATAAGGCAGACTTGACCATTTGTTGGTCCATCTCTTCTTATAAGAGTAAAGTGGGACATGCGCGTAGATAATTCCGTATATGTACCCGTGTAGGTTTGTATGTTTGTATCAAGAGATTTTCGTGCCACTTCATTGCTATAATTTCGAAACGTTTAGGTATCAAAATTTGATTTGGTTTCGAAAGATACAAAATTTTGCGCACGTTAGAGTCAATTGTTTTGTCCACCAGAATTGACTGACACATTACACAATACACCACTATCATCACTCTATATGATAAACGTAGACTGGTTCATGCGCGTTGAATGTAACAATGTTGATATATTACATTATTTCTAATATTCAAATATTTCATAACAGAAGTAGTGCATGCATTCTGTATACAAATTTTTCCAACTTTCAGTGCTGAGTGCTCTCAAGGATCTCATTATTTCATGTGCGGGAAAATTTATAATTGATTCATTTACATTGAATTATGATATTTCTCAATTTCACAACCAATAGTTTAATTGAAAAATAAAGAAACAAAACATGTTCTAGATATTTGTTGGAAACTGTAAAATTAGAACCGTGTAATATTGTCTGAAAATACTTCCCTTTTTACACCACAATATGTACAACATTTTTGTCTCATTTTTTTAATTGAGGACGCTCATTATAGTTAATTACTAACAAAATAAACATAATTTCCTAAATTTATTGCCGAAATATGACTCTATTTTTGTTGAAGCCCAAACCCCAAGTTAACCTGCCCGGCTATTTCACTACCTCAGGGGAAGAAATTTGGCAGCGTAATGAATAAAATATAGTTCTAATTTACGTTGTGTTCACTTATGCGCTCGAATATTCCATGATTAACGTTTAGTGTCAACCTACATTGAACTATATTGAATTTAAAATTTGTCTTTACATACGGATTAATTGTTCCCAAAATAGGTATTTGATTTTTATGGGTCTTGCAATTATGGAATCGTGGAATATCCACGAACAAAATGTAGTGGTTGGGTTTTTGATATCTCTACTTTAAATGCTTTAAAAAAGTCAGATTTCCAAAAAAAAGTGAGCACTAAGACAGGAATGGAACTCAAAAATAATGGGATCAGCTCGAAAAGTCTTATAATATAAAAGTTTAAACTCTCTTATGGGACCAAAAAGTAACAATGAAAATTTAACTACTTGACACTACATTGCCAATTAAGGCTAACTTGACCTCAAAATGGTCCATTATCAATTAGTGGCAGTATATAACAAAGGTTATGGTTTGAGTACTGTAAACCTCGAATCAAACATGTGATCATAAGAGGTGACCGGAGTAAGTTGCCAGTACTCACAATTATATTTCAAAACAAAAAGTTGACTCTAGGCCGTACTAAGGCGAAGTTTTGCAATACTTTTTGACTCTAATAATGTAAAATCTCTACCTACCGTCCCACCAAATGAGAAACCGTGGGAAGATCAGTCGGAGTTAATATAAAAAATCTGTGTACCTGTTAGACGCTGTAACCATGGCAGCATATGGGTATCTACCCATGGTAATCCAGCCATGGTAATGTATCTGTACCCTATCCATGTAATATGCCCATGGCAACATTTCTACTCGCTCGGAGGAAAGAGAACCTTTGCTTCGAGAGAGAGAACGGGATTCCATTCTGGACTGTGCTCAAGTCAACATCTCCGTGGATGTTCCAGCTGCTCCTGCAGATAGTCTTACTTTATCTTTATTGGTTTCCTTGTTTTCTGTTATTGGATATTTTCTGATGTCTAACTATTTTGACTGTTATTCTACAATTTGGTGAGATCATTCCAATTTGTTATAATTTAGTAATTATTCTCAATCGTCCAAATTGTCACATGAAAGATATTCAATTTGATTCCTTTTGATTGGCCATTAATTTCTACGTGCTAAATAAATTCATTTTATTTTCTGTCTGTATAATATACGGCTCAGTGGTAGTGGTTTATTATTACTAGCACAAATAATAGCTATATCAATCTAATAGGAAATTCATAAATACTCTGGTGCGGATTTGCCCATCAGAGAACCTGCAATCTATAAATTAATACGTTTAATCGGATAGGCAAAGAAATATCCCCATTTTAAACGTTATATGGCGACCGTGTGATTCAATTTCAAGTATCATTAGTTTTTGATTGAAACTTGTAGAATTTTCAGATTTGCTATTATTATTGAAAATATTTTTCTATTGTTTTCACTATGGCTGATTTAAAATCATTTGGATTATTTATTTTGAATTCTTTCATGACAAATTGTGACAAGCTTTTTCCCTACTGTTCGTATCTGGTACTTTTGCTACTATTTCTATTGCTCATATACACATTTTACTCGATTATTCATCGATGTATTTATGGGTCAGCTGATCAGATTCGCAAAAAGGCATTAGCTAGAGATCTTTTATTTGCTAAATTACGTGCAGAATTTCCTAATATGCATGACCAGGAACTGAATATCTTGTTAGAACGAAGGTTAGTTGAAGTAGAGCGAAATCATTTTCATTATCCATCATTATATGATACTGACATTCCTGAAACAATTCCAGTTTCTCCTCGGGTTTCACAATCGAGCAAAGTCAAGTTTCGTCAAGATAGTGATAGGAATTTTGAAAGTCAACTTACTACTCACATTCGTAAATGTTCTACTCAGATAAAGGACTTTCAGGATCAGTTAGATTTGGCACTTTCTTCACTTCAGACGACCACATCTGATTTCAGAAAGGAAATTACGGATAATATAGCATCTTTTTCTCGTGACTTGAATAAAAAAATCAAAGAGTTTGTAGAAACTCAAGAGTCACAATTCCACATTTCGGTATCTGACGGGACAATTGTTCCATTAGCTGACTACATGATTGATCGTTTCAATCATCAGGCAGATCAGATTAGCACAGTGGAGGATAAGTTGCATTCTTTCTCGAAGCATTTTGAAAAGAAAATTTCCATTTCCTCATCTTCTAACACCAATTTAGAAATCAGAATAGCTGCCTTGGAAAAGCAGCTTACATGTCAATCAGACTTAGTCCAACAGCTGGGTATGGATTTGGCACATCTTAGAAAACTGTCTCAGATTGCCCATATTCCTGATCCACCAGCTAAAACAGGCAATGAACATGCATTTCTCATTCCGCCTAACATTCCAGGCGTGCAGACAGCCGATCTGGCTAGCCACGCCATTCCTCCAATTTCTAGGACGACGCCAGTACATACATACTCATCGACTTTTACGCCCACTCAAAGTCATTACGACTATCATTCACCTATGCAAACTAATCCGAGTCCTACTACAGGAAATCAGGCTGATAGACATATAAGTCCTTCACCGCCAGTTCAGCCTAATAATATAGCCACTGGACTCCCTCATGTGACAGTTTATGCTAATAATGCTGTTATCCCTATTCCTAAGTTTGACCCTAAGCTGGATACTGCCGACAATTTTATTAAGGAATTACATTTGTATGTTAGACAAAAGCGTATTCCGGAGGCAGACATTGTCCTTCATTTAGCTGCAGTGTTTGATAAGAGTGAACAGAAGATATGGTGGAAACGTACAAAATTGTTAGTTTCTACATGGGATGAATTTGTTGTACATTTTAGGCAAATGTATGGTTCAGTTTCTGAGCACAATGCATGCATAGAAAAATTATATTCAAGACGACAACTACCTACAGAGACATTTTCGACATTTGCATTAGAGATGGACTTACAATATCAGAAAGTTCATTTGGGTCAGCCCATAGATCAGCGTAACCTAATTGCGTTTATCTCTGAACGAGCATTACCTGATCTAAAGGCACATCTATTAGCATGTAATGCTACTACAATCTACGACTTGATACATTTTGCTTCTAAGATAGCTCCGTCTCCGACTGCTACCAAAGATAAAGATAGTAATACATGGAAACAGTCAAATAAAAGTTCAAGTTATGGTAATGGTAAAGGCCAAGGCTATTCCAAGTCTAACGAAAATTCACAATCTCATTATCAGAAGTCTGCCTCGGCGGAAACTGATAAGCCTCCTGTGCATGAGTCAAAGGCAAAGGAATCTGCTCAACCTAACTCCACTGTAGCAAAGCATACTAACTCCGACTCTAGGTCAGGAAAGAAAAAATATCCATGCAAAGTGTGTGGTGACTCTAATCCTGATCACTATTCTTCGCAATGTCCTAAAAAGTCTCATACGACTAAAACTGCTACTTCCGCATCAGCAAAGCAGCCAATAACTGCTACATTGCATGAAGACACGGAAAACCGACAGAACGAGTGATGGTCCATGGGATTGTCATCACTCATCCATCAGTCACAACCAATCCCACCAAACTAGTACCTATCATACCAATGGTTGTAAATAATCACACTTATGAAGCACTGATAGATACTGGCTCAACTTTATCTTGTATTTCTCCAACATTAGTTTCTAAAGCTACTAAACTTCGACCATGGACAGAAGGTCCAATAGTCATGCTAGATGGTTCAGAGGTTCAGCCTCAGGGGTCAATTGCGATTCGCTTTGGTTTAGGTAATAAAATTTTTCGCAGAAAATTTTGTGTGGTAGAATCATCCTCAGATTTTCTCTTGGGAATGGATTTTCTCCATGACATTGGCATAATGCTTGATCTAGGCACTCTTAAGTGAGGCTTTAGAGATTCATGGCATATGCAACAGTTCGATTTGATTACTCACTCATCTAGTAATTTTCCGATCCGAGCTCTACAATCCCTCAAGGATTACGAGGTAGATGAGATTAGAAAATTACTGGACAAGTTCCCAGATGTGGTGGACGCACCATTAGGCAGAACAAATGTGACAACTCACAAAATTGAACTTACTGAAGAAAAACCTAAGCGCCAGCGACCATATCCCACCTCACCGAAAAAGCATGCTGCTATAAATAACGAAGTTGATAAAATGTTAGCATTAGGAGTTATACAACCTTCCACATCGGATTTTGCATCTCCGGTTCTTTTACGTGAAAAGCCTAATGGAGAATGGAGGTTTATAGTCGACTTTCGTTACATCAATAAGTATACGAAGCACGAAACTTTTCCGATTCCACTCATTTACAGCCTTCTTCAAAAACTGTATATGGCTAAATACCTATCAGTGATTGATGCAGAAAAGGGCTATTGGCAAGTCTTGCTAGACAAAAATAGTAGGAAGTATACTGCTTTCATGACAGAAAGAGGACTATTCGAATTTACTGTAATGCCTTTTGGTCTTAGAAATGCTAGTGCCACCTACCAACGTCTTATGCATGAAGTCTTGTCAGGGTTAGATGACTTTGTTCTTGTTTATCAAGACGATATTTTGATTTACTCCAAATCATACAAGGATCATCTTTCTCATATTGAAACGGTTTTGTCACGTCTTAGCCAGGCTGGCATTACGATTAATCCTGCCAAATGTGTTTTTGGAAAGACACGTGTGAAATTTTTAGGTCACATCGTGTCAGAAAAAGGGATTGAAATGAATCCGGAAAAAGTAAGTGCAATACTTGACATTCCTTCACCAGGTTCACGCCGAGCACTACGTAAGTTCTTAGGTTGCGTTGGCTTTTACCGAAACTTTGTAGAAAATATGGCTGCAGTGTGTAAACCATTGTATGCACTTTGTTCTCCCAATAAAAAGTTTCGTTGGACTGATGTCGAAGAACAGGCATTCATCAAATTAAAATCTGCGGTAGCTACTAATCTAGTCTTAGCATACCCAGATTACAACAAAACATTCATAGTCAGATGTGATGGTAGTGGAACAGGTTTTGGTGCTGTTTTAGCACAAGTCGATGATTCTGGTAACGAGCGGGTTATTTGCTTTGCAAGCAAAACCATGGAACCAGCTCAACAAAACTACACAAGTAGTGAGAAAGAATTATATGCAATAATATATTCACTAGAGAAATTCCGTGAATACATAGATGGTCAGGAGTTTGTACTGCAAACAGACCATAAGGCATTAGTTTGGCTAGACAAAATGCGCAATACCTCACATAGATTGATGCGATGGGCCATTATGTTGCAAGAATGGAGCCCCTGCATACAATACATAAAAGGTAGAGACAACACAGTGGCCGACTTTCTTTCTAGAAATTCTTTTCCAGATGACTCTTTCAACGATGAATATCGTGACATCATGTTTCCTCCTAATCACACTTGCAATGTTGTTCTCACCTGTTCCATGACCAAACAGAAAATTCTACTAGGTCAAAAGTCTGATCCAGAAATTCAGGCCATGATTGTGGACACTCATCCAGGTTTTACTGTGCGACAAGGTATTTTATATAAGCAACATGATAGCTTATTATTACCTGTCATTCCACTTTCACTGCGCGAGGAAATAGTGCGTCATTTTCACGACACTCCTCAATCGGGTCATTTGGGTGCAGAAAAGACATTGCATAGACTAAAGTCACGTGTATTTTTCAAGGGTATGCGTGAATATGTTGAAAATTATGTAAGAACATGTGATTCTTGTCAAAGAATCAAGTATGACAATCAAAAACCAGCGGGGTTGATGAAATCTTCACCAATTACTTCCCCCTGGCATACTTTGTACATTGACCTGATGGGACCCTACATTCCATCATCACCAGGTCGATTTAGATACATTTTGGTAATTGTAGACTCATTCACAAAATGGGTTGAATTATATCCCATCCGAGTCGCATCATCACAATGTCTATCTAAAATTTTGGAGAATGACATCTTTTGCCGTTATGGCATGCCCAAAGTTCTTGTTTCAGATAATGCATCAAATATGAAATCTAACCTTCTAGACTACATGTGTCGTCAATGGCACATTACTCATGTCTATACTTCTGTGTATACTCCACAATCAAATTTGGCTGAGCGTGTCAATCGCACACTCAAACCAATGATAAGGAGTTTTGTTGAAGGTTGTCCTCATAGTAAATGGAGTGCCTATCTGCCATTCTTTAAGTTGGCAATTAACTCCGCGATTCAAGATTCTACGGGTTTTTCTCCATTCAAACTAATGATGAATAGAGAGCCGTCCCTACCATTTGACAATGCTCTCAAAGATGACATACCACCTGAAGAAATCTTACAAGTGCCTTCACCAACAAGTGAATATTTATTTAATCGTAATGAAATTTATACTAATATGTTAAAACTTGTTGAATCTCATTTGCAGAAGGCTAAGCTTAAGCAGAAAAAGTATTATGATGCCAGGCACCGAGACGATTCTTTCCAGGTTGGGGACCTAGTCGTGATGAAGGATATGACCTTATCGTCCAGAGACAAAGGGATCGTAGCTGGCCTGACACCGCTATACGACAACCGAATAGCTAGAATTTGCTCGGTTTCCCCTGACGGTCTTTCTTATGATGTGAAATTCGAGGACGGGACAATACGGAAGCATTTGCATATCCAGTTCCTCCGCAGATACCATTCCAGAGATCCGTCGATGCTGAAATTTTCGTCGCCAAACCCTGCATCTCTCGAACCAAAGGATGAGTCGCATATTATATCACCAACTATTGTGCCAGATTTACAACCGAATTTAAATTCTAATGGTATTTCTTATGATACAGGTGATGACTCTGGACCGGGTTTATCTGCTAATTCTCAGATTCCTACATCCATTCCTCCTCCATCACCGACAACCACCAACACACAGTCACCACCAACACCTTTGGTAATCCCAAACCCGGCTGTGTTTAGACAACGTCGTTCAACTCGCCTTCGTCACAAACCACGAGTTGACTATCGACAATAATTGAAAATATGTATATAATAATTATTTTTAGTTTTGTGGTAAATTTTTCAAGGTTAACTTATTATACTGAATTTTATTATTCTATAATATATGCATTACCAAGGCAACTCTGTTGATTTGTTATGATACAACACTAATAAGGCACTAATAGATTTGTGTTTCCTTTTTATGGAATTGTTGAAGAATGCATAATTCAATTGTCAATTCGGGCACGAACAATTCCCAGGTTATTCAAAAGAATAACTTTGCACACTGGGATGGCGGCAGAATGACAATAGCCTAAAATCCTTTTCCTACCGAACGAATCTCTGGCAATTCCCTGAATGCCTTGCACAAAGAGAGGGCGGTGGAAACTGGACTGGTATTTTAGAAATTCCAATAAGTGTTTTTCTATAAAAATAGTATTTTCCTATACTACTTCTAGTTATGCCTAAACTTTTCCTGAAATACATACACACACTTCTTGTCCTTATAATCTAGCTATCTATAAAACATTTCACCATTGTTAATTCATTTTCTTTTGTTTTAACTACCATGCTTAAATTGCTGCGATGTATAACAGGTTACATTCTACCACATTGCTACTGTACATAAATTATTATATCTTCTCTTTTCGAGTTTATGGTACTAACCATATTCCTATCCAACTTCCTAACCTAAATTAGGCTATCTGAGAAATAGTGTCAAACCTGCTCTAGCTATCACCCTTGTAATTGTTTTTCTTAATTCATATTATAAAGGGCTTTAGCACTATAAAGCCCAATTTTCACACGGGGGTTGTAACCATGGCAGCATATGGGTATCTACCCATGGTAATCCAGCCATGGTAATGTATCTGTACCCTATCCATGTAATATGCCCATGGCAACATTTCTACTCGCTCGGAGGAAAGAGAACCTTTGCTTCGAGAGAGAGAACGGGATTCCATTCTGGACTGTGCTCAAGTCAACATCTCCGTGGATGTTCCAGCTGCTCCTGCAGATAGTCTTACTTTATCTTTATTGGTTTCCTTGTTTTCTGTTATTGGATATTTTCTGATGTCTAACTATTTTGACTGTTATTCTACAATTTGGTGAGATCATTCCAATTTGTTATAATTTAGTAATTATTCTCAATCGTCCAAATTGTCACATGAAAGATATTCAATTTGATTCCTTTTGATTGGCCATTAATTTCTACGTGCTAAATAAATTCATTTTATTTTCTGTCTGTATAATATACGGCTCAGTGGTAGTGGTTTATTATTACTAGCACAAATAATAGCTATATCAATCTAATAGGAAATTCATAAATACTCTGGTGCGGATTTGCCCATCAGAGAACCTGCAATCTATAAATTAATACGTTTAATCGGATAGGCAAAGAAATATCCCCATTTTAAACGTTATAACGCATTCTAATAATCGTACAATTTATGCCCCGGAATAAACACTAGCTTTATTTATAACAGGGCCTGGGCCCTGAGACCGGCTATACATTATATTAGTGTTGAACCCATCTGAATACTGGTGTAATTGGCCTACTGCAAACTAGTAGAGATATACACGTAAAAAATATGTGGTCGAGTTGAACAAAAAATGTATTTTGGCTTATTCCTGTACCAAACAAAAAATGTATTTAGGCTTTTTCCTGCACCAATCTGAAAGTGGATACAGGCTTATTCTATCTTTAAGGGACGATATGTCGATTTATTTTCCTAAATTAATTATTTTCTCAAAAAATACCAGGCGGATTTGGATGAAACTTGCTGGGGACCTTCATCGATAGTTAAACCGCATGGGGTTTCTCATTTATCCACGCCGATTTCAAAATTTTGAAACATTACGTATTTACTAAGTAGGGGCCTTACTCGGTAATTTTTCCCAAATGCTGGGCCAAATATCTTAGGATGTGAGTGAGGCCTACGTATGCACCAGAACTCCTTAAATGTGTTCACAAAGAACATGCCTGCATGACTTATTCGCAGCTTTTAGCTTCCTACCGTAATTATGAAAAAAATCATGTTTTTATCAAAAAAAGGTACTCTCCTCCGCTACTTTTCTTAAATGAAGGGTCAATTATCTCAGTATCTACAGACTGCAAGTGCACCAAAACTCCCAAATGTGTTCTTAGACACCACTTGGTTTAACTATCGACGAAGGTCCCCAGCAATTTTTGTTCAAATCCGCCTGGTAGTTTCCTGGAAAATTTCTAATTAAAAAATCGACATATTTTGAAAATTCCCTATAACTTCAGAAAGATTGATTATAGAAGCTTGGTCACATTAACCGAAATGATGTGCAGTGAGAGTAGTTTCCACTCCTAAAGTTCCCCTCAACTCTATCACACATTTTTTACGTGTAAGATCTCTATGATATTAACTCAAATGAGCATTTTTTTCAGTCTTTGAATCAAATCTTGTAAACTACATTCAGAAGTTATTGAGTGATGCAGTGTTTGAGATGCAAGAGTAAAGTAAAGGAGATAAAAAGTTGATACTAACCAATTCCTCTCGACCCCCACTTAATTGACACATGCAACGGAAATTTTGGTCATATCGACAGTTAGCCCCACACAAAGAGTCACCACGCAGGCGACGGCTCTCCACCGATTCTAATGCTAATATTAGCAAAATGATGAATTTCAGCACTACAATTGCCATTCTCAACATTTTTGGGATATATTTTAATATGGTAATTCAATTATTCAAAAGTTAGTATCGTTCCAAATTATACTTTCACTTCACACCGCTTTTCTTACTACTCTGCTTTAAATGATGTTTCTCATTATATAATGAATTGTCAAGTTTTATTAATCATGTTATTCATTTTATTAGTAGATTAGTGCTTCGAGAATTAACGCACATTAATTGCACATGTATTTCCAAGTATTACCGCACAAAACTCGATAGCTTAATATACTGTATAAGTGGTAAGTATGCCTATTCCTACTACTACCACTCGGAATGTTTTACTCTCTTTTATATTATATATTACATCCATTTACTACCTAATATCATTACCTTGAATGTTTCCAGTAACCGTGCGTGTTGCGGCATTTCGTCGTCTACCGGAACTACATTTGGGCAAACTAACATAGCAATAATTGTGTTTAGAAACTGATTATTATCTCTACAGCAGTAATCATTCTGTAATTTATGATTTCATGAAATACAACAAATCAATTTTATTATAATTTCTTATTAACCACTTTACCAAATAGTTTTCAAGCGTTCCCTGCATTTTATTTGAATCTATTAACGTTTGCATGTTTTTTTGTTATCTCATGAGATTATTTATGTAAAGTAAAATTCATCTACTTATATTCATACTTCATTAATGTATCATTGGAATTAATGTATTTATTTATCTTTTGGGATGGACGTAATGGTTTTCAAAAGATTTTAGTGCTTCTATTAATCGTAGGCGATAAGGTGTTGCCAGTCCAATTTTTTCATGTGGCACTGCATAGGAATGTTAAGAAATTATTTTTGGAAATTTCAAATCAAGATTCCGTTCAAGCTACACAAACAAAATTTATTTTAAATTTTAGAGTGAAAATTCTCTCTTAGAGAAAATGTTTTGGATTTTGACATAATTTGACATTAGTAGTTATCTCACATTTTTTATTAGTGGACGGAAAAAGTGTAGAAGGAGCAAGCAGATGAATAGGAAGATGAAAGCTGAAAATAGTACATGGTCACTCATCATTTAATAAATTATATTATTATATTGAAAGAGTCACCATAACTACTGAAGTTGATGATACAGGGAATCCATTAGATGGAGATCAAGCACTGCAAACTTCATTTAAAATCGTCTTTTCTAAATCTTCAATCAATGTTTGGTAAATAATATTAATTTTTTAAAAGAAATGAGCATTTTTTCAGTCTTTGAATCAAATCTTGTTAATTACATTCAGACTTTAAATTTGTAAAAGTAGTGAGTTATTGATAAAAAGTTGATGCTAACCAAATCACTGAGATCCCCATAATGACAATCGCAACTGTAACCGTTAAAATAGCAATTAGGCCCACAGGAAGAGTCCCCGCGCTGGCGACAGCTCTCCACCAATTCAAATGCTAATATTAACAAAATGGAGAAAGTCAATACTGTGATTGCCATTCTCATCATTTTGAGGATATTTTTTAATATGGTATTCAATATTCAAAAGTTAGTATCGTTCCAAATTACAATTTCATTCCACATCGCTTTTGTTAATATTCTGTGTTAAACGATGTTTCTCATTTTATAATCAAGTTTTGTTATAATTCATTGTCCTAGGCTGTTCATATATATTCAATTTATTAGATAAGCATTACTTATGTGCTTCGTAAATTGACACACATTCATTACATGAGTATTTCCTTGCAATACCACACAAAACTAGATAACTTAATAACATTCAATATACTACTTACTTATGTTTCTTCCTACTACTACCACTCGGTATGGTTTACTATACTTTTTATTAAATAAAGCATCCATTATTTACTATCTAATAGCATTACCTTAAATGTTTCCTGTAAGCGTGCGTCCTGCGGTATTTCATCGTGTACCAGAACTACATTTGGGCAACCAGACATAGCAATAATTGTGTTTAGAAACTGATTATTATGTATAGAGCAGTAATCATTCTGTAATTTATGACTTCATAAAATGCAAAAAATCAATTTATATAAATTTTTCATAAATCACTTTACGATGTAGTTTTAAGACGTTATCTGTATTTTATTGCTTTCTACTTTCTACTAAAGTTTACATGGGTTTTATCATATATTATTATGAAATTCTTTATGTAAAGTTTCTGTCCCTACCCGAGAAACAATTCTCTATATTTAAATCTGGATTCGACATCGAATGCAGATAACGAAATCGATATGCTAATAGCCTATTTATGCTTATTTATCACCAGAATTGATTTAAATGATTGAAGCATGTCACAAAAAACGTGAAAATCTAATGCATCAAAAACTGCATGAAGCCAAGGACGTATTTAGGGGGGGTGCTAGGGTGCTTAAGCACCCCCTAAATTTCCCAAAATAAACTAAATATTTTCTCAAAATTTAATAAAAAGTATTTTTATGCATAAGAAAATTTTTGTCACATGTTCAAGCACCCCCTAAATTTGGATTCTAGATACGCCCTTGCATGAAGCAAATTGATATATTTAATTAACACATTTGTATGAACTCTACGACGCTACAGACTTTAAAAATATTAAGGGCTTCTAACATTCAGGGGCCTTGGGTTTGAGTTTTTCATCATAATATTTGATGTGAAATGATAGGATGCGGCACTGCACAGTAATGTAAAGGAAACTTTTATTCGCAATTTCAAACCACGATAACTTTTAAGGAACAGATATGAAAATTAATTTTAAAATTAAAAACAGCTGGTTTTAGAGCAAAGCTTTTTGATATTTGAAAATTTATAAAATACCTAAATAGTTATCTCACAAGTAATAATAGCCGAAGAAAAAGTGCAGACAGGAACAAGCAGATGAGTAAGTTAGAAGATTAAAGCTGAAAATAAAACATAATTTAGATTATACTCATAAATTAACAAATTATAATATTATATTATAGATTTTGATATTGAAGAGATATTGAATAAATATTGAAGGCGCATACCAAATCCGTCGATGTTTTTCCATATTATCATCAAAAATGGTCACCATTTCCAAAGAGGCCAGTGACCATTACAAACACAAAAGTTGTTGAAATAGCAGTTGGGCCCACACCAGGAATCACGGCTCTCCACTAATTCAAATGACACCAGTAGCAAAATGGACACAGTCAATACTGTAAATATTACCTTCTTCATTTTTAGATTATTTTAATATGGTATTACAGATACCTATATAAAAATTATTAACTTTTTGGGTAACCCTCTTATTAATACCTTCGAAGGTGCCTCCAACAAACAATTAAACTTTAATGCGCTGTTGTAAACTGATGTAAGGTTAAATAATATGTATTAATTGTTTAGAGCAATAAGTTTAAGTATTGTTTTACAGTTTCCTAACTAATAAACTATTTCTAAGTATTACCACGCAAAACACGGCACTTCCCATTCATATTTAAGTATATTACCTATTTTTCAGCTTACTTATATTATTATGTATCTACATAACGTTTCCAAATCGTAATGCGGTTTTCCTAGTGCAAACAGCCTCTGCCTTTTGGTAACGAGGTAATTGTAACAAAGCATAACTGTATATTAAAAATTACTTATCCCTAGATTATTAATAATTCTGTAATATATGACATAACGAAATACGGCAAATTAGCTTTATATTTTGGCATGTTGCTAACCGACATTACGAAACAGTTTAAAGAAGTTCTCGACTGAAATGCCGACTGCCCGGTAGCCAGGTTAGTGCGGTCAAAAATTAATGACTGCCCGCTAACTACGTTAAGATGCTTTTTTCGCGTCAAAAAAATTTAAACCGATTACCCTTTTTTGGCGCTTGTACAATAAAATTTGATAATAAAAATTCTGTTTAGGCGAGCATCGCATCGCACAGTCTGTCCGCTTTTATAAAATTGCTGCCCTGTCCGGTAACGAGAAAATACATTTTCTGTATGCCTGTACTATATTGAAATATTATTATATATTTCAATATAATAGTGTTGCGGTATTTTGTCGTGCACGGATTCTGCATATGGCAACCAGACATAGTAAATAACTGTATTTATAATCAAACTATATAAAATGGACACCACGATGAGGGGAATTCAATAAAAAAAATTTTTAAAGGTCAAACCTTTTACGATCAACAAATGTCATGGTCAGTATATCACTAATAGGGACTCACAATGACAACCGCTACGGTTGCCAGATCACCTTTTAGAATTTGAAAGTGTAATTTATTTACTTTGACATTAGAATCTTTTGATGCTTAAAGTAAATAATTTTGCAATGATACTATACAATAAATACATTCATTTTAATACAATTTCTTATTAATCATACTTTACGAAATAGTTTTTAGACGTTTCGTATATTTTATTTCAATCTATTAACGTTTGCATGGTTTTTTTGCCTTTTCTTATCACATGAGATTATTTATGTTAAGCAAAGTTCAATAAGTTCATTGATGTTCATACTTCATAAATGTATCGTTGGAATTGATGTATTCAATTTATCTTTTGGGATGAACATTATGAACTTTGAAGATTTGTGATGTTTGTGATTAGAGCTTCTATTAATCGTTGGCCATAAGTTTTCAGTCGAATTTTTTGAGGCGGTACTGCATAGTGATGTAAAGAATTATTTCTGGAAATTTTAAATCACGATATCGTCCAAGCTACATAAACAAAAAATATTTTAAAATTACGAATATTTGCTCTTCGAGATAATGGTATTAATTTTTGACATAATTTTAAAATTAGATGTTATCTCACATTTAAGTGGACGAAAATATTGTAGAACGGAACAAGCAGATAAATATAACGAAAGACAAAACTGAAAATAGTACATGGTTACTCATCATTTTACAAATTATATTATTATATTGAAATAGCATACCAAAACCTACTAATGTTGACGATACAGGGAATCCATTAGACGGAGGTCAAGCCACTCAAACTTCATTTAAAATCGTCCCTTCTAGGACTTTAATCAATATAACTTTTTGTTAAAATTTTTTGCAATAAATGAACTATGAAGATTTGATTCAGTCTTTGAATTAATCAAATCTTGTAAATTACATTCAGACGTTATAAAAGTAATGAGTTTATGAGATAAAAATTTGATACTAACCAAATCGCCGAGATCCCCACGACGACAATCGCAACTGTAACCGTTGTAATAGCAGTTAGCCCCACACGAAGAGTCCCCGTTACGAGGGCGACGGCTCTCCACCAAATCAAATGCTATTACTAGCAAAATGGAGAATATCACTAATGCAATTGCCATTCTCCCCATTTTAAGCATATATTTTAATAATATGGGATTCAATATTCAAAAGTTAGTATCGTTCCAAATTACACTGCCACTTCATATCACATCGCTTTTGTCATTGCTACTATTTACTCTGTTTAAATGATGTTTCTCAGTTAATAATAAAATGTCAAGTTCCATTGTCCTAGGCTGTTCATATATAATTTAAATTTATTAGATTAGCATTATTTATGTGCTTCGAGAATTAACACACATTCTTTCGTTATACGAGTATCTCCAAGTATTACCACACAAAATGCGATGACTTGATACACAGTATAAATATATACATACACGTAATACTAATTACTCGGTATGGTTTACTTATATCTTAATATATTGTGTACATTTACTAATATTATTACCTTAAATGTTTTCTGTTAGCTTGTTGCGGTATTTCGTGGTGCGCCGGAACTACCTTTGGGCAACCAAAAATAATAATAATTGTGCTTAAAAACTGTTTATTATATCTAGAGTAGTAAATCTGGATTCAACATCGAATACAGATAACGAAATCGATGCTGGTAGCATATTCATGTTTATTTATTACCTGAATGCATTTTAATGATTAAAGCATGTCACAAAAAACGTGAAAATCAAACGCCTCAAAAACTTGAAGTAAATTGTTATATTTAATCATCACATTTGTATGAACCCTGCGACCCCACGCACGGGGTCGCAGGTTTAATACAAATGGTTTGTCCATTTTGACCATTTTGACCGCTTTTTGGGTATGTTTTGACCGGGCCGTTTTGACCGAAAGGGGCCAAAACGGTTTTAACCACGACCCAACCCTGCTGAAAAATAATGTCGTGTTTGGTTTGGATTTATTTCCTTCGACGTATTATAAAGATTTCCTCATTTGCTGATGCTTTGTGGTTATGGTTAGTATATCTTAATATATATGTAAATGTATGACGTGATCCCTATTTAAATTATAGGAAAACATAAATATGGAATATTATGCATGTGTCTAATTTTACAATCTTGCGTAAATCAATTAACAATAAAAATGTAACTTTCATTATGTGATTGAATGGGCACAAGCACGTATCCAGGAATTTGACCTAGGGGGGGGGGGGCAACCAAAATATATTGACAAAATAAATTTTGGATTTTTAACCTTTTTTGACAAAAAAATTGCCTTTTTCTGGATACTTAGGGGGGGCCCGGGCCCCCCCGGCCCCCCCTCTGGATACGTGCTTGAATGGGCATGTACTTGAGTTGGTGTCAATACTGATCAGATTTCTTAATCAACGGAAAGTATTATATTTTAAAACTGGTAATGTAATTGTACAAGAAACGTCCATTTCATGCCACAGTGTGTGTACAATGAAAGTAGTCGACTGACATGCACAAAAAACATAATAAGTAAGTTTTAAAAATTAACTTTATAATTTGTTGCGGCGATTTAAACTAACATTGCTTAGTGTATGAAAACAAATTGGAAAGATTCATGACATTTTGTATTATTTTTTCCTGTACTACTATTTGAACTCACAACTTAATTACTTAACCATGTCTTAGGAAAAATGAAAGCGTCTCAAAAAATATATTATTATGATTGAAATTTTTGATGTATTTAATTTATTATTTTGGGAAGAACGTTTTAATCTATAAAGTTTTTAGTGCTTCTATTTATTCTTTTAATTGTAGGCCGTAAGTTTTTAGTCGGGTTTCTTTGATGTGACACTGCAGTGTGATGATTTCGTTTTGGAAATTTGAAACCACTTTGAAGCTAAATAAACAAAAATTATTTTAAAATTAAGAATTTTTGCTCCTGA